>CM062574.1:33163412-34363412 GCA_031468815.1 Morus bassanus | reverse complement strand
CAAACAAATGATCACCATATTTTCATAACATTAAAAGTGAAGACCTTTTCTACCTCACTGTCAGAAATGAACAGACGGTTTCAACTGAACTAAAAAATACAACAAAAAATGTCCTCAAATAGATGTCTGGAGTATAAAATTTCAGTACAAATGATTAATATTTGGCAAAATAATTAGCAAGTGAATCATGATCTTATCATCAGGTGTGCCAGGCAGCCTTAATAGTGACCTGACAAAAAAACATTAGAAAATAAGTGAAAAATGATATTATATTTAAGTTATTCAGAGAAAGATACATTAGAGAGTCATTACAGACATCCTAGGACCAGGTGCTAGCAACCCAAGGAATTCAATATTCAGTTAAAAGAAAAGATTACATAGGGAAAGAATCATTCCCTGTGGCTTATAATGTCCACAAAAGGAGAAATATTTCAACCACAGTAAAAAAAATAATTAATATCAGTGTTTAAGCTGATTAGTTTAAAATAACACTTTAAGAGATCTTACACTTTCTCTCCACACTTTCAGTATCATACCCAGATATACCTAAAGCTGAATCTTAGGAATGTGCTCCTCTTTATCTCTCCTCTCTCCTGAGGCTGAAAAATGTGTCTGTTAACGTCTTGCGACTCCAAGAAAACAACATTCCGATTACCAGGCTGGAAAGTATACTAAGACTCTTGCTTTTTCAGATAATTTAGGGACCTGTGGAATCACAGACCTAAATGTTTCCAGAAAAATCCTTTAGTCCCACGAATGCGATAATGCCCTTAAATCGAAGTTCATCACAGGTAACTTTTTGTGGAAATTGGCTCTAGTAGAAACGAGTTCAATATTGGAATGAAAGTGGAAGGCATTTTTTTTTTTTGTAAAGGTCAGTCTGGAATTAACACTTTTCCTTCTGTACATGTGTGCAGCTATAATTAAGATTACCTTACAATGTAGTTATATAATTGCACCCACATATGAGAGACCTCATCATCCCAGAGATAATAATTGTGCCCATAGGTATATGCAGCTATAATTTTACAGCCAAATTGTGGCCAGCCTAAAACTCAGCCGTGGTGAAAATGCAGCAGGCAGCTGCCTTCCCTGCTGTGCTAATATTCTTCACAAAAAATATTTTGTCAAAAAGAAATTATTGTGATGTAAGAATGACTAAAGTCTCTGAGCAGCATCCTGGGGAGGCCATACGACAAGGTGCTGCATTTGAAGTAATTCCTACATAAATACATCATCTATTATTAACAATTAGAAACCTGTCATTAGTCATACCAGCGGTGTACTTACTTCCACGGCTAATGGTTAATGGCTTCAAAGTAGAGTAGCTTCTACAGCTTCAGGGAGATTGTTCTGTACTTTATTGATACACCTTAAAATGGACTAGTTCCCCTGAATGACGGGTGTATTAAACAGAACTCTGGGCTTTCATACATTTAGAGGCCTGGGAAACACAAAAGCCTGCCATTTGCTAATACAAACCCTTTGCAAATAAGCTCTATTACCAAGTTTCCCATTCTCATCTTAAACAGACAATTTCTGCCAGCCAGAACAAATGATAAAAAATACAGTACATATGTGGATATATGAATGTATATTAATACCCAAAAGAAAGCACCGAAGTAGATTCAATGAGTTTCTGATGTTTTCTACTATTTTCACATTGTTTTAGGCTGATTATCAAAATATATATGTCCATGCACAAGGATGTTTATTTTCATTTCCAAGTCTTCCACCTGTCAAACAGGTGGATTTTCCAGGAAGACAGTAAGGTTTGTTATGTCTGTACTGCCATTCAGGACTTAACGATATAAATGCAATACCAATTCTGATTCAAGACTGAGACTGATGTTACCTTCTTGTCTCTGGGCTCTAAAGTATACCTTTTATGAGAAGAAAAAAGTCAGCCCACAGTGAAATGTGGTGAAGTAATCATTGATTTGGAAAACAGCCACTTGAAATGACTCTGCTGCTACCCACTGGCTGAGTCATTTTAGGTGGGCGATTCAATGTAATTTTGAAAACATGTATTATGTTTTGGGATCACCATGAACATTTTTTATTCTCCTGTTTTTACAGAATTAGGACACAGTTCAAGGACAAAATGTCTCATCTAGGGTAGGAGAGAGAAAAGAAAGCAAGAAAAATTCATGACTGTTTTAAGGAAGATATATAACAAGAAACCATTGCTACTTGCAAAATAAAGTATCCCTTTAGAAAATAACATAATAATGGTTATTATAAGCTACTATGGAAGAAGCAGTAATTCCTGAAACAAAAGGATGAGACATAACTCCATACCCCTGCCCACACTGAATAAGAAGAAACTACAAAAGCTGATTGTCAAAGGTATGGGAAAATTAGTAGCAATACCTGTTCATTTACCTAATTCTGATGCAATTTTTAAAAGGAATTTGAAGTGGAGTGAAGATATATCTCTGTCTTCTATCTGTCTGAGTGCTTGTATGCATGTGCTTATGCACTTTTTATAGAGAGAATCAGTATGTTTCAGATTTTAAAGGAAAAAGACAAATCTGACTGAAAATATTTCATCAACCTTGTTTTCAGTATGAAACTACTGAATTGCAAAAATATCAAATTTCTGCAGGTAAGGAAAAAAATAAAAATTTTGTTTGGTTTTCTGATTTAGGTGATTCTACAAAATGAATTTTTAACTTTATTCAGAAATTCTGCACAGTTTTCCACTGACAGAGTTTGGGTTGCACTTCTTTTGGCCCCAAACCACATCAATAGATCAAAGATAAACCATACAGATACACAAACAATGGCCATATAAAATATTTTTGGACTTATTCTGACTTTCTTTCCCTACACATCTGATATTCTTGATCAGAATGTTGCCTCTGTGTTAGCATTTCCTGTATGCATCAAATTTTAGAGTACAAACCCTTGCCTTGCCTTTTGGGGCAGGAATTATGGGTGAAATCCAGATGTATTCAAGTCAGCAAATTCATATTACACTTTAAGAATATATTACATACACCTGCTTGTCTGATGTAAAAACACAAACAACATAAGTAACACAAATGATGGAAAAGCAAAAAAAAACAGGAACAAGGAACAATAATCATCCTTACGTAAGGCACAAGATTTCTATTAGGAAGAAAATGATGATGAAGATTTCTAGAGCCAAAGTAGAACCAAGACACTTATTTCGGAGTACTCAGCTACACTGAGTATCAGCAAAACAGAAAGCTAAGTCTTTATAGATGGATTACAGTCCTTCCTTTTAGAAATGATTGCAAAATAAAAATAAAAAGTGCTATTTCTCTATTAGATTGAGCCAAACTTGTACTTGAATCATACAGAAAATGTGAACTGAACTATCTTTATCAAATAAAATTTCCTTTAAATTGGCTCTGTTCTCCTATTCAATTTGTCTTCCTCCAGCCTCCATTTGTAAACCATATGTATCTAGTAGGTGCTGATTTGCCCAAGCTTCTGAAGAAAAAAGAAACAAATTTTGTGACAGCAGAATTCTTAGATAAACATGTAATGATGGGATTAATTCTGTAAAGATTTCATTTTTGTCCTTGGCATTATGATACAGGTTAACTTAGTCCAGCCATACTTAGGGAAAATCAAATCTATGACCCTTTAGTGAGATGCTGAGATAATTACTGATACAAAAGTATTTCATCCCTGTGAGACTTAAGATGCACCTCAATCTTTCTGAAGAGTAAATGCTAGAAATTCAGAAAACACACAAGCACAATGTTATTCCTAACAAATAATAGGATGTGTCACCTGCTTCTGGGGGAAAAAACAAAACAAAACAAACCAAAAAAAAAAACCCCAACAAACCAAAAAAACCCCTGAAAATAAAAACACTGAGATACATACTGGATAGTATCCAAGGAAACTGTATCAAGTTATTTCTGTGAGTAAGGGAAAAGAGTCATTCATTAAGGACCTTGTTTCTTTCATCATTCAGAACTGTTACCCATATAACAGCAGATATATATACAAGCACCTAGCTCACAGTTAAAAGTATGATACAAATATCTTTCCCAAAGCTTTTAAAATAGGGCTGGAAAGAATCAAACATAATGGTCATTAGTGGAGGTGACAGCTATGTAAAAAATATTAATATGTTGCTTATCTCTTATATTGTGCATTTCAAAGCAGATTGATCAAGCATTTCAGAAAATAGAAATACAGAATTTTCTAGTACACTTTTTACAACATGAGAATTTGAGGCAAGAGATCACACAAATGATGGAGCTGTCAAAGGTGGGGGCTGTCATCATACAGACATTGGATAATATCAAGGTAGAAAAGATGTTTATTTAATTGGAAGCGTGGGGTTTTATAATGTGTTGTGTTTGATGCAGCTACATAACACCTGAAAAAAATCTAAAGTTCTAAACCCTGTCAGTTTTATACTACTGCCGTATTTTATCACATTGTCAATCTACAAGTATATTGTAATTGTCAAAATGACATTGTTGAACCTGCCATGTGACACCATAACCTTGGCTTTTGCATATGCTGCTGTCGATTCAGGAGTGAAACAATTGAGTTGATCTGGCTTTTATAAACTTCCTTAGTCCCCACAATTTACTGTTACTCAGCAGTCAGTCCTGTAGGAAGTAATATTCCAGTGACTGAACCCATTTATCTATGAACCTTCCCCTGACAGACCTCATAATTTATATCCATAAGGTGTCCTTCAAAATGGATAAAGATTGATGGTTGAACAAGAACTGTACTTTAATAGTGATTGCATTACAAGCTTTTTCTCTAGGCAAATCCAGGCCCTGATCTCAATTAGGCAAAGTGCATCTAAAACTCCCTTACCCAAACACTGTACGGATGCATGAGCTGGTACACTGAATCATGACTACCATGACAAGGGTGGTGTTACACTGACACTGGAGGCTGAAAGCAGTCCATGTACTCCACATCCTCCTGTACAACCAAATAATTCACAAGCTGTTCTACAGAACTATTCTTCATTTTCTTGAATTTAATTGTGACTTTCACAGGATTTTAAAATATGTTTTTAAAACTCCCAAGTTTGGTGAATGGTAAAATCTATGCACTTCTCTCAGATGAGTGTAATTTGGCGCAAATATGCTCCTAGTATACCAAAAGAAGTTCAGAGTAGACAGTTTTGGAGGAATTTATTTTGCATAATCAATTTGGAACTAAGGACATTTCCTAGTAGTTAAGAAACAGTAAGCATGAATTCGATTTTCCATTCCTTTCCTGGTTCCCAAAAATTCTTTGCTATGTTTACAAAATGGCATGTCTACCAACACCTGTCCTCTAGCTAGATCTGCAAAATTATCAAGTAATCATTCTTCAATACTCATCATTCATCATCATTCTTCAATATTCATCATCATTCAATCAATATTCAAGTACCACTTCCTCCGAGCTCGAGATCAGTGCATCCCTAGGAGAAAGAAGTCAAGCAAAGGAGGCAGGAGACTGGCATGGATGAGCAAAGAGCTTCTAGACAAACTCAAATGGAAGAGGGAGGTTCACAGTATGTGGAAAAAGGAACTGGCCACTTGGGAGGAATACAGGAATGTTATCAGGGTATGCAGAGATGCAACAAGGAAGGCCAAGGCCCACTTGGAACTCAATCTGGCAAGGGATGTCAAGGATAATAAGAATGGCTTCTTCAAATACATCAGCAGTAAAAGGAAGACTGGGGAAACTGTGGGCCTGTTGCTAAATGAGGTGGGGGCCCTGGTGTCACAGGATGCAGAGAAGGTGGAGTTACTCAATGACTTCTTTGCTTCAGTCATCACTGCTAAGGCTGGCCCTCAGACATCCCAGCCCACAGAGGTGAGAGAAAAAATCTGGAGAAAGAAGGACTTCCCCTTGGTTGAGAAGGATTGGGTTAGAGATCACCTAGGCAATCTGGATCCTTGCCAATCCATGGGCCCCGACGGGATGCACCCACGAGTGCTGAGGGACCTGGCGGATGTTCTTGCCAAGTCACTCTCCATCAACTTTGAAAGGTCATGGAGGACAGAAGAGGTGCCCGAGCACTGGAGGAAAGCAAATGTCACTCCAATCTTCAAAAAGGGCAAGAAGGAGGACCCAGAAAACTATAGGCCCTCGAAAGGTGATGGAGCAGTTCATCCTGGAGGTCATCTCCAGGCATGTAGAGGAAAAGAAGGTTATCTTTAGTAGTCAACATGGATTCACCAAGTGAAGATCATGCTTGACCAACCTGATAGCCTTCTATGATGGCATGACTGGCTGGGTAGATGAAGGGAGAGCAGTGGATGTTGTTCACCTTGACTTCAGCAAGGCGTTCGACACTGTCTCCCATAACATCCTCACGGACAAGCTAAGGAAGTGTAGGTTAGATGAGAGGACAGTGACATGGACTGAGAACTGGCTGAACAACAGAGCTCAGAGTGTTGTGATCAGTGGGACAGAGTCTGTTTGGAGGCCTATAACTAGCGGTGTTCCCCATGGGTCTGTGCTGGGTCCAGTTCTGTTCAACATATTCATCAATGACCTGGATGAAGGGATAGAGTGTACCCTCAGCAAGTCTGCTGATGATACCAGGCTGGAAGGAGTGCCTGATCCACCAGAAGGCTGTGTTGCCACCCAGCCTGGACAGGCTGGAGAGCTGGGCCCAGGGGAACCTCATGAAATTCAACAAGAGCAAATGTAGGGTCCTGCACCTGGGGAGAAACAACCCCATGCACTGGTACAGGCTGGAGGTTGACCTGCTGGAAAGCAGCTCTGTTGAGAAGGACCTGGGTGTGCTGGTAGACAGAAGGTTGACCATGATCCTTCACTGTGCCCTTGTGACCAAGAAGGCCAACGGTATCCTGGGGTGCATTAAAAGGAGTGTGGCCAGCAGGTCGAGGGAGGTTATCCTCCCACTCTACGCTGCCCTCGTGAGACCATGTCTGGCATACTGTGTTCCAGTTCTGGGCCCCCCAGTTTAAGGACAGGTCTAGCAGAGAGCTACCAAGATGATCAGGGGACTGGAGCATCTCTCTTATGAGGAAAGGCTGAGAGACCTGGGTCTGTTCAGCCTGGAGAAGAGAAGACTGAGGGGGGATCTTGTCAATGCTTATAAATATCTGAAAGGTGGGTGTCAAGAGGATGGGGCTGGACTCTTTTCAGTGGTGCCCAATGACGGGGCAGGGGCAATGAGCACAAGTTGGAACACAGGAAGTTCCACCTAAGCATGAGAAAAAACTTCTTTACTGTGAGAGTGATGGAGCACTGGAACAGGCTGCCCAGAGAGGTTGTGGAGTCTCCTTCTCTGGAAATATTCAAAACCCACATGGACACAGTCCTGTGCTCTCTGCTCTAGGTGTACCTGCTCAAGCAGTGGGGTTGGATGAGATGATCTCCAGAAGTCCCTTCCAACCCCTACCATTCTGTGATTCTTACATCCTGAAAGATTTATCATAATTTACACTAGAAGGTGTTTCTGCATAGTATCTAGTTATTTCCAGAGCCTGAAAAATTGAAAAACTTAAACAATCCTTATTTCATTCTGAAGATCCATTATACAGAGAGTGATTCAGAGTGAATTATTTGTAAAAAACACCTCTTCTTCTCTCTAGTGAGTATATGGGAAGACTGTGGAGCATCCTTTCTTATTTTTGGTCCTTACAAGTGAAGGATTGCAAGTAATTCTCATTATTTCCAGTTTGCCAATGGGACAATGAACCACAAAGATGAAAAAATTTGCTTAGTCGCATAAGGAGTGTTTAAGCAGAATAATTAATTGATATGTGTATGAAGATATTCCTCCTCCAAAACTCTAATATTTATCTTTAGTGGGTATATACAGTGTCGTGCTCAGGAATGTCAGTAAAATGGATTGTCAAAGATCTGCCTTGTAAATATCAGCCTGAAGTGCTTGGGCTCATTTCTAACTCATTGTTTGAAGTATTGGGAATCTAGCTTTTCATCCAAGAAATTTTAGGCTGTAGCATATAAAAGCGATCACAGTAGTGGACTGTTTCTCATTCCTGAGAGCGTTTGTTGTCTGTTTTGACATTTCTTTGTATGTAATCTCTGGTAATGGTGTTGAGAAGAATGCCTTTTTCCAAGTCACAGGTGGCTGAGAATTTGCAATTTTTCTTTCAGAATGATATTCACAACAGCTTAGCACATCTTCAGACTGAGTTCTGAAAAATGCTCTTTTTGGAGCTATCCTGGAACATTGACCTAATAGCCCAGGAGCTGCAAACCCACCCGATAGAAATATAACAAAAAAATATGCAGAATTATTTCCACACTTACTTCATTGATCCCCTATTACTTCTTAGTACTGTGACTTTCAGATGCTTCTAGGAAACTGTAAATGTGCAAAAAAATTCAAAGCAAAAATGCATACTTGTAGAGGTGCATGTGTTCTAGTCTTCACTATCTTGTCCTGACCTTCCTTTTCACCTTAAAAATTTTAGTCATATATGAAAACAGATGAGAGTAAAGCTAGCAGCCCAGGTATGTCTGTCAGGCCTTGCAGTATAGAGGGTGACTGTCAGTTCTTCATTCCTTAGTACAAATGCTTTGTGGCTTACACAGATCTTCAGTTTGTAAAGTTTCAGAGTGGCTCAAGTCCCTCTCTCTTTCTCTACAGGGTTTCATGAAATGAGTAAAAAGATGATGTACCATTAAACAGGATTCACTGAAGCTGCTATCTGTATGTACACTCTGGTATTCTGGTACTGTAGGACTCTACCAGGTAAGCAATTAAAAAGAGTCTAAAAATGTAATTTTATATATGTACCCCAGTGGGTATTGACAAACATCTGCAATGCACAATATCTTCTCTTCCTATTTGCTGTATCAGCTGACATCTAAACAGGTCTGGGAAAGTGGAGAATTTATGGCTTTACTGGTTTCAGGAAGAACTACCCCACATGAAGCACAGCTTCACTGAGATGCGCTCACTTTCTTGGTCATCTGCAGAGAAGTAAATTGAATGTTAATGTAACTGATTGTAGTATATGGTTCACTTAAAAAAATGGGGACAGGTCTCAACTGGGAGAATATAATTAAAGCAGTCCTCCAGCAAGATAATTATATACTTTTTTTTCCACTGGACCTTCCTAGTCCTTAAACTTCAGTTAATAATAGCACAATAATCACAGATTTCTACATATTTGGCAAACTAGCAAGATGGTGTACCTGAAGAGTATCTGAAAGTATGGCTTTTCTGATGCTCTCAAAACCTGAAATGAAGTTGACTGCTAATTAGATTCATTCCTCATCTTATTGAAAATGAACTATAATACTACCACCAGTACACTAACAGCTTACTCTTATGATGTTTTCATCCACAGGTCTGATTTTTTTGTTTTGTTTTGGGTTTTTTTTTAACAGAGGATATAAGTATCATTACTGTGGTTTACTGATGGAAAAACAATCACATGAAAGTGAAGAAAGAAGGGAGACTGGCCTTTAACAGGGACAGATATACTGGGTGTCTTCCATTCTCATTCAATATTCTAGGCTGTATAATACTTATCCATGCATTTTTGGATGTGTAAACTGAAATGGTCTGACATAAAGGTGTGACTTAAAGTTTATGTGATTTATTTACATGTAAAATACTGATTTGCTTACTTTCTTACTTAGTAGATGACATTATCCACCTATTAAAATTTAGATGTGCCAACTGATACATTAAAATTTCACTATTTTTTCAGTTAGGAAAAAAAAGGAAAATTCTGTCTGTTCGTACAACAATACAGTTATAATTAGCACATTTTTTGCGCATCAGATACCTTACGGAATCAATTCCTAATTCATGAAGACGGTTTTGGGAAGGCATAACTACTCCAGTTTCCACAGAGATATATTTAATCTAATTTCACAGATGTGAAATCAGAAATATGTCTTAAGAGAATAAATTTCATAATGCTCTTGTGCACAAGATAGTTATTGTCAGAATTATCTCCTATAGCAGAGGAAGAGCAGTAACGAGAGAGTGGTTTAAGCCTTCCTTTTATCACACATGAAGATATATACATTAGGATGGGCTGGATCTCTAATAAATAAACCTTTGCTGGAGGCGACCAACTTTCAATCATCCATACGACCATGAGCATTTCATTTAAACTAAAAAACAACATCTAAGCTCCTCAGGGAAGAGATTGCTTTTCTCTATGGCTGGGCTGCAGACTGTAATGATGATACTACAGATCATCATTAAAAACCACAATTTCTTTTAGTATAGTCATTGATTACAATTTGGGGGAGAAAACCCCACCATGTGTCCTGTCATCTCTCAAGATTTCTTGGATTCCCATGTTTCTGCTGCTTTCTTTTAATGGCATTCTCATCAACAACAACAATCGCAGACCTCATCCAGTGGAACTACAGCCTCCTTCAACTTTTTTGGATGTTAGTGATCCTAAATAACATTTGGGGATAATGGAGGGCCACCACATATTGGAGAGGAGAAAGCAAAAATAAGACAGGTTAGGTTATTGCATTAACACGTAACTGTTTGCAAAAGCACAAAAATAACAGGAGGGTGTGTACTCAACTTTGTGCACCCTGCATTCAACAGCCTGTCTTCTTTTTTTCTTTTCAATCAGATGCCATGT
Organism: Morus bassanus; assembly: GCA_031468815.1. Taxonomy (NCBI): domain Eukaryota; kingdom Metazoa; phylum Chordata; class Aves; order Suliformes; family Sulidae; genus Morus; species Morus bassanus. The sequence continues at coordinate 34,352,838 of CM062574.1, read as the reverse complement.
CTGCATCAGGAAATGGTGTTGAAATAATGTTCAGATATTTTATGTGTCACAATGCAATGTTTCTTTTGAAACACATGATTTCCTTATCAAAAAGAATAAAAATCCTCACTCCTTTTTGGAAAGTATATTATAAAATCTTATTTGACAGGCATTGTTCTATAAGATAGCAATGACTACTGCTTAAATTACCTAAAAAAATATGAAAAAGAAGTGTGCAATACCTGCTAGCCTTACGTAAATTGTATTTCTGTTCTTAGTGACACATGAAAGCATTGAAGGAAAAAAATAATTTTCTAGACATCCTCAGTTTTCTTTTTTTTGCTGCCATAATGAACCACAACACATATTTTTACTAACAGGGGGCACGGGGTGTTTCTTAACAAAGCTGTTAGATTTGGAACCCATTATCCCTCTTTTTCTATGCTGAGTTATGAAAATCCAGCTGTCACTGATCTGGGACTATGTAGCAGATATGTCAACAAAGTTTAACATGTTTCAGGACACCCCAAGAGACTCTAGAAGTTCTTTTACCACAAATCATGGCACATACAAAAGACTGGAAATATGGGAAATTGCCTTTCTTGTTATCTACATTTTAAAATATATTTTCTTTTCTTTACCATTTATATATTTTTTTCCTTTATATATATATATATATATATATAAAAACAAGAAAACACATATATAAAACTCCAGGTTAATGTCATGGGATTCAGGACTTTTCAAGCATCAGGATGAAACACCAATAGATTCACTACTACTTTGTACCACATCTTTTAATAATCTTTATACTGGCATCCGCATTTTAATCGGCATAACCACTTAGGAACACAAAGGATAAATTTACATGTGTAACTCCCTGAGATTTGCAGGTAGATTTCTAAATTGTGTGCTTCACGTCTTTCACCGATTAGGTAAAATTTTCTTCCCCATTAATTGTACCTTCAAATTGCAGGTAAAAATCAGAGATGAGTGTCACCTTGCAACAGGAGACTTAAAATGGGCCATATGTATTCTAAGTGGAACCTATTAACAATTTTGTAAGGGCAAACAATCATCATCAACACTTTGCCAGGGGACTGACTTAATAGGTATGCTATTAACATTAAAACAGACCAATTGTAAGAATATTGTAAAAGCTATATGGAGAAAACCTAAGCAGTGTTCATGGATATAAGCATCTTGTATAAAATTAAATCAATAATAATAATTTAAAAAAAAATTAACAGTTAAAATAGCTTGCAAAATTCATTTTTACTGATCATCAGTAAAATATAGCTGCCCACCAGGCAAATAACTTCTCCTACCCTTTCACTCTGTAAAGAATAGATTATATATTTCCTGAGGAGATTTTTCTCTCAGGTCAAAAATAGAGGAAGGAGAGTTTGGGATTCACTATTTTTGGAACAGACACTCCAGAGCAGAGAGAGTTTCATGAAAGGCAAAAGAGAGATTAAAATATTGTCAAAGCATACTAGATTAGGACAGCGAAAAAACTCAGAGTTGGTTAGGACCATACAGTTGCTGGGGACTCGTAAAAAAATTTTTGTTCTTGTAGATGAAATAGGAGTATACATATACTTATTCTTTCAACATAATTGCCATCAGTGTTTTTTTACTGTGGTCATTTTTCCTACCCATTTCATTATTTGACATGTGTAGGACCTCAGTACTTCATAAACACAAATGTATCTTTACAACAACAGTTGTAATGTAAATCAGTTTCTTTAAATAATAAGCTATACTTTTATTAACTCTGTTGTGCTTGTTCATTGCCTGTGAGTCAGCCATTTTGATTTAGATAATTTTCGCAATGCTTTCACAGCTATCTCAGTCTCTTCCACCAGGACAAACACTGCCCACAGCAATCTTATTTTTTGAGCTTGACAGGAACCCAGCATACTTTTACAACTTGTTCACACCTTCCTTGCTCCAAAGAAGGTTGTTCCATGCTGTACCAGCCTATCACAACCCAGCTAGGAATTCAATAAAGCACGTCTCCTGCAGGTTTTGAAACCCGAGTGACCACCAAATACTGTGAAGAATCACAGAATAATTTAGTTGGAAAGAGGATCCTGGAGCACATCTAGCTCAGCCCCTCACTTAAAACAAGGCCAGATAGATCAGCCACCATAACAAGGGCAGAAAACAAACATGCAAACAAAACCTGCAGGACATGACAGATGAGTTTGAACATATACAGAACAGCCATATACTTCCTGCACCATTATATATCCAATTAAATGTAAGTGTCCATGTATTGTTCTTTACCCCAAGAAATGTGAAAGGGGGTGCAATGAGACTACTTAGGAGCCATAAATTTGTCTGCCCTTGCAGTATGTTTTCTCTCCTGACAGAAATTATTAGCTCCATTTGTTGCTATACACTCTGCAGCCTCTTGGCTTCTGCTCACAGAGGGCCAGAGATACCCAAAATCCTATTAATTTTTTTTTTTCTTTAAGCATTTTATCAAAGAAAGAAGAAATTAAAGATATTCAGCATATGGCAACAAAGTCTATATTGGCTCTCCCAAAGGCAAAGGGGTATTCTCATCTCGAGCAATGTCTTACCACCCCACCTTTGGAAAAGTCTCACAGAAGTGCATCTGCACAACACTTACCCATTCCCACCTGAAATACAGCCCTGCTGCTCATGGCAGATCATCTCCCACATGGACTAGCTTCCCCTCCCCTTGATGCGCACTCGCTGTAGCCATCACTCCTCACTTGGAGCTCCATGGCCTTCTTAAAAATCACTCTGTTTTTTGAGTGTGTCATTATAATATTAATACAAAAATCCCCACTCTACAGAAATACAAAATCCCCACTCTACAGAATTTTGAAGGCTTTTTGTAAAAACCTTTTGAGGTGACTTATACACTGGCTTCACTACCCACCGAGAAAGTCTTTGCTTGAAAATTACAGCTGAATTAAGCATACCCATTTTAGAAGAAATTTAAAAATAAGTATCAGAAATCACATCAGAAGCAACTCACAGGTTGTACCTTGCAAGCTATTTCACCTCACAGAGCGGATTAGACTGAGACAATACCTGCACAACTACTTGGTTTTTTCCACCTTCCTGTTATCTGCTTTTCCCTCCAAACTGTCCCTCGGGCACCACCAAGGCACTAACATGTGACATCAGGCAATTCCCCCTCATGTTTCCAGAAGCATCTTTAGCCCAGCTCTTCTCAGGCACCTGTTGACTGTTCCCAGTCACCTTCAAGTGCCCAGAGACATCCTCACTCCATGATTTTCCACTAACACTCTCTATTGGCCTTCTAATTGCTACTGATAAATAGGTAATTTTAGTTTTTTCTTAAGGCCTGTCATTGTTTAAGAAAAGACATAACAGACAATGGGATCCTTCAAATGGAAAATCTTATATTACTTATGATTGCTTGGGTTTACCAAAGGTTTTGTCCTTACCCTACATTTTTTATTCTATCCTCCAACATCAAAACTCCTTTACATTTTTTCCTTATTATTTCAATTATGTTAAGATATTTCTTAGAGAAGTGGGGGCTCTAGTGCATTACTGCCATAAAAGTGATAAAAATATTCATGTATTACCTGTTCTGGACAATCACACTTGGTAAAAAATTGGCATTATTAAGCACATTACAAGGCAATAATTGGCATTATTAGGTAATACTTGGCAAAGCAATAATTGGCATTATTAGGCACATTATGAGGTAAATTATTTCCTCTTCCTTATTTTGTTATTTTCCCTTTCAGATTTCTTATATTTCAAGAATAAGAAGAAAACCTCTATAAGAGCAGAATGAGTTAAGCAGGCAGTCAGGAGAGAGCATTATTCTGCTTTCATTGTCGACTTCAGCGGTTTATGTTAAAGTTAAAATTCTATTTCAGGATACTATTTGCCTATGTGAAAGAAAAAAAAAAACCCTTTTGTTTCTTTCTTTCCTTCTTTATTTCTCAAGTACTATTTATCAAGAAACAGAGCCAGTCTTTTGGGAAAATATAGCTGCGTCCATCAGACCTGAGCATTACCTCTGAATGTCTGTCAATCCACTGGTAACTGGATCTCTCTGTATGCAAAGATTTATAGCATACATATTTATGACTATATTTACTTGCTAAAGTATAAATGTTGAAAATGTGATCAAAATTATGAATGTATAAGTAATGCAAAGAAATAAACTTATACATTTATTATAATTATATACTTATTTAATTTTTTATATATATTTCTAAGCATATTCTTCCCAATCTGAATCAAAATGGTTATGTTCTAATCCAAAACAATTTGAAGTAAAATAGTGGGGAAAAAAAGAAACTCAGAAATTTGAAAATGCCACATTTAGTATCCACCAATTAAATCAATACAAATATACTATGAATGCCATAGAACATTCCTGACTTGATTTTAGAATTGCTTAACTAAAAGCAATAGTCAAAGCCAGATCAGCAATTAATTACAGTTATATGTCATATTTGATCTTTTCATAGTGCTAAATTTTCTTTTTTTTTTTTTTCTTCTTTTACAGACCTACTCTTGCAATCATTCTGCACCTCAAATTCCTACTGAAGCCACAGGGATTTCTGTTGGAACTGGAGCCACAACAGGATCCTTAAGGTTTGTTCGTTTTCTATCTCTTTCCCTGCTGCTAATGGCTGCAATTCTGTTAAAGCCTGGTCAATAGAGCTCTGAAATGTCTCCATATTGCACCAGAGCGTTGGTATCCTAAATCCAGCATCTCCTGATCCTTGCAGTAGGCAAGTCACCTCCCTGACACAGTTCAGAGACAACGACCAGTCAAACCCTTATCTGCTACACATCAGAGAAACGTGCTGTAGGAGGAAACAGGTCCTTCCCTGAACCCATGTCTATATACTGTAAAATTAAAGCAGATAAGCTAAACCTGTTTATGTGTTCCAATGAGTAACGTCCCTGAAGTGCTGAGGATTGAGTGATTTCAATATAGGAGCACTTCAGTTTCTCTCTGAATTATTTGAGAATCAACCTCTCTGGTGCTGCAACATTTTTAACCCTTTTCGATGCACTGGAGGGATAGTAGAGTTGGTCTGCAGTGCTATTAAGGCCATATTATCATGGTTATCTATATTTAGCTCCCATCAAAAACAAAGAGCTCATGAAAGGGTTTTGAATTAAGTTGGAAATCTATTAGAAATTCCAAGTAAATGCTTGATTAAACATTGTGTTCTTTTGTCTTCATTACTCACAAAGACCACCAATACTCTGTCCAGAGCACTTCAGTCCCAGGAGGAACATTCCCACAACTCTTGCTTGTATCAGCACATGACACATATTGGAAAGGTATTGTTGAGGATAAAATTAAATACCTAAGTTGTAGAAAGGTTTTTAGCTCTTGCTAATATTTTTTTTTCAATGACAGCAGATTAAGACTAGTGTGTTTAAATAACATTAAAACATCCATAATTTTTATAGACTTTGAATAGCATAGACATCAGCAGGCACAAAAAAGTGAACAAAGAGAATAACTTGCAGGCTGTTCTTTTACAAGTCATCTATCATAGGCTTATTTCAAGGTTGTACCATTGATCAAAATTTACAGGACTTACTTGAATTAGTTATGGGGTTACAGGTACGTACAGGAGGGCTGTGCTATCCCATTACAGGTAAACAAGAGCCTTTTGTTGACTTTGGAGAGCTGAGATTAAATTCTAATGCCCCTGTTAACAGTTATCTCAATCTTCCTTAATCCTTCATGTACATTTGCACCTATTCTGAATGTGTGTTTATTTGCATCACTAGCACAGAAACATTCACCTACCTAACTGTTGCCTTTCTTTTTCACTCAGTCTCACCACATTCAAGAAAATTTCTTCCTGAAGGAATTCAAGTACAGGTAATACAAATAAATATTTTTGCTTTAAATCTCTGCTAGCAGATAAATTTATGCCGAATACTTTATATTGTTTTGTTGCAACCATTCTCCCTTAACCATTGCACATATTTCTAGAAACAGAAGTGAACTACTTGGGAAAAAAGCTTGTTGTTTTGGAATAATGAAGAACTGAGGCATTTTCAAATTCTGTGTAAAACTTTGAATCAAACAACACTTTTTCCATTTGCTAATAATCCCACTAACAGTCCCAGTATATCTGAAGATAATTATTAGATAATTATTAGGGAGGGGGTAGATGTTGGGATTGGATGTACCTGAGATGTTGCTGCTTAATTAGGTGAAAAGATTTTTACTGAATTCTTAAATACGAGACTGCATGATACAAAATAGTAAAAACCTAGAAGATGGTACTCTGATTTTTCCTGACTCCACCCTGAGGGAGGAAGAAATTATTACCTCTTACAAGAATAATGAGAAAAGAAGATTAGTATCTCTGTTCTGATAGTCCTCAAGGAAGATTTTTCCTTCACACTGGACATCTTCATAAATGAACACAGCACACAGAGATCTGGGTAAAAACAGCATGATACTCTTTTTCCCTCCACATCCATCAGTCAGCAAAACTAATGAAGTTAGAAACTACATTTCGAAGTGCCTCTCCTTCTCCTATGTCCTTTTTCAGATGGGTATTTCCATTGACGTATCTACAAGGGCTGCCCTTAGCTGAGAAAATCCTGATGGTTTGGGCTAAAGGAAAAGTGTATGAGATAATAATAGTTCCAGCATTTCAAAGTGGGAATGTGGGAGAACATTTGGGGCCTTCTGATGAAACCTTTGACTGGGGAATTGGGCTTCAGCCTTTGAGCATCAATCTACCAGGGTAAATCCAACTCTCACTTTTGTCTGAAAATGTGTAAAGAAAATTCTCCCTGATGGTATTTCTTTCCCATGCAGCCATGATACATAAGCTTCCCCACAGAACATAAATTATTAGGTCTAGGCACTTATAAAGAACTAGTTTCTTCTTGCAGGACTTAAACAGAAATAAAAGTTGAGCAGCTTCATATTTTTTAAAAATGGTACTGCCCTTGCTGGAAGCCACCAAAATTCAATTTGTTTGACATCTCCTGGAATAGCTGAATATTCGGAGGCTATCTGGTCACTGGGAAACTCTGGAAATTACATGTCCAAATTGGACAGTCACTTGCAAAGGCACAACAACATCATTTTCATGTGCATTGCTTTGGGCTGTGGCAGTTTTTGTAGTACCGGAAGATATCCAGTGAGTGAAAGAAATGCTGTACTGAAAGATTCTACTTCCTAATACCATGCAAATACCTAGGATGCCAGGAGAGCCTGAAATTGCAATTTCTATTTGGCCAGCTATCATAAATAATGTGTAGGTATATATATGTTTCTTCCAGAGAGTCCAAGAAGATGTTCAAATAGCACCTAATATTCTGTGCTCACAAAATAAAATTCCTATATATCCATAGCACAAAGTTACTTATTCCCTCAGACACCATTTCAAAGAAACAACATATCTGTTTCTTTAAAAAAAAAAAAAAAATTACAAATGGAACCTCTCCAAAGACTCAAAATTTAAAGGCAGTGATGCAGCAAAAGGGACAGCATTCAAATTTATAGCAGATGTTTCACTGTTAATTAATGCCACTATGAAAAATATCCTAGAACAGCATAATGTGATGCTTATTTACCCTCTCCTTTCATAAAAAAGCATATACACAAATAATTTCCAAGTCTTTGTGGCATATGCAAAATTTAGACTGCTAGGATTAGGTTCTTTAATCAAAAAACCCCCAAAACTCCTATAAGCAGTGGCACACAGATCATATTCAGTTTATATAATCATCTTCCCTCCAGAAGACTGCTTGTGTTTATTATGTAAATAACAACTTGGTAAAAGACTTTCAAACCTTGCTCCCCACAAAGGAAATTAACAGCCACTTGGCAAAATCACAAAGAAACAGTGATTCTACCCTACATTGCATGGCCAAATGAGTAAATGATCACACACTGGAGCGTGACTACTTGCGTACGAACACTTCCCATAGAGGCTGTTAGAGCATTCCTAGCCAGTAAGTAGCTAAATAGTAACTAATCCTTGTTCTTTTGGATACATATACACTCAAAATATATATAACTTCTCTTTTGTAGACCTTTTTTCTCCCTCAAGAGCCCTCAAAATCACAAATCAGTCTTACAAACTAAGTAAATTACCATGATCTTGTTATGAGCTAGAACTGTAAGCCAGAGAAATTACATTGAAATTTTAAAAGCAAATTTTTAAAGGTATTTGCACTCATTTTCCATGAACTTTGAGTGATGGTTCTTCCCATGGGGATTCAAACAAGCAAAGCAAATCTGAAGAAGTAAGTTCCAAGTAATTGCCTCACAGGTAGTACGTTTCAGATGCTATCCCACTTGACAGGAATTGATTGCCCAAATTCTTGGTCACAAATAAGAAGAAATTAAATAAGACAAGGCAGGATCTCATCACCTTTGGTAATAAAATCAGATATGCCATATAGACAAAGTTTCTCTTAATAAATGGAAAATACATGGCCTTCCTCATCCACAGTATGAAATTTAATTCAATTTACGAGAACTGCATGTTAACGCACACCTTTTTTCTTGGCTGCCCAGTAGCAGAGGGCTCAGGGTGGTCCCAGTAGAGTGAGAGTCCCCATAGATGTCTTCTCTGACATTGTGGATCACACTGATGATGAGGCACCAGGTCACAGGAGTGCCACTGTCTAGGGTACAAAACCCTGCGTTTTTACCTCTGCAGCTCTAGGACCCAAGGTTAGTTCATTCGATGAAAACTTACTCTGAGCATGGGTAGGCAAAGCCTTTTCTTTACCAACACAGCAGTCATGATCATCTGAATCCAGGTATTGGGATACCAAACCACTTGAGGCTTTCTATTTGCAGGAATGTCTGCTAAGCTCATCACTGGAAAGTTATTCAGCAAAAAATGGCAAATATATTTAATTTTGTTACCTTTTCAATAATAATAAATGAACAATTTCCAGTATCCCACCAGTGATTATTCACACTGGTTTGCAGTGGTGAAAACTAGCTTCATAATTACCTTTGTTATTTCAAGTACTGAAGTGAAAATTCAGTTTTGAGAAAAAAATCATAGTAAATATCAATTAAAAAAGAAAATATATGGAAGATAATTGCTTTTTTTGTTTGTTTTATACAGTAGACACAGTTTGTTGCCTTTTTTTCCCACTCAATTAAACAAACTAACAAAATATATATTTATATTTAACAAATGCATCAGTTAGGTAAAAATTAAAAGAAGGAACGTGTAAATGCTCTATGACTGTTCCATAAACTTCATTTTGTTTTAACAATGTAAACATTATTTTTAAAATGAAAATGTCATTTAAATACTGATTGCTTAGAAAAACTCAGGAAAAAGAAAATGCTTTGGTTTTTGGATGGCTATAGCAGACTAAGAATGCCAGCTTAATCTGTTCATCGATATTGAATCTGCTCTAATAATTTCATTAAAACATATATTTTCAAATATTTTTCAGTTATTTTCAATACCAAAAGTGAAAAGGAATATTTTCCGTGCATTGAGATTGTTGCGCCAGGTAAAATAAATAAAACTGGATTCTCTCATCCTTCTGAAGATGAATATATAAACATATGCTAATAAGATAAATAAACACAGCTAGAGACAAATTCATAATAAAGCTCTTTTCCTAATGAGTTGCACTAAGACTTCAGGTTGTACATACCCACCAAACCCACTAACACATAACAAATCTGTCATGCTAGTTCATGCATTATTTGTGACAAATTCTTGCTCACAACACTATCTGCAAGGAATACAGCAGGGAACATGATCTCAAGCCTTGAGCATGGATAGAAAACTTCAGATTTCTAATGTGATGCATTTTCAGGCATTCAGAAAGAACGAAGTTGTTATGGAGGCATCTTTATAAGCATAATGACCAGATAATTGCTGACCATTTATGAAGAGTATACAGAGAAAGGACAGCAGATATATAGATAAACAAAAAACCAAACCAAACTAACAAAAAAAACCCCAAAAAATCCAAACAAATGCTTATGCACAACTTCTATAAGAAATGTGCCATATTTGACAAGCATGCTACTGTAATCAAAAGCAAGGACTAATTTTAATTCACCTTCTCCCTCCTGGTAATTGTTCATAGTTTTTCTGTGGTCATTTCCCCCATTTTGTAAAGTGAAATGTAGCTGTCCGCACGATTGGTCTAGAACAGCTAGAAAGGATGGTAACATGGTACAAACTCCTGAAATAATCTTTCAATCCAAGACACCAGAGGTGACATGTTACATCTGTTATTAGTTTGTCTTTATTACTCTACGTGAAGATTCTCCAGGCATCGCAGTGTTTGGAAAACTGCCAATTATTTAAAATGTGATATGTTAAGATTCTTACTGTACCTGTAGATACAGTACCTCACAGAGAATAACATTAGATGTGTGTTAATAATTAATAAAACACAGACTGAGGCAATTATTTGAGTATAGACAAAGATTCTTGAATAGTTCATAAATCATAGCAGCCTCTGTGGAAAACCTGCAAAGACTGGCACGCTCTATAGAGTGCAAAACAACATGTAGCAATTGCTCTAACCTGACACTTCCCAACTGGAAAAGATAGCCTTGGTGGATACGAAGAATGAAATTCAAACCTGGTTTGAAGCCACTATCTGAAGGCAGAAATGGTGACTTGGACCTTGGGGTATGGTTTTGTGGGTTTGGTTTTTTTTGGTTGGCACTCCCTTCAGTCTAGTGTTCGTTGACTGACAGTCTACTACAGCATGTTAACATAGACTCTGGCATCTCAACTTGCTAATTTTGAGAAATGTGTTGGTTTAAAAATTGCTGGAATTGCAATGAAATGTGCAATAAAATGGCAAAGTCTGTAAGGAACTGAGTGGCTGGCTATTATAGTTAATTATTGTATCTTACCGGAGTACCCCTGAAAATGTATTTGTTGTCATACATGTACAGAAATGTGTTGCTGGTAGATGCTAGTCAAAAATTTACATCATTGATCTTGGATTTTATTGGATCAATACAGTTTGTCTTTGTTGTGTGTTGCAAGCAATTCTGTGTGTTGAGCTATGTTTCTGGAGCTCTTAAAATTGGCAGAGAGTATGCTTTGGTAAAAAGAAAGAAAGGGACAAATGGTAAAAATACACACACACATATACATTTACACACATAACAGTGATTCACACTGCCTACATTTGTCAAGATCAAACATCTTCTTGAAAACATATCTGATTGGAAACAGAGCATCAACCCACATTTTCTAAACTATACTATGCTACAGTGACGCTGATGCCAGTTTAAAACCCAAGTAGTAAATAACATTACCTACAGAGTTTAACATTAGGAGTTCATGGCTTTGGATGTAGAAACAATGCTCCATATAAGTAATGGGAAATATGTTCTGTAACCGACAGAAATTTATGAAATAGTTAACATGAATCAAGAGATCCCTGTGCCCATTATCTAAAACCCAAATCAATCTTGAACTATTAATTTTCAAAATCTGAAAAAGATTGATTGACTTTTCTACAAAACAATATTTTTCATGTGTGTGCTCTTAACCTCACAACCTTCCCAACAAGCTTCTGGGGAAGTCCTCATAGATGAACCCTGCTACAGCAGGGTTCAGTACTTGCTCTAGCAGCATTGCTAACCTTGCAGAAAATACTGTATATCCTGCAACAAAAGATAACTTCCAATTCTAATTCTAATAAAGCTAAGGTTCAAATATTTGCAAATTTTATACAAATGATCTGCAACTAGATTTACATCTTTGACCAGGATGGATTTAATTTGCATAAATGACAGAAGGTGACTCAATATTAGGACACCAGGATTTATTGCACTGCACTCACCACCAAACATTTTAATTCTCTTTTATTTATTTGGCTCCACCTCCAGTGTAGGAGATCTGTGATCTCTCTTTGCAAAGACGGGCAGCATGAACCTGACTTGAATGCACAGGAGGAGCAGGAAGGCAAAGCCAATGTCTCTATACCCTGTTGTTGTAGAAAAATGTAACTCGCATGAGAACTGTGGCTCTGCTCATGCCCACTTCTCACAGGCTCTTTAATGCTGCACTCTCCCATAGATATGGTTCTCTCTTGCACCCACCAATGCTTTAAATCCAGTTTTCTGAGAAATTGCTAAATTGCAAAAACATGGAAGCTTAATACAGCTGTTTTTTCTCTCAATGTTTCATTCACTTTTGCAGATTCAAATCTTGCAAATTCAAGTAGATTGTGAATCTCACATATTAACAACACATCTTAAAAGGTAATTAAAAATAGCTATGTTTTAAGAATACCTTTTTAATTAATGTCAAATGTGTTGTCATTTCATGCAAAGCCGTGCAAAGATGTTTTCCTAATGCTAATTCTGACTCATTCTCTCTTGATAAGTAGGCACCACAGTATTTGTGATAGGCATATGCTATATACACACTCCCCACAGATTTTTCAGCCCCCTTCCAATATGCTGAAATGGACAGCTCATCCTTTCTTTTTCCCACCTCCCTCCATGTTAAATTTGCAGTTCCCTCACAAAATAAGAGAAAAATGTATAAACTTTCAATTTTGGGCAAAGACCAAGCTGCCATGTAATGTTAGAATTGAGCTCCAATTTAGAAATCAAAAAGCCTAAGGGGTGGCATTCTCTTTTATGAATACTTTACTGTTGCAGAAGACATTCACAACAACAACAATTTATGTATATAATCCATTCAAAACCAAAGAAAAACAGGAATAAATTCTCGGTCACCAGGTCACTGATACTTATAACCAGGGAATAAATTGTCTTGTTTTCTGCTTGCTTTCCACCCAACTTCATTTTAAAAATATTTTATACCTTCACATTGCTTATCAGATTTATCTTTACATTAACATGCTAAACCTGTCTTCTCTCTTAAGCAATTTCACCCAATGTATCTTTGATGCTTTTATTTGTGATTTATAAAGTTCTATATTTATAAAGATCTATGTGAGGGTAGAATCACACCTCTGAAGAACATGAGCAAGACGTGAACTTTACTGCATATCCGAATGATCAGTAAGTCGGGTGCATGTATCACACAAAACAAACAATTTACTACTAGAATATAGGCAAAACTCCATATTTTTCTTCCTATTTCCTGTCAACCACACCTTGGAAAAAAGTGATGACAGCCACTTTCTCTGATGTAACAGACAGTTTGACATTATCTTTCTTCAGTCCTTATTTTATCTGAGACTATTACTTGGGGTGCATCTCATTTCTTGTTCTAGAAAACAATTTCTGATTTCAAGAAGGCCATTCTGTTTATAAAATGACCCTTAATAAAGAAAAAAGCTTTAATGAAGCAGTTGAAGCACATGGTGGGTTGACCCTGGCTGGATGCCAGGTGCCCACCAAAGCTGCTTTATCATTCTTCCTCCTCAGCTGGACAGGGGAGAGAAAATACAATGAAAGGCTCATGGGTCACGATAAGGACAGGGAGAGAGCACTCACCAATTACTGTCATGGACAAAAACAGACTCAACATTGGGAAAACTAATTTAATTTATTGCCAGTCAAATCAGAGTAGGGTAATGAGAAATAAACGCAAATCTTAAAATGCCTTCCCCTCCCTTTTTCCCAAGCTCAGCTTTACTCCCAATTTTCCCTACCTCCTCCCTGCTCAGTGGCACAGGGGGACAGGGAATGGGGTTTGTGGTCAGTTCATCACACCTTGTCTCTGCTGCTCCTTCCTCCTCAGGGGGAGGACTCCTCACACTCTTCCCCTGCTGCAGTGTGGGCTCCCTCCCACAGGAGACAGTCCTCCACAAACTTCTCCAACATGGGTCCTTCCCACGGGCTACAGTTCTTCATGAACTGCTCCAGCCTGGGTCCTTTCCATGGGGCGCAGTCCTTCAGGAACAGACTGCTCCAGCATGGGTCCCCCATGGGGTCGCAAGTCCTTCCAGCAAACCTGCTCCGGCATGGGCTCCTCTCTCCATGGGGCCACAGGTCCTGCCAGGAGCCTGCTCCAGCATGGGCTTCCCATGGGGTCACAGGCTCCTTTGGGCATCCACCTGCTCTGGTGTGGGGTCCTCCACGGGCTGCAGGTGGATGTCTGCTCCAGCGTTAACCTCCATGGGCTGCAGGGGGACGGCCTGCCTCACCATGGTCTTCACCATGGGCTGCAGGGGAATCTCTGCTCCAGCACCTGGAGCACCTCCTCCCCTCCTTCTTCACTGACCTTGGTGTCTGCAGGGTTGTTCCTCTCACATATTCTCACTCGTCTCCCCTGCTGTTGATTGCCCAGCAGGGTTTTTTTTTCCCCCGTCTTAAATACATTATCCCAGAGGCACTACCACCATTGTTGATGGGTTCAGCCTTGGCCAGCGGCAAGTCCGTCTTGGAGCCAGCTGGCACTGGCTCTATCGGACATAGGGGAAGCTTCTAGCAGCATCTCACAGAAACCACCCTTGTAGCCCCCTTGGCTACCAAAACCTTGCCATGCAAACCGAATACAAAGCTGCTTAAGAGTAATGTCTGCACACAACTTTGAGGAGTTATTTTCTTTCTTCATTTGAATCACTCTGATTATTTGAATGGCTGGTAATATTAATGCAGTGGTGATTCAGATCATTGTGAATATGATACAAGCCTAGCCTCTAGGATACTGCTACAAAGTCAAATGAAAATGATAGTCACCAAAAGTTACTACTATCCATTTCTTATTTAATTAAGTGAGAAATCTCAATCCTCTTACCTGTCTTAGAGTTAGAATCATAGTTTTCTCCCCTGTTGACAGCTTTTTACTGAAGAAGCTAGAGTTTTCTGAGTTAGGAGGCAGAAATCCATCACATTATGTGAACTGGAGCAGAAGGTCTGGCCTTGCCGTTGGCTACATGGTGCTTGTTGGGTCAAGAGAGAACACCTCTGCTCCTCAAGGTAGCCAGCATAAAGTTAACTGTAACATCTCCAGGAGACTTTGATTTAATTAACTTTACTGATGAGAAGCCCCAAGTGCAGGATGTCAAAATGATTTAGAAGAATTTACGATTACAGCATGTGGTCCACCTATTGGAATAGTTTTAGGATTACGGGGTTTTGGAGATGTTTACTGGTTGGGCTGCTTAGCACAGTGTCACGGTTTAACCCCAGCCAGCAACTAAGCACCACACAGCCACTTGCTCCTTGCCCCCTGGTGGGATGAGGGAGAGAATTGGACAAGATGAGAAAACTCATGGGTTGAGATAAAGACAGTTTAATAGGTAAAGCAAAAGCCGCACACACAAGCAAAGCAAAACATGGAATTCATTCACTACTTCCCATCGGCAGGCAGGTGTTCAGCCATCTCCAGGAAAGCAGGGCTTCATCATGCATAACGGTTATTTGGGAAGACAAAACGCCATCACTCCGAACGTCTCCCCCTTCTTCTTCTTCCCCCAGCTTTCTATGCTACACATGACGTCATATGGTATGGGATATCCCTTTGGTCAGCTGGGGTCAGCTGTCCCAGCTGTGTCCCCTCCCAACTCCATGTTCACCCCCAGCCCACTCACTGGTAGGGTGGGATGAGAAGTAGAAAAGTCCTTGACTCTGTGTAAGCACTGCTCAGCAACAGCGAAAACATCCCTGTATTATCGACACAGTTTCCAGTAGACATCCAAAGCACAGCCCCATACTAGCTACCAGGAAGAAAATTAACTCTATCCCAGCCAAAACCAAAACACACAGCTACTAGGAAAACTAAAAAGAAGGAAAAGCAATAGTTTCACAAAATGCTTTTCTAATAAAGTGATAATATGAAACATATGAAAATATGTTTTCTAATAAACAGATAAAACAATGTCTGAGAATGAGGGCCATGCTTGACAGAGCTGCCTGCAAAGATCAGACCAATGTGGAACATACTGCATGTGCCCCAAACACTAGAAGATGAACCCAGTATAACCCTGTCCGTTGGTTTATTGGTCTATTGGTTTAGCATCTTTCTTCTTTCTTTTCTTTTCTTTCTCATATTCCTTTCCCTGCCTGCACCCTGCCTCCTTCCCCCCAGAAGCGATGCCATGACCAATTATTGGCTGGTAACCTTATATAGCCACCGGTTGCAAGTTCTGAAAGGGAAGATTGTCAACTGCCGAGCTAGACAGCTAAGCAAGACCAATACAAAAATGAAGTCTTTCCCTGGACCTGGACACACAATGGGCAAAATCTAGGGAAAGTAATTTATATGAGGAAAGATAAGGATGAAAAGGCAAAAGTACAACCAGAAAAGATGACAACTAACCAGCAAAGAGTGATATTGCCTCTGAAAAATATTTAATGATTTAAAACACATTCTCCAGAACAGATGTTAGGCTCGAGATAGCTCTGAATGATACAATCAGTGAATAAGCGATAAAACATTTCCCATTTGTGGCAGTGATCTTAAATAATAACAAAAAGATAGCTACTTTAGTCTGAGTTTTGCTTATGTCATTAAAATTTAAACCTGATTAAACTGTCTGGTTTTATAACCTGTCAGTATGACAAAGGGACTTTGACACATTTGTCTTCTGACACATCATGGGAATTTACATTTTGCACCTTACAATTATATCTATATTAAAATGACTGAGCACACTGAACATGAAAAGAATGATTCATAATAATGGCATTAAAAGCAATAAAGAGTTAAGGACACTATGAAGGAAATGAAGCAGAAAGGTAAAAGATACTTTGTATAAAGCAGAGTAGAAGGGAAAGAAGTATCTCCCTGCTCTTGCATCTTTAGTATTAGTCTAAATAAAAAAGATGTAAATGGAAGGGCTTTCTGCCTGAAAAAATAAATACTGAAGTAAAAAAGCCACCTAGAAATAGTTTTGAATCCCCTAATCTCATTTTGCCCTAAAGAAAGTGCAACCTGGAGTAGATATACATTAAAGTTTGAATTCCACGTATGTCCATAATTTCTTCTGTGAGTTTGGCTTTCTTATGGGACTTTGATCTTGAAGTCAACAGAGAAAATAGAGGTGAATAGGAAATTCTTTTCCTCTCCTGTGAACGTTTTTGTCTTATTAAGACATTTTCCACTCCAAACAAGATGGAAAAAAAAAAAAAAAAAGAGAAATGAAATCTCAGGAGAATATAATGAACTGAATTTAAATAGAAATACAAAGCTCATTTGAAACAGGTGGCAGTTAATAATTATGGCCTTTTATTTATTTCAGTCATTGTGCTGTTGATTTTTTGGTTTACTACAGCTAACTATTGGACAAAATGTTTGGGTTTTTTTAACATCAGAATACCACATTTCTAAATTTAAACTTTATTTTAAAATGTCAAAAGTTAAATCTTTTCAGACTTTGGAAAATTCAGGGTTGAGTTTAAAAATCTCTCAAAACTCAAAATTTTTTACTCTTTTATATAATAATTATTTTCCTATAAAAATGTCTTGGATGTGGAGAATTTTATTTGTTTTATTTTGTTAATACTAACAAAAATCTTTCATTTTCAATGAAGAATAGTTTGGTTTGTAAAACAACAAAGAGAAAAAACTTTAACTGGAGCTGAGCCAGTCCCTACACAGTACTCTTATATAGTCAAATAATATGAAAAGCACAGCTTTGCTTGCTGTTTTGGGGAAATCAATCAAAAACAATAGAGCTGAGGCAATTTATACCAGTTGTGAATCTGTCCACCTAATCTTCAACCTCAGCAAACAAGTAATACTATCAGATTTTGCTTATTAAAATGTGTAGTGCTATTAAATCTTTAAACTTTGGCTTTGTCATTTCCCTGTAAGATACAACATAAATATTTTTATTTCTTTGTGTTCACCTCAAGCTTTCTCCTGAAACCATTGTACATTCATTAAAAAGTAAAAACAAAGTGAACATAGCTGGAAGTTAAATAAAATTATAATTATTTCCTAATAATATCTGCATGGCATTTAAAATCTAAAGTCAAGGTTTTATGATTTGCCTTTTTATAAATTCAGTATTTGAAGATAACTACAGGATATAATCTGAAGGTAAGTCCATTGGTCAGGAAATCACAAAGCCAGGGCAATCTCAAAGATGATACATGTTTCATAAAATATAACAAAGTGAAGGGAACTATAAATAAGAAAATAAAGCTATAGTCTGCAGTTAAAATTCTTGCTGCTTGCAGTACATCATTCTGTTCCTAAGTGTCTGTTGCTGGGCTAGAGTTTCCAAAATTAACATTGCAATAGCCTACATAGGCACCAAAATGCACACAAGAAAACACTGCTGAACTGGTTATTCTCGGTGCTAACATATGTTTGTTATTTTCCCAACGTGTTTCTGTCCCTTGAAAATATTTATCACGAGAAAATTTTGAATTGGCTCTTTGAACGTCAATGTGCAAATGCTAAGACAGAAGTGTGTAGTTTTTAGTGAAAACTGAAATACTGATGAGTTTTAGCAGTTTCCCAGTATTTATAGGCATCATTTTTATGCTTGCTAAGGTCAGCATCACTTAAAAAATTAAAACAGATTAATGTATATGCATCCAATAATAATATTAGGAAAGCAAGCTTAATTGGTTTATAACCCTATGAATTTAGAAATGAAAAAAATTGCCATTTTTTACTTAAAAAAAATTTAAAAAAGTATCGCTGCTATGTGCTATATATACATATATATAAAGCCTCAGTGTTTTATGTGTTCACTTCAGTGCATTCTGGTGCACAAGAACAAGAGCTTTCCTCTAAATGCTGCCTTTCTGTATTGTGATTCTCTTCCCAGGTAAGTGTGTAAGAAGGGCAAGGTTTGATGCCTAGAGGATTACGAAAGTAGTTTCCATTAAAAATAAACTGTGGAATAGAAGATAATATGACCAAGAAATAGGGCAACTGCCACTCACATCACAGCAAGGGGGAGCAAGATTCATGGCCCTCCTTGGTACCTGTTGTTAGAAGCCTTTCATGGAGCTCTCTCCAGTAGCACCTTGTCACTTCATGCCCAACATCTGAGGAATACCGGGAATTTTAATGAGCATAGCTAAAAGTTCTTGAGAATGACAAAACCAGAACCCAATCTGATGTCTGCCAGTTCTGATCTGTACAGCAGGTTTTGGAAAACATACTGTGCTCAGCCGTTACAGTGGAAAAGATCAAACTGGCTGGGTACAAAGTGGTGCTGAGGTTTCATTTTGATGGTAGTCCACACAGGTATCTGGACTTTCCTGTGAAGTCCACATGCACTCCTCTCAAATGACAACTAAACCAACAGATATGGAAACACTTAGCTGAGGTATTCCTGTGGCTTTAGACTACTTTCTTTGGTATCTTTTTATACTGGCTTTTAAACAAGAGATTATACCTGCAGTACAGTATTTCAGAATGTACATATTTGTGTTTCAAAAACATAGCAAAAGGGCCAATTAAGCCAGATTTCACTCATGCTATTCTGCATATGTATACAGAAATAAAAGAATACTTTTTGCCTGATTACTTGAGCATATCCAGACTCCTGTACATAATGAAGAATATCAAAAAAGTTTAGAACAGCTAACACACTCACTTGGGTTAAAAAAAAACCCAAAACTTATGTATAGGAATGGATGAATTTGCAGTGAAAACACATTTACAATGAAGGGAGTTTATATCCCTAGAAAGACACAATATGTGAAAGAATCAACAATTATTAGTGTATCTTAAACAGATTTGTCAACTTATTACGGAACTGAAAACCCACCAGACAAAGTAATTACCTACATTTCTTGTTTCTACTAGAAATGGTAAAAGTAGATTTATATCAAAAGTACCCAGTTATGACTAGGTCATACTTCCATCACTTTTGCCTCTACATGCCCTCATTTTTATATTAAAGTGTTATACCTTAACTAGTTTTGGCTTGGTTTTGTTTGTTTGTTTTTTTTTTTCAAATGTAGATGTCTGGGCTGACTATTGCTCTAATGTTACAAGTGATTCATAACCTAGATGGCATAATACAACTTGTCTCAGTTACATCTGGTAGAATCCAGTTATAACATGGTATATAGACTCTAATGCAAAGACCAGACCAGACGTACTGTTTGGCTCACTTACTGTATTCTGCATGCCAGAAGATTTAAAAGAGTAAGGGCAGAAGTAAGAGCACCTTAGGAAAACGGGTAAATATGATAGCTGAGTCTAAACCAGATTCTATATATTTTACCATGCATACAAAATAAGAGCAGCTGGTTAGCAACAGTCTGGTGACAAAGGTATTTGTTTGTAGTTTGCCTGGTATTTATTGGGCAGTTCGCAATTTCTGATTATCGGGATGCATTAGGACATCATACTTTATTTGATACCTGAGACTCTGTTCTTTCAGTGATAACATTTGAATTATTGTCACCTTCCCTAAGCATAATATCACTTTTTTATTGTTGTTGTTTAAAGCATTAGATTGAACATTAGACTGCAACAGTCCACCTCATGGCATCCCAATAGCTATAAAAAGCACCATATTAGTTCTGCTCAGTATATTCTATCACAGCCTCCTATCTCTTCCTAGGCTATGACTGATCTTATTCTGTCTTTTAACAATCTAGTTACTCTTTAACTGACTTTCAGTTCAATATTTAGAAGCCTCTTCAACCACGGGATGTTATAGCCTCCAGGAAAAGAGGGTAGCTTTTTTAGATTTCTCTCTGGGTGCTTTCCAGAGCTCAGAGGCAGATACACTCCCACCCTGACACTGCAGTGCTGTGTTCTGCTCTATTCAGTTAGCAGATACTATTTCCAAAAAACCCACACTTCTCAAGCCATGCATCTCAAACCCTGTTCACTGGTGAAAGAAATCCAATACTTATACCTGATAATTTGCTGGTTACTTCATGGACCTATTTACAAGGAAGATTCAGCTAAAAAGCCACAGAGAACATTAGCATATGAGCACTACTGAATTAACGTGGGTCTTCTCATTTCTCCAGAAACCCTACATATTTAGCTGAAAAAACCTAAGCTGTTACCCACCTAACAGGAAATGGGGTAGTTGCTGGGAGATGAATTTTCTGGAAGCCAGAAAAGACATTATTATTATTAGGAAAATGGGCACTTATCCGCCCCACAGGAGTTCTAACTGTGGCTATGGTCCAGTTTATAAGTGTCATGCTGTGCATGATAAAAACGTGTAAATGAAAGGATGGAAAACAGCTCTCAGGTTTTATTACTGCAAAATCAAGGATCATAAAAAGACCTCTCAAACTAGAAACTTCAAATTGAAAGGCTCTTTTTCCTCTATGGAGCTCCCTCATAAGGGAATTAAATTTAAAACATCCTTTTTTTACACAATATTTTTGTGTAGCCTACTTGGTATAGAAAAGAGCAAGACAGCAGATCACTTTTGACCTTGCTGAATGCACAATAAGTGAATAATACTATGGTAACTTCGCAATTTCTTAGTATACAGATATTCACGAGTCTGAGAAGACTAAGCTTTTAACTTTCTCATATTTATTCTCACACATAATATAGAAACACCCAGGGGCTGTCACTGGAACATAGAAACTGTATACATACATAGCAAAGCCCTGACCCTGAAAAACTCAGAGTCTAATATAAACAGTTTAGGTAAACACCATAAGAAGACAGATAATATCATGTTGCAGATGGGAGAAATGAAGGGTTAGAACCCAGAGGAAGCTGCACTGCCCAACAATCAAGTAATTTGCTTTTAGGTCTGTCTGTATCATCCCAGCTCTAGTCGAGCCATCCCCACAGAGAGCATCCCAGGACACTCGGGTATGTCAAAGTATGAGACTTCTGGTATTTCAGTTGGGCATTGCTGGCAGGGACCTCCCTGTAGAGGGACGAATTGAAATCCAGCACTTTCCTTTGCCAGTCACTGGCTGATGCTGTGGCTGCTTCTGGGAGCCTGATGGACTTTCTTGGGAGAAACTAAAACTTACAAACACCTGGAGGAAATGGTTACTCATAGCTGCTGCCCCACTCCCATTTTTAAGCAAGAGCTGACTGATCACAGTCCCCTTTCAGAATACGGTGCCCGGGAGCCAAACCCTCCCCTCTTCTTCCAAAAGGGATTCAAGTACAGGTTTCCTGCACAAACATCTAATCTAACTCCCAAATCATAGACTGCAGCTGGGAAAAGGAGAGGATGGATTTCTATCAACCCGCTGAAGTGAATTCATTGTGCAGAAAACATTTTGACCACTGAAAGAGAGCATAAGGGTGAGTATAACTCTGTAATCCAAGGTTTAGTCTCATGTCTGGGAGGATCTCATTTTTTAATCAGTGTCATTCGGTGACTGTTTTGTATGAAAAGCAAAGGCAGAAGCTGGGTGTCTGTGCTTCCAGCTTTGTCCCAGCTGTATAACACAGTGCTTGAACCAGGCCACTATAACACTGCTTTGAAAGTCATCGGATCAAACCTCTTGGGACCTGACTGACTTACACATTAAATTTTGCCAAGGTATTCAGGCAGGGGAAGAACTGAGCTCAAGCAGATATGTACAGTACAAAATATATTAAATTCTTAAATCTGAGAAGTTGTATCAATATCCAGTACCTATAAAAGCCCTGAAACTTTCCTTGTCAGGCAGTGGCTGACTGGGAGTTTTCAGAGCTGCAATTCAGTGCCTTCTCCCAAGTGACATGTCCAAGGTCTCCCAAGACATCACTTTCTGCCTAAATCCTGCCTTTATACTACGTCTGAGGCTACAAAATAAATGAGAATGAAAATAAGTCTAGCGATAAAAAGTCATGTAACATTTTATGTACATAGAATTATGAGTAATGTGTGCCACAGAGTTTGCTGACAGTATGCGAAGTGCTCAGTGCCCACAGGAAAACAGTAACAGGACCCGCCTACCTTCCTTGTGAAGACCAAGGCAGCTAGTCCCAGCCAACCACAGTATACATTGCTGCCTGTCCTGAGTGAATGAATAGTTCAGCTTAAATCTTTCCCTATTCTCGTTCCTTAAGAAGCTGAAAAACAGCTTACCTATTTAAAACAAACACCAGAAAACCTTCACCAGGCATGTAAAATGATGGGTTAATTTGCAAATGGCCACAGTAACTACATGGGTTTCATGGGACCTGCTCAAACACCTTTCTGGTTGATTTTGCTTATGAAGCTGTCAGCGTGACTGGAGCAGGCTTCGACCAAGGGTCGTAGCCTGGCTGGTTGTTAACCTCTGTGCATGCAGATTTATCACTTTCCCTAGAGTAAAAACTAAGTGACAAACGAGGGGGCAGGCTAAAGTGGTGGAGGGACAGTCTGAACATCACGCTGACAGCAGTCACCTCCTCAAGAAGCCGTTGGTGCCTGGGCTTGCGGGTGCCCTGCCTCGAGTCGTTGACCGCCAGGAATGTGGGGACATTAAAGGGGACTTACCACAGGAGACACGTGGCCATGGCAACTGGGTTGAGAGGCACAGGGTGGCAGGGGCAGGACGGGCTGCACAACTGCAAAGAAAAGGTCACCATTCTTATGCAGGTGACGGCATTCATGGCGAGGAGCTCTGTGGATTTGAGAACAAAGATGAACCGAGCCTCAAGTCTGCTGTCTTGAGACTGTGGTGGAAAAATTAACTTCCCATTTCTGTCACCCAAAGGATATGCTTAGAAAAAGTCAACTTCTATGAGATTACAGATCTTTGAAACAGTGAATTAAACTTGTCCAAACAGCCCATGATGTTTCTAAATGGCATATGCTGTTAAAAGAAAAACCAAATGAGCAAGCACAAAATGCCTGACTGCAGAGGCATGGGATGAATTATAGATATCTGCTAGCATATGCTACTGTTGTGACACTATGCCATGTTGTGCCAGACAGCAACCAGGTCACAGCAGGGAAGAAGCATAACTTCAGAGGAGCCTGTTCTCAGAGACCTTAGAGAGTAGTGAAGCCCAAACTTTTTCCAAGCAGCAGGGAACACTTCTCACCTTTGGGCTAAACAAGGCTAGAAAATGGATTTTTTCCCCCAGTTTTTTCACTATAGGTTGTGCTAAGTATCATGTGACCCTGGAGCTGCTAGGAGAGGGCTTGTGAAAGTTCATATGACTTCAGAGAGTGACTAGCTATTTCCCACAGTCAAGAAACCAAGTTCTCCAGGAGTTATTCTTACAAGTGAAATACCTCTTACCTTTCCCTTAAAATTTCTTTCTCTGAAAATAACTGCAAACTTATATACAAATCATCTTAATCAGAAGGAAAGAAACTTTTTTTTAAACCTCAAAATATACTGTACTTATACGAGATGGAAAATTAAGCTCTGTATAACTTTTTGCCCTTTTTTGACAATTGGAAACTTATTTCCCTATCTTTAAAGACTGTTGTGTGCTCTGATAATTATTTCACTAGCAGACAGCAAATGAAGCCTAATTTTCTCCTCTATTAAATGTACTTACTATAAATGCAGATTCAATTTTTTTTCTTGTGTGGAAAAATTTAATTGTTATAATATTTATGCAAGGTCAAATTCAAATGGCATATATTGAAAAAAATTATGGATTAATATGATAGCCTTTAACAACAGAGAAGGAACTGGTTTAAATTTTTTTTTATGCCATTGTCTCAGCTAGAGCAGCTAATTATTCTGCAAGTATGTCAATTTATCCTAATTCACCACTACCACAGTTCAGCACCAATGAAGACTTGCTAAGGAACTGCTGGTGTGAACATGCCAATTTTCATCTACAACAGTCTGCCTGTTATCAGTTTAATATCAACTCTTCACACAGAGAGTAGCACCTCCAGCAATCAAGCGATTATTTAGTATATAAGGAGATATTATTCCTGTGCCATTGACATTACTAGAAAAAATCAAATTACTAGAATGGTTTAAATTCTAGTGGCCATATTCTAAAAATCATGCCAAACAGTTAAGAAACAGAGTTAAGGAGAAAAATTACTAGAGGCAACTACAGTAACCAGATTTTCAAAACTGCAGAAAAGGCATGTGGTAATTCCAATTTACCGTTTGCAAATTAGCTCATCATTTTACATTATGTACAAGGGAGGGTTGCTGTGGGTTTTTTTAAACAAATAAAAAAACACTTTATAAGCTTTTTAAAGAATGAGAATTGATACTCATAATCCTTCCTTGAAGTTTTTGGAAAATGCTGGTTTTTAGGCACCTTGTGATAGAAACCCCTGCCATATACTTGAGTAATTCTAATCATAAGCATGAGATAAACATCTTTTTTGAAAGAGTTATTTACTTCTGAATCAGTCTCCTAAACAATTCAGTCAAATAAGCTTCTAAGAGGGAAATGCAAGCTAAAAGAAATAAATTAATATAAAAAGTATGAATATTTATTCACTCTTTCTAAAAGGACAGATAATCTTAAAAGCAACAACAACAACAAAAAAAACCCATGGGCCAGACTTATAAAAAAGTAGAAAGAGCTGCATTTTTAATGTTTGTACAGCTTATATGACTTATCTGTTTGTCAGGTTGCCTACTCGCCTGAAAGATATCAAGGTGTGCTCACATTGTCCTGTTTCTTCATCATAAATGATTATCTTCCATTGCCTCCCACTTTCTATAGCTTTCCACATACTTACATGAGAATTTGAAACAAAAAAATTTATCTTGCTTTCTTTCACCCTTCTCTCTAAGACAAGAATAAAAGCATGATATTTAAGACAAGAGGATTTTAAATGATGAAGAAGTCATTGCTTACATCCTAAGGTGCTAGCTGAGAAGATGAAGTTGACAGCAAACACCATATGAAATGTACATGTGCCCACTCCAATAGTAAAAAAATAAAAAAAAATTACAACAGTTTATTTCTGTCATAACATACAAGCTGTTAGCAAATGCAGACAATTCTTCCTATACAGCATCTCCAAGTCCAACCGTCTTCCTCACCACCCCTACTGCTAAACCCTGTCATCTCACACACCAAATGTGGTATCCTGCTGGTCCCTTGGCTTCTCACAGTTACACCTTCCTCTCCTTCTGGTTCGATGACATATGAAATGTCTCGCTGTCAGAATAACTTTCCTCACTTGTTGTTGATTTTACCCCCTGTTCCAAACCCTTTCACTTCATACCCCAGTGCCTTCCATGTAGAAGGTTTTAATTTTAGCGATCATAGGCTACGTACATCTGAAATAGTAAATCTACAACTAACACTTGAAAAACACTGCCTTTGTGAACACCAATAGCAACTACTCATGTTAAACAAGATCTGTACAGACTGTAGAGGCAAAAACATAGGTTGCAGAAACAGAGATTTCAAAGGAGGCATGATGAAGACAATTATATGCAAAAGGCTGCAAAAAGTTACACACCTTCAGAATAGTTCTCTGAAATGAACAGCAGGTATATTTGCCAAGAGAGGGACTCCTCTTGTGGTATTACTTTGTATGTGATCCCTGAAGCAAATATTTAAACACTGATAGCTTGACATCAAATGTTTTTATTTGGGAGAAGGAGAAGAAACGTTTTCTTCTAGACCAGATTGTGCTTGGTCACAACAGATTTATGAAGAACACAATAGATACTGTCTCCCTTTTACAAATTCAGCTTGCTTAGAAACATGCATATTTTTATTGGGCAAAGATAAAAATAACTACTTCAAATACATGACAGTATCTTTCATCTTCTGTAATGGATGTCCTATGTCCTTTGGCAAATATTGGTGACATATTGGTAAAAGAAGACTAAGTAGCTTAAATCCTATTTTGCAAAGGCAGATTTATCTGAAATTTTTGTTCACTGAACAGAAGCATTAAGAACATGAGTTTACCAGGGGCAGACATAAACAGACACTATACTTTTAATACTGGATGTAAGAAAATGCATACTGTAGGAAACCATGATCATGCCTGGGAATTCTTTCTAAGTCTATGAACACAGAATTTCTGAAGCTCTGTTGATACATGATTGTCACTCCATGGAATGGTAAATTAGTAAAGATGCCTCATGATGGATCGAAAACATTTAGACACACGGCAATAAAATTCTAAAAATTGCAAATTGACTATGAGAGTCCAAACTTGTTCCAACACATTTAGTCTGGTATGTTTCTGCAAGCTTAACACTGGATCACATATGTCTAAGTGTGCAAAATATAAATATGAAGAGTGAAGCGGGCATAAAAAAGCATATTGCTCCTCATGTCTAATCTGGATCAAATTTACACTGGAAGAAGCTCCAAGAGTACAGAGGTCTTATACTAAAAACATAAAACCATATGTTAATTGACGCATAATTCAGAAAATAAACATAGTCATATCCACTGAATAGTTTGACAATGCTGTGCATGAAAATGCTTTCAGCCTCTGTATCAGAACTGCAACATAATTATGTACCTTTAGCAGTCACTAGTCCCCAAGTGGCCCCTAATTACAAAATGGTTTGACATCTATGCTGTGAAGTGGAAAGCGATGCTAGAATTTTCAGTGAATTTATGCTGAAAAAGGAACTCCTCCAAGAAATGCTATAAGCCTATTGTTATTTACCAGTATGATTGATGATCCTTTAAACATACCTTTGAATTATTCCAAAATAACGAAGGAATTATGCATGTATTTTTAGTCATTACAGTGAGACATATGGGAATCAGGGAGCTGTGGGAAGGGGAAAAAGCAACAGAAACAATGAGTTTTGCTGGCATCACAAGAAATGGAGAACACTTTGCACACGCGGTGGCTGTTGGTCTGGTTTAACATGGATATCCATGTACTTCCTCACAGATACATCACGGTTACCTTTATTTATGAGAAGAATGAATTTAGGTAGGGAACATTATTACTCTAAGATCTTTCAAAGTGTCTCTGAAGTACCACTGCTGATTTACACAGCTGAATAAAAAATACATCTGGAAGGTAAAAAGAACCAAATGCTGGGACTGAAAGTATATAAGCTGGTATGTAGAAAGGCCTGGTCAGCTTCATTCCCCCTTTAGACTTCAAGTCCTGGATTTGGCCACTTGGATGTTTTGGAGAGGTCATTGGAAATGTGCTTTCTTTTTTGTAGACTTGAGCACAGTTCTCATGACTACCTCTCTATTTTAGCCCACTAGCAAGCAGTGCCTTGGAAGGGTACATGTGATTCCCAACCAGCCAGACAGGCCCAGCTCTTTGCACACTGCATTCTTACAGCATAGGGTGGTGCATTCCTTTCTGGCAGGAGTGTAGGAGTTGAATTTTTTCATTCTTTGAATATGAAAAAAAAAGGAAGAAGTCAGAACAACCGATAATGTGTTGTGCGAGGCTGCAGTTTCAGACTTGGAACTAGCTCTGCTCTCCCTCGCTGCCACCATCTGCTCTTCCAGCCTCCCCATCTGCCTCTCCTGCCACTGCTAAACACTCTCCTGACTTTCTGCATACACTTAGCATCCCTCCTGTATGCTTCTCCCGCCTCTCCACTACGTAAAATTTGCCAAGACTCTTTCCAATGGATCTTGGCTTTCGAAGCTGCTGAACTGGACTTCTCCAAAGCACCACTGTCCTTCCAAATTCCTTCCACCATCCCCAGGAACACCAGGGCTTCAGCTGTCCTACCACAACCATTCAGCTCTTCCTTAACCTAGAACTTCTCACATTCTGTTCTGTAAACTCCCTGCACACCTGCCATCATTATTCTTCCTGTGTAATTTTCTAGCCTCCTTTGGGGCTACTTCTTATCTACAGATCTCCTGGACCTTTTGGCTGTTTCTAACCCTCCCTTTAATTTTCAGCCTTGAGATTCTCATTTCTCCTCCACAGCTCTGTGCCCCTTATCACCTGCCAGCTAGAACAGGGTTCCCTATGCAGTAAGACATAGACAACACTCTAAGAATTTGCTTTTACTTTAATTTTTCAACTCCTTTCACACCTTTTCTTTCCACAGACATAGTTTTTTCTTCCACTTTGTAACCAAGTTTGAATATTCATTTTTAAACTAACAGGGATACTACAAATACCTTATGTATGCTATCACTTGGAAAACATGCTTGATAACATGATAGTAATACTAGTATTTTCTGTTATATGCAAAACCGTGGATGCTGCAGCATCACAAATGTGAATGAGGCTCTATAATATCATGAGGATAGATATTAAAATTACAATTTATGCAATATTTTTACTCTGCTAGTATCAGTATACTGTTCCCAAGTCTTTCATTGGACACAATACACACTTATACAGAAAGCTGTCTCTGTCAACCATTTATCTTTAAGCCTTTTATTTTTCTCCCCAAAATGCCTTATTTTCCTATGAATAAGCTGCTGATTTACGTTTCTGTGAATAGCTTATTTCAAAGTCTCCTTAAGCACTATTTGTGTTACTGGGATATAACTACCTTTGATTTTACTATAAAATTATAGAAAGAATAACTTGATTATGGGGGTCTAAGAAGAGAGGGCATTTAGAGAATACAGCAGGTGAGAAACAGAATCATTAAGGTTGGAAAAGACCTCTAAGATCATCAAGTCCAACCGTCAAGCAAATAGCAAAAGTTGGCTTCTCTTAGCATAATTTGTGTTGGCCAATATGCATTTAGGGACAGAATTAGCTTGAAGCCAACAGGGCAGCTCCTGTG
The DNA here is from genome assembly GCA_031468815.1 of Morus bassanus. Classification (NCBI taxonomy): domain Eukaryota; kingdom Metazoa; phylum Chordata; class Aves; order Suliformes; family Sulidae; genus Morus; species Morus bassanus. Next base: position 34,323,431 of record CM062574.1, on the reverse strand, counting down.
AAAGTGCTCCTTGATGTAAGTACAGCTGGGCAAGGCAGTCCACGGTGCCTTTCAGAACCAAAATCTCTACAGCTCAGAGACAACAAGAAGCCATAGTGCTTGTTGTATCTTTTAATTTAGTATTTAAACTGTTCTGGAAACCCAGAGCAGAGAAATTTGAAACTGTAAACAACAACTGCAACTAAAGGAGTCGAAGAGGTGAGGAGATACTCGCTAGCAGGGACATGATTTCATCATGAGCTCAAACATCTTTGTAACTGATTTGTGGATTACTATTAATTTATAAAATTACAAAGTGCAGACTATTTAAAGGCTACATCCTTTTACTACTAAATTTCTTCTCACCACCATTAACTTCTGATCTCTAGGCTTAAAACTGATCTACTGGAGCTATTTCTCTCCAAGCTCCTAACAGCTGAAATTTACCTCTGTGAGGTGGGGCAGCAAGAGGCTTGGGCATCTCTTGCGTGTCATTAAGGGCATGTCTCCACTGCAGTAAACAGGGCACTGCAGTCAATGCAGACTCAATCCTGCCTTAAACTAGTTGGCTTGGAAACATAGCAAAAATGAGCCACGGCAGTAGAAGAGCTTGAAACAAGCAGGTAGCGTGCACTCCCAGGGCCCCTTGTATTTTGCAGCTTGTACTACTGCAGCAGGAGCTTTCTGAGTGACCAAGGCAGCTGGCTTGTACATAACTCGGACATGCATCAGTGAGCTGCTGCATAATGGTTCCTTGAAGCATTATTCTGATGGATGGACTCGTCTTCTATCCTCTCTCCATACCGAGATGAATTCCACCCAAGGAATATACTTTATTTCAGAACGATACTGATAGCACTAATGTTTTTGTCATGTTTGGCTTGAACGTATTCAGGACATTACTTTTCCCCAGTACTGTGATAGCTGAAGTAAAGTTATGGAGTTATATGGCTCCATATATTAACCATGTATTAACCAGTACTTTGGTTGCATACATTTAGTGAAAAAATATATAAGAAACAACAAAACAAAGAAAGAAAGCTTATTTCTTATTGGTGAAATTTAGATTATTTTTGTATGGTTAGAATGCTTAAAGCTTCCTGGGAATGAGAGGAAGTGGTTTAAGCACTCTAAGTATCAACAAATAGTTTATTCCTTTGCAAGTCAGACTGCTGGAGAACATATTTAACTTACATCATTCCCACAGTTATCCTTTGCATCAAAGAGATGATTATTTATGCAACAAGATGTAACTGGGGAAACAGTTTTTCTGAGATAATCACACCCCTGGGACATTGCAAGACTCAGGGTTCATTACTGTTGAGAAGAAAAATGTATTTTATTCTGGAGTTTTAAATTCCAAACTGCAGTTTCAGCCAAACAGCATGTTTCACGTGGATTAATATATCCCTTTAGGTATCTTAACTCACCTGTCAATCAGAATATTTCACTCAACCCAAGTAAAATTCTTAACCCCTTATTTACCACACTGCAAAAAGGTCATACTTTTTGAAAAGATGAGTCTGTTGTTTTAATTTTGAAGACAACAGATGAGCAAAACATACCCAAAGGGTATGCTAGTATTAGTACAGAAGGGAATAATCTACCAGAAGTGCCAAAGCAATACTTAATTAACAATACGACAAGTTTGCATATATAACTCAACTGTTTAATAAAATGAACATTTATATGTACAAGTACTTATTGTCAATTACCTGAATTATCAAAATAAACATGCATATTTTCTTTTGAACAAAGCACTCTTGTAATTTGATGGTACCCCAGGAACATCCACGATGAAACAGCCATTTCTGGCACATAAGTTTCACACAAATTGCAAGGACAGCTTGCCACTTAACTCCCAATGAAAGTGAAATGCAATGAGGAGCTCATGAGGAAAGCTTTTTATGCATTACTGTGTGGTCTTAGAAGTATGGTCACATAGGGCTGCCTAACTACTTTTCTCTCAAGAAACAACTTCTCTGACTAACCGTTTTGATAAGCAGGGTCTCAAACAGAAACATTTGCAGCCCCTTGCAATTTGAAACACGCATCAAAATAAACAAAGAAAACAAATATTAAGAAACCAATGCAATGCTTTGGGCAGAAAAAAACAGTGTTACTCTCTCCCCTATTTGTTAAAATGGAAAGTGAATAAATATTATCCATCATCTACATGGATGCTCAATCTACCCAGAGGTAACGAATGAGAGATCTCTATGGAAGTGACATATAATGACTATGCACACACTTATCTTTCTCCCAGTGGGATAATTGTTTCTGCTTCAGACCCTCCATACTTTCCCCTTTTTATATTTTACAGACACAGCTTCCATCTGCTCCATAAGCTAAATTTCATTTTGAGCATACAGAGTGATTAAAAATATTACTTCTCCCCTTTCTGAAAGAAACAGTTTGAAACTGTCATCTCTCTGGTCTGTCTGCTTATGCATCATCATTTTCCTTTGGTCTAAGGCAGCATTTTGCTTTCATAGATTTTCTTATGCTTTGGATTTACGTAGCTCCTTTTAGTTTTAATTCTTTAAGTTTAGCTGCTTATTCATTAACTTCATGCTTTCATTTTCTCCCTTTTTTCTGATCTGTTTCCAGCTCTACTAATTTAGCTGTGTTAGAGGGTTCCTCTCTCTTTCACTTTTTTCCCTACCTGTGCCACAAGCAATTATCATTTCTCAAATACAAGACTTGAAGGCTTCCTGTAACACCCTCCTATGATATATTTAATTCAAAAATAAGTTATTAAAAAGGAGATATAATTTCTGAATATTACATCTCCTGATAAGTCAATTTTAAGCCTCTATATTCTTTTGCTACTATAATTAACATACTGCTTCAAAGACACACAAAGGACAAATGATCCATGGAGGACAGCACTGGTGGTGAGAATTCCAGTAAGAGATTTCATCTCTTGGAGTCCAAGTATATTAAATCTAGTACTAAAGAAACTGTCAGTTTTTAAAATAATTGTCAAAGATAAAACAACAGAATGAATATCCTTCAACACCAACATGCTGTGCTCTCCATGTCTCTGGAAGCATATTCATTTATTGCATCAATTAATGTATTTGCTGCCTTTGAAATATGTTTAGATCTATGAGACAAGCTACGCAACTTTGCATTTAGTACACTATTAAATTATCTCCCCAGATTATTAGAATACTTAATGCACTTTAACCACCAGTTCTTTGAAAAACATTTTCTGCAGCTTATCAAGGCAATAGGAACAGGATTCTCAGCTGGTAGAAATAAGGACAAATGTTGGCTTTCTGACACAAAAAATGTCACTTTGCCCACTTCCTTATTATAAATAGTCAAAAAAATGATTGATCTTGCCTGGAGTCAAAATAAGAATATGCAGCTTCTAACTACCAACCCCTTTAATGACAAGTAGTTGGACTTTACAGCCAATTCAAATGGAAGTGATGCTTTGAGTTGTCTTATACAGCTACAATTTTCCACAATACAAGGAAATATAAACACAATACAGAGGAAGTGATCCAAATAAATTAAGTATTCACCTATTTCCAAAGAAGTTACAGACTTCAAAATAACTGCCCCCTTCTCACTGAAAAAACAACACATACACAATACATCCAATGGGAAAACAGTCTTATTGCTGTTAGCATTAGACTTTAAGCACTTCTTCAACAGGGAGAACCTTTTCTCTTTTAGAGGTTTGTAAAGTACAGCAGAGGGATCCAGCTTAGTGATCTTGCCTCTCTCTCTCTTTCCAATAATAATAGTACTTGTGCAACCATTATGCCTCTTTTTATGGAGCATTAAAACCAAGGTGTTTATAATTAAGATACTACTGGAAGTTTATGAGAAGACATGAAAACATGGAAAAACCCCATCAATAAATGATTAGGAGAATGCTTCAAGATAGAAATAAAATCAGGAGAGTAAACATTGAGTACATCTCTCTAGGCCTTAGAATAAGCAATACAAAAATATGTCTGGTTTAGCAGTCTGTACTACTTGCTGTCACCTGATTTTAAAAATATTCTCCCTGCTGCACTACTGAATAATCAATAAATTCATTTTCTTCATCAGTGGTCGGTTCCCCAGCTGTCATAACACAAGAATTCCCCTAAGCAGGACTACTTTTTCGTAAGATTTCACCCAACTGAGTCACATAATGCTTCTTCATGGAAAGGCATCCAAAGAGATTCTCTTTATATGTAGGTAATTTCAAACAGATAAAGGTGGCATAGGTCAGGTACTCACTGAACTTCCAGTTTTTTTCCTCTCATCTTAAAAAGAAGTAACATGTATTAAGTTAATGATTACTTCAAGGGTTCCAAAATTTAGTGTGCTCTGATGGTATAATTAGTAGCAGCAGCAAGTTCTACAATTTATTTAAACCCTGACTCCAAAACCAGGCATTACAATTTTGCTGATTGATACCATTTCTAAAGGAAAGCACTTAAAACTGCCAAAGCCACAGAAACTGAAGGTGTACTTCACAGCTTCTATCAACTCTAAATGTGAATTGACTGAGATGGTCACTATTTACAGGATGGGTAGATTTTATTAGGAAGGAAGGGAGAAAGTTCCAAGAACTTTCTCCTTTCAAATAGCAGGAAAGGAAACTGATCAAAGAGTTTTAAGGCTAGACAAACAATTGCACTGAGCTCCTGGTATTTGCATGACAGTAAAAATACCCTTCACAAAACCAATCTGTTTGCAAAGTAGGAGAAAGTGCTTCACTACTTTCCTATTCCTTGTTTATGGTTTTGTGGACAAATGATATGTTATAATAACATAAGACAGATTGATCTCTACCAACAACTCTACCGAAAAAAGAGCTTGCTCAGTTTTAGTGTCTCAGCCTCCTCCTGCGGACCATTTTTCTGGCCATTTAGGATCATCAAAACCAGCCCTACATATTTGTTCTTCATGCTGACACGTTCCCATTATTATTGCTATTACTTTCATAGCTTCTAATAGTGGAGAGCATACCAGATCCATTGACTGATTGCTATTTTAACTTTCCCTTCTCACCTATATATCCACTGTTGCAACTCCTTTCAGATGTATGAATTCCATGTCTGGTAACTTCACCTTCCATGTTAGTATGTCACTGACTTACATATATTAACATCGTGATCACCACAGTAGCTGAGTTCCTGACAGGCTTAAAATTGTATAAATTATCTCCAAATGAAAACACAGACACAAAAAAATATATTCAACATTCCAGAAGGAAAAAATTTTTATTCTAACTCCTAACACTGAGGTATTAATAACAAGAATTCTTGGGGAAAAATTAATAATATCAAAACAAAAACTCTTTTTTTGGGTCAGCAAACCTATCGCTAGTACTATGAAATTCCTAACCCAACTTTGCATTGTTGGTTTTTTTTTTGACTGATGGTTTTTATATACTAGTAATAAAAAGAAACGCATTACAATTCATTTTGAAGGGAAAGTCAAAGATTAGAGCAACTACATACTCTTTTGGGATTTGTGGTTTTAATTAGGTTTAAAATTTCTGCAATTAAATCCACAGTCATTTTCTTTTTAAGGAATGCTTATCATATAGAAAAATATATATTAGATATAGATATGCTAAAAGTAGATGACTTCTGTCATCTAGAAGCACTGCTGTTTCTCTAAGCTATAGGCTGCTATAGCCACAACTATGGCCACCCCCTGAATTTGTTGGAATGTTTTCTTCCCGTCTTTGTGCAGGCAAACTCTGACTGAAATAAATGTGAAATGATTTCTAAAAATTTACTAGAAAATACCACTTGTTCATATTTTACATTTCTTCCTTCTTTTGTACGACAAAGAAGAAACAAAGATTTTTAAATAAATCTCTCCTGTCCAACTCTTTGCTAATAATTTGAAGTCACTTACTGGTTCTGTTGATGATGCACAGGAATAGACAGAATTTATAGCAGTTCAGCAGCATATGTAATCAATTACCTTCAATGAATCAAGTCAGTAATACTCTCAAAATACAAGATCTAAGTAGTAAAAAGTCTGTCAACTTAATCTGGGCTATTTTCAATGAATACATATTTAACACAAATGCACATTTTGATCAGATATGCTTCTCAAGTTATCATGAGCAGATAACATGAACAATTTGTTTAATTGTTAAATGAAGAGTAAAGCCTGCAATGTGTGGGCTAATTGCCTGATCATCTGGGAGCTGTTGCTGTGTCTCATTTGGCTGGAGCCTGACAGAAATGATACTTGTGGGCTGTACCTGCTTGTTTTACAGCATCACAAGTGAAGTCCACATCCAAGGGGAGACATATTAAAAGGAAGCACTTCTTTGATATTGAAAACATCTCCAGTTTTCTTAAGGCTGGTATAAAAGCAAATAAAAGAAATAGAAGATACTCCAATAGGGCAGTTTATCTGAAAACAGATTATGCATTCAAACAGGGATGATATAATGAAAGGTATGCTGGGTTTTTTGTTAGTAAGAAGCAGCAAGGTAAGGATCTGCAGCTGATTTAACACACCATGTCAATAAAAACTCAAATGAATTTAGGATGTTTTGAGCATTATATACAACAGAACTGTCTGTGGAACTATCAGCCACACACAGGGCAGAATGTGATCCCTCAATATGCCATTGATGGCTGCAGGAAATAAATATCATTTTTAAGATTTAAATGAAAGGACTCATGAAAATGGAGCTAAATATGTTCTGGTACTCACTGGAAGAAAACTGCAGCAGATTTGGATGGAATGAATTATGAAGTGTTTAAAAGAAAATAAAAATAGACAGTTAAAGGTGTGCAGAAACCAGTTATATCACTAACAGAGAGAACTCAGTGAAACTGAACCAGTCTCAAACTTCAGGGTCGATTCAAGTGTCCCTTCAGTGGACTTTAGATTCAATATTTCTGTATCTATATTCTGCCGATACAAAGAACTGCATGTGGTTCATTTTTTTCTAGAGCTGCTATGCCTCTGAGCAATGCTTTTTGCTTCATTTTAGAGTCTATGATGTATTCCATAATTTTAATAACTATTCTAGTTTAAACAGAGAATATAGTTGTCAAGTTACTATTCAGAAATATCTAGGAAAGGAAGAAAAAAAACCTTTTATATCCTTAGGTGTGGCTCCTCCAAGGGAAAATTATTTCTGAGCATTCTGTGGGCAGATTTTGCAACCTTCTGTTTGGTTTTATTCTTATGAATCAATGTGCAGTAAAACTTGTTTCTGGCAAGGCACAAGGAGCAGAATCCAGTCATTTTCTTTTTGCTAAATACTTAGATTTGCTCAAGTAACAAAAAGGAAGCAGGGTATAAAAAAAAAACAACTGTAGACTGGGGAAATGATTGATGACAAGTGTGCTGAGTGCAGAAACACCTTGATTCAGTAGGGTGCCACACTCAGAAATTCCCCTTGCTGTTCAATAATAGTGCATGGCTGCCACAAGAAAGCCCCTCCCTGCTGGGAAATTTTGAAGCCAGGCGTAAAAGTTCTGTGTCTCTCTACAGAGAAAATTTATATCTGAAATGACAGCTATGACTACACCTTTGAGATAGCTTTCAGGGAAGGAAATAGAGTGCACCTGGGTGTCAGTGCATGAAATAGCGTGAGAAATGGATAGTGTTATTAATACAAGGTCCTAAATACTTTAATGGGAAGAAAAATTTACCGTCCATGGATGCATGTTTCACTTTATTAGAAGCTTTATTGCTTCAAGGACGGAGGGAAACTCCCGTTACAATATGTTTCAAAGGCATTTCTCATTGTTCAGCAAAACCATACCCAAACAGAAAGGAAACTGCCTGCTGCTTAGTTAGATGGTTGCCATATTCATCATCTTCAAATCCACGAATACATCGAGGGTAGGACCTGCAGGAGCAGCTCCTTGCATGCAGTATGGCTTTTTGATTACGTTTCACTCTAAAAAGACATTTCCTACATGAGATTTAACTGACATGACAATTATTTTGGCTAAATTAGATGTGAACGTATTAATTCAACAAGGAGCTCTCATTTTAGCCTGTCTCAGGACTTTCATAGAGGGGAAAAAGAACCCAGTGCTGGACCTTTATAAAAGTATGCAGATAATAAAATCCATGGCTACCTTAAAGGAAAAGATGTAATTGAAGGAAGAAGGAGATGCTAAGCTGGATCATATGGAAGATTTCAGAAGGTACACTCTGAGGAATGTGTTCTGCCACATAAGTCCAAGAATGCACAAAATTCATCAAACAGCTATAAAAATCTTCAGTGAATTATAAAAAGCTACCAGATGGAAAAAGGCTAGATGATAAAGGTCTGAGTTACTCAAGAGCATAGTGACTTCAAAGGAAGGAACAGCAGGAACTAAGGTGAAATTTTAAAATAAAAATAAATTTCTGAAGATGAGAAGATGAACTTTTGTTCAAAATCAGAAAAAAAATAATAATAAAGGAAAGACATTACCATGCTCAGAACTTCAGAGGCAAAACTAAAATAGACCAGTTTATGCAGACATGAAGGAAGGAAATTATTCTCCATGCCAGATGGCCAATAAAAGGTCTATATCTCTCTACATCCTAAACATGAGATATAAAAAGTGAGTAGGCCTTGTAACATCTACCATGAGTGAAGTCAGACAGCACAGGACCTGCTGCCTTGCAATGACTCAGAGTGCTGCGTCACAGCTCTGTACAGAAGCGGGTTTTTAGCAAACCTCCTTGAACTGCTCAAAATGCTCCTGGCATACAGCAAAAGGGGCGGGAATTGCCACCACTGCTGAAAGCTCTGAACATGCCAGCATCACGCTTGGGCTTGCTGTTAATTAATGTAATTTTCCATGGGGTGATCCTTTGTAGGTATATTACTAATATTATTTTCACTACTATTTTTGATATGGCAGAAGTTTCCTTGGAGTCAGAGTTCTGTCAGTCCTGCTGGAGCTGTGCCGGTGATCTGCGAGGCAACTGAATCAGTCTGTCAGTTTACTGAACAGATTCGGTAAAAATGAACACATCAGAAGCTGTGTTCCAGCACTGCTGGCTTCTTGCTGCTTTATTTTTGACCCAGATGATTCATTTTATCTTGCAATGACATCCACTGGAAAGCAGTGGGGTATGGATAGGGCTCAAGAGGAAACTTGCACATTTCCCTTTGTGTATCTCTCCGGATCATGAGCTTCCCAGCGTGAGAGATGGCTTTTTTCCCCAAATGTGCATCAGATAAAAGTAAAAAGGTCAATCTTTGATGTGACTTCACAACAGCAATAGAAAAGAAGATAACACTGAGGACATACACCTTCTAGTTATTTCCAGCTACAGTCCCATACTTAGTAATAACTGCCCATTTTCCTTAACCCTATTAAGGTCCTATATTGGTCTCTTAGTTACCCACTTTGCTTAGAAAACAAAAAACACCTCAAAGAATCATGTGGATTTCAAGCCTCACAACATACAGCAACTACAAAATAACATAAAGGTGTGCAGCCAGTGCTTGAAAATTTTAGTCTGAAAAGTAAATCTTATAGAGCGCTCTATATGAGAAATATCAATTAATTAGCCTGTTTACATCAAAATGACAGCCCATGCTGACCTCAGTATATTAGGATTTTCAAATATTACATACAACACCAGAGAGGTTATTTACCTAGATTTGTCACAGAAGTTATTTTATATTGTAAACATTGTGAGATCTGGAGCTCATAGATGGAAAGTATCGCTTAAATCACTCTTCAAAAAAAATCACGGCAATTATTCCTTGGGTGTTAAACCTGTGTTTTATGTAGGTCATTTGATATTTTCACACATAATGACAGTGATATTAAATGTCTGCACACTTTTGCAATCTCTTCCACCATTTCATTTTCAATCCTCTTATCTCCTACGGCTGTTGAACGCAGTTGCTGTTACAGCCTGATGCGCACAATTGTGAAATCCGTGCAAGAGGGACAATCAAATCTCTATCTTATTCTGTGATTTAGTCATCTGTCTGCAGCCCTGAGTGCCCTGCAGGGTTATTCTTCTGCTCCAGTTACTGGAGAAAGCTTTGCAGAAGAGGTGAGTGTTGCACACCAACCTGATCATGGCAGGGCTTTTACTTTTTTTTTTTTTAAAACTTCCTTGGGAGGGAGGATCCTGAACTTAAATGTTAATGGTATCACAGGATGGCTCTAGCAGAGTAAATTTACTGTAACACAATTTCTGCTATGTCTGGTAGCTCCCTTAAGAACTGAAAAGCAATACTGTATTTATATTTTGTCTTTCACTATGAGCCAATTCTTTCACAAGTTACGTACTCTAAGTCATCTGACATCAGACAGATCTCCCAAATGTGAAAGAAGACATAATTTGGCCTTTTCTGTTTAATACAATATATTTGTAGCTACAGAAAAGCTAAGGTTTCATACTAGAAGCTTCAACGTCACAATATGAATTAAATTTATGCAAAGGCAAGTATGTTCCAGTCAGAGAAAAATCATTGCATTGCACTGTGCTAGTGAAAGGGGAATGCCTGGGCAGAAATACATTTCAACTTTATGTATTTAGCCGAAAATGAAACTCCAAAAAACAATTATTTTCTTACAGATTTACTACAGAGTCCTTTCTTTGAAGCACCAAGAGCAGAATCTTGCAGGAATGACAGGTACCTTAGGTCAAGGTAAATAAATTGTTCAAATGAAAGTGGAAGGAACAGAGAGAGGCTCCAAGGCAAACAAGTTTACTTTAGAAACAATTTCTATAAGCTTATAGATGGATTGGGGCCTTTAAAACCAATGAGGAATTTTAAAGAGACAAAAATGAAACCAGTGAGTTTTCTCTGATTGCTTTATCTTTAAACCAAAATCACAAGTCATGCACTACAATCCTGAGCCACAGAAACCAACAGCAGAATTCTCAAGAAATTTAACAGACCAGGACTTCAGTTTGGATAATTCACTGAAAGTCAGTTAAAAAGAATTAAAAGGGTAGATATTATGAAACTCACAAAAAAAGTAATTTAAGCAGTTCTGCTGAATATTTGAATCTCTCTTCTTACATACAATGGGAGTTTATTGATGGCTTTTTATAGTGTCAAATTCCAGTTCTTACAGATTTACTTTTTTTTTCTATTTTAAGTTTAAGCCTGTCTAGATCTTCAGGCTTTCATTCAGTTTTCAGCAAGATTTTGGTGTCTTTCAAATGTAAATCTGATTCAAATTAATCACAAGTAAACATCATCTATTTTGTCAATTGATGCCCACTACTCAATGCATTGCTGAAGAAAGAGAAAGAAACAGCTGCAGGGATGAGAATCAAGTCACTTTATCAACCCCTGCATTGTTGCCAAATTAGAATCGTTCATGTATTTTTTCTTATAGATCTTTTTCATCTATTTTTTTTTTCATTTAGGTATTGAAGGAGTTACACTGTAGGTTAACAATAGCTAATTGCCATCAGCCATCTTGTGTTGCATGCTAGAAAAAAATATAAGGAATCATGTCTCAGAGTTCCTATATTGTTTTTAATGTGTAAGCATTGATTCAAGATATATGGCAGTGCACATACCTGAAAACACTATGTTGGTACCAATACAAATATTGTGGCCGTGCACTTAATGTTAGGAAGTTCTGCTTAACTTACATCTTAGGTGACACCACTAACACCAGTAAGATAAGTAGTTCAGGATACAAATTAACCATAAAGCTTCAATATTTCCAACTTGCATTCATTTAAGTAAGAAGAACGGTTTAATACAACTACAATATTGCAAATAAACACTAACACAGCTACGTGGGATCAGAGGAAAATTTGTTTGACACAATTGCATACATATAGAAGCAAGGAAAAACCTCAAACCCAACAACAGCTCTGCAGCCTTATTCACAGTGTTTAAAAAGACAAAGATCCCTGTAGGCTCATTGAAAAAATCAAGCTGTGTCTGCTTGCTCTAGCTCTTACTCAGCCACCTCCCAGAGAAATCCCACCTCCTGTCTCTGCCTCAGATTCCTTTTGGAGGGGGAGAGAGGACTTGGTCTCAGGAAGGCTAGTTCACCTGCTTCCTTACTTTATGTTTTCACAGGCATCAGCTAAGGCTCCCAAATGTACAATAGACTTTACTTACACTTATTTCACTTTTGTTCCCCCCCGCCCTTCAAATACACTGTTTTCACAGCTCTATACAAATTGCAGTAAAAGACATCTTTGTCTACAGTCTGAGCAGACAGACTTGTAAACGAACAGATACTCAGAAACTAAAGCAATCTCCCACTCTAATGAAAATTCAAGATACTGAACATGGATGGAAATGTTCCAGCTTACTTGGAAGAGTGGAACCCCTGAGACTCCCAAGAGCTGCACGGTGCACCGAATAGATGCAAGAGCCAGTGGGAAAGCAACTGAGCACAGCCACATGAAAGCAGCCAATATACCAGATCAGACATTTTACTCATTGCAAAATATAACAGGGAGAGTGCTGTAAGCAGGGTTTCAGCAAGCCAGATTAATCATTATGGTTGGAACAACTGTTAACACCGTTCCCGAACAGAAGCTTTACAAGAAGTGGCCCAGCAGGTAGCAAAGCACGCACCCTGACCGCAGCAAACTGCAGAGGAAAGTCAAAGAGTGTCCTTCCAATTACATACTTGCAACAGAGTGGCCATTGAGTTGTGTATATGAAAATATAACCAACACAGGTATACTAATTGGAGCTGGCCTGTGGAAGGAAAGCTGCTTTTTATTCAGCTACATGATCACTCACGGAGTAATAAGTAAAATCAAGTCCCATTCAGATTCATTTGGCACTCATTCCTGTCAGGGTTTGAGTACCCAAAGTAGTCTCCATGTTGTTCTGTTATCTCCGTCACTGCAATTTCAGGCTGTTCAAACAAGCTTCTGGTGCTGTGAAGTTCTCTACCTCCTTAAGCCAAATTGCTAAAAGCCCTAAATGACTGGCAACCACTAGAAAGGCTTTAGAAAGCCCAAGATATTACAAAATCACCATGGCCTCTCTTTAGAAAGGTAGGCTTGCTTGTTACTGTTTCCATTTTGTATACCTCACCTGGGTCAATGAAACTACAGTATGCTTTCTGGCTTATGCATTTGAAAACAAAGATTCCTCTATTGAAAAAGTTTTGCATTCATCCATCCATAAAAATTCACACAGACTTATATTTGATCAATATAAAGCATAATAATCCCAACAGAAGAACAGTCTACAAATAACATTAAATAGCTTTTAAACAAAATTCCTCCCTATGCGAAAGTGTTTTAACAAAAACCTTTTACAAAAAAGATGAGAATCCTCACTGGTTTATACTGTGTTGTTCAATGGGAGTAATCAGCGTTACGTGTCCTCTGTCACAGGCAGCACGGACATGTCCACAGTGAAACAATGGACGGGTTCCCCTCTATGGCAGCACAGAGTTGCCCTGCTGGAAGGACACGTGGCAAGGGAACTGAAACCACCTCACATCCTGTTAGCAATGTACCTGTTTCACCTGCTTGCTACAATCAAATACAATAAGCAATTTCTCTACAATAAGACCTCCTCAGATTAAAAGACCTAAGCATTTTCTTTCTCAGTCCTCATGACTTTGCACTGAAAAGCCACAACAGCACAAAGCTACGTTATCATAAGCAGAGCCCTACGAATGGGACCCACCAGCTCCTGAGAAAAGACCTAGACAGCTTTAGAGAAACCAACAGTTTGTGACACGGGTGTTTGCACAACATAGATTATTTCTTCCTTGCTGTGTATCTTTAATTTGTATTACAGCATCTAGAGGAGAAAGCCTGATCTTTGTTCAGTAGTGCTCAGCATCAGTCATTTACACCAGTATCAAATTCATTTAAAACAGTAAAAGAAAAAAGATTTTTTTTTACAAATACATTAAGCAGTATTACATTTTTAATTGCTATTACCCTATTTAATCTCTTAAGCATTAAACCAGGAGGATATCAACACTTTTAAGGCATTTGTGATGCCTATGCAAATACCTGTAAAAAAAAAGCACTAAGCAAAAATTGGACAATATAGTAACTGAAAGACAGCTTGCTTCATCTGATTTTTTTTGAAGGTGGGGCAGCACAGTGAGAAGCCAAGGTGATATTTTAGATTAGAACTATTTTTTCCACAAAAGCCTTGATTTTAAACTTGTATTGTATATGACATTGCAGAGAACTTGAAGTTCAATAAAGGAAAATGCATGCACATGGGAGCATTTTCTTAATTGGACTCTTGAGCTGAAGACTCAGATGTATTTCTGGTAGATGAAATGCTTCATATTAAATGTCAAGATGTAGTAAAGAAGTGACACTTAACATGAACTGAAGAAAGAAGCAAAACGGAAGAAATTTAAGGCAGTGTTTATTAGCCAAGGATATTCTGTGCATAGAGCAATTCACATTTTTAAACGAATTTCTGCCTATCTGGGATAATGATGGGGTGTTAGGAGTCAGGAATGCAACAGAAAACCAGTATCAAAGGGGAGAAGGAAACTCCTATGGAAATAACTAGAAAACACGTAACCCCTTAGAGGAAGGAAGACTACTATCTTCAGCCGGTCTAATTAACACCAGTTATACTCCATTTCTGCTCTATAAATATATCCTAAGGGACATTTTTCTGGAAATATATCCCTAGAGCCTTATTCAAGTTTGTAGTCAATGACTGGTCCAAGCAGACAACCTCCAAAGCCACAGGCACGTTTTCCCTCCTGCCACTTGCACCCAGCTGGCTGCCTCCACTTACTGCAGGACCTTTGCGTTTTGGCAGCTTTAGGCCAGTTCAGTGCCCACCCTCCTTTCCTCATGGCTTCCCTCGATAGGGGTGCCTTCTTCCCTTACCACTTGATGGCTTCTGGCTCCTCTTGCCCTTTACAGACATCTGGACTTCCAGTCTTACTAGGATCCTTCATTTTCCAGACCCTGGAAGGTGCATGATTCTGACCTCAAGTTCACATCTTTTTTAAAACTTCTTCAAAATTTCCATCCATTCAGTGTACCACTACTCTCTTGCTATGGACACCTCCAAATCCCTTTCACTCTTTGAATTAGTTCCCTTTACTCATCACCTATTTTAATTCAGCTTCACCAGCTTTCTCTTTTCACCCTGTCAGACACTTTTCACATCCATCTTTCACAATCCTCCCTCTCTTTTAAGAATGATACAGTTTCTCCTATCACCTCTGACAACCCGTCCCTTCTGTTATTGACATCATGGCACCATCACAACCTCAGGTCTGATTCTCCTGCTCCTCTTCTCATGCTGCTGAAGTGTGCGTGAGAAAGTGCTCTGGTTTCGCTGGCTTCCTGGATTTTTAATCAATTCTCCCTTTTCTCATCTTTGTCCTTTTTCTTTCAAAACACCCCAGACTGATCCTTCTGCTGTCAGCCTTCATTACCACTATGACTCTCTCTCACCTGCCACCACACTTCACACATGCTCCTCTGTTTAAACTCTTATTAACATTTAATCTGAAAAACTAACAATCTTCTCTATACATTTTTCTTCATCAATGCACTCACTTGCAAGTCTAGAACCGACCTTTAAAATCTTCTCAACCCTGATCTGAAAAAATCCTCTAATTTATGATTTACCCGCATAGCCTAGATTTCTGTCTTTAATTTTTACATTCTTTTTATATCTGCTCATCAGAACTGATGCAGATTAATAGATACAGCTCCTTTTTGCCAGTCCTCGATTTATTTTTTTTTGTCCTGTTTTCAATATCTTCAGCATCTGAGGAGCATAATTTGTCTTTTTCTTCTCAGCTGAGCAGTGCTCAGGAAAGTCAAGGAAAGCCAAAACTAGAACTACTACTGTTATTAAAAATAAGACATCAATATTACTACAGATTTACACTCCTATTGCTGGAAATAACAAAAAGCAGAAAAAGGAATAAGGAGAAAATAAGCAAGGAAAGAGAGGGAAATGCAAGCCAGGTTGTAGGCTGCACCAAGATTAAGGGTGGCTTTAGAGCTAAGGAACTCATAATCCTCCCACCTGAACTGTCAGTCTTCCAGTCTTTTTCTTGAGATTACAACATGCCCTTCACTGTTTTGCCTATCACCAGATTCTGGGGGCAGCTATTTGATATGATATATGATCATACAATTTTTATTGTAATAACATTTCACTTCTAAACAGTTTATTTCCCAAAAGCCACCCATGTGTTCATATTTTGTAATCTTAAAAAAAAAAAAAAAAAGTTTTTTGAAGTCTGTATTTTAAGTGGCATGATAAACATAATCAGCCTAAATCCATGGCAAGCCACCATGCTTTGCCCATAATATTACACGTCCTACAAAGAGATATGTTATGTGAGGAAACACTTTTTTCCAGCTCTGTCATCTGTTGGTTGTGCATCAGCAACCATGTTTATGGCATTTGTATGTGTAGGCAGTATGAGAGCTGTCATTATAATTGCATTTTTCAGAGAGGCGCAATGATATTTGCATTTTTGCTTGCAAGATTATACGGTTAGGGAAGTCTGCCTTTGGAAAGTGCATGGAGGGAGAGTCTGATTCTCCCTGGCAGCAGGACAGCAGAGGTGAGGAGAGATTTGTCTTCTCTGAACTTTCCTGCAGAATGGTGGGAGTCTGCAGACGCAGCCTGAAACACTCTTCATCCTGCCACAGTCCACAGGGAGACCAGCAAGCCCATCTAATCCTTGCTGCTGACTGGCTGAGGTTCAGAGGTGTGAGATAATGATTCCTTCAGCCAACAAAACACTGGAAATAACAGAGGCTGAAGACCCTTCCCATGCCATTGGCTTCATACAGATTTCTGAACTTTCATGCAGAGACCTTGTTGCTTCAAAAGTAAAATGCTCACAGTCCTTTCCCTCTTTCCTGATATGACAGGCTTGCATATGGCTCAGCCTTTTGTGATAGAAAAAACTAATTAGCTCCTTCTGTGACACTTTATAATTGAGATCTTTTCTTAGCTGATCTTTGAGACTGCCCAATAATATTTCATCCTTATTTATCAGTAACATGTTCGCTAATGCATTACACTGTACTATTAGCATCTATATACTCCGATATCAGTCAGTTTCCATTAGGGAATTAGAACTCATCCTTACAATTTGATTCTAGACAGAATTGTAGCTTTCAATGTCAGAGCCCAGAGTGATTTAAATAATGGTATTGGGCTATAAAATCTGTTTGTTTCCAGTTTATATTTTATATTCCAAGCAAAATGCAAAAATATTGAAAGAGTTAAAATTGGGTTATTGTAAAGCACATTTAGGATGCAGGTTTACTCATATCAAAGATTGCTGCTTTTGTGCATTTATCTTTTTTAAATAACATTATTTCTATGTTGAGTATTCTACAAATACTTTTCTCAAAATGAAATTTCACAAGGATACTTACAATACAGATTTGCACATCCATCTATCACTGTACAGATAACTAATACCATTACATGGGTAGTTGATAAAAGTATATTTGAACATATAATGGCTATGAAATTCTGAAGAATGTATAAAGAGCTCTGATATTTTTCAGTCAACAGTCCTACACCATCACACTGTATCAAAGACAGCATTTTACATTCAAGAAACAGCTTTCTGCAGAAGAAAGATGAGAGTGCCAGGAAACTAATTTAAAAAATGAACAGCAATCTTTGACCAAGGTTCTCAAAACTGTATCCTTAAATACAGGTTTTAAGTGCCCAGATATACATGATTCTTTATTAATTAGTCATTCTGTACATGATGAGTAAGACACGATGTTTGGAGTCCCAGGGAGAATTCCAGATGTTTCTGCTACTCTTGTCAGTAAATGTTGGTATCCATGGATAAACTCTCTTTTGATTTATAATTAACCGATTCTATGACCTACTTAAAATAATGTATATAGCAAACACCTTCCCTGCTGTTTTTATTCCTTTTATTCTGGTTTCAATCAAGTTTTATAAAATTATTGGTTTATTAAAATTTCATTTTATATTTGCTATTTTAAATACGTATCACAGAATCAGAGTCTGGAAGAGCCTCCAGAGGTCATTTAGTCCAACCTCATGTTTGGAGCAGGGCCACTTAGATCAGATTGCTCAGGGATGTGTCCAGGCAAGTATTAAAACCCTTGAAGGATGTAAATACCACTACCTCTCTGGGGAACCTCTTCCAGTACATGGTCACCCTCATACTGAAAATATCTCTTCTTAAATCTTATCAGAATTCTCCATGTCCATTGCCTTTTTTCCTACCATTGAGCATTTCTGGGAAGAGCCTGGCTCTGTCTTCTCTACAGTGTCCTGTTAGGTAGTTGAAGACAGCAATATATCCTCCCTTAATTTATGTTCTTAAGGCTGAACAAGATTCTCCTTGAGCGTCACATCTTTCAGATCTCTGACTACCTTGGTTACCCTCAGCTGGACTCACTCCTTTATATCAAAGCCTTCCTTGTACTGAGCAGCCCAAAACAGGACATAGAACTCCCAATGGTAGTCATGTCTTATGTGCTAAAAAAATGTTACAGTGAATTTACTTTTATTTTTATAGAACTACTATACTTATCTTTATAATGTACTATTTTAAATTTATACTTATATTTACAATATTTATAGTAAAGTCATGGTATAATACACTTTAAAAAATAGACCTTGTATTACAGGTTTGATAGATGCAGCATTTGATTAAAACAGTTAAATCTTTGCTGTATACCCCCAAGAACACTAGCAAGCAAAATGATAATTGAGCTGTTTTCCAAGGGGAAGTACATGTGGCACTCTTATGAAACAATTTCAATGTAGCATTAGAAACCATTAGGTTTTAACTTTGGAAAACAGTACTGAAGAACAAATGTCCACTGAACTAATCAACAGAAGAAAAATGAAATTAAATAGGCAAAAAAAAAAAGTTGCTAGTCTTACAATTTAGAGTCACAACATTTAATTTGTTTAGACTTCAAAAAATCCATTATGCATTTGCCTTACAGAGTTAATCCTGTTATAAAATTTATTTATGAAGTTTTATAAGGACGGTCAAATTACAGGAGTCGTACGCAAATACCAAAATTGCAGAGACAGAAATTACTATCAAAGTACCACAACAATTATCATGGTCCGAACACAACAATGACAATCATATTATGCTGTAGAGATTATTCTTTAACATAGGATGAGAATGTGCCCAAGACTATTATGACAAAGCAAATGATGAGACACAAACATGAAAAAGATGTGTTATTTCCATTTGACAAAAGTGGGAGACAGGATGCCGAGCACTGAAATAAATTGCCTAAGGCAACACATGAAGATACACGTGCTGAAACCAAATCTTCTGAAGCCCAGACTCATCTTACGGTAATTCAAGAGCTCTGGTTTCAGTTCCTGTGCATTAACCCATCTTCTGAAGAGCCATGATTCTTCTTCCACTTAACTGAATGACAAAACTTGGACTGACTTAATAGTACAGGGGCTGCACTTAGGAATGAACAGGTCTCTCCTGTACCCACAGAGCATGATAAACCCCAGCGGTGAGGTGGCCCTGGGAGAAGCTGGGGCTTGTGGCAGAGTTGCACCAGGTGAAGAAAGGATGTGGGAGGGTGCCCCTGGGCCTGGGCACATGGACAGGCTCCTTCTCCGGGCTGTACTAACAGGGAGACTTAGAGCCACCAATGCTCCAAACGTGTTCGTCATTCGCACCTCGTGTTGCCTACTGCTCCATTCACTACCTCTCCCTTATCCTCAGCCACCCATACAAAAACTTTATTACCACAATACCAAATTACTAGTTTATTCTCTCTCCTGATCTTCTACCCAGTGACAGCCCACTCAACCCACCTCTGCCTTCTCCAGAAAAACGTTGAGGATACGATTTTGTTCCATTCTAATATCTTTCTAAATCTCTCTAGATCTGCTGTTAACTATGCAATATATGCACACTTATATAAACATACACACAAACCCTACAGTGTATATAACAAGTAATATATTTGGTACAGTGGAAATGAAAGGCTATACAAATATTAATTTTATCCTGTGCTATTAAAAAAAAAAATCTCAAATATTCTATTATACCATAACATTTTCAAACAGAAAACTCATAATTTTTCCTTTCAGTTTGTTCAAGTCCTTAGATGTTCCTTAATATAGCTTTCTATATCCTGAAACTGAAAATAGGTAGAGAAAAATCTATTACTATAAAACTACTTACTTTCTAAAATTTATAACTAGAAAGATGCAAAATTAAAAAAAAAAGCACAGTGATTTTAAACAGAGTATGAAAATAAGCAGTTTCTATTTAAATGTCAATGTCATATTACAGGAGTTGGGTAGTTATATTTGTTTACTAAAACTTAGAGTCTGGTTCAAGGTGAGGTCCTCCCAAGACTGTTAGAAACTGAATAGCTGCGCAGCACAGAGAAAGTTTCCTCTTAATCTACAACCAAGCAAAACTATTGCAGCCAACACATGTGCAATGATCATACATTTGATTACTCAATATTCAGCAACATATAGAAGGAAGCCCTGCAGACCACCTTTGCTACAAATAAGTATGAAAGGAGAGATGAAAAACCAGTTGCAATGAACTCTAGTGGCATGATAATACCCATTAGTACATCTATTATTCCACTGCTGCACGTGCTGTATAGCCAAGCTCAGACAACACAAAAACCTGCAAAAGCATTTGATGGGGTGCCACTGGCTGCAAATTTTGCGCTTAATCTGAAACATCTTTAAAACTAAAACTATTATTACATCTAATGGTCAGAGCATTATCATTTGGGTATTACAGTGAAGTCACAAGATCAGCCTTCATCTACTGTTCTCGTTATGGCCTTGATACCATGGACATGAACATGACTCTCATTCATTTCAATAGCAGCAGTGGTTCTTACAAGCTGAAAGACATCATGAAATTGATTCTAAACTGATTAACAGGAACATATAGCACCAGTTCATTCCCAGTTTTATCTTATGTTACTGTTTCCGTTTTGCCAAGGATTTGAAAACAAATGGAGCAAATATGATATTTTTTTCTCTAGCCACAGTAATAAAATATTTCTATTCTGTTTGTGGAAAAATTGGTACAATGTTTGCATTAGATATAATGTTATTTTCTCTCATAAATTGATTTAATTTTACCAAGTGCTTAGTTAAATTTTAAGCCTGGAGGAAACTGTTGCCAGTCAAAACCATTTTTTGTTGCAGTTCATTTAATGACCTGAAACACTATGGCATATCAAGAAACTGATGCTGCCCCAGGAACTGAAGAATCTGGGAGAATTGCAAAAGTGCTGTGATGGGCAAAGCTGAGCAGGAAGCTGGGGAGAAAGAGGGCTGACAGATAAAGACACTTGGGTTTCTCCTCCTCCCCTCCCCAACCCCTGCCCTCCCCTGTGCCCAAGGTTTGTGGGTGCAGCCTGTAAGAAGAAAGACTCCCAAGGAGCTACTTGATGCCCAGCTCCATGCCTTTGGCATGCGATGGGCCTCCTGAAGTAGTTGGGTCACAGCACAGTTATTGCATGAGTCCAGGGCTGTGTAGTAACTGAACTGAATTATTGAATAATAGACAAATAAAATAATGACCCAGAATGCTTTGGCTAGACAGTAGAGTCCTCCACATTTCAGAGGCAGGGTGAACAAACCCCCAAACCCAAACTTGTTGGCTACAGAACTGTATTACACACACTGAGGTTGTTCCATGGAAACAAATACATACACATCAGTCGACAGATCCATGGAGAGACCAATTTTAAAATGTTCGGGGTTCAAGTGCCTTAGCTATTCTAAGGTGCAAAAATGCCCTGAAATCACCCAACCAGAAATTGTATCCTAAAATAAAAACTAAAAAAACTGAAAAACCTTCTTTCCCCTTTTGCTGACCTAACTCCACACATAGCACATGCAAATCAGCATCCCAGAGACCCACTGTTGAATCCTAAGGTTCTTTTGGTGACACCTTCTTGTATGGGTCCTCCCTACCTTTTACCTCAGTTGCCCCCAAATAATTCCCACAGAGGTAGTGAGAATTAGTTACACACAAAAAATTAATTACATACTAGCTGGATATTGCCCAGAACATGCAAATGAGTGTTAGGTAAGATTAATTACATTTAAAATATTAGTTATAAATAATGTGGTAGGCTGCAGAGCACTAAACAGCATTGAAACACAAGGCTATTTAGCATGTTGCCATAGAGTAATAAAAGGTTTTGCTCAAACAAGTACACATTACCTTCACTTAGCCAAAACTCATTAGTGAACCAAAGCAAACACTCAGGATGTATTGGGATTTTTGGTCAAGAGGGATTGGCAGAACAGGCCTGTACAGCACAGGACAGTTAATTTATAACTTCGTACATCTAACACAGAATTCAACAGGACTAAGAATATATGCGGTATTTCTAAATGGCTTTCTGTGTATGGTTCGACCAGTTTACAATGAAGATAGAAGTGACAAAAGTGATTAGTTTTGTTTGCATTCAGGTTGATAAACAAAAGTTACATGTGTATTTGAATAAATCATACATCATGAATTATGAAATTATACAACATTGGAATGATGAAAAACATTGATTTCTGTGTCTGCCTAAGGGCAGACAGAAAGAACAAAAGAATGAGATTTATAGTGTTCACTAGGAATACTTCAAAAATGATGTAAGTTTTTCCTGTGGGAGCAGATCAATACAATAATTTTATTTTTAAGCTAAGACATGGGTACAGCTAGGACAGCCTTATCTCTTATTCTATCTAGTCTCACGTATATGTAATGATATTCACATAATGTCTATACCAGCAAGATACAATTTTTGAAAATATAACAATTTGCTGTGAGCTCCTGACAGCAGAGATCATGTTTTTGCTCTACATCTTGCACTTAGCACAAGCATCCCGGGGCTAAGTGACATTTGCCTTCTTCACTCTACAAAAGAAAATACTACTTTACTTCAAACAATTAAAGCCATGTTGTGAAGGACTGATTGAAAAATATACATTTCCAATTTTATATGCATTATGGAATAAGATGAAAAAGTACTTACAAAACAGACTAAGTTCTTCCCTAGGAGGAAAATATGTATCAAAGTCAACGTTTTGGGGTTGGTTTTGGTTGTTGGTTGTTTTTTTTTTTTGTTTAATGGCTAATAGCTTGTAAACAGGCTTGCAAGGAGAACCTGTCTGTAGGTCTGCCTGTCTCTCTGTGCCCAGGGAGACACATTCTGGGGGAACACACACACACCCTTAGCATTACACTGACACTGGACACTGTAGTCTGATGGGATGTGCACATCCCCCTTGGGATGTGCAGTCTTCTGACTCCTCATCAGTCCAGCTGGCTCCAGTGGGAAACTGCACAACATTAAGGCTAATAAAGCGCAAGTTCGTGCTGCGTGGTCAGTGCCTTGGGAAAGGCGCAAGAAGAACATGCCAACTTTCCAGCTGGGCAGAATGATATGCCTATTCATATTGATAATGCTCTCACAGCCATCACAGCCTCAGGACAGGACTGAGTCAAAGTCTGCAGGGGGAGGGAACATCTTTAGATCAGCTAATGCAACTGAAGAATAGACAAGCTGTCAGATACACAAGAATTTTTCTGCTTCTGTTGGATAGCAAAATCACAGACTCAGGAGAAGTACTATTCTTATGGAAATTTATAATGTCCCCTACCTTGGTCCTTTCTGCACAATTCCTTCAACATTCCACGTGAGGTAATTTACCTGCATCTCTCTCCTGTACAAATAATTGCATTCCTCCTAACCTCACCCTTCTTCCCTTTACTTAATTATTCAGTTAGCAGCACCTTTTTTCTCTCAGAAGCTCTAACATATCCACTTAAACATGCAATTTGTTCTTAACTTCTATTTAGCTTTGATGTTTGCTGCTTCTGTTTCAGATGAGTCTGGTGTGCCTGAAAGCTTATCCACTTTTTTCCAGGCATCCCAGATTCCAGTAGAGAAAACAACTACAAAGAGTCTGGAGATGCTTTTGCTGTCCGCTCTTCACTGCTCACTGAAGAAACTCTTATTGTGAGGAATAGATTTGGTAATGTTGCAGATGGTAAATGAAATTTTTGTTGGCAGGAAGTTACTAGGTAAGGAGCACTCGCTGTTAATCATTAATTGGCTGTTAAGGTATGTTTAGCAGTTGCTAGAAATTCTTCTTTATAAATGTCATGAGGCTCCTTAAATAGAATATATAAGTATGCAATTAGACATATATACAGAAAGTATGCCTACATTGTCTCGGAAGTCAAGGTTATTTGGTGGAGACAGAGACTTTAATTGCTTATATTTAAGGAAAAAAGGCAGCATTTCTAAATAAGTACTGTGATTCAGCACTGTCTTTAGTACTTACAGTCCCATAGCCAATAAAAAATATTAACTATAATTTACCATTAATGGACATAGAGATACAATCCCAATTTTCAGAGATTTAGTGCCAGTTTATTATCATCTGAACAAAACAGATAATATATATGTTTTATCTTCGTAAAAGGCACTAAAGAAAATAAATCACTAATTTCAATAGGATAAAGATTAGATTTTTTTCTTTTAATGGATCTAAATGTAAAAATAGACTGTTCTCTTTTGGAAGTTTTGAGGACGGCAGTTACAATCTTAAATATGTCACACTGTACTTAGTTCTACAAAATTAAAATTTTGCTCAACAGAAGAAAAGTCCTTACGTAAGTTTTGACTCTTTTTATATGAAATGAAAGAAAAGATTTGGGGCAGTTTCATGTTAATAATCCTAGCATATATTTGAGAAGTTTTGAATTTCAAATTAAAACAGGATTCAAGTAATCACAGAACTTGCTCAGGATGTTTAATACAATATGAAATTCTTTTTTTTAGGAACAAATAATATTCTGCACACAATTTAAGAAAAGCTGAAGTACCCTTCATTTAATTTTTTATAGCTACACTGTTATAATTTGTATACAGTCATGTTATTACATTATATACAACTAGTTATACACAATATTGCAGTACAGGAACAGTTGGAGAAATGAAAAACAAGCTAATTCAAATGAAAAGAAATCATAGTCTCAGGCCAAAGAACAAGAAATGTACATCTTTGCAGAATCCTGCCCTGCCACTTCCCAGGAAGCATGATAGGAAGAGCCTTAACAACAGGTCACCTGTAGCCCACTGCATCTGGGAGAAAAGCCTTTACAGATGCACGAGAAGGAGATGCTCACATGCAAAAGGAGTTACTGGCTTTGCTTTTTGGAATGGAATAATCTATCAGCTCACGTTGAGCACAAGTGGTTGTGCAGCCTAAGCTTCATAAAGATTTCTAATGAACATCCTCAAGTGACTGCATGCTCCAGCATAAAGGCACTAGGTTGGGAGGACTCTGTTGGTGATACTGCCTTGACCAATGTACACTTCAGAATACAGCACAGATAGCTGTAGGGAAAAAGGGAATGACTCCATCCGTTTCCCACTGTATCTTTCCCCCTCTAAAATCACAGGTTCCAGATAATCTAACAAAGTGCAGAAATGTGGAGTGAAAAGCAAACTGAATCTCTGATATAACTACAGACATGACCGAAGTCAGCAGGACTATTCCAAAAAGGAACTAAGGTCTGCCTATTCCAGTAGAAGCATTTTATAAACGTGGATGATAGATCATTATGTATTATAGTGCCTCAAAGGTAATAGCAGCAATAAGAAAAAATTTACAACTACTGCCCCATTTATGGCCTCATAATAATATGACTTAAATACTGCACAGACCTTGGACTGGCCCTCAACGAAGAGTGAAAAGTTTTATTCTTTATGAACCTTGCATGATGGCTATTTTATCTGAAGAAGAAAGCTGTTTAAAGTATGAGACCAGGACATTTTCCCTTGGTGTCTCTCTTGCCGTATGACTAATGTGCCCTTTTGATTTCTATTGTATGAAAATCCACTGGGAAGTTTAGGGTAGTTTTATCACAGAAACCCATCAGATCTTATTGGCCTTCTAGAGTGATTAGTGGTAGGTTGTTTCTCACAGCTCTCCTTTGTTCTCTATCATTGTACCTCTCCTTGAGCTGCTCCAGTGAGGTTTACAATTCTAAACCTTGTTTTGCAGGAATGCGTAGGATGGTTTCTATACCCTGATTTCTGTGTCACGAAGAATTGCATAAGGTGTCTTTAAAAGTGACAGAACTGGTTGCAGTGGATCTCTCTCTCCAGTTCATAAACTTTATTGATTTTTTTTTTAAATACAAATATGTCATGAAATTCAGAGTCAAAAGCACCTGGATATTACAAGCCTTCCACGGAAACAAATGTTCATATTTTTGGATGTCTTCCAGCCACTTTCTCATGCTAGACTGGTGGAAAGCAGGCTTGAAACTGGTGATGCCTCACAGGAACAACGTAGGATTTTTCTCCTGTATGGCTAGAATAAAATCTCTAAAACAGTTGAAAGGAATATGTGTGAAAGATACAGGTTTAAGTAATGTGTGCCTGTCCCATCCTTAGCTTCAGAGTAGCATATTGGTAGCAAATATGATCCAAAGAAACCCTTACCCCTCCACTTACTCTCCAGACAAGAGTGTAATATTTTACATTGCAATGACACAGTGGGGGACCCTGAAATTTTTCCACAGTTGCTTGTCCTGAGAGAAAGGAGGCAAAGCCAAGGGCACCAATACACAGGTACATAGCTAGAGAGGGAATTGTGTGTGTTATCTCACAGTAACCCACTACAATCTGAATTCCAGTAAGCTTTGGAGAAGTCTGGAACTACAACAAAAATTTGTTGCTAATCCATACAGTCTGTCACAAAAAGAATTAATTCCTCATTCCCCATTCCTCCAAATTCAAGGGATAGTATAGGTAGGGGAAGAATGTCACAAAATGCAAGGTCTGAAGCTCCTTACTCTATAGTTAGAAGCATATTCAGAAATGGAACTCCTACAGTTAGAAGCTCTACTGCAAATGGCCCATTCTGGTCATTTGTATTATTAGCTGGAAGAAAATCTTTAAGATGAATAATTCATTTGCTGAAAAAATAAAGGATGTCTAGCACTCTGTGAAAGCAGCTTAAATTTGGCAGAGTTTTTACTGGGGAAAAAAAGAACAGGATAAGGGAACTCAAAATATTGAACTTTTTTTAAAATGGAGAATTTCTGTTTTCTTGTTTTGACACAGAGTTTTGAGACTACATTTAGCTACGTTAATTTTAGAAAAGAGATCTAAGCAAAAAATATTTCATTCTGGATCTGGCCAATTTTTCATATTAACTATTTTTAAGCATTCAAACACCAATACAAACTACAAACTTTTCCCAAATATTTCTAATTACTATGACCTGGTTTTCTGCAAATGCATTGTTGTGTTGTACGTTCATTCACCATTCATTTCTCACAGCTTTTCTTTCTTACAACCCCTTGTTCAATTCACAAGAACATACATAAACAATTAGCCCAAGCAGTAATGTTCAGTAACACCTGCAATGTCTTCCAGTACCCCATATTAATTTAGAAGTAATAACAACGAGAATGTCAGTGCATCTTAAAAAAAAGTTATTGCTACTTTCGATGTGTAGCAGACTATGATTCATTGGCTGGCACAGAGAAAATCTTTTGCTGAAATGCTAAACAGGTTATAAAACATCATTTGTGTTTTACTTTTGCAGTGGTTTTAATCTGTCATTATAAAACCATCCAATTAGGACAACAAAAAGGAAGACTATATTTTTTAAGTGCTGTTTCTTCCCAAATTAACTGCTTCATTTTGACATAGCATATTTTTGCCTTATAATTTTTCCAAAGTGTTACATCTAATTTTTATATCAAAGAATTGCACAACATAGTTTATTTTTGTTTTAAATGGAAACTATGGGAAATCTGCCCTGAGTTACTTGGAACATGGAAACTTGTGCTAGGATAGCACAGAGTTTTTGAGCAAAGACAGCATTTTAACCTATAAACGCTACACCAGAAGACTGCAACCAGAATGTGGTAGGTTTGTTCCCATTGCAATTCTAAGCCCTCTGAATTCAGGCTTTTTATGAACTTATGTTAGACCATTAATTACCTTATTAGACTTTAGAAAGTACCACAAAAAAGGAAACGTTGTCTATAACTTTGAGGCAAACATCTGCTTTTACAGTAAAGTGCTATTTACTTGTGCCCTTACAGCAGGCAGAACCTTGCTTTATAATGGCAGAAATAGCAACAGATCTCCAAATCTGCATGCAGCTTCTGGTCTGAATTTTAACTACATTCACTCAGTGGATCAAGGCTCTTTTTCACCCCACTGTAAAGGTGAACTCAGCACCACAGAACCACACATTTTCACTCAGGAGTTGCTTCGTGCATTTCTGAGATAGCAATAAGTTTTGGTGCAATATTGGTTCCTTTCTTCTAAGTTATACAAAAACACTGTTTTACACATATACCCACACGTGTTTTCCTGTCTCACGCTTTTGCCAACTCTGTCAGGAAAGGGATTTTTCTTTATAGTTCTTCAGGATTAGTTAAGAATAAACCCAGACCTCTCTCCAAGATTCCTTGGGGATGGACTTCTACAATAAAGTATTTCTCAGGGCACTGACAAAACACATACACATCTAAAATACGTAGCACAGCTGATGAGTTAATGTGTTGTATTTTTGTTGTGGCCACATACTTTTGGCAGGCTCCTACTCCTCCAACTGCAACAATGGAGCTTTTCCAGTCCTCTCATCAATTCCTCTTCTTCCTACTTCAAGTCTCTACCTTAGCACTCATGAAATAGAAAACTAAATAAGATTAGGAAATAAGGTCCAAATGAGGAGCACGCATTCTTTTCACATGAGAGAAGTAGTAGAGAATCTGTTTAAGCTAAGCTAATAGTCAAGGTACAGCATAGCAACAAAATATGCAAGGACCAAACCATCCTACAATGGCACAGCACATCCTTGTACAGATCCCTGGATTTACTGCATAAATCTGAAACACCTTTTCCACTATCTCTACTTCCTAACATTACATTTTGTTCTTTTGCTCTTTCAAGTTCATAACTGCCCTAACCACCTGGTACGTGGTATGAAATTGTTTTCCCAGTGAGAACACAGCTTAATTAGCCTCTACATGGTATTTATCCTGCTTATTTCCTTGCCAGTTAGGGAAGTAAATAATCTGACAAAAATGTCCCAAATGTGTTTCAGTTTAAATTCAGATTTGCCTCCCTCACACACACTTCAGGTTGAGTTTCTCACTTGCACAAAGCTCTTCTGCTGTAAATCTTATTCACAGCAGAAGCAATAGTAAAATGGAGACTTACTGAAGGTTGTCTGTGATGAAGAATTACATGCACATATTTCTTTGTTCTCCTTTGTTTTCTTTATTCCTCATTACAGCCTTTGGATCCATTGATTGTCCTACAAGAGTATTTATGCTTCACAGTTAGAATTTCTTTGACCACCTGGTCCACAACAGCTTTTTCAGGTAACAGAGCAATGCTATAGACCTCAAAAGATTATGGACAACAATATATCTAAAGGGTTTATGCCTGACTGATAATTAATTAAAATCAAACCAGCAGCAACATTCTTCGTGCTTTCACATAATTTATGGCACTCCGTTAACACCAAAAATTTTCTTAGAGAAGAAAAGGTAAGTGTCAATGCGGAGTCCGCTGGGGTTCAGGAACAGAAGGGTGTGTTCTCTCACTAATATCACTGGATTTCTTTTGGGGAATGATTTTGCAGTGCTTCTAGACCAAGATGTTGATCTCCTGTCAGGATATTACATTAATAATATGACAGAAGATATCCTTTTTCCTTGCTCTGAAATTCTTTGAGCTATTTTTCATATATTAACTTTCTATATGATTTTCATTACTATTTGGAAACTAAAACTACCTAAAGAGTTTATAGTGTCACAAAAGAAGCCTTATGGAAATCTGTATGTTACAGTCCAGTGGCCTCTCTAAGAAGGCTCAGAATAAAGTACACATAAAAGGTTTGAGGCAGTGGAATAATTTCAAAACACTTTTTATAGTGAAAAGCAATTTAAAATGTTTATAGCACCTTTATATTTGCTCCAATTTGGGTATCAGTCAAGCTGAATGCTCACAGCACAGTTCAGGACAAACTGAACTTATTCACAAATATAGCCATCAAAAACGAAACTAAAAAGATAGGTCAGAAGGGCCAGCTGGGGAAGAATAACACCCCAAACATAAAAGAAATCAGTTTTGTTTGAATAAAAAGCAGCAATCAGAATTCCTTGTGGTCAGCTATGGATATTGAGCTGAGCTGAAAGAAAATTGAAAGTCTCTCACCATGAAAATAAACAGAAAGAAATGAAGCTATAAAACCTCAGCAAGAGCTGGATATTTCATTCCAGTTGGTAATGTTCTCTTTCCAGAATGATTTCTCATGTGCAGGTGTCTGCATACACTTATTTACTTTTTTTCATATAGCAAGACAGCATTGGCCGAACTTTCTGAAGGGGGCTACTATATTTTTCTGGATTGCTAAGAAAAAATGAGGTATATGTTGCACCTCCTCCAAGTCACATTTCTGTTGCAGTTAGCAAGGCCCGAGTCAGTGCAGCAGCTAGAGTATATACCAGGCCAGGCAGGAAAAGGAGGGTAAACCAAGCTGCCACATCCAATTCTTTAACCCAGTTACCCTCCCTGCCCACTTACCACTCCCATCATATATCTGAAGTGCCCTGTTCTTCAATATCCATAGACACTTAATAACATCTTGGAAACCCTGACACTCTCAGATACTGTCAATTTTATCCCTTGCTATCCAAACACACCTTCTCACACTCCTACAGCTCCATCCAGTCAATTTTATTGAATCTCCATAAATGGCCACCCAGTCCACCTTTCTGGCAGGTCTCTACTGCCGAAATGCTCCTGTCTATTAGAACAGTTACCACTGTCCTTCACCGGTCATTTATATGCATAGTCCCTTACATAAATTACTAATTGGTTTAAAACAGATATATTTGTTTCTCTGTAATTTAGCAAAAAGGCAGTTGCATTTGTGGCCAGCAGCAAAAGCTAGCTTGTGCTGGTTGACCTCCAGGACAATATCTTAACAAAATCTGTATTTTGTTTGTAGACAGTATTTAATCCTGAAGCAATATTATCAAGTTAAAACCTCAAATTATAAAAGAAGTAAACTACTCTATTAAGACAGTTACAAAATAATTAGATACACTTTAACTAACTACAGTAGTGAAACATGGCACTGATGACATATTCTCACTCATGCTGACTTTAGTGTGAAGATAACAATTTATCTTCCACCCCTGATTTCAGTGGTGACCATGAGTGTGTAGAGCTCCAGGAGAAGGTGGCCCTCCCCTGACAAAAGTTGTTATATCAGCAACAACCTCTTACAAGAAAAAAAAGAACAGAGAAATCAAAGATGTCATCTGGTCTAGAGATTTTTTCTGAACAGACCCTTTGAAGAGAGCTTATTTACTGTGTTAAGCAACACCTCACTTATTTTTCCTTGTCTCCTAAAAATTTGCTTCAGAGAGATTTATTACTTAGGAAAATGTTTTAGAATGTGAGTAGGAAGCAGTAATAAAACCAACAAGAAAAATCAAAGCTTCAGAAGGGATGTGTTCCTTCTGACCTTACCTCCTCAACAGTCAAATTGGTCGTACTACAAAGCTTTGACACAGGGCTTACGCATCACCTACGTCTCAAATGATGGAGTCCTATTTTAGGGACTTGCATCAGACCTTCTGTTGGTACTAGGTTGAATTTCACTCCCACCAGAAGCAATACATTCACAATCTGTGCACCAGACATGCTTCACCTTTGCACTGAGCCTTCATAACTTTTTCAGACACAAAAAAATAATGGAAGTGCCACACATCAATTTGGGGTTTATTTCTGTATTGTGCAATTCATTTCTGAGACTGTGGTTACCTAAGAAACAGTCACTGGGTAAAATTTGACTGATTATGTTGTCAGGTTGATTGTCAGTACCGTGGGTAGAGTTTCATGGGGCTATATATGCGTGTGGGATGCAAAAAAAAAAAATATAAATACTTGACAATGTTAGTTCTTTTTAGTAGTATTATGGAAAAAAAAAGTGTTTGAAAACTGGGAGAAATTACACTTTTAAGAAGTTTATTAGGAACTGAATTACACTTTGAAGTTAATTTAGCCAAAGAAAGAAAAAGAGAATAGACCTTCAAGCAGAAAACAATGGTATTTTTAGAAAAGCAAACTGTATTGAAAGGTTCGTGACACAATAACTTTATAAACTTTATAACTTTAAATATAATAACTTAAACTATATAACTTTAATAAGTACTGAACTTATTTGAAAATAACAGCAGTGCTCAATACTTTCATTTGTCATTGCCTTACACAAAATATGGAAGCATAACAACCTTATGACTTTCCAGCATCAGAATCTCCACATGCTTGATTATTTGGGCCCTGTGAGTATGTGCAATTTTACCTACAGCCCACATTATTTAGATTGAAAGAACTTGCTAAACAAAAAACAAATAGCTGCTTGAGAGATTAACACCTTCTTAACCACATGCAGAGTGGATTTTCTATGACCACTACCCTATCTCTCATGTAAAGAGAAAAGCAGCCACATCAAATAGAGCTAATTCTGCAACTATGATACTGACAAATATAAAAATAGGAAGGAAAGAGAACATAATTTTAGTTATCAAGACCCAGTAAAACATAATTTTATCAGGATTCTAATAAAATTGCAGAGATTAATTTGTACTGAGAAGCATACTTTCTTACAGGTTTTTAAGCAAGCTGTGGTAAAATTCTGCATCAGAGAACATATTTTTGTGTGCAATCTAAATGCATTTTCCCTTATTATAACCTCCCCAATATTTTTTACAATGTTGTTGTTGTTGTTTCGCTCCCCTTATTATAGTTCTAACTACAATGGGGCATTTGCTGATCAAAGTTATGACATTACCCCTTTCCTTCATGTTGTGTAAGATTGCTAGTGCTTCATCTGCAACATCAGAAAGTATGCTGACAGCAACACACCCTTCTGTGATTAATAACATTTATAAAATATGTTTCTGGGGGGAGAAGAGGGATTGTTTTCAAGAACTTCAGCATCAGTTCTCCTATCATAGGTGCAGAATGTTTCAACTAAGGACAGAACATCACATAGTGAAAACAGAAATCTCTTGGGAACAAGTAGTCACAGTGGCAAAGAAAAATCAGTCTTGTTCACTAGTCCTAAGCATGGTGCACTTGCTCCTGAAGTGCTTTTCTGGCTGGACAGTAGCCAGAGGTTTCTGGGTGCAAGTCTCTACAAGGTCAGTTATTTTGTCTCATTAAAAAATAATGTCAGAATCACTGTAGCATGGTGGCTCGACAGCCTAATGTATCCTGGTTAGTGCTCTGGCCTTCTGCTCTCAAATACCAGTTGGGGATCAAAACGCAAGCAAAAACTCAATGAATTTCCAGGTCTGTTGCACTGGAACAGAGAGGGGTCTTTGGTTTTTGATATTATGAAGACATTTTGCTTTTGGGAAGGTAAACAGACCATATGTTTGGAGAGATGACTGACTTCTGCAGGGATTTGAAAGAGCACAGATCTATTTTGTTGATTATTTCTATAATGAAGATAGAGTGAATAAAACACATTATCAAAAATCCAATGTACTGGAAGACTGCTCCAAATGGCAGTATGTTGTACAGTATTTACTGCTAGACATGATATTTTCATGGACAGACTACATAAAAAGTAAGAATCCTATTTTTCAAAATATGTTAACATTTCAGCATTTTTCTCTCCTATTCTGCAATAACAAAGAGATTTTTTTTTCAGACTTTTTTTTCATTTTATTTGTCTCAGGGAAGATGGAACTTGGGGAAGAAGAGTTTAAAAAAAAAAAAAAAAAAAGAAAAACCAAACCAAAAAAACCCAAACCCTTCTTTTTGCATAGTGAGCCCAACAACTTGTGAGCTCACCGGCAAGGTAAGAGACACAATCATAAACTCGCCCTGCCTAAAGCAAGAGACTGAATCTGTTTTCATACATCCATCTTGCAGTAGGCTTGAGAGTTTGGAGCTACAGAATCAACCTTTCCTTGGCTTAATCACTATTTAATAAATTTTACTAAGCAGAACAGAAATTTTGCAAGACTGAGTCTAGGTCTGGTAAATAACAGGGTTTAAATATGGTTTCTAGTTTCACTATTAATGAAACAAAATTGCTCAGTACAAGTCAAACAAACATTTAAGAAAAGCGCTGAGACAAAGAGAAATATCGGGAGCTGAAACCCAGCATTTTGGCTGATGAAGCCTGGGAAAAGAAGGAGGGATCACAGGTTATATTTTGACATCATCTTCTATCATATGGTGTCCAGAAGACATTTGCGCTTATGAAAGGGTAATCTTCTGCCTGTTAGAAGACACTAGCTGCTCCAGGGCTGCTGTGACAGCGCAGTGCTTGGGCAGATGGGGATATTTGTTGCAGTGCTCTGGAGGGGATTGACAGTTATAAGAAAATTGCCATAAATGAAAGAGGCATTATGGTGTATTAAGCCATTGGCTTATATGATTGCCACAATGAAATCCTGCATTTCTCCAAGCCTTCATGCATAAGCACTGCATTGTCACTTGTATTTTGCCTTCTAAGTCACAACCTTTGGCCATTTATTTTACCTCCTAACAAAATTTGCTTTGAAGAGACCTAGAAAGTCTTCTGCTACTAGGGAACACCACTCAGGAATGCATGGACTAAAGGCATAAATACGGTCTTAAAGAGAGGAAGGTTAATGCCATAGACTAATATGATAAGTCTCTGCTGTACAATGGGGACTAGGTCAGACTGGTTCACTTCGGAGTGCACTCTCCTTTACAGTACAGATCTTCTGAGGAGCAGTGTAAAGGGATAAAAGCAAGTTGAAGAGAGTAAGAGTCCCATCCTGAACAGAAGAAACATTTAACACTGTTTGCATGTAAGACAAAAAGTGCACAGCATATTTATATATTTCACTACAGCTGCAAGACAGGCCATGACCTTGGTTTATATTGACTGCAAATTATATTTAAAAGTAAACAAAAAAAATTCACAGTGCTCTTTTTATCACAATTAGTTGCATCACTATGTTATGCAAAAGTAACTTAAGAGCTACAGTCAATAACTTCAAAGCACAGCAAGGCTGCATCTTTAGATGTTTCACTTCTTCCACCTCCCCGCCTCCCCATGTTACACGAGGGTACGTTCTTGGGTTAAGAGAATCCAGATAGATGTTTGCCAACTGTTTAGCACCTCTCTAGAAGAGGACCTTACAACCTCTGCAATAAAGACTGAAGGGGGAGCTCAGTTAAACCTCTCTCTGCAATGCTGGGGACAGGTCCATTATCTACTGCTGTTTTATTTCTACAGCTGATGATTAAATAACCCACCGTGCAGTTGCCTTATGGCAGTCAGTACAAAATTAAATATTTCCCCATGCAGAGTTCATTAGACATCAGAGTTTCCTAGTTAATTCATTAGGCCTCTATGAATTCCTAGGGAATATTATAAAATTATGATTTTGGTCTATTCTCCTCCAACCTATTATGGAATACATTTCATTTTCTCATATCTAAAGCATAGTGAATGAAACTATTAGAGGAGAAAACACATCTGGATCCCATTTAAATTTCTTTTCATGCAGATCAACATAACAGGATGAATTCAGTGCTTCAATATTCTTTATTCAGGGAAGAAAAAAATAAAAATGAAAGAACTACTAGATTTCCCCTCCTACTACATAGCACTAATGATATTTTTTTTTCCACTTCACTCTGTGCTGCTTTTCAGGCAGGACTCCTATTCCAAATTACACAGCACCTCCTGGAGAAGGGAAAGAGCATCTGGAGAAATGAAAAAGCTGCCAACTCAAATTCACACCTTAAAGCCCCAGACATGCCTCTTCAACGTTGCTTGTGTTCAGCTGAATGAATTTAGCTTTGCAACTGCTTTCCACATGAGAAGTGATATCTTCACCTATACACTGTAAAAAGGTCCTAGTTTAGACATGGCAAGTTGACTCATGGGACTAATATCAAGACCAGGCAAATAAGATACGAGTTACCCTTCTGAACCATAATGAAAACTGTCAAGTCCTGAGAGGAGGAAAAAAAGTTTCATGCACAGAAGAACATGCAATTTTTAGGTTAACTTGCATTTAGCAACAAACCCCAACACATTTAGCAGATATAGAGGCAGGAGAGTGGGCTGAAGGAAAGCCCGTGGAGCTCTAAAAGCATCTCCATCATGTTCCAGGTGCCTATGGGAAAGGAGCAGGTGCAGAGAAAAGGGCAGGACTCATAATGAGCTCATGTCAATTCTCAGATTGCAAGGGGAGAATAAGAAGGATAGATGTTCTTTCTCTTCTGAGCAGTTAACTATCTCCAGTAAGTTTGGCACATCTAACACAACCTGTTTTATTGGTTCCTATCCACTCTTCTCTTTGTGGGGGGAAGGAGGTAAATTTGGACAAAACTGATGTTAGAAAAAAATATTGTGGAAAAATAATCTAGAAACTCTCATGGAAATAAAATGCTGACCACTGAATTTGATAGGGTGGGGAAAGGCTGCACTCTGCTTTAATGGATATAAGATCCCAAAGAAGATTTAGCTGAGAGCATTGCACATCCTGCCTTCACACACACGTTTCAGAGATCTGCACAGCTTCATAGCACATTTTGTGCAAAATACTAAGCCTACATAAATATGGCTGAAATTATTTATCATGAAAAAATGAAGTTGTTAATTATCCTTACTGTCAGTACTATCATTACTTGTTCTTTCAGAGATAAGGTCCTAAAATATTGGATATGTTGTTAATTTTGTTTGCAGACCAAGCTTGCTAGCAGTTGTGCAGTCACTTGTCTCTCCTAATCAGATAACTGCTCTACCATCAATGATGCACTTCAATCTCTGATCAGTACCCATTTCCCAAAAACCACCCAGCATGTTTTCATAAATACAGATATATTTACTGAAGTCAAAATTTTCTTTTGGCAAATAACCAATTACTGACATTAAACTAAGGTAAGTGGGTTATCTCACTAACAGTTGGACTAAACCTTGAGTATTGATCTGGATGTTAATACACATTATCCTTTATATTCATGTATTCAAGGGCTGCTACATGTGCACAGAAGCATATATGTATGTATGAACATGTGTACATATCTATAGTTCAGTGTGTCTATATCTGGCATGCATACTCATTCAGATGTGTGTGTGTCTAGTCTGGTAAAAAATACAAAAAAGCAAAAGCCAAATTCCTTTAAAAGAAATGAAATAACACACCTCTAAGTATTCCTAGAGCAGTGGATAACAGAGTTAATGATTAAGGTATACTGAGCTCTCAGGAATCTGATTGAGATTAATTCAGACAATACAGTTGCTTAGTGTTTCGTTTAACTTCAGCAGTCCTAATTATAAATAAATGTAACTTAGTACATGCTATATAAAACTAGCCTGAATCCCAGATAGAAAGCATTAGGTAGTCATGCGTGTTCTGTCTTTTTACTGAGTTCTCTGTACTACTAATCACCACAGTTTGCAGCAGCATAAAACGTGCAACCGTACGGTTTTCAAATTTCAAAAAGCAAGGCTATCCGATGGAGCAGCAATTCTGGCTATTAGTGTTAGGCTTTGGTTTTCCAATTGGTGTTGCCCTATTTACACTGTAAGTACCATTGGCCAAAGAAAATATTAGCACAGTTGACCTTGTAGCATGACAAAGTGAAACCTGGGGGGATGGGGGGGGGGATCACAAAGTAATTTGTTTCAAATATAAAATGCCAAATACTTTCTGACCCTCATGTGGATGTGCCAGACACATGAAAAATGGGGTGTAAATTCCCATTTTTCCCCACTTGCTTTTCCACAGGTCACAGAAGGGCTCATGCTAGAGTTCTGTGTCCTAAGAAATAGTGTCAAGTACTAAGAGGCAGGCACCAGACACACGTTATAATGCATAACAACAAGCCTGTCCCACAGAACTGCGGACACATTCCTTTTGACCTTGAAAACTGACCCACTAACTGTTAACTGATACAGAAATATATTTTACACAGCATTCTTGTAGGAAAGAGTAACAGGACCATTACATACAAATGCAGGTTTTTCTGCACACAAAGATGTGATAACCAGGTTTCTCAGTGTACGAAGAGTCCTGCCTCCCCAAAGCAGATGTCAGAATCCACTCTAGCATCTCTGAAAGTAACCGAAAGTGCTCAGTGTTAATATAGCTCTGCTCTTCGTCCTGAAATCGTATGTTTTGCACACACCTGAGAT
Organism: Morus bassanus; assembly: GCA_031468815.1. Lineage (NCBI taxonomy): Eukaryota > Metazoa > Chordata > Aves > Suliformes > Sulidae > Morus > Morus bassanus. The sequence goes on along the minus strand of CM062574.1, from coordinate 34,285,300 downwards.
ACTGACAAGAAAATATGCACCATTTTGTCTTCAGCATCTGATCTTGATATAATTATAACAATCTCAATTAAAAGATTTTGACGGCTGTGTTATGGAATGATCTCTTTGTAGCAAATTTATGCACTTCATCATTCCTGACTCTTCTATGACTTTTGTTCTTCTATTGTTATTAAGAGAACAATAGCAGTGGAATATACTGACACAAATTAGAACATCTTATTCTCATTAACTTCTCTAACAAAGAGAACAGAGACTGAACAGTATCCACAACAGCTCTGTCAAACACTGATTCATACTGCAGTACCGCAGTTCATGAAAACCATGAATGTTAAGATTGCTTACACAAAAGTAAACACAAAACAATTGGCTGGATGAACCCCGCTTGTTTTCCATCTTATACTAGGAGCCTAAAAACATTTAATGTCTTATTACCACACATTTTGCCCCTCTAAACCCTGCCTCCTCCTTTTCCTCTTCAGCACTAATTTGTCACAGACACCCCTCTGTTCAGTGCTTGTGCGCTTTGTGTAGAGCACCAACAATACTGCCAGCACAGGGTTGGTGGCTTGTTTTAGGAAGGACATGTGGCCACTAAAAAACAGCTTGATTTTACAGGTGCCTGCAGTCCATAAAGCAGTTCATGGGGCACAATTAAATCCTGGTCTTGGCCTCCATTTACAGCTGTTACGTGGTGGGAACCTGAAACATTCCCAGGTCATGAACATTTAAAATGTTCTCAGCCAAAGCCATTAATTCTCAAAGATTTGTTTCCAGGTTTCCTTGCCTTTCTCCATAAAAAACTGTTGGCAGGTCTCTTAAAATCCGTTCACATTGAATTGCTTTGCTAATCTGCATATGCAAATAGAAGCAATTCAAAGTTAAGTGTCAATTTCCATAAACATTACAATATCCGGCTTGATAATATATACGTGCATGTGAAATACTAAGCCTAATTAGGCCTCAAGAGTATATATAAATAACATTGTTTCTCCATTTTGAACCTAAGCTTTCAGGCACTTGAACTCCAAAAACAAGGTTTATTGGTTACATTGCAAGGTATGTTCTGTATCTGACCCCTTAATGTTAGGAGGTTCTGCCTCTAATCAGAACCATGCTAATTTAAACTAATTTACAAAATGAAATCATTCCTTAAGAGTTCCCTTCTCCATGGGTCATTTTTGTTATTTGGGACTGAGTAAGCATAATATATCAATAACAAATATAGTTTTCTGCTAGCAATTTCAGGTCTACATGGTGACATTTAATGAATAGGACTCAAATATCAGGGAAGTATTTGCTAATTTCCTAAGCAGCAATACTTCTGGCTTTAGAAATGAGAACTTCCTGATCTCATGACAGCCTTTGTTACAGGTAGATAAAAAAAGTGAAAAGGAAATAAAGAGACATAGATCTGGTTCTGCAGTATACGTAACCTGTGTGCGCTTATTAGCTATCATTACAGGCATTACGATTCCTACCTCAAAGTTTATATCAGATTCAGCTCTAATAAAATCAAAGTTAGAGTGATGTGAAGTTTGATCCATCTCAAATGAAGCTTATTCCCATTTTCAGAAATACAACTTCCTTTTTCTTCCCCTAAGGTTTTAAGTAAAAACATGAAAATCTGATCAAACAAATTGACAGTTCCTACCATTTTATGGAATACATATTTTCTTTAAATCAGTAAGAAAAAGCACATGCAGACATATGCAAAAATAAAAGCTAGGGAATGACAGATATGCGCAGGATTTATAATGTACTAACATTTAATATTTGTATCTCTTTTGTTTCTATTTCTATTTACACATTTAAGCGAATGCTTGGAGATAGTGAATACAAAACTTATAGTGGAACATTGATGTTCCAGTCATACATGAAGATATAGTCTTGAAATTAAATCTGAAAAAAATTATACATACAACCAGATCCTGTATAAAATAATTATACTTGATTTTGTAAATTCTTCAGGACAGAACTGCCTCTTTGTTTTGAAAAATAATTTGTGCAATGGGATTTTGACAAATGAGAGGCACCTTTAGGTTTCATTGCTTTTGACAGACCAATTACTAATCACAGACAAGAAAACCTTAACTACAGGGTATACAAATACAAGTGTTAAACTAATCAACACTTAAATTTCTAGATTATTTATTATATCTATGGACAATTTATTTTTTTAAAGCAGTTTAATTGCTTTTGAAGCAAAGAAAATTCAGCTTTTACAGTGATGAGAGGAAGGTCTGAAGACAAATTTTTGAAACATTTTGGAAAGAAAGGAGAGCAGGTACAGAGGTAAAATACAGACTGAAAGTCAGATTATATGGGACAGGTCTACTGCTTGAAGAACAAATTGGTGAAGGCATGCATGGAGCAGGAACTCAATGAGAGAATGAAAGAACTGAGAAACGAAGAACACAGAGAATATAGGAAGGCAGGGAGGAAAAAAAAATATTGTACATAAGGGCATTTCTGGAAAGTCAAAATGACCTTAGTGGTATTTGTGACAGAACTGCAAGTGTGTGCAGTCAAAAGAATCATTATTTTAAAGAAAGATATAGAGAACACCACTTTCCATCTGTGGCATTTCTCCCATGAAATGTATCATGGATACATTTGCAGAAATCTTAGATTTCTTGTTTTAATCAGGACCCAGTAGGAAATGAGGCTAAGGCATTTCTTTAACAACCTTTTTGCGAGTTCCTTTTGTTGCATTATGCTGCCCAGTCCACACACAGAGCTCTAATGCATCCATGTTTCACAACAGACCAGAGTTCGGCTCATCTGACAGAAGGGAAATATGACAAGTTTTAAAAATAGCAGCACAGCTAAACTGCAATTTTCCTGTCTAACCAGCATGTCCTAATCTCTCAGCTTTGATCTCCTCTTCATCTGGGAAACTTGACACTAAACACTGCAGGCAAATTTGTTTCACCTAGCTTTAAGTGTTTCCTTTGAGACAACACATGAATGAGATTTGGGGCTTATCTTTCTCCCACGCCAGTTTAAAGTTATACAGCAGAGGGGCACCCACTCCACAACCTGGGATCTTTTAAAAAAAGTATCTCCCAGTGGGGTTGACACAAAAAGCAACTAAAACATTTACAGTTCCAGCTAGTTTATAGTCATGAACGACTATACATTTCATCTGTACCTTCACCTGGCTCGTAACTTAACTGCGGGAGAGTCTGGCCATCCACCTCCTAGATGGGGTATGGCTAAGGCACCCCTCTGACAGCCGAGTGCAGCTCCTGCCAGGTCTTTTGGGGTATTTCACTTTTAACTTAGTGGCTTTCTAAATATTCCAGGATTGACAAAATAACAACAACAACCACCACCACTACCCATATCCTTAAAGTCACTGATATTCTAGGTAATCATCACAGTTATGTTACTGATTTAGTGGGTGTGCCTCTCCTTCAAGTAAACACCACCATAAATAAAAAGCAGCTTCTCAAAGAGGCATAAAGCCTCCATACTGTAACTCTCATCATTATCAAATACGATAAATACAACTAAAATTAAATGCTAAGCTCTTCACATAGGTTTACATTTCAGATGCAGAAACTCACTCTATATTCAAGCACCAAAATAGTAGTGGCCTGTATGTTCCAGGGCCTTGAAAACCGCAATTTTTTTCCAGAGGACTCACATAGATTGCTTCCTTTTCTAGGAACTGGAAATGGTAAGTCCTCAGAAGCTGTGCTGCACCTGAGCATTATTGAAATGCTCCCCAAAATCTATGACAGTTTTACAATCATCTCCTCAGAGGACAAGAGAGAATTCTATTCATAAAGTATGAAATTTGGCTAGTCCCCAGCGGAATCTCTATACTTTGAGACAGAGATAAATATTTGACTATCTAAAGGCTAATTAAGGACTAACGTGCTAATTAGTGTTATAATGGATTTTTTTAAACACTTACAGAAATAATTAGACCAGGTATCAAGATACAGCAAGCATGGACATGACTTCTACACTGAGGATAAAATCTGAATCAACAGTTTCTTGCAGTTACCTGACACTTAACAACCGCAATTGCTGACGCATCCTTGGAATGACCGCTATCAATGGCTTTGCTTTTCTGGAAGTTAGTTTTGAGTCATCTGTGAAAACAGGACAGTTACTCTTTAGTTTCTAAGTAATGCCATACTGGTACATTCTAAATCCACAAGATACTGTATTTCAACCAAGTTGAAATATGTATGTACTGTATTTCAACGAAGTTGAGCTTACCTATAGAAGTAATCTGATATATCAAAAGCAAAAGTAATAAAACATAATAGCAGTAAGATATTACAAATAAACTGCTTTTGGACAGTGCTTTCCAAATGATGGAATCACATTACCTTGAAAATTAAAAGCCTTAATATTTGAAATTAAGGACAGGATAAAATTTATGGGATTATTTTCAGAGTGACAGCATCTTTTAGTTCAAAAAGTTAGGGATCACCTCTTTCTGGTATCCCTCTCCCACCACCTTGTGTTATGGCCTGAAATCTTTGTACCTTCCTGGCCATGCTGAACTACATATTGTTTGCTTATGCCCAGATTATCAAGAGCTCTAAATCAAAACTGTTCCCTTCATTATTTTTCACTCAAATCATCTGCACAATTACAGTAATAATTCTTTGATATTTCAAAGTCACTGAGCAAAATTATAAAAATTCATTACTGAAATCACATCATAGAGACCTTACTGGAAACAGCCTCCATTATCTAACGAACACTAACATATTCAACAGTTTTTATTTCTTTTAGTGATTGGGTGGTCATTTTGCATATTCTGACTTTTTCAAGTTTAATAATACTCAAACCAAAGCTTAGTAGGGTTTTAGATATATAACAATTCAACTCGATGCACTACATTTAATTATTAATTTGACTCAAGGTATATTATTGTGGGTGAAAGAATGAGAAGGTATTTTGTTTGAACATCCAACAAAAAATCTCTTACTCGTATGTTTCTAGTTCTGTATTTGTTATTTCACCCTTTCCATCAGTGAGAAATGCAAGGCTGACAACCTTAAAATTACCTGGATCATTCTGTTTACACAATAACAAAAAATTGTCATTGCTGATGCCTCCAGATTTACTAAAAATCGTCACTAGTGGCCTGGAGAGATCCTAATTCAGCTCTTCCAAAACTCTTCAATATATCACAATCCAAACTAATGTTCTTAACACTCCTAATGTACAGGTTTCTTTAGCATCTTCTTGAAGTAGTATGGGAAAGAAAAGTATATTATGCTCATAGAATTACTTCCAAGATACAGAATAGAAATAATTATAGAGAAATTGGAACTGTTATTCTCATAATGAATAAAATGCACTGTCAGAATTTTTTTCAAAATAAATCTCAGGTTCTTGTTACACTATGACAGCCATAGATTTCTGCTTATACCTTCTCCTTTCCCCTGTCAATTCATTATAATCACCCACTTCTGGTTTACATTCCCTCTTTTTACCTTATGTGCTATTTTAAAACAGATATAATAAATGAATCCAAATAGGAATTTTGTTCCTTAAAATTATTAACACTTTCTATATATTTTTTTTTACAAACATATGTGTGTGTGTAGGTATATTATCATACCCATCTACCCAAACCCTGGGTATTATGAAATAAATTTTTGTATTTTTCTTAAGCTTATAGGGTTTCCTACTGCTAAACTTGGTTTGTTAGATGTGCATAAGCCTTGTTGACTTGTTTTAGAACCAGAACTATGAGACAGCTTGAAAAGACAAATGGAAAAGAAATGTATTTTTCTAGGTACCAGTAAATTTCATGCTTTAAAATTAAATTACAATATAAATTCACAGCTTTCAGCTTTCAATATATTTAGATGTACTTTCAAATATTAAGTTCAATTATGAGTAATTTGAGGTTAGATTGTCTCCCTGTTATTACTTTGAAAGCTTTCTTTGTCTTTCATAACCTGTGGTGACAAGGCAGAAAAAAACAATTTTTTATGAGCTAGTAGCAGACACTTTTTGTGCTCTAATTAAAAGTCATAATTACGTTTTTGATTAACCCAGAATGAACAATAGAACAGATTAGTTATCAGATTGCTGCATTTTGTGGAACAATATCGAAGCTTAGAAAATTTTAAATTCTCTGACATTCTTAGAGTAACTAGATAAAGCAAAAACAAATGCAATTTATGTTTAACAATCTACATAGATTTATTTCAATTTTGACATCTCATTTGGACAATGAGCAGAAATACTAATTCAGACAAACTTCTGTCATTGTAGATTTTTGTTAGTTCATAAGGTATGTGTTTTGTTTGCATTATTTTAAATAATTTCATTTCATAATAAGACATTCTTTTAATAGCAGAAGTCAGATATTGAGGTTTTGAATGTCAAAAATAAAATATCTCAAAAGGGTGACTTCAAGTTTTTAAAGAGGGCCAATACTCAACGCTCTTTTTTTGATTGATGATGCGGCACAAATAATAAATCAATGAACTGACATGATCTAGGATATGCAGAACATAAGTTAGAAAGGCAGACTCCACCTCAACATGTTGTTGAACTATAGTATAAAGTAATCCACAGGGTCCTGCTTCCTCTCCAACACACAGGTGCCCTGATACCTCTCATCTGCAAATCTTTTCATAAAGAGGAACTAGAGTATTCAGAGTACCTGAACATGTAAGTGATATTATTTTTCTCCAAAAATAATGGTTACCAATCACTTCCTAGCACACACAATTCCTATCACAACAAAGAATAAGATTCAGATTGTTTCCAAAGAATGCTAATGCTTCTCCTGTGGTAAGCTTTTCTTGAAAGAAAGAAAACCTGAAAAAAATTCAATAGCTGGTACTCAGGAGATACGCATATGATCGAAACTTTGCAGACATGAGTGAAAACTTTCCTCAACCAGCCTAACTTATCATTTTATTAGCCACAGAAGCTATTTTAGTGTTAAAGGAAATCTAATAAATCATAGGAAAGAATCAAATACAAAATAATTCAAAATGTGAAAACAAGATGGTGGTTAGGGCAGCATAGGGGGAAACTCCTGCAGTATTTCCTAGGTCAGCCACTGCAAGAAAACTCTTACCACACATTCATCTGCAGCATAAAACTCATCTGAAAAAATTTCAACTGTGGGAAGGTGTTTAGAGCATTTTATTGACTGAAATCATGCTGCACACTTATATGTATACAAATAAGCAAACAAACAAATTTAAATCATTCAAACTAAGATGGCCTTAAAATATCATTAAACTTTGTGAGTTGAATCAAGGGTGAAATCCAATTCAAACATATAGATTGGGTTGACATCTAAAATGAGCATTTCAAATTCCTGTTGCACTCTAAGAATATCAGAAGTCTTTACAGAGTGTTGGAAAGGTAGGGAAGTTCATATTCCTGCAGCCTTATAAACTGACAGATCTAGTGGGTTTTTTTCAGATACTACTGAAAAGCAATGATCTACAGGGTAAAAACTTTTTAGGGCTGTGGAAACTTATAAGTCTCAATTCACAAAGTAAATCACTTTTATACAGAGGACATGAAAGAACCAGCATTCTTGAGGTTTGACTTTGACAAAATTGAGCTTATCAGAGGGACCATACCTATATGGCCACTCCAACCATCTCTTTTTCACCTTCTAAATTCTGTCCGCAAATTTGCCTACAGACTGTTTTTATTTCAGATATGGGAAGGGGAAGCAAAGAAAAATAACAGTTTGTCTCATTTTAAAAAGTTAAAAAATATACTAGCCCAGTGTTCATAACTACAAACTGAGAGATTCATACATTAATTTTAAAACCAATGTTTAGGGATTTATAGACACTGACCTGAGCAAGAAATTTTGCACATTGACTTTCTCTGGAATTTGATGCTACTTGTGCATGGTGGGGTGTACTGAGTATTAATCTATTATTAGTCTGCTGGAAGAATCCTTACTGTATTCAGGAGTTTAAAATAATAGTTTTAAATGTGATCAAGTAAAGGCCAGATGTACTTCTAATTACTTTAGACATCTTTTAAAATTCTATTGAAGCTGTCATGAAATAGAAAATATCTATATTTGGAATGCCCAGAAGATAATTAGCAGAAAATCTACTTAAGGTTTAACAGGTTACAGAGAAATTATAAACCATTGAGATTGTATATAATACCTATATGCTATAATCGTAGGTTTAAAAGCAAGCTTCTACAATTCAGCATTATAGAATTATAGATGTGTCTTAGGGTTCTCCAGATGTTTCTTCATTTAAATACATCTAAATACAGTTAAAAGTATTTTTGTCAATATATGAGGTAGCACTCTTGCATATATGTGAACAAACCCAGCTTGTATTAACCACAGATGGCTAGTTCCAGAGAAAGAAACAGGGAAAACCTCTTCCTATTTTCCCCCATAAATTCCCTGACTTTAAAAATGAAAGAAATACTCCAGATTTTAAATATTTCTTAGCAATTAACTGGTAAAACTGGCTGAGAATCCCCAAAAGGCTAGAAATATACATATAGGCAACCAGAAAAAAGAGGCAACATTTTCCATGTTCAGCAACATGAGAGTGTGTGACGTAATTAAGAGAGGATGAGATCAGAAAGGGTCTAATTTTGCTGGATCATAAAGGAAAAGGCAGAGGAAAAGGGTTTCAGAGAACCTCTAAGACTCCCCCAAAGACAGGGTTAGTCTCACATTGGTGTAATGGGTCAACATAAGTCAAGCTATTCTCTTTGCCCATGATTAAGCAAGCTAATGTGTTGCTATTGATGAATGAGGATTCAAATTGTACTTTCAGGATGTCAGCCATCAATCTCTTTTTTCTATCCTGGCAGACAGCAAAGCTTCTTTAACAGTTTCTATCTGACAAAATTTGTTAGTATATGTAAAAATAAGTTAATCTGAACTTCTTGAAAGTGCACACCAATTTAACTGGTGTTAGGAGAGCTGTCTAGGCATGTCATCCTCTGAACATAAAACCATGTGCAATAAATCACTACCATTTAAGAATTTTTTGAGAATTCTCCTTGAAATTCATTGCTCTTACTTGGTAACTAATATTTCTAGTAAAACACACTACTCAAATCCTTTAAAAATTTTATATTTCATACATTAAATAACACACATGAACAACATGGTTGTAAACTAGTTACTACTATTAACTAATAGCCTCCATTTCCATTGTGAAATCTGAAGACACGCACATCCACAACTCCTGCTTTGCAACAACATGAAAGGAATGTGAACATCATCAGTAATTATGTAATATATGAGATGGAAAAAAGTTCTGTGTATTAAAAATCAACTCTAATATCCAAAGTATTCATCTTGCACAGTGACTCATACTGACAACAGCAGACTCCCCTTTGGTACAGTTCTTCTACAACCTTAATTCTGAGCATTTGTACCTTTAATAACATTAAGCTTTTTTCTCTTAACTTCTAATACTGAACAGTTGCTATATTTTCCTCTATATGTAACAAGCTGAGCTATTATAAATGGTCTCAAAACCTACAATGGTATCTAGTGATACATCCTATGCCCACGCCCAGCCCTCACAATACTTGTCTTCATCACAGAAACGTAATACTTAATTGTACTTCACTGGCATACATGGCAAGCACACAAACAGAAAATATTCTTTTCAGTATTCTATTACAAATCTTCAATTGCAGTTGCTAATTATTTACTTGAGAAAAACCACAAATAACAGGATCTTGGACCACAAAGAGTGAAAGACATTTTTGCACTGTAAAAGCACATAAGTCATTGACCAAGAAGAAATAATTTTAGCTTAAAACGGATTCTTTTAGAGAGTACAGGAGAAAGGGTGTATGAGATCTCTTAGAAATTGCTTGCATTTCAGATTGTACCCTCTTGATGAGTATGTTAGTATAGCAAACTGCAGTCTAACCTAAGTCATCTGTGAATGGAATACTGTGTTTCCAAGAAAGCCAATCTCATTTTCCGTCAGCTCGTTGAAGCTTCTCATTCATGTATCTCATAGCAAGCAACCATTGCTTATTCTTTGCAAGTTTCCACACGACCAGAGACAACATGGCTGTTTGAGTGCAGCTGCACCACAATCTTTCCAGGCTAGGTCAGCAACAACCTTGGGATTTTCTTCATTCTATACTAAATAATATAACTCTTTCCCTCTCCATCTGTTCAGTTTTGCCTTTATTGTGTTATCTATCTATTTTTGTTTTATCTAGCTTGTTCTGTTCTTGGTCAGCAACCTAAAAAGTCATCAGGCTTCCAAAATCTATTAAATAATTCCCTTATAATATGCTTTTGCTGTGAAAGGAAGCGATGCCCTTACTGCATCCACGCTCAGTCCTTTCAAGTAGGAGCTGTACATTCTGCCTCAGTTTCATTAAGAACTGGTCTAACTTCCATTTCATATCACTGTAAATTGAACCCAGCATTTTGAAAATCTTGTTTACTTTAAAAAAAACAACATGACCTTACCAGATTTGAAAAGACAAAAAAGAAGCAGAAAGATATATATGCTACATACTGCACCCCTGCCTTTCGAGTTCTGGAGATACCAGTAGATAAAAATGCCTAAATTTCTTAAATTAAAACTATTAGATTAGAATGCCTATTGCAACTCTTGGCAGCTTTGTAGAAAATTTTTACTTCATAGGCTCTCAAATGAGAGTTATGAGAATGTTTCAGCTACTTCTAAATACCTTTTTCTTACTAGTCTGACTGAAGACACTAAAGAGACTAGAAAGGGTCCAGAAATTTCCATAAGCTGCATCATGGCTGCAGGAAAAAAAATGGTGGTTATTTTATTAGTGCTCTCCAATTCTGTGTTTTTATACATGGGAGAGGTGGAAAAAGGCTGAAAGAGCTCTATTACTCTCCCTATTAAATTACAGTACTGGCAAGCATATACTCTTTGGACGAAGCACACTGGCACTGTTCACCCTCTAATGCAAATACTGCCTTTGCCAATACTGTGAGTGATGGATTATGATACAGGAATTTAGCCTCAGCTGGCAAAGGCCTCTTCTTGGTCATGCCATTTAAGTCTAAAGTTTTGAGGAAAACTAGTAATAGTTTGTACAGTTGACAAATAAGTGAGGCTAGCATAACTTGTAAGTATGCAGAAATAAATTTAGTTAGGAAATTATATTAACAATGCGCTGAACACTTTCTGGCAGAAATACCAGGAGAAACTGTTCAATAACATGGGGATAATTTCTAACATTACATAATTCAGAAAGAAATTCATGACATGCTGAAAAACATCTCTGCAGAAAGGCTCAAGGTGATTTACTATTGTTCGATGGCAATGGAGCCGCAGCAGTAGGTTCTGTTCTTGGGTTACTACCTTAATGACAGTGTGACTGTGACCTAAACAGAGCGGAACAGAGCCCTGGTTCAACTGTGCAGGTATTTGTGAAAAAAAGCTGGTAAAATTCTCTGCTGCCATGAAGAACTGCGAGCAGGTCTAGACTTTAACCTGTGATGTGACAACTTCCTTACTTTTTTTTTTTACTTTTTTTTTTTTTTTTTTTATCTTTTAATAATTCTACACCTAAGGGAATCTCTTTGGCTTTGGTCTCCTACACTATCAACATAATCCCTGAGAAGACTAATATCAGGGAATAGAAACTATATCTGAAATTCTGTTTCAGGGAACAGATCTAAAGAGAAAGCGTGGCTTTTATTTTCCCTTTCTATTTTTAATGTAAAAAGTCTTCCAGGCAGCTGAAACTTAGAGAAGTGTAAATTACACTCAACAGAAAGTTTAAACCAAAAGAGAAAGCTATGTAAAATGGATCATAAGTAGTTACAGCTCTGAATATCTCACAGCATGTATCGAACTGTGGAAAGAGTTTCCCCAAAACAAAGGGAAGTCTGTCACTTAGGATTTGGAAAAATAAACTATGGGTTTTAGAAATTCTGTAGTGCCAAGAGTAGAAGCTAGAAGGAAGAGTTCTAACCTTTCCACTTAAATTCTAATATTAAGATTGCTTTTATGTGATCATTGTGGCATGAAGCACATTTCTTCATTTCTTTCTGAAGTTGCCATCATCTATGTCCTTCTGTCTGAAAAATAGTTTTAGATGTCATTTACCTCTGCAACAAGTGTAAATTAATAGGCATTTAAAAAAATTATGCACTTCTGTTTTATTTTTTTTTATGTTATCGTATCCTTTAGAATTGTGCTACTGAGAATGGGGAGAATAAATATAATCTAGAAAAATGCATTTGATAAAGCTGAAATAGAATGAATGCTTGGAAACATGGTGTTTAAATTAAAGAGAAGTCTGAAAGGTTTTGAGATTTTTTGCTTTACAAACATGGAGAAAAAGCTGAGGAACTATATTATTTTACTTCAATACACATATAATCATTTAAGTTTTACAATATGTGGAAAACACAACTATTGTTCCAATAAAATAAACAAAAATCTATTATCCAGAAAGCATGATTTTGAAGCCTTTGTATTCTCCAATGTAATTAATGACAAAATTCTCCTAAGATTTCATAAATTAGGAGTTCCTCACCTACCATATCCTCAGCTCCCATTTAATTCATTGTTCAATGTATTCACTTAGGGAAAAAACCAGTAGGTGGACCAAAATGAAATAAAGTGAATTCATTTTCCCTGCAGTGTTGCCTCAATTTAGGTTGAAAACTTTGTTAACTCTTTTGTTAGGTATAGTACTTTTTTTACTTAGAGTTTAAGTTTACACTCTGCTTCCTTTTTGAAATGCTGTTATATTACAGTATTGTGTTCATTCCTGCATTCTCTTTATACACAGCCTAATGTGGTTTCTACCTCATTTTATTTAAAAGTGGCATGGAAAGTACCCTAGTTTTATACACTTCTTACCCGAGATGTTCAGAGTCAGCTATTTCTCTTAGAAGAGTAGAAGTTTCTGGTTGAACAATGCTCTGCAATGGCCCCTAATAGTTAAATTACTTGCTAATTCTTATTTTGCAGCATTTCTCAGGCTCAGTTAATTTCCCCTCAGTTCCCCTTTTTTTTCCAGTTCTTCTCTCTCCTCAATTCCTTCAAGTGAGCCAGAAGCTGTTTAGGCCATGGTTGGGGAGTGGATTAAAAAAAATAAAAAAAAAAAAATCAAACATGATATAGAAGGTGAGGGATTAACACATGAAACAAAAAGATTTCAGAATTACAATGATTATGGAAGGTTATGGACCAAAACAATATGAGAAACCATGGTAAAAGGGAATATAATCAACATTTTTCCATTATATTTAAAAATATTTAATATATCCATAAACTGCTTTGAAAACAGAAGGCTATAGTCTTATGAAAAATTAATGGGATAAATTAAAGGCAAATTTCAATGCTAATTCTACATAAGGTTGTTGCCAACAATGCTGTCATTCATAGACACAGAAATAATAACTGATTAAAAGCTTCATTAAGTATAAAATATTTTCCACTTCTCACTCTGGCTTCGTACATACATCTGCCTTTCTCAGCCTGATTTACAACTGGAGACAAGCCAAAATCAGCCTGTCTCCTTTGCCTCCATCATATCCATTAAACCTTCTTGAAATTGGTGTTAACATCTGCCTTTTGTCATCTAGCATTTCTTGCTCTAGCACAACAGCAGCGCCCAAAACAAAACAGTAAATAAGCCAGAAAGTCCAGCAGACTATTAGTAACTGCTAAACTCAGGGCAGCACTGAACCCGTATATGAGAAGAGAAAGTACTGGGAAGACCAGAGTATAAAATCCAAAGTAGTAACCAACTGTGGCTGGGAAGAGTGTTCTAACAAAAATGTCTTAAACAGGGAGATATTTTTGGGCTGAGTGTTGCTGAAAACTTCCATAGAGAGGAAGAAAATTACTTCAGTCCGTCAGTAATTCAGTCCAGATTTACTGCAACAGCACAGTCTTGAAGATCACAGAATCATAGAATGGTTTGGGTTGGAAGGAATCTTTAAGGATCATCTAGTTGCAAACTCCCTGCCATGGGCAGGGACATCTTTCACTAGATCCAGTTGCTCAAAATCCCATCCAATCTGACCTCGAACACTTCAGGGGAGGGGGGCATCCACAACTTCTCCAGGCAGCGGGTTCCAGTGTCTCATAGTAAAAAAAAAAAAAGTCTTCCCTATATCTAATCTAAGTCTACCATCTTTTAGTTTAAAACCATTCATGATTGAATTAATTATCAAAATATTAAAAATAACTTTCAAAACCCACACATTCTGGCTAACTGCATCTGAAAAATGTAACAATAATATGTGTTACACCAGGACAAATAAAAAAGTTTCTTAGACTTCATGTTTTCCAAGCAAGCATTCTAAATGAGAATCACACACTCTTTTATCACTGCTGAACACTTTCCAGCATGCTGGAAGGCTTCTCATGGGAGATATTTGCTGATATCATAGAAGGCTTTTCTGAAGATTTCCAGCATTCTTATGAGGATTCTAAAGTTCAGCAGTGCTTTAGCAAAGTCAGTCTGTAAATTCCAAGGTTTCTGGGATAAATAAGGGCTTCTGAGGTCTGGAGAGCAGTGAAACTCATGGGAGAAACCAATAAAACTGACAGAATGCCTTATGATCTTTTTATTCCTTGCACAAATGTCTTGCCTTATTTTAGATAAGTCAAAATGGTAGCTGGAAGAATACAGGCTTAGCATAACTGTGGAAGTACTCACATGTGAATAAAGTGAGGACTAGAAAGGATGTAGTGCATGACATAGTGACAGCATAGTTTCTCACATATAGACTCTCTTTAGTTTTGTAAGAGTTGCCAACTCAAAACTTTAATACAAAAAAATACTAATACCAGAAGCTTCTGTCAGACATAGTAAAAGGTATCAGATCTGGTCAGAAAAAAGAAAAAGGGGGAAAAAAACCCCTCTCCTCAGCAGTTTCTTAACAACTGGGCTTCCAACAGAATGACCAGAAACAGGAACTTTGCCCATTTCATTGGACAAATAAAAAAAACTTCCTTCAAAATGTTTCTCTGAAGTACTTCTCACATCTAACAAAAATTGTTCCTTAGGATATACATTTTTTTTTAAACATACAAATCCAAATAACTAGTCTAACAAATCATTATCTTAATACTACATAAGACTTCGTTAAACACCAGTGGGGTCTGTACACTGGTGGGTATGACTGTCTATGTAAGCATTTCATATGAAGATATCCTTTAAATAAGGAGCTTCGTATAGTATCTCCAACAAGAGATGATTTCCTGATCCAGTTATTTTAGTGAATACAAAATTCTGGCATTCTGCAAGGAACCACTGACAATACAACAGAGACAATAACATCTCTCTCCTGGATTCCATAAAACAAAAGCAATATGAAACCAATTCACCAACTGAAGCTTATATAGCTCCCAGTACCACAAGTAAGTCTAAGATGCACTCTGTGAACTCAAAACACTGCATTTATCCTCAAAATATATCACATTGCTACTATGGAGACAGACAACACCAACAAAGTGAAACACATCCTTAGCTGGTACATATCTACAGTGGGTAAATATTAGGAAAGCCTATATATTTATTTTGCTTATGTAGGATTTCTTAAAGTCTGATTTCTTATTTGCTGAATCCCAACAACATTTTTTTCAAAAATAATTATGCTAGAGGTGAGGAAATAATTCTAAAAACTATTTTGGATTCTCAGATGACATTTGCATACCCTAATGTGAATTCACAGGAGTTAATCCTATAAGGAACAGCGTGCTTCAGATGAAGACTATGAAAGTGAAACAACTTTATAGTAGTTTTCTTAAATGCAATACCTAACTGTAAAATTAGTTTGATCTTTCTGTATCATACAACAGCCTGAGTATAGCAACCTAAAGATCAAACTGAAATCAGGTCTATATCATAAAGTTCTGCTGGCGTAGTGGTATTAAGAGTTTAAAAAAAAAAAATCGCTAAAAATCACAATCCTAATGGACATACACACAGTGCAATCTGTTCTCCTCTGCCTTTCCAAAGTACTTAAAGAGACAGTTTTCACAGACTGCAATGAACTCTTGAAAGTGAATAAGAGAAGCAATATTGGACTATAGCTGCTGCACGTTACTTCTCTAAAACCTCTCTGAGGGGTGGAATGATGTTAGCTATCTAGTTGTTGTGGTTTAGCCCCAGTCAGCAACTAAGCACCACCCAGCCGCTTGCTCACTCCCCCCTGGTAGAATAGGGGAGAGAATCAGAAGAGTAGAAGTGAGGAAACTCCTGGGCTGAGATAAAGACAGTTTAATAGGTAAAGCAAAAGCCACATGCACAAGCAAAGCAAAACAAGGAATTCATTCACCACTTCCCATGGGCAGGCAGGTGTTCAGCCATCTCCAGGAGAGCAGGGCTCCATCACGCGTAACGGTGACTTGGGAAGACAAACGCCATCACTCCTAACATCCCCCCTTCCTTCTTCTTCCCCCAGCTTTATATGCTGAGCATGACACCATATGGTATGGAACATCCCTTGGGTCAGTTGGGGTCAGCTGTCCCAGCTGTGTCCCCTCCCAACTCCTTGTGCACTCGGCAGAGCATGGGAAGTCAAAAAAGTCCTTCACTAGTGTAAGCACTACTTAGCAACAACTAAAACATCTGCACATTATCAACACTGTTTTTAGCACAAATCCAAAACATAGCCCATACTAGCTACCACTGAAGAAAATTAACTCTATGCCAGCTGAAACCAGGACACTAGTAAGTATTTTATTCAGTGTCATAATTCAAGCTAAATAAAGTGGAATTCATCTACTACTGTCAAATACAGTCATTCCTGCAAAAATTTTCTTGGCAGTAAGAAGAGTAGATGCCCTTTTGTCCTGGCCAAATTAGTGTTTGCTGGGGCTGTATGAAACTTGCAGCTTACTTGCCTATCAAAATAGTGACAGTATTATTCTGGACATGGGGAAAATTTTAATTTGATCTGGCCATGTACCAAATCGTAAGAGGTTCATGCTGAAACATACTTAATGAGTAGCCAGAGCATGTGGCCAGTAATTGGCAGTTCTGCTTCTGTTGTAGCAAATGTTTATTAGGAAGAAAGACTGACTAGTCAGCTTCTTCGTTTATTCAGTTTTTGACCCATAATTTAAACACGCCAAATTGTTCCACTTTGAAATAAAGGACAAAAAGACTGTATGATCTCATGTACAGAGGTGGCAGTTCCCAAAATATTTACAAGTGAAGCAGTCAGTTAATATACTTTGCCATGCTTTCAATCATGGGAATTATATCTGACACTAAATAAACAACAATAATAAATAGTGAAGAGAAGCTACCTGTTTCAGAGAATGTATGAGCTGGAGCAAGTTTTGTTGTTTCCCTAAAATGTGTCTGAGAACTTTTTTCTTCAAAAAAGGGTGTTGGAAGCAGTGTGCTCTCTCAACACTCCATAGGGTGTGACTGTTGTGCATTGTTTGTGCCCAGGGACAAGGAAATGCAACACAGGGCAGATGTGCACTGCTGCCATGTTTACCACAAGCCAGATGCAGTCAAACCCTTTAGCATTCAAGAAAATTGCTGAATCTAGTGGACAATTTGAAAGGAACCTGTATCAAGTGGCACCTGGAGAATAAAATTCAGTCAAAAAGCAAACAGATAATGAAACAAGATGTCAGACACTTAACAGATAACAAAACCAGGCCATTTGTCAAGTGGGAGACAGGCCTCCTCTTGCTTTTAGACAAAACAGAAAACATACCCCTACAGCTGACAGTGATACAGAGAATAATAATAGCAATTTCTGTAACATGTTTCTGCACCAGGATCAATTAAGTGCTGAAAATGGATTTGGAATCAGCTGGTAGTAAAGCAAAGTATGCAAGTTCCATGATCCAAAATTAAATAGATGAAGCACGGTAACAATTTAACTCCCAACAATTTTCAGTGATAAAACACATATATATCACATGCATAGATTATTTGCCTGTGTGGGTCCATCAACAAATGTTCTGTTGAAGAGCCCTTCCCACAGCTTATATCCCAAAACTTCCCCAAAAGCATTCCTGTGACTGCTTTAGACAAGCTGCTCTCCTAAAAAATATTTATGCATGTGCTAAAATCTATAACTGAACTCTGTCAGTAAACACACAGTAAGTTTAGAGCCTGAACCTATGCCAAGGAGTGCTCCATCGGCACTGTATATGCTGCATTTCATTGCTCACAGACTAAGCTACACAATGATGTGAAATGTAGCTCAAAGAACTGCAGATGGACTGTACTCAAATGTATGAATTTCTGATGCTTTCCATGAGCTGATCAGATCTGTGGGCTGCTATCCAACAGGTTTATCCAAGCACAAAGCATGAAAAATTGAATCGAGACTGTTTCTATAGCCACTTCAGCTGATCTACTGAATGCCATCTTAATCACCACAGCAGAAAAAAAAAAAAAAAAAAAAAAACCAAAAAAAAACAAAAAAAAAAAACCCAAAAAAAAAACAAACACATCAGAAGAGCCAGAGATTTGTTATGTCAAACTACCTAGCTGCTGTGGACCATGATGCAGCCCAGCAGAGACCTTCAGGAGACAGAGAGGCCCAAGAACATTGCAAAAGACGTGTCATTCCGACATCCTCCCCCACATCTTCAAATTGTTCAAAATCTTGGTCAAACTTCTTGTGTCAACATGCACTCCTACTTAAATCTAAGAACTCTGAAAGCTCAATATTTCAGTTCAATCAAAAGAAGGAGAATGACAGTCGCTCCCAAACACACGCTGGTAGTACAGGATGACTTCAGCAAGCAAAACCAGACTATGCCAGTCATCTGCTTGTGAGGCATGACACGAGTGATTACACATACAAAATGTGTGTAGAAGGACTGTTTTTTTGTTGTTGTTTTTAAAAAACAGCCTGAGTAATTATCGGTACTTATATATAAACAGGCTTATACCAACCCAGTCCTTCCTCAGTGAAACCCTCTGATCTTGCTCTGTGTATTAGCCTAACACCTACTTTTGGAAGAGCTCTTTGCTTCTATACTTTGTTGTTTGGAGGGGCAGCATAATACAGTGCTTCTGGGAAAGCATCTTTCTTTGCAAGGATAAGCTACATTGGCACTGCAAAACTTCGAGGATAACTACATCACTAATTAAGTTTGTATGCTTCATGGGTTCCTTGAAATTGAACAAAGAGTTTGATTCAAAGAAAAATTAGCATGTTACTGAGTACATAATAGGTATATAAACATAAAATAACACAACAATAATTTTAGTACTATATATAATATATGTCATTCTAAATATAGCAATGAGAAAATGACAATAAGAAACACATGAAATATCAGCTATGGCTAAAATGAAGCAATGACAACAAAGGACAAACACCTGTCACTGATTCTGCACCAACTTATCTAAGAGTAGCTGGATGTTTCTTCATCTGCAGACCTATTAGTTATAAATACAAGTCCAACACAAACACAGAACAATCTCCCAGCAAAATAAATTTTATACACAGCTCTACCTCTGTAGACCAGCTAGCTTTTCAGACTAATGCTAGTCACAAACATACCATTTGCTTTTGTGCAACTAAACTTTTTATCCCTTACTTGGGGACACAGAAGTCAGAATATTGGATTTCAATAGCTTATTTTTAGCAGTTTTAAAAAAAATTCAATTACGTTTGCATCACCAGAAACAGAACAAACAACCCATTTTGTTAACACTCACAATATGTCTTCTTTTAAGAAAGAAAAAAAAAGCATTAAAACAATTTCTATTGACCTTTTCTATTAAAAGAGACACTGACAAACACGAAGTACTTTCATCTTGAATTACTACCATTTGGTGTTCTAACTCTGACAGAAGTACTATTAGCTAAAAAAATAAAGTGTTTCAGCTATTTACACATTAAAGTGTGAATGTGTATGCTTACATTACAAAGACCAAAACAGAGAAGTTATGTATTAAACATTATATCTTCAGATGTAGAACTGACACGCCAAAGGAATGGAAGTCCTTTCTTCAGCTATATGAATGCTTTATTACAAACACAAGTGCAGGCTTCTCCCCAGTTTCTCAACAGTATTCTGTAATCCATACTTGCAGAGACCCACAGACAAGAAGATAATTGAATTAGCATATACAATGAATCCAAAGGCAGATATCGGGGCCCTTATGTTCTTATTTTCATTATAACAACTTATTTTATAATGATAGTTATCACTTCAATTTTCCAGATTTTGAAACATCAATTTTCAGATTTTAAAGCATGATCCTGAAAGAAATTTTTTCTAAAAAATTACTATAGAGGTTTTAAGAGTTCATATTTCTGGTAGCTCCATTATCAAAATAAATACGTAAAAAATAGTCAGCAAGCACAACTGATAAGAGGTATGAGAGCGAAGATATTTAGACCAGATCTGTATCAAAAACTTTTGCCTGAATAGCATCCTGCACAAATACAGGGTAAATAAAGGACATGGCATATTTTGGCATACCTCCAAGAGCAAGTTTTCTACCTATTTTCTATGTCCGCTTGAGGGAAAATTTACCAGTTAGGGATCTATTCAGATTTTATTCTAGAGGCTGTTGACTGACTGCCAACTGGCAGTCCAAAAATTTCCCAAAGGGTTACCATCTTAGCTTTTTTGAAAGGCTTTTTGATAGGACTTTGCTTTTCCCTTTGAATTTCATGACATTCCTGTTTGTCCATTTCTCCACACCACCAAGATCCCACCAAACAATAGCAAACCCATCCAGTGGATCAACCACTCCTTCCAGTTTTGCCTGTGCAAACATGCTGAGGGTGTGCTCTGTCCCATCATTCAGGTCACTAATGAAGATGTTAAACAGTACTGGCCCCAGAAATATCCCCCGGGGCACACCAGCAGTGACTGGCCTCCAGCTGAACATCACGCTGTTGATCACAGTGCTTTGAGCCTGGCAGTTCAAGCAGTTTTCAATCCACCCCACTGGCCACCTATCCAGCCTCTATGATTTCAGGAGTAAGATTACCACAGACACAACAACTCAGTGTATCTGCGTATTAAACACAGGATGATTGTAATGGGATTTTAGAGCCAACAGACATGATGAAAGTCATTTCTTCCAGTAGCAGCTACATAAAAAAATACGTTTGCAGTTAAGGGTTTGCTGTTCATGTATGATATTAACTTTCTGACACTGCTCATTCATTTTCAGTATTTTGTTTGTGCATGGAAGACTGCTGCGCCCTGAGGAGTTCTTGTAAATGAAGAGAGGATTTTTACCTCAGCAACTCTTCAGATTTCATACTTTTACTAAGAAATGCATACAATTTAGGAAAAGAGAAACATTTTTTCCCCAGGTATATTTTTTCACCTGAAATCTTACGTTGTTCTTAAGAACAGGATCTGATTTTCTAATCAAATGATAAATAAATGAAGCCAACTGTTAACTCTGACTCACCAGACTTACTGACAAAAGATTATTCCAAAATACAAAATGGTTTTGTACTAAACCCTTCCCTAACTTTGGTATACACTAATCATTTAAATGTACATGCATTTTTATATTTATAGCTAATGATCTAGGCTTTATATACAGAAATTATGTGAAATTATGGGTTGCTCTGAAAGATCATTTTGCATGCACATCTAGAGCGATTCCTAGTATAAATTAATGTATTTAAATCTCACATGTAATACCTCTGGCTTATTCAGTATTTCTTTCGCCTCAGTTGAAATAGCCTATGCAGTTTGAGGCACTGTAGTTCAAGAAATATGTGAATAAACCACAGAGAGTGTAGTGGAAAGAAATAAGAAAAAGTAGAGGTCTAGAATGCATCTTCTATGGTGCTTTAAAAAAAGCCAGGGTGGTTAGCTCAAAAAAACCCAAACAAAACTAAGGCAAAACCACCAGCAATAACAATAAAAAGCTAGGTATGGTAGTAGTTTTCAAGTGCAAAAAAAAAAGGTTTCTATAGAGAAGAATAAAATTATCTGTTTCCTATGCTGGAGTGGGTAAGAGAACAAGTCATGAGTTTCAGTTTCAGCATGAAAGATTCAGATCAGTCATTAGAAAACACAGGCTAATGGCTATTCCAGTAAGCAGTGGAGTAGACTGCCTGTGGCTATCCCATATATCCTCATCTGCTTTAGTCTTCTAGCACTCTGACTCTGTCAAGCAGCAGCTGCAAAGAATTGCAACTGAGTCTGTGAACATAGCGGTCAGTGTAACTGTACTACAGTTACAAAGCAAAGCCATCCACAAATGTTCAAGAACAAATTCAGGCCTGTGTCAAAGGGGTCTGGATTTATGTAGCTGGCCTCTTCCCTAACGTTTTGGTATGGGCAATTTTTTTCATTTGTTTGTTGTTTTGCTAAAGGCCAGGTATGCAAATATTAGAGTACTATAAACATTTTTTTTTTTTTTTAATAAAAATGGTTCACCTGGCTTTAAAAGCATTATATTATTGTGATATTTAGCTGTTATTTCCTTGGGAAACATTCAACTTCAAATGTTTTTCGCTTAATGACTTCAAATCCATTTAGTAAACACTGTTTACAGCTTATCCAGATCTTCCTATGAATTTTGTATGCATTTAAAAGTTTTCTCTTTTGTTGTACCTTCATAACTCTCTCTTCAAAATATTTGTAAGTCATGCAAAGATAGTATTAATTCAGAAGGGCTTGGCACACTATTTTAGGAAATTTCAGCCTGGATTTCTGTTACATACCTAATCATATTCAAAAAACACAAGTATACATCAGCTGTGATTCAGGTTATAAATATAATGAATAAAACTGTTTTGACTATGGGCAGGAACGCCTGTGAATAATTTCAAATTTATAGAGTACATCATAAGTCACTGCCACCTTTTATTCATGTGTGCATGTACACATTTATTTCTTTATGGAAAAGAGGTCTTAAAAAAGATTCTCGTAATACTGCAGTATATGCTACACAGGGAAATTGCCCCTTTGATCTTTATAAATCTGCATGTTCATGGTATTTTCTTTAATCTAAAAATCTTTCTCCTCTTTATCACCTGCTGAGAGATTTCAATTAAAAAGTTGAGTTACAGGAAAAATCTGAGTTAAGAGAAAAAAAGTGTATTTAAGAAACTTGGGAAAAAGAGCTTTAAAAATTTTCTTCAAAATAGACGTAATTTGATAGTCTAATTATGAACACATTAGAATAGTTAACCTAATAAACATTTCTCCTATTATAAATAATAACAATAATTAACTAATAACTATTCACTGGAATGATGTATTGAGAAATTAAAGCACATTTCAAAATAATCTTTAAAAGATTATAGTGTTTTGTTTTTTCTTAAATGTAGATACAACCTTTTGTAGCAATAGAGAAAATGGCCTTGAAATTCCATTAGTTTAACAGACATTACTTTTTTTTTCCTAAACAGTAATGTAAAAAAAGCACATATTACATTTACCATACATCAAGCTTTTGTTTACTATCCTGTCACTAGATTTTGTATTTTGCCTGTTGAAAACTATATATGCAGCAGTTGCACAGCAGTTTTACTGAAAAGCATCTGAAGTTACCAAAGGTCACTCTCAGGAGGCCATATTACTTAGTGCCTGCAAGCAAGATTTCCACTTAATGGTTCTCTGCATGAATTTGATCCCAAGATCTTTGGTCACGATTCAGCAAAACCTCTAAAGCACATGCATTATCCTGCTGCCCTTGGTGGGTTCTAAGAGGTTACTGGACCCCATGCAGTAAATCTGGTTCTGTCTTTCAGACTCAGTGATGAGGTAATCCTGGAGGAATGGCCTCATAAGAATATTAAAAATAAGTAGGGGGACTACTCATGTTGTCAAAAATAGCAGTAAGCACAAGAACTTTGAGCTAGATCCAGAAAGATAGCAGAACAACGATAATGAAATTTATTATTTTAATGTTCTTTTAAAGAAATAATCATTGCCTTTTGGCTTCTGGACCTCTTGTATGCACTGGCACATTCTCAGGTTTTTTTTTCTGCAGCCACAAGAGTCAGAAGTTTTCAGTCATGAGTATCAACTGACCCTATCGGGTAATCATTTGAAACGTTAGAGCTTAAGAGAAATAGTTTATGTCACAAGATTCATCATAAAAAATGACAAGATTTAGAAATAGCTGTTTACTAAGGGTCGTATCAGCATTCAGCCCTAATCAAATGGTATCAGTTATTCAAATGCTGTACAAATCCACTTAAAGAATGTTTCTTTAATCAATGGATTGACAAGGCCCCAAGGAAGCTGCAGAAGGCAATCAGCATATGCTGGCAGGGAACTAGAAGTTCAATTACAATCTGAGAAAAGGAAATGTCACTGTATTCTTCAAAATGAAGCAAACTCTTGTCATTTGTATGATGTCCCTCCTACCAATAGAAGATACAGAATCAACATTCTTGCATGTTTTCATGTTAGTTGTCTAGTAAATTCACAGACTTGTGATATGGGGAAAAAAATTAAATAAGTTTTGAATAAAGGTGTGTTTGACACAGTATTACATTTGTGAGTCCACAACCCATCTCCTGCAGTACTTGGGAAATACCACCACAAAACCTGAACCCTTGCAAGACCCTTTTTAATTGTGCCACTGCTTTCAGTGATACAATATTAAAAAAAAGACAAAGCTTGTTCATGTTGATGATATAAACTTTCAGTAACTCAGGCCCTCTGTATTCAAATATAGTTTTTTCCTTTTTATTCCTGATTATTGTATGGCTCATTAATGAAAACAAAACCCAGCATGACATGAAAAATCACTTTAGTCTGATAAAATGAAATAAAGCTGTGTTCAGCAGCAGAAGTAGCTTTGCTTGCTTCTAAGTGAGAAGCTGAACAGTAATTACTTTTATTTATTACAAAACCTATTTTATGTTTTTAGTATACTTTCAAAAGTTACACCCCTGCACAAGAGAGATACTTTCTTACTGACAGGAAACTTTTTTATTTAGAATTTTCCTTCATACATACACTGCAGAAATTTTAGGGCAACTAAAGTTTCAGTTTGCTTCATGTTCAAAACTTAAGTCTAATTAGAATAACCTGCAAATTGGAAATTATTAAAACGGGAACCAGCAAACAAAACAGATGGGGGAAAGGGGGAGAGAAAAAAAAAAGAGACTTTTCACCTAGTTGCTTATGTGTTTTCAGCTAGATTTCTGGAGTCAGTTTTTAACTAGGCAGATTTAGTATTAGATCTTTTACTGAAAAGTCTCTGAAAAACTCAGCATCAAAAATACTGAGGCTATGTTTCAGGAAATAACTAAAGAAAAACATCAGGTACTTGGTGTTCAGAGAGCACTGGGGATGCTTTAACAGCAAAATATTTTATGCCAAAACTGTCTGGTTTAGTAAAGACACAGAATGCTGCCTTGGTTTTTATTTTGGTCGCAAGGCTCCAGGATGCAATGTTCGAGGATAACCAGTCTTCCCTAATAGGTTGGTCACCTGTTTTTTGCTCCAGTTGCTGCTAGGATCATTTAACCTTTCAGTCACTCTTCCAGCAACCACAAATGGGTTGGCACTCTCTCCCTCCTCCAACATCTTTTAAGTTCTCTTGCTGCTACTTTAAAGAGTCATCTAGTTAAAGCTTCAACTCAGACCTCTCACTAACCATCGCTTAAAAAGCAAGATGTGGAAAACTGTTCCAGGTCCAAGCCACTCAACTGCTGTGAAGCAATGGGGGACCCGTGAGAACCTTCCTCAGGCTAAACTGAAACAGGGCAAGTATCCCACCTCATGGAGACACAGAGGGGAGCTGAGAAGCCCTCATGGGTCTCAGACAAAGTTATACTCCAAGCCTTCATAGACAGCTTCTGAAGAAGCTTGAAAGGCAGCTACTGATGGAAATGCCAGTTCTTGGCAGCTTCCCTGCAAATAATAAGCAATAGCAAATTTCATTTTCAATATCCAGAAAGGAAAACTCCAATTGCAAAATACCCTGGTGGTGTTTGACTAGAAATGAGATTTTTGTATGAGTTAAGTGTTGGTGAGTGAAAAACCAATTTCATTCCCTCAACCCCTCATTTTATGTAAGTCAGGAATCTTGCTAAGTTTTGCAGTTCTACTTTTCTTTAATAAAAACTTACAAAAAGAACACTCCCTCCCCACATACACACACACACTTTAATGGCAACAAGTACATTTTGAAATTTGGTTTCCCCATTCGTTACTAGGGAAACTGCACTGACTTGGAGAGATTCACGTGCAGATTATTTCCTTATGTGCTCGGTCATAAAAACACAATCTAGCACTCAATTAGTAATATGCATTAAAATGCAAAGCCCAGGATTATCAGTGAGCTCAGTCTTAATCTTGACTCTGGTTGGTTTTTATATTCACAGCAGTACCCTGCTACGAAACTGCTGCTAAACCACTCTGATTTGGTGAGCAAGGTCTCGTACCTACACTGTGCAATGAAGCCAGCAAGGACAAAATCCCCCCTCCTGAGCACAGAAAACACTCTCCTGCCTCTAAAGTCAACCTGGGTAGGTGCATCCAGCCCTCACGTCCCTGCACCACACCACCAGTCCTCCTGGGCCTGAGGCTAGCAGAAGTTACTCAATTGGGATCTGAGCCTGTTTCTACAAAGGTCACTGCTCTATTAGCCTTAACATTTGAGTTTTCTCAAATGAAAACACTCACTGACAACATGCAGAATAGTGAGAGAAACAGAAATTACAAAGTCCTACAAGCCCAACTTTAGCAGCACTATTTAGTCTACTTTACTGAAGGAGAGCTATCCTTCACTCCAACTTGTGAGTGCATGTTCAGTTGTTCCCATACTGCCTTAAATTAGTTAATCCATGGACCAGCATGGATGGAGACACAGGGGCAGAGCCTGCAGCTGCTGGCAGAAGCCAGAACCACCTGAAAGCTTCTTGCAGCACTGCTGGGTCCCAGCTGCAGTAACCTTGACTGTGCCTCATGCCTGAGCTAGCATGATTAGCAACTTCATACCCCACCAAATGCAGCAGAAGTATATATAACTTCAGGGAATGTGATGTTTACATTAGAGAATGACAAAGGAAGATTACTTCATGTCACAACAACATTATAGAAACCTGTCTGCTCCTAACTCCTTCCGCTCACTGGAGAGAGGATGTGTTATCAGCCTAAACTCCCAGTTAAGTGATACTCTGTCTTTGCTTTGATAGAAACTTGTCAGAACATGACAATGTGCATTTAGCATTTGGTTACATCACCCATTGGTCATTAAGGAAACCACAGTTGCATCTTCCTGTTACAGCCTATCTAATTAAGTTATATGATACATCCTCTAGCATTATTCATGTCCATATACACTAGAAGTTCATTTCCTTCGCTGCATGTCATCCGGTTTTTATTAATGTCCCCTCCAAAATGAACTTTTTGGAGTTCTTTTTTTTTTCCTTCTCATACCTTCTCACAGTTCAGTCTAGTTATCACAGACATTTTTATTAATTTATCTGAAAAATAATACCAGTGTTTAGGTATATTAATAAATTTTATTTCATACTTTATAAAGTAGGTTTAGTCTGGGTTTAACTGCTGCTTCTCCTTTTTTGGCGTTGTTTAATTCACAAGTACTTATTCTGAGCAAATTCAGCTTTGAACCATAAATGACTGATGCAACTTTTACAACATACTAATTTGCAAAAATATAACTGCTGATATTAGAACAGGGAAGATTAGCCAACAGTTTAGAGTACTGACTGAGAACATGAATTCTGTCACTGTAATGTGCACAGGCTGTAAAAAGATGTAACAGTGCAGTGTTTTCATCATAACTTTAATAGTTTAAAAACATAAAACATATACAAAGATAGGCAATTGATATTTCCAGTTAAATTAATCTCATTATTATGTATTTAAATGCACCTGAAAACGCACAAAAACTTGAACTGCATCTTCAGTTGCCAGAATTGCAGCATAGCACAGATGCCTCAAAGCAAAATATTTAGTTTTCTTTCAGTTTAATCTGATTCCTACCACAGATGTGCCAGAAGTGGGATCCCTCCCCAGAATACTTTGGATGCAGTAGCATGCTCATGGTAAAACCTGCACCCTACAGGTTGAATCATCCCTGATTAGCATTTGAAAAGAGAATTTGACAGAGAGATAGCTTTGCTCTGGTAATAGGACCATCGTCTTGTCTCCGCTTTCAACACATACTAACACATACACAAAACCAATTAGAAGCTTACACACACAGAGTGAGGCTAACAGATACAATTTTTTCACATTTGCCCTTGCCAAAACATACATGCTATTATAAGTGCCTGCAAACTTCCAAATATATCTGTACATATGCATATACACAAACCTTAGTCTGAACATTTCTCCTAAATTTTGTCTCTTTCGAGCTTTGAGTTTAGATTTGGAGCAGACTCCCTCCATTACCTTGATAACCTGATCTCCAGCTTCTTTCTTTCCATAAAAATGGCAGAAGTGAGCTGACAGGAAAGGCAGAGAATATGGTAAAATATTCAAGAACTTGACAGAGAAGCTGATGTATGCATTGTGGGTAGAAGCGAACAGGAGAGCAAGGGAAACTCAGAAGGTTCTTGAAAGAGAACTTAATAAAAGATAGAAATGCTTTGAAGTGATTTAAATCTTTCAGGATTATTTAAACATCATCCTGGATGTGAGCATGGCTCAATTTAGTCTTCATTCCATAAATATGCACTTGTCTTTCTAACAGAGATCTTCATTCATAATCCCTTTCCTATCCTGTTATTTTGGCTAATTCCAAATGTATCAAATACATCTACGAATTCTGTTCCTAACTACCTCTAAAATTATTTTTAAAATATGCTAAAATAATAATTGCCAGCAAAAACCATATCAAGTTGATATTATTAATTGCATACTATTTTTTGACAATTTCACCTAACATTGCTACAGTACGCTATTTATTGACCTCTACAGGGTTAAAAAATGATTTGTATAATATACAACAACGAACAATTACTCTAACAGAACTGTGAGGGAATACAGTCTTCAGTGATGAAAATTGAGCCTACTCCGTCTCATTAGTGTTGAATTAATTAGGCTTTATTTATTCATATGACATTAATGATTATATAGAGCCTATAATTGTCAAAGTTTCAGAAATTCTTGGTGCACTTTGGTGGAGGGTGGGGCAGTTCACTAGCTCTGTAAGAGAGAATAATATTAAGTTTGCATTCTCACCATGCTAATTTTTATTCTCATCCTGAACTTCTGAATTCATAAAAGCTTCAGCCTTATTTTTCCCCCTACAGTCATAGAACGGTTCTGTTTGAAGTACAAAAAGCACATCCATAATGAAAGGCTTCAATAAGAATTAAGCATTCTTCAACTGCATGATTGCTGTATGATTCATTATGTTCAAAACCAACAGCAGATATTACAAGGATACCATTTATTATATGATTACTATTATTGAATTCTTGGTATTTAATCTTCGTGCGTTTAGTATTCTACTTTTTATTTAGCTCCTTTCTAAAGAAATATTACTTGCATGTTATAACAAAGGAAAAAGGGGAGGAACAAGATTAATATTTCTTGGGAATGTGTGCTATTACTTTGATTTGTGAATGCATATGAATAAAAAAGATCTTCAGGTACATTATTCTGTTGGGTATACATGCATTAGAATTAAGCCTAAAGAAGGAAATTAAAAATTAAGTATGAGGCTTAAATATGCTTTCAGAAAGGCTTATTTTAGAAAGTCTATGTCAGTTATATTTTACACAATATAAAATACCTTTGTGAGATGTTTAGATGTCAGCTAATTCCTGAGAGAAATAATACTACGATGCTTAAACAGAACAGAGACCAACAAAACAGAGTTTGATGTATTTGCGTGTCAGCACAGAACACCAGAACCTTTTCCTGACTTGGACTAAAAGAGGGTAGATGCTTAGAACCTGCATAGCTCTGTTTTGTAGATAAGCAGAAACCATGGTACTGGAGATGTATTTTAGAAAAGGATTCATGGAACAGTCTATCACTAAAAATGAGAACGGGAAAACCCAGCAGTCCTCTTGTCTATGAATACGGCTGCAGATTTGCAAAGAGAAGTACCAGGAGCACACTAGTTATCACATTATTACATTTCTGCTTTGACACTTCAAGGAGTCTGTGAAAAATTAAGTTGACAAAATGGTATCATCTTTTAAAAAAATCTAATGTGTCAATCATATCAGACAACTATCAGCAACAGACATTTAATTACATGTACAGGCACATTACAGCACCTGACGAAAGACTTGCAAAGGTTCTAAGGGTGAGGATGAGCTAATGTAGTCGGCCATACAAAACCCCTTTCTGTTCTTTTTTTTTCTTAACAGTTGGAGGAACTGAAATGCAGAATAGATTTTATCACTTGTACAGTATTCATCACAAAGCAAGACTACTGACTTATAAATCTGTCTTGTACTAAAAAAAAAACAAAAACAAAAAAGCACAACCTAAAAAAACCTCCTTGATTTTCTGGCAAGTCCTGCATATAAGCACAGCACAAAACACAAGCTGGTGAATGGAACAACATATTTCATTATTCCCATAAACCTTCTGGGCAACGTTACGTATTCTCAGAGGTACCGCATTACCATTAATCAGCAAGGCTATATATATACACACACACGGAACTCTGATAACATTCCTGAATGTTTTTTTGTAATGAAACTAACAGCAATGTATCAAAATAAGAAGACAACTAAACTTCTTTTCCACTGCTTTGTCCTGATTTGGAGCAGAAAGAGATGATCTCAGAAGTGTTTTTCAAGTAAGGAGAGTCTATCAAATAATTGCCATCTAATAACTTAAATATTTAGTTTAGTTTAACTTTTTTCCCCTGATTGGCTTGCATTCTAAAATGAGGATTTTAAATTTTTTTATATAAATTTTTTTCCAACAATAGGAAAAGGATTTTCCCCGAAAAGCATCAAATGCAATATAGACTACTAAAGAATTTGTGAACTGAGAAAAACATTGAAATTGATCTTTAATTAGGTGTTGTTTCAGAGAATTGGCAGTTCTCTGTGAAAATGATTCCCAAAGTCCTAGCCAGCTTGAAGCAAAACAAAACATAGCAAATAAGGCCTGAACTGTATGCCTTCTCAGCTTCAGAACAGAGAAAGAGAAAGAGAAAAGGAGAAGCAGTACACAAAAGGTACTGTTTGATAAGATTTCTGGAGAAAGCTATGGATTTGTTTCTCACAGTAATGATGAAATTGAAAAGTCTCCACTGGAGGCTGTCTGGCTGAGCTCCTGTTAAAATAATTAATTCAGCACTGCTGGGATGGTATTGTTATTGATGTGTGGGGGCTCCAGGAGACTTGGACAGGCGTTCTTTAATTATTTATAATCTAAGCAAATAAACACAATTAAGTAATATGTATCTGTATGAAATTCAAATTAAATCTCAGAGGTGCGTAAGATCACCTTTGCTTAAAGATGATTTTTGCTTACAGATATATGACTTAAATAAACTTCTAAGGATCTACCAACATTTTGTTGAAGCTGAAAAGGCTTTAGTTGTAAGAACTTTGAAAATGCTATGACAATGTTTTGATCCATATAAAAATCCCAATTTTGTCAAAAGTCAAGCAAGTTCTGTGACAAAGAGCTGACAGAGAAAATAAAGGAGAGATATCCAAAGGCCGACAAATCTGGAGTCTGCATGATGCATTTAAAATGTATGCAATTTCTTATTTCCCTTTTTCAGAGTTTGTGTGCATAATTTACCACCAAGTGAGGAGATGACTTTACCCAGACTAAAGTGCTTTACACAAATATATTTGTCACTGTAGAGAAGCAGAAATGGTTCTAGCTGAAAAAGAATGGCTGTAACTACATCATGAAAAGTAATAGCATAGAGAAGGTACACAGAAGTACATGCACAGCCAGGCAATTTCCATCTTTTTCCAGAATTAAGTATACACATTCACAATCCTGAGCCTGCTCCCCAAAAAGATGCAAGATTGACTTAATTATTTCACTTTTTTTTTATCTTTTACTGTTCATATATGCTAGCTCCTTTGGGTAATCTCAAGACCAAGCAATATTTTTTTAAATGACAGCTAGAGTTCTTACATTATAACCTGACTCCAGGACATGAAACCTTCTGAAGAGCATTAAGTATTGTGAGATCTAAAATGACTTGCCTAAATATTGCAAATGTTTAAGGTTTTTTGAAACACATTGAGTTAAGCAAACTGTTAAAGAGAGAGAGTAGTAGAAGGCAGAGGAAGCCCCTTAGAGTAGGGGGGGGTAGGGGGTGGGCGTTGTCCAGACTCCAACCCGAAGTCCACTGAGGTCAAAACAAAGCTTTCCTTCAGCTTCTGTAGAATTTGAATCCAGATTCTATTGGAGGTAATTAAAAGAGATTTAAAATACAATACATATAAATACTTCCTCATTTCTTCAACCATTTCTATTTTGCTGTAAGCCCTCCTCATAACTTTTTGTATATCACAGCTAACAGAAGAATTAAAGCAAGAAAGGGCCTATTTAGAAAGGATCCTCTCAAGCCTATACAAGTATGATAAATAAACACTGCCATGTGTATTTCCAATCTGGTTAGGCATGAGCTGAAGAAAAGTAAACAATAGAAAGGACCAAACTGAAGAGAGAATTAAGGAAAAAAGCATTCTCAAGAAGAAATACACAACTCAATCACATTAACAGCAGAGAAGATATTCTAACTAGGGGGAATTCAGCAATTTAGTGCAGTTACTTTGAAATGAGATTGCTATACAATTCACTCAAACAAGAGACTACATGTAGTTCCAGCTGTCTTCCTTATCCTTCCTCAGGGTGTAGGGGATGACCTCTTTATGGCTTCCCTCTCCCCAATTCCTTTGTTCCTTAGGGTAACTGGGAGCAGCCAGCATTTCCAATCAGAGTGCCCTGCGCAGCCACGGAGGGAGGCAACAATAACAAGCAATTTGTAACAATGACAACTATGGTGGGTGAGTGCCATAAATGCTAAAAAGAATAATGATAGTTAATTGAGAAAGAAATCGAGATCTATAATGGTGTGAAGTGAGGCATCTCAGGGAAAATAAAGGAAACGAAAGTAATTTGAAAACACTGCCCAATTTGTGGGTGCATGGACAGGAGCTGAAGGCCCTGCTGGAGAGATGCAGGTCTCAGGGTTCTAGAGGCACTTCTCACTTGCTTACAAAAAGCATCATATACAGATGGAATAGCCAATTTGTGATGATATCTTTCTTGAACAGCCCACCAACAAGGTGGAGAGAGTTTCATACCTCGGGGGTAAGACAGGACACAGAGAAGAGATTTTTTCTACTGCAAACTCTACTCAATAGTTTCATCCAGGTTGAGATGGAACATACAAATGCATTTCAGGGGTGTTCGGCTGTCCTACACTATGTTTTGAAGTTTTTACAGGCTTGTGGATGACCCATTTGCAAGTGGATGACATTTGATTTTCAAACATTTTGACCTCACCAGAATCTAGGAAAGCTGTACTTCTTAACTACAGTACTCTTAATTACCAAAATACTGTATGGTAATACTGATATAGAGGGCTAGATCTTCAATCCTGGCTCAGAACTGAAGACTGAAGGATCCATCTGCTGCTCTGATCCTGTGGCTGCTACACTAAACTGGTAGAGCATAGGGACATATTCCCATCTCCAGTCCAATGGAAACCCTGTGCAAGCAATGAAGGTAGCACTCAGTCATAGTATGATTCTTTGTAGCACGTATATTGCCTCTATAACTTTTGAGGACTATTGTGTGGTTGTATGATATAAAACAGGTACACTAACAGATCTGAGCCATTACTGTGTCTTGTTTTTCTCTCTCTATAAAAGAAACAGTGCAAAAATGCACTGTCAGTCTGTTCTTCCTGAGCTCCTCCTTTTCCATTTCTATCTGCATTTTCAGTGCTTTCCTATATAATACACTTTATGTTGAGATACTTGCTGATCAAATTTTTAAACCTTGGAAGATAAGAGCAACACCATAACTGGGCAAGTTCAGGTTTCTTAGCAGCACCCTCAGACTCAGCAGTCAAACAGGATGAGTTGTCAGCTCTGCTAGCTTGCTCAAATGTCATGTCAGTCCTCCTCTGGGGCAGATATTCAAGCAGTATTGCCTTCATGCCACTGTATCAGACTAAAATCTTTTAAAAAAATTCTCTCTGATGCGTAACCAAGGGAGAGCACAGGTTCCAAGTTCAGTTAAGCACGTTGTAAACATTAGCAGGTTTAGCACCAGAAAGCAAACAGAAATGACAGCTTGTAAGTCAAGGTATCAGTTGGAAGGGTTGCTGCAAGAAAAATACTTGTGAGCTGGGGAAACTATAGATATTGGGGATTTTTCAAGTGAATATTGGAGCTCCTGAAAAGCACCGTTGCCCAAATCTTTGCTGATAACAGGACAGATATTAACAACATGTGCTTTGCAGTGCTACCTTACCTGTCCCAGAAATAAAGGAAAAAGGTGGGGGAGGGGAATATTTCCTTTTTCTTTAACAACATTAAACCCAACATTGAATTGTAACTTCTATTCACAGCACACGGTCTGGACTTTCAGTGTGGAAAAAATCCTCCACTCATAGCACCCTGCCTTCTTCAGCCTCGGTACCAGAATTCATGTCTGGTGATGCTGGCTGCACACAGCTGGCTGCTGTTTATCCCATGCACCCAGGAAAGTAACAGTGTCCTCCAGACCTAACTCCCTGCTGAACACAGGTCAACCTGGGTGAGCAAACTCGTATAAGCTGTGGCCACCAGTTAAGCGTATAAAAGTCTTCTATATAGGTCAGCATCTTGCAAATTAATTAATGAGCACACACAGTACACAGTCTTTTTCTACCTCATTAAAAAAACTTCTCCCTGAGCAAGAGTTTAGTCCTCCTGAAATGTGTGGGTCCTTCACTTTCAAGTTTTTCAAAGGGAGTTTTGAACTCAGTCTATGAAGGATTAATACATGGTTTGAAGTCCAACCAGGACTTCCTAGGTCCGTGATGAGAAGAGCAGCACAGAGCAATCACTGTTACTGTTGATTTAAATGCCTCATTTACTCCTTCCACATGAGGAGCTGTTACATAAAGCTATGTTCAACTAATGACTTAACACTAAAGATATCAGCAATTCTC
This sequence comes from Morus bassanus, assembly GCA_031468815.1. Classification (NCBI taxonomy): domain Eukaryota; kingdom Metazoa; phylum Chordata; class Aves; order Suliformes; family Sulidae; genus Morus; species Morus bassanus. Next base: position 34,250,305 of record CM062574.1, on the reverse strand, counting down.
CTTTAGCACAAAGATAGACTGTTACTGTACACTGTCCCCTAAGCAACCATTTTATACAATTGTATCTGTCCATACAGTCAATATATCAGTAAATACATAAAATAAAACCACACCATGGCAAATTTTTTAAAAAAGAAACAACAGAAACATTTTCCACTGCTCTAGAATGAAATATGAGATCAGTATAAAGTCGTTGCGTATTAATTCTTGGTGAAGTCAAACTTTGAAATTCATTCCTTTATTTTTAAGTGCTGCTAGAAATATATACTTTAAATACAGGAAGAATAAAGATTAACCATATTATTACTCAATGAAAACAGTGTAATAGATCTGTTGCAAGGAAAACTTTTTTATTCAAATCTGTATTTTTCACATGTGCATCAATGTACTATACGTAGCTCACGTTTTATGGAACCAATAAGATACTGTTTACACAGATTATGCATATAAAGTACTGATTGTAATTATTCTAAATGTGCACTAGACATTGAGATCAAAAGCAAGAGAGCTGTCTGCTACTCCCTTGTCATTCCTAGCTGTCATCTGTTCAGCCTATTCTTAATCTCTGCAGCCTTCCTAGGCTGTGTCCTGTAGCATGACACGATGGTTATCACCAGAAGGTTGGGTTTGCTGTTGAGTTTTTTCCCAAATGATGTAATTTTTTTCTGTTCACAGTTTAACTTGTTTTATGAGCCTTAAACACAGAAACAAATTGTTTTTTTCTTCTCTGTAATAGCCTTTCACATACTTGAAAACTGTTACACTGTCTCCCCATAATTTTCTCTTCTAAAGGTTATACAACTGCAGTCCTTTCAATCTCCATTCTGGGTTGCTCTTCTCTGGATGCCAACCAATAAATCTATATCCTTCTTGAAGGAAAATCATTGTATTTTTACACAAGATCACTTCATGCATTTTTGTGGTCTACACTGTTTATACAGCCTAATAAGGTATTTACCCTTCCCTCAGCAGCATGACACTGTTGACTCACGTTCTGCTTGTAGAGCAGGAACTGTAGTTCTGTCCCTTCACTGATGCATGGGATGCTGGCTTACTTGGTTAAACCTCATATCAGAGCAGAAGACTGCAAGCTCCAGACCTATAGCAGAGTTTTCTTAGGGGTTTAGTTTTAAATTCAAACCTCCAACAGAAGAAAGGGCAATTTCTGGCAAATAGAGAAGAAAGAGAAGAGAGAATTAGGGAAAAATCAGACCGATAGATAAGCAGAACCCTGATAACTCTTGGTTTTCCAGTCAGTTAATTTCTTTCCATCTGGACTCAGGACAGCCAAACTGAAATAACTCCTTTAAGGTACTGTCTGCACAAGTGATGGTGTCTTTGGATGGGAAGCATTCACGAGTGATCACATCCTACTTCAGAATCTAGCTGTACATGCAACTAACAGGGAAGGCTGAATTATGAATAAACTAAACTTTATTCAATTTTTGGGGAGGATAAAGAAATCTGGTGGAAAATTTGTTGTCATACAAATATCTATTTATGCAAATGCACATTTCTAGAAAGAACACAAAGAAAAAGGTGCCCTCAAGGCGGTATCAGTTGTCAGAGGGAATATTATGTGATTTATAGGAGCTCTCATAGCTGGGGCAGGTGGCACAAAGATATTTATAGCCATCTTTCCAGGAGAACAGGTGTGCTTTGTGAATAAAGTTAATTTCACACAATTTCATTAGGCAAATTTTCACAGACAGGACCATGATTCATCAGATGACTTTTTCTATGATTATATGTGTTTAAATGCCTTACTGAATCAGTTTACTGCATTCAGAGTCAAGCTCAAGTCTGCAGTCAACAGGAACTCTGTCACTGCCTTCAAAGGGAAAAAAAATTCACATGATTTCTTCCAAGACCTATTCAAATGTTGTCTCAATACACAGACACATCTGTTCAAACTTTGGTCTTGAAAGAATAAGCATTTTGTATTTTGATTCTGATATTTTTATTCATCATGTGCAATGACTAAATTAAATGTTAGGTACAGGATTAGATAGAAGTAACTTCTATAAGCAATCGGGTTAATTTATTCTCTTCCAGGCAATATTTATACCTCAATATGGCAGTAAGGAGGGTATTTTTAGCAGTTTAGAACACCCAAGAGAGCTTGGAATTTGCTTTATAGCATCTCTGTGGCTGGTGACCTGTATATTTGCTCTGTTACTACCTGTGTTCTCAACTCTTAACACAGACTGCCTGTATCTCAGGAACAGCTGCTCCAAAAATGGATGAATCTGAAGATAGATACGGTGACAGCTTCAGGTCAAACACGGAGGGGTGGTGGGGAACAAAAGCATTTTGGTTGCCACACTGCTGTAGCCGGACATTTTTAAGAACAATGCAGATTAAAAGAATAAGCACTACATAGTGCTGCTTCTTATCCAAAACTTTTTGTCCTTGTAAGCTAATCTGAGCTGGAAAAAAAAAAACCAAACCAAAAACCAAACCAATTGCCTTGAACAGACATAGTGATAACCCTGACACTTAAAAATTAAAATCTTCAGAACAGTTTTTAACAAGAATTTCCAATTTATTAACAACTTGTCTTAAAATATTCCTTTAGGATTTTTTCCAACTTCTTATTTATGTGAAAGACAATGGAGAAGCCATCTTTTCCTCTAAATATTTCTATCTCCTCAATCATCAGAATGATCTTAAAGCAGTCCTGACAGTTTATTAATCTATTTCTTTTCCATTTGCAGAGAGCTGATATTATAAGGAACGTTGCAGCATATGTCCCCTCGGAAATTATTCTGATTTCTGACAGGTTGCACAAGACACTGAAACTGGAAAACTTACCCGTATAAGCCACTGTACTAATATATTTCACACAAAGATAAATATAGATATTTTACACAAAGTTAAAACTAGATCTGAGATATCACAGTAAGGCTTTCCCACTATTTTTTCATTACAACAGAATTCACAAAAGCAAAAACCTCAGCTGTCTGATATGACCTAGTCCTCTGGAATGACACAAGTCATCTCTGAATATATCCAAACACCAGATCAACATGTTCTTAACCCATTGGCTCTGTAAGAGCTGCTAAATTGGCACTAATTTCTAAGACAACTTCTCATGGTGAGACTGCATACAGAGACTCTGTACTTTTGGATAGGGAGCTTCACACAGCCCAGTGCTCTCTGGATCCCCTCTGTTGTTTACATAGGTTTTTTCAGAAGACTGCCCACCTTCTTTTGGACAGTCTGCACTTCGCTTTTAACCCTTCAGATGCGATGTATGAAGTCTATTACAGAATTTTATTCTTAAGAGTGCAGATAAGAACAACCTATGAGCATAATCACGCCTGTCTCAGTTTAGTCAAGCCTGGTGTGAGGCACCTTCATCTCTTCTCAGAAATATTCCCCACTTTGAACTTTTTTTTTCAAGGCAGATGTATTTTTGCCATTACTTAAAATTCCATCCTTTTTCTCAACCAGGAACAAGATAAATGGTCCATTAAGCCAGCAAGTCATGGAGAGATAATCAGCACAGAAGGATTCTCAGATATAGTGAAAATGGGGGCTACACTGTGAGATTAATGTCACAACAAATGGTACAGTTTTACAGCTCAAAGTAGATGTGGACACGTGCTTACATTTACAGCTCTGATACAAACTTATTCCACTAACAGTCTTATATTTTACAAGAAACCAAGAGTATTGCATGGCACCCCAGTCGAGTTTATGGTTTTAAAATAGCAAATACTATTGTGCAGTTTATGCTGTATGAAAACAGATTCTTGCTACACCAGAGTATCTCAAAAAAGATTTAGGAAGGAGTTAAATAATTTCCTCATCTATAACAAAGAGAAAAGTGGTAGCCATACAGCTAATGGAAGAGCCACAGAACAACCTCACTCTCTCAAATGTAGATATGGGTTCCTGCGCCACAAAGTTACCAGTTCCAGTAGTTTATTAATTTCACTGGAAGGACTAAATAAAACTCCATTAGAGATCAGAATTGATCTCCTTGTGTTATTTCTGCATCTTCTGTTCTACTTCATATATAAATAAACAAATATAAAGTATATAGATTAACTCCAGTTTATAAAACTTCTAGAAGTCTTCAGGATGACTTCAATAGTATCTTTCATTAATAAAATTATTCAACAAGATAATGAACTAAATTTGCTGTTACTTAAAAACAAGGTAATGCATGTCAGATGACATCAAATGAATAACATCATTAATTCCTTCCTGAATCTAGAAGACAGGAGAAAATGATTGGGGGCGGGGAGGGAATCACATGAAGAAAAATCAACTGAGGAGGTATGAAAGACTGGCTTTTTCAGGGAATTCTCCCTTGTAGGATAATAATTAAACAAGTATATTCCAGGCCAGCAATCATGAAGCTCACATTCAGATTTTCTTAAAGAAAAAACAGTCGTTGTACATGTACAATCTCCTACATTTACTCTAACCCTTTTTTGTCATATGCTTTAGTGCCATATTTTTCTCCTACTTTCATTACACATTCTTAAAATCATTTTCTTGCCCAGTACCCAAAAAATATCCCTTCTGCTTCCAAAAGTAAACAGCACTGAATCCAGCAGCTTGGATTCGAGGCCTTTTTGCCCTCTTTCGTGTTTTCACTTTTTGCCTACTTATTCTCATTTTTAATGGCATCGGTACTGAGAATTATCAGTTATGTCTTAAAATCCATGTGAATCATTCATCAGTCTCTTCTGGACCACGTGATTTCATATTTCATATATTGTAAGATTTTGATAGCTAAGAAACCTCCTAAGATACAATGTAGATTTTTAAACTCAATAATTCCCCAGACATACAGATACTTTCGAGACTACTTCTGAAGATACTGTCAGTTTTCCTGATAAATCAAACTTCTAAAGATGAGAGGTTGGAGACAGTTCACAAGGGATCTCTACAACATGCAAAACTTGGACAGGGATACAGCTAAGATGGAAAAAGGGTTAGTCATTTTAAAAAAGTAAATTACTAGCAAATGCATAAAACAAGCAAAAACCTAACCGACAGCTCAAGTAATAATGCTTCCAGAGCTTTTGTTCAGTAGCATGTCTCCTTTATCCAAATGAAGGCAAGAAACTAAATTGCTGGATTATTTTTTTTTTTTAGTTTTGCTTAGTTTTGTCATATTTATATAGCACTGCAACATAACTGATAAAATGACAAGCTTCTGAAATTATTATTTCATTTCAAGTCGTATTTGACATACATGTATTGTCACTAATTGAAGTGCTTCATCACATTTGTATGAGCAGGTTGTTGTCTTAAACTGATGGCAGATTTCTGCATGCAACATACATTCCAGATGCATATAGAACGTGACAATTTCAGAAGAGTACTTTGTGTTTACAGAAAAGGATAACCAAAGTGTTTTCTCACTACGCAGTATGAGTGGACAGAAAAATTTCATCCAAAGCCTTTTAGCTATTATCATCAAAAGGCAGCTTTTGCAAGTGAAAAATTGCTTTTGTCTATTGAAACCCTATTTTTCTTTTACGCACTCAGCAGATGAAGGTCAAAGTTGAAATATATCTTGGTGTGTAATGAAGGCATAATAAAAATGTGAAGTCATAAAAGAGAAAGCGATTACAACCACTGTAATAGATGCCCTGTTTACTCTGCAGATTGCATTACATCATGTAAAGCTAAGCTATGATACATGCCATTACTACCTACAGCAGATAATAATTTTGATATCTCTTGGGAAATGACATCTTCAAGAATATTATATTTATGAACAATATGGTGCTAAGGCTGGTTGCTGGCCTGAAAAAGCCCCTCATAGTGTTAAATACAAAAATATTCCCTCTGTTACCATAACAAGTTGATGAAAACAACTTACAGCGCAAATAAGCCAAAGGCTTATAGACAGTCTATCTTTGTAGTTTGTTACAGGAGAAAAAGGACAACAGCCCGGTCTCAGTGAAAAGGAAACATTAATGGAAAAACTAAGAAAGGAGATAGTACCCATGGGAAAGTGATAGGTTATAATACAGAGGAACAGAGCCTTAAGCAAATAAGGTCAAAAAAGAATTATTCCATTTCAGAGAAGTTATAATGGGTTTAACCTACCAAAGTTTTATTATAGTGGAATACGTTTTTAAACCATTTGTATGTATATCTTCGGGTACAGGTTATGTGATGTACCTATGTGTTTACATTCACTCAACAAGGGAAAACTGAATGACTTCTTTATGCAGTTTTGTAGAATTGCAGAAGTCCTCACACAGAGCAACCATGCACACCAAGTCTTAGACACACCCCTAGTGCAAAAAGTTCTTAAACACCTTCAAAGTTGGCTGAATGCCATTTCAACACAAAAAAAATAAGTATCTGACTCAAATACTACATATCAGCTATTTATATTTTTGGTGAACAGAGAATATATCTGAAGAAAGAGAGTTCTACAGAACAGTTTGAGTAATTTCTTCTCACTGGTTTTAACTTCACACCATTCATTCTTTGACCCCTTCCCTGATCTACCTGCCCTATGGAGCGTTTATTTTGTACAAACATGCAGGTAGTCAGTCAATTCTCATAACTAATCCTATTGCCTGGGATTGCTTGGGCAGTGGGAAAGTTCAGCAGTGAGCCATCCCTGAGGCAACATTTTTGGTAGTGTTTCCAGTAGATACAAGCAGGAACTTAATGTTTGGATTCTAGTCCATCAAAACTATCCACTCTCGCTACAGCATTTAGCATTTCATACACAAGTTTGATTTTTAAATAGGAAATAAAGTGTGTTCACACACCAATATTTAACTTTTTTTCTTGCTAACTCTCCATGGCTTCTCCCTGCCTCCCTCCTGCCCCAAAACATCAAACAATCAAAACCAGAAGAAAGAGAACACACATTTACAAAGATGCAGAATGACTTGTAGCAGGGCTGGGGCAAAGACACTTGTTTTACTACAAGCCTACCAGATTGCTCCAGTCAATTCAGTAGTATTTTCTCAGGACTGAGTCTTAAGTTTTACCACTGATCACTACCTCCTGATACTGTGCTACATTAGGTGAAACAAACACAAATAAATATGAATCACATTTAGGCCTCTGCATTTTGGTCAGAAACAAACTCTTCCCCCTCTCCTTGCAGTATCCATCCACGAGGCAATGCTTTACTAAGAAGTGGCCTAAGGCATTATTCCTTTTATTAACTTTATTTGCAGTTCACGTAAGGAATTCCAGATTTTTTTTTTTTAAATAACAGTTTAGGTTTCTGGATACAGCAAACCACTTTATACAGAAAATTAATCAGCCACGAAGAGTGTTAAAAACCTAAGATGTCAGCGGTCCCTCTTGTCCTCTGCTCTAAGGAGGAATGCTACTTCAGGATGGTCTGGTGGAAACTTATTTTTAACAACTCTCTTGAAGGCCTGTTAGAAAACCAACTACACTACATTCATGGGAATCCCTTTCATTCACATTTTGCTTGAATTGCATAGCAATTCAGTGGTACACAATTTCCCCCTACAGAAACCACGCTGACTCTTTCCTAACAGACTATGTTTATTCACATTCTCAAAGATATCATTATTTTATATTCTACTTTTCTACCAGCCTTGGAAATCAAACTCAGCCTGTAGCTCCCCACAGAGTACTTTTTGTGAGAAGGAAGTGACAGGGAATTACACTGGCACCCTGCCAGTCCTCCAACATTGTGGCTGTTTGCAACAGTCAGGTAGAAGCCTTGACCAGCCACTCTGCAATTTCATATTTGAGTTTCTCTCGGGTGAATGCCACCTGACCTGGTGACTTACTGACAGCTAATACATCTATTTGGTCCAACACTTTCTGTATATTTACACAAACTTACCTAGTTCATCTGACCCCCTACCCTATTTACTAGGAAGAATGGCTCAGGTGTAGAAACCTCCCCGATGTCTTCAAATGCAAAGAGCAATGAGAGGAATTAACTGAACCTCTCTGCTATGACTTTATAATTCCCCAAGTCCTTCCTTACAGGTTGGTCATTAAGTGGTTCTGCTCATGCCCCACCTGACTTCCTGCTTTTGATTTAAGAACCTTTGACTAGAAGCTTAAGCACCCCTTGTAAAGTGCTCTTCAAATTTTTAGTACTCTATTTCCTGTCTACATTTGACCTGGCGTGATTTATGGGCTTTCTAGTTCTTATTTCGACAAGCTTTGTACTTTTTAAAGGAATTTTTTAAGCCTTCCCCTATGATAGCCTCCTTGCAGTCATGCTCCCAGGAGCTGGATCACTTTGATGGCTTTTTTACTTTGGGTTGGTTTTTTGGGGGGTTTGGTTGTTTGTGTTTAGTTTGTTTTTTTTTAATGCAGCTGTTTACTTGGGCTTCTAATACAACTCTTTTGAACACTGCAGGCTACTTCCAGGCATCTTGCTTTTCAGACTACTAGTATATTTATTTTGCTAATCGCTTTTTTTAAAAAATGTAATTCTACATTAAGTATTTGCACACCGAATTTTTTCAGCTTGCTCTGTCCCACTAAAACATGAAACTTCATTGTATTGTGAACACTGTTATGGAGGGTCCTTCTATTAATTCACCTTGAAGTAAACCTTGTGTAACACTTAAGACAAAGTTCAGAAAGACTTTTTTTTTTTTAGGTCTTGAATGGCCTTTTTTTTTTTTTTAGGTCTTAACATTATCATTCAGTCCTTTACAGTGTCCAAAAATTTTATCTCTACATCTCATCCTGATGAAACATTGACCTAGTCTGTACATGTGTAGATAAAATCTGTTGCTATTACCAAGTGTCCTAAATTCACAACTTCTGATTTCACTTTATATTCCCTGATCAGTGTTGTGGTCCTGATGAGAGTTTGTAGTATAATCCTAGTTATATTTATTAATTTATATTATTTGATCAGGCAGAAATCCTAGACAAGGCCTTTACACTGCTTCTCTGTTTCTGCAATAGTTTTAGTGTTACACTTTTCATGCTGTGACACTCTCCTGCCTGTACATATTATTCTCTCATTCCTGCAAAGCTGGGAGCCTGGCAACTCTGTACCCCATTGATCATCCTCCTTCTACCGCATCCGAGATGTGTATCATACCAGTCTGTCATCTGACAGCCAGCATTCCTGCTCTCTATCTCACTTTTTAGGCTTCCAACACTGGCACAGAAGCACTTGCTGCTTCCACCCTTCGCCTGCTGTTTAACAATGCACATGCCAGTTAACTGAATGCCCTTCTCTGTTACTGGTACTTTGCTTTTTCTTCCCCATTCCCAACCCCCCGCCCTTGGCCTTTTCAGAGTCAAACTGTTAGCTATGTCCACCCTGTAGGTTGTACCAGGAAAAGCTAGGTTCTCCTCCCTCCATGTTGGTTTCCTTGGGTTTTTGTTAAAGTGTTTATCCATAGGTTTGCCCCCTAGAACATCCCTCCCAGAAAAATATATCTTTACCAACACAGCAAACAGTTGCCAGCCCTCCCTACACCTCCCAGTAACTTCTGTAGCGTCTTCTACCTTTGCACTTGCCAGGCAAGTTAGCCTGTGGCTCTCTCAGATGCTGGCCACATAAGGATCAAGTCTACCACCACTACCAGTTCCTGTCCTTGAAAGTCTCCCATGTTGCAGGAACATCCTCGGCGAAAGATGACACCGATACTCTAGGGACACCTTTGATTCTCCTTGCTGCTTCAGGCCATCCACTCTCACCGCAGGAGAACATATGTGTTTTCTCAACACTAGGAGTCCCTTGCATTGCATACACACACTTGCAAAACCCACCCAAGCAGGTATTTGCACACGCTGCATGTCGTACAGTGTTCTAGGCAGCCCTCAGTTCTCACTCTCTTGCTGGGCCCTATGGCATCCGAAGCGGAAAGCTGCTTGGGTTTTGAAAACTTATAGGTTCACGTCAGTCAGATGATGTCCTCCTTACCCTAGGCTACCCTGGTAGCTAGGTAAAGCTAGTAGCAATAGGTACGCCTATGCAGGGAGAAAAACCTCAGAGTAGAGAGAAAAACAAAAACCAAAGCAGCAAGCTGACTCAAGGATCTCTGCATTGCCAGTAGAGAACCCTGGCAGCCCCTCTACTGTCCTCACACACTACAGCTCCTGGTCACTGAGACAGCCTTCTTGTCCCCTCCTGGACCTGGGCAAGCCGCACACTCCAGACAGACCCCACTGCGTGCACCTTCTTCAGCCATGCATGAGGAGCAGCCTCCAAGGGGACACTTACTCTTGTCTGCCCAGGTCACACACTGTTTTCCCATACGCAGGGTAAGAGGAAAAAAGTTACACGCTTTCCAGCTGTAGGTTGACTACTAGTGTACCTGATGAGTTCAAAGAGTCTGTCACTGTGGATGCACAAGTGGAAAGAGAGAAGTGTCAATACTATGATTCAGCTGGCATTGCAGCTCTTTACTAAACCAAGACAGCTAACTTTTTTCAGCTGTAGTCAAGTAAACCACTCTCCCTCAGTAGGAGGTTAAGAGGTACCCACCAAAGCAGAATATGCAGCAGAGATGTCTTATTTCCACTGCAATAAAGTCAGAGTACGGCACTGACTAGAGCACTTGGTTTGCTAGTATGCTTGGGTATTTAATGCAAATTTTTAGGACCAGATTCTTTCACCCAATGCCTTCAATTTACAGCTTATTTAAGATTGATCATCATCTTTGCCTTTTTGCAATAGCATGGCATTTTTTACTCACGTTTTTCATCATATGCCATAACCTACAAACTGATTATCTTTTTATGATTATTTTATCATCTTAAAAACACTAAAAGAAGTGACATGTACTACATATAAACAAACATCATTAGCATTTACTTTCAAGTATACCACTGACAGCAAAAGTAGCATTCTCGTCTTCCTTCTTTTCTCTCCAGACTTTTGCTTCATACTTTTTTTAACTATTAGATCTTAAAAATAAACTTAACGCATCTGCAGGCTTACCAGCATTGTTAGTACTTGAGCTACTTTCACCATCGCTCTTCCTGGACCTTGTATTTCAATCATCATTATACAGGCTTTGTTGATTCAATATTGTCTTTTACGCACTATGTTCATAAAGCCATATTAAAGTTTAATGAAGACATGAAATTGGATAATATTTGCATGTAAAATAAATCTGTAGCCTAAGCAATGCAAAGTATCTATAACCATCAAAACAAATCATTCAGCACAAGAGACATTAAAAAGAGAAAGGAAACCAAGGAAGGAGAATTTATACAGAATCTTTTCCTGGAAATCAACTACCAAAGGTTCTCTAGCCATGAGAATTGAACATACAAAGCTTTATTTATCAAATAGAATTTGCATTTATGTAATCAATTTTTTTCTACCTTAAAAACTCTTAATATCTGTAAGACTTAAATGCAGTAAGTGCTTGTCCTAATTTTTAATTATTTCAAAGAACACAACTGCAGAGTATATCAGTAATGGATAAACTATGATGCATGCAGGCTAAGTGGCAGTTGGAAGATCCCTTTACTAAAAGGCTACCCATATTATGGGATAACAGGAAGGAAAGAATCAGTTTCAATATACCTCTAAAAATTTTAAAAAAGTAATGAAATAGAGATGAAGGTGCATATTCTTTGCTCCTGTACTATGTGCAGGAGATCTAAGCAATTTAAGACATAATTTATTCTAAGATCAAAGTTGTCCTAGTTCAAGTGTCTCTGCTGGCAGAAATTATTTTACACTACCAAATTATTTTACTGTTTTTGTAGCAACTCTCAGGAGAGAGAACATGTTTTTATGTTCTCAATGCAGTAGGCAATTACTGAAGACCAGGGAAACATTTTGGCTGAGTCAAAGCTAGATCAGAAGTCTGCTTCTCCTTGAATATAGGTAAAAGAGCACTTGTTCTTAACCATTATAAACACAAATGATACTTCCAGTAGCTAAGGAAGAAGAAGACAGCATGTCCCCAGTGAACTGCCACTAGAACTGAGCCTATGCTGCAAAATATTATCTATGAATATTCATTTGAATTTTAAGCCACATTTGCTTTGACTTCAATTTTGCATCCCTTTTGTGTTTGCTTTTGGCATGTTCTAGTACATTAATTACTAGCAGAAATGTTTGCTGAAGATGAGGATTTTAATCAAATACTACAAAATATTTACTGAAAGTGCCCTTTGATTTTACAGTTGTGGGTATAGTCAGCAGTAATCTGATTCTTGATGTTAATTTAGACCTGTCAATGGAGAAGAAAACAGCAGGTAACCCACATCTTTAAATTCTTACTATTAAAATCAGCAAGAAACCATTCATGAGTCATAGTGACTTAATTGCATAGATACAGAAAATAATTTGGATAAATACTTCAGAACATGTCAATAGTCCAAAAATGGACTGCAAGATAAAGATGACACCACCTTTGTGACTTCAGTAGTCATGCACAAGGCTTTATAACATTCCTGCCGCTGGAATTGTTGCAGGAATGGCAGCTTCTACCATATCTAAACAGACACTTTGCTACTGACAATTTTGTGACTCATTCCCCCCCAAAATCAGAAGCTTTCATCTCAAACTTTCATGTTAACACAATTAAAAAATCACATTAGCATATAACCTGTACATCTCAGCATTATTTAGCATAGCTCAACATGCCATCTTGAAACATGAGGGTAAAGCCTCTCTCCATCGTAAAATGGGGTATAGTCTGCTTCCTAGAAACATTCACAAGTTGTATTTTAATTCCCAACATGGTTGTGAAGCCTGGGATTTTAACTCCGCATATTACAATTGTTAACATAATTTGGGTTTTTCACTTGCAGTTTGTGCAACAGACTTGTTTTTCTAAGCTTGGCCACTTTTGAATGCTTACTGGTGGCAGGAGGGAACATATTCAGTGATGTACCCATTGGTCAGTCTTCACCAGGCCCACGTTCTCCCTCATTCTCTGAGAAACACATACATCACATCTCTGAGAAACACATACATCACAACTCTCTCCGGCCAATCCCAAATACCCTCATGACTGGACCTAGGTTAAAAGTGTACCTTCTTCTCTCTTCCTCTCTCCAAAAATACATGCTATAAAATAATTAAGGTAATCAAATATATGTGTGCTTTATATATACACATGTGCCTATGATGATACATGGTAGATAGCCATTCCAGCAGAGCGCATAATCTCGTCTGCTTAGGAAGGTGCCTTGCTAACATACCTCTTATCAGCAGTATTAGATGCTTCAAAGCACTGTTTCTGCTACAGCCATGAAACGTCTTGACCTGGCAACAAGACTTTTGTCAGAGCAGGAGAGCAAAGTAATACAGCTCTTTAGGAGAGGGTCAGGTTGCAGAAAGTCAACCTTATATACTGTTAGTTCTAAATAAGCCTTTTTTCAATCCACCCCCCACCCCCCGAGTTAAAGAATACCAGTACAACTTTGCATTGGAGTATCCATGAAATGAAAGTGAAGAAATGACATTCAAAGACTCAGTGTTTGATCAACACAAAACAGCATGAGAAACAGGCACTTGCAACAGATCAAGAACAGGGAATTACATTTGTCTCCTTGGAACTGTATGACTTTGGGAATGCGCAGCTATTAAGAAACAGCAGAAAGACTCCCTCCAGAAAAACATTCAGAGTTGTAAGGAAATGGTTGGAAGATAATAAAAAACATGTTTGCCTTAATAATCTCGCAGCTAAAGAAGGTCAGAAATTTGAAATACTGAAGGACATTTAACTGCAAATTTTGGCAAACAGCGGAAAAAAGTGTTCTGCTATGTCTATACACAAGGGCATGTGACACTAAAGAAAAATCATGAAGCAAATATTGAACGTTCTTGGGACTATGTACGAGATTATTTCTACTTTTCAAGTTACTGCACTTCAGTTTTTGGCTTCTCTTGTCTAAAGCTATTTTATGACTCTAAATGAAAATTTATATTTTTATTGGGATGGTTACACAAGCAAAAAATTAAACTCTTCATCTTTGGCAAATAAGCCTCAGAGGAACTCTTCAAAATCTTATGGATTTCTGTCTACCAAAAGATTGTGACAAACAATGCTGCAAACAGAGTAACTGGAAAAGTAATAAAGATAATTCAAAGAAACAACCATTCTTCATGAAGATGTCTTCAACATTTTCTGTTTTTGAATATTGAAAAATATAGCTACAGCTTTCCATGAAAAAAGAGAACAAAAATAGCCTATACTTCCATTGGTGTTTAAACATATGAGAAAACATTTAAACCCTACCAAGTTGATTTCTTTTTTATAAGGAACAAAGCATATCCTATTGAAAACACAGTATGAATAGCTGAAGGAGTCAAGACTATTTTTGTTAAGCTCTTAGTTTTAAGCGAAGATGCATCTCCCTTTGTGCAAAGGTTAGCAGTGGAAGGGCAGATTTTAGCAGGATGAGGACCACACAGCTTTGTCCTTTTCCAGGTGCATTGCTGGTAGCCCTGCTAACACGTGCTTCTTGCAGACGTGCTCCATATGCAAGGCTACAGCCTGGGCCATGTGCCCCCTCCACCTGCCAGAAGTTCTCTCTCCAACCAGCCTGGGCAGTCATGTCAGGACTCTAGAGCAAGCTGTGGCCTCATCAACAGCTTCCTTTTTGTAAGTAGGGTTGGATTGCATCCTCTGACTACAGAGAATTTTACTGGGCTGCTAAGATACAGCATTCATTTTCAGATATAAAGAACAACCCAACTTAAAACCATAGTTTTGTTATTTTTCTATATTCCAAAATGCATGTGGGAAAACCGTGGTTCAGTTTTAAGATTTCTTATAATTTCAATTAGTCATACTACATATGTTTCATAGCTTCTTCCATAAAAGTATTTTTTAAATAATTACTTTATTAATAAGAAATTACTCCTCCATTTCCTATGATGTAAGTTAGTTTAAAAAAATTTAAAAGAGTAATAATTGATCTAAAACTAATTTCTCAAGCTTTTATTTTATATGATCTGAGGTTAATAGGCTTTATGTCTTTCAAGTGATTTGCTTTACCTGCCTATTTTAACATAGTACAGAGTACTGATGGATTAAATTTAAACCTGCATATTTTTTTCAGCTTAGGTTTCCTCCGGCACAACAGCACCTAAAACACATCAGTACAGCATGACTTGACAGAGCAGAAACAAGGTCTTGTGCTGTGCTCTTGAATGATATGCCATGGGGGAGACCTGGGAAGATTGGAAGGCTGTTATGGGAACCTGTGATCCTCATCCAAACAAGTGGAGACTCTATGGCTGAGAAATTTCACACTTATTAGGAAAAAAAAAGATAACATAAATATAACTATTTCAGGTCATACAGGTTTTCATTCAACCAGATACCTCTCAAAATGACAAAAATTGGTTCCCTTCAAGGAAAGAAAAGCTTAGGCCCAGATTTAGCCCAGATTATTTGACAGGATTTTTGAACTTGGACTGATATCCCGTTTCTCATGAGGCATCACCAAGCACAGGGCATACACAGTACATGAACCTCTGCAGTTCATAACACAGGAGATCTACCATCCAGTTTCCTGCCTTTCTGCCTCTCTCCCCATCATGCAAATATTTTTGTTCAGGTGCCTAAAAAGAGGTATGTGAACCCATTCAGAGAAAAGAGAAGAAAAAACCTTGTTCATTTTTTGGTTTTGCTTTCAAGATCACTTGGCATCCTTCTTCACTCAGAAAAGCTAAGCATCTGAAGTATGCAGAATCTGGAACTTGTGTCCATCTATCCTTCAGAAACACATTTCAGAGCAGTTTTGAATCCAAGTGCATAAAATAATAATGTATAAAAGTATCAACCGTGGATCTGCTGTGAAAACTATTAAAAAGGACTTTAAACTTACATTTTCAAGTTCCTTGTGTTATAACTGAAGTTCATTCACTCCTGTCTTTTCATCAATTTCAAGAGCCTTATCTCCCCAAGCATATATCAGTCATACATTTCCTTAGTCACATCTCAAACATTCATTTCTGGTTCCTGAAAAATCTTCAGAACCAAGTTTCTCTGGAAAAGAGCTAGAATCAAGTTTCTATATGTTAATCTTGTCCTATATATTAATATATATGAATATATATTTAATGTTTAAACAAGCAGGTCCAATGCTGATGAGCTTTTGTTAAGCTATGAAATAAATTTTTCTACCCACCAGTTTTCTGATACAATCTCAGTACTGAAACAGAAAGGGTGGATGTAAAGTTCATTTTAAGTGTTCAGTGCTTTTAGAGAAATATCTTCTCAGAACTGTAGCTTGAAGTTGGGGACATCATTTCCTTGGGAATATCAGAAATAAGCATAAAGAGGGTGGAAAATGGGCTTGGGTCCTAAGATCTAGAACAGCGAAAAGCCATAAGAAAGAAAAAACTGTGAGTAGTCATCGAGTCTTTCCCAGCTGCCCTCAGCTCACAGTCAATGGACACATGTTGTTTTATGGGTTTTGCAAGGACCGGGTCAGCAGTGTGAACTGCTGGAAGAAAGATTATGAGCCATATGATTTACATGAAATATGACATAGCTGCATAAGCTCCCAGGTACAGATATGAAGCTACATGCTATCCATATGACATTCACAAAGTCTTTTCTTTTTCCAGTGCTGGGGTTGAGGAAGGGAGGTTATGACAGAATTTGAGAAACTAAAGGGATCAAACACTCCTCAGTTTGAACGAGTTAACATGGTTCATATCTTGTTTAGCTAGTGATCTATTTTGTCCTTTGAATTGGGGAAATTTTAAAAGACTTTTTGGGCAATCTGTGACTAGAGATAGTAAATAAGGTTGTGTTCTACACAATTTGTTTCTAATTTCTTCTTGTTTAGGAGTATCTCATTACTGAAGAAATGAAGACTGATCCAGCTGAGGTAAGATTAGATGTCAAGAGAATATCTAGAGCTGTTAGTAGTGACTACATGCTTTCTTTAATTAGCAACTGCTCAGGTAATACAATAGAAGCAATTGATAATAGGGGTCAAGGTGTTATTATTCTGTTTGGACAGAAACTCTTTTCCAGGGTAGCTTCTGCTAGAAATGAATGACACAATTACCCAAATTTTAAGAAGCACAGCTATATCCCACCATTTTACTTGAGTAGCAGGACTAGAAATATAGGGAAGAAATCTACTGGCCATTATTAAGGAGTGCTAAAGCACAACTCTTATGCATCCACACATAGCTGACATATATTTCATTTTCTGATTCATAGAGTTTGTCAGTTCTCCAATAAACTTAAAAGTAGTTGAGAGCAGCTATACTTTTGACTTTCATATTCTTTTATTTTGCACAAAGTTCCCCAAAATATGTCTATTAACCATCACTCAAGGACATTTTGAGGTGTTGTCATTTTCATCTTGGACTCTGACAAATATTTTAAATATTAGTCTGATAAACACTACAAATTTTTGTTATAATTCTGTACTCCACATAAAAATTTAATACATTATTGAGTATGTAAAAGACAACTATCTATAATGAATGGGGGTGGACAGATCATCAGGCATTAAAAATAACATAGGACTCAAAAGAATTAGATACATTACAATGAGAAAAAAGTTTCCAAAGATATCTCCAAAAATAGAGGAATTCACAAGTGGTCTACAAACAAAATGATGAGAATATGGAGTTTTGTAACATCTCCTGTTCACCTGCCATTTCTAATTTCACAACCAAAAATAACTACTAGCTGCGCACATGCATATAATGCTTTAGTAAATAGTTTTGTTCAAGTAGTTATATTTTGCTTTCAGAAGTCTTTTAGAGCTGTAACATTAAAACAATCAAGAAAACCAAGTTCATAAGAAAAAGGAGAATTTAAAGGAGAATTTACAATTTTTTAATAAGAACCTAAAGGAATGGCTTGTTGTTTTCTAAGCATGCACGACTAACTGAACACTGCCATGGAAATTTACTTCAAGATGAATGTGCACTCAACCATTTCCAACTGAAAGAGAGATACGGGGTTGTGGGGCTCAGGGGAGATCTTTTGCTCGCTTCCTGGGGTATTCCATTTATACGGGGAAGTCAGATAGGACTTGCACGAGGCTCATTTTACAAAGATATTCAAGATCAAGAACTAGAAATACATTTGGATTTGTTGTCTTGATCTATAAAAGGAAGTTATTGTTTACATACTGTATAACAATAACACTTGCAGAGTTGCCCGAGATTTTTGACCAAACAGTCAGGAACTAGGATATCAACAGTGAGGTGGTACAATCAGTCATGGAAAACAATTATAAAGCTTAAAATATGGAACAAACAGGATGATGTAGGTAACAAGGGCACTGGTCTTCCATTCCATTTTTGCAAAACAGTAAAACTGAGCTCAAATCATGAAAGTAAATGTTGTGACAACAAACTAAACCAGAATGCTAAATCATACTAAATCAATGTAAAAATTACAATATAAAGACAAACAATCCCCCAGCTTACTGAATATTTAAAATTAACATCCTCAGGTATTGACATATTTCTTAAATATAGCTAACTTATCACAGCCTTTTCTTGGAAACATATGGGAAATTGTCCTCCTTCCTTTCCTCCTACAATTCAAGTGCCCCCTACAGGAGGAGAGAATGAAGAATCACTGTACAGCCCACGTTGAAAGAGCAACTGTCTGGACAAGCTACTCCATGAAGAGATATGAAGTTATTAATTACTCCCTTGAGCAAGCCATGCTGTGAGATGCAGTCGTGCACACAGGAAGATGGAGAAAAATACAAGTTAGCTCAAATATATTTCAAGTATTTCTTACTGACAGGAAAATATTGACAAGTCTTGAGATTGCTCAGGACATCGGAGCTGGACAACACTGATTCCTCCTGAGTGTATGCTTAAGTTAGAAGAGATACCAGTTATTAGTATCGAGTACCAATAGCTCACCCCTATGATAGTGGTGTGTCTTGGGTATAGTTTCCCTTAGGTGAGTACAGAATTTCCCTTTCAGAGTTTTCTGATTCCCTTTAATCCTTAACAGCTAATAAAAAACACACTGAGGGCATGGAAGTAAACCTGTAACATACAGTAGTATTTGACCACGAGGTTGTTCCCCTGGAGATACATAAATGTATTTCTCCTTAACAAGGAATGAAGCTAATTGTTAGATAGAGATAGTACTGTCAGGGACAAAATTCCCACAGGACAAGTAAAAGTTTGCTGAATTGAAGATTTTGGTTAAAATTCTGCTCAGAAAAATGCCAAAGCCAATTAGTACACCAACTCGTGTCCATTATGCTCAATGATGTATAATAATTTCCCTGAGATTCAGCTATATGAATTCAGGTTTTCTTTATAAGGAAAAGAAAATACACCACCAAACACCAAAACCAACAAATAAATGAGAAATTGCTCAGATAAGTATGAATGGAAAAAAAACCCTGAAGATTTTTATTCACTTTTTTACGATATAATTCTACAAACCAAACATGTAGATAAAAAGTTACTATGAATGAAAAGGCTGAATATTGTTAACTGCAAGAACAACAGAATTCTTAGTGTACATTCTGGTATATGCATGGGGACATATTTAGAAGTTAAAAAAACACAGTAAAGATGGGGGAAAAAAAGGTGGCAGGGGATTTGGTGAAGTGCATATTTCCTTTCAGATGTAATTCCTTGCAGACAGACGTTCTAATTGAGTCTTCAGTTCAGCCAGGTTTAGGAAAAACTGCTGCAAATAAGCTGGAGTTTTCCCGTGATTTACCATCTAGCATAAATGAGAGTGTGTGCACACGAGTGTACACATGCACAGCTGTCCAACCAGCTTTCCTGTATGCTGTAGACTTTCATTTTTAAGGCAGTAGCTGGAGTACATAATATAGCGATGATAACGTAGAAAAGCACTGCCACATCTTCAAGTCCTCCAAAACAGGACACTACTACAGGTTATTTTACAGAATTTCTAATTACAACAAGATGCTCTACAGTTGGCTTGGAGATGTTTTAAGCACCAAATGAATTACTATAGCTCCCAGGAGCCTCAACTTTGCCATGAATTCTGTGGTGCTCTATATTGTACAACTGCAAACAGACTGTTCCCTGTCATTCTGGTAATAAATCGTTATTCTTAAGGACTTAAACATTTTTTTATTCCATTTCTAATACTTAATAATCAAAGATAGGTCACAGGTTCCTTCCCAATTCTACCTTAATTTACCTGACTATAGTCAGTTATGACCTCAGAGGACACAAAACCATAAAAAGAAAAAATGAATCCATATTCTGCAATAGAAAACCCCACACACCATGAGAGCACCAGGTTAAAAATAACAATATCCTAACCATACAAGATTAGTAGAGAGAAATTCAACATTTTTGTAGTAAAATTATCTACCTTAACAAATAAAAGTGTCTTCTACTCCCTGCTTGCAATTTTTTTACATTCTTTCTCTTCAAATACCCATAAAGATCACAAAACTTAGGTGTGGATAATCCATTATCATTGGAGACCAGCCACAGCTTTAGCACACAGAAACCATTCAGTTCTCATTGAGTTTTGTTTTGCTTGGGTTTTTGGGGTTTTTTTAAGTCTTTTCAAGTGGATTCACATCTGCATAGAAAGTACTTTCTACACCACTTGTGTCTGGTTTGTCTTACTCATATACTACAAATAATTTATCATAGCAAGACCTCCCTCTGCATTAAAACTATATGCAGTTTTCAGACCTTGTAAATCTTCCAAGTTCAGTTACTTTTCCTTACAGACCTTCTAGAAGCTAGAGACTTACAGTACAATATTTTAAAATAATACAATAATTTTAAAATTCCAGAATTTACTTCTACCTCTTGGCTTATATCCCCTGATTCCAACAGCATTGTAAACCAAATAACCTGAGAAGAAATGCATTGCTGCTGCTGAAATTTTTAGTGCAAATAATAATATTCATTTATGTGATATTATTCATCAGAAACAGAGCACTTTTTCCCCTATGGTTAGAAATACAGATTTGCCAATACTCATAATGGAGAAAAAAAGATATCAGAGACAAGTTGGATCAGCTCAAAGATTCTACCTGTGAGACTACATCCATGTTGTGAATACAAAAGAAAACTACCAGTAAGTACCAAGGAAATGAAAACACCTCACTAGAAGATGAAGTTACAGAAATAAATTTTTTTTAGCAGGAAAGGGAGGGTACTCGCATTGTCTGATTATGTAGCCAACACTGTTTTCTAAGCAGCTGCAGAAAGCCATATCAACATATGAGTGAGACTTCTCCAAAACCAATTCAAAACACATAACTTACCAACACAACTTATATTCCCCTCACAATTTAAGCTAAATTGCAGTTTCTGCATAGATTGTTATTTCTGCTTTGAATTACACTGTGGATTCTCCCTCTCTTTACTGACTGACTACATACAGGACCTAGGGAGACTAGGACTCCCTGCTACTCCATTTTTTTTCTTGGCCACAGCATGGGCAAGATGTGTATCTACGAAAGAAAAGTCTTTCCAATAATTCATTTTTCATTTGCTCTAATAGGATCATATACATAAAAATAATAATAAAAAGGGCAACAAAACAAAATACTACAAAGATGATACAATTATCACCTTGGGGATAGGAGAAAGAATGAGCCAGACACAACAGATGTGAATCGCATCACTTAGCATCTAGCTGCCAGGCTCCTGGATACTAAAATGGTGAAAGTCTACTAACAGAATATGACTAGAAAGGTAATGGAAAGCAGACATGAACTTCTGATTGACGGTTAGCTAAAATACTAAATTCAGACTTCAGAAAGCATGAAGAATATTTCATTCTTCATTAAAATGGTGCTGAAAGAACAGTGTCAAACTCAATTCACAGTTAGCATTTTAGCTAATTGCAGTCACACATTTGAAATTACTACAACTGTGGGGAAAAAATTGAAGTTCAAGTTGTGTAAGGAAGCATGGCAGTTAAACAGTGATTATCAAGGAAAATTGTGTTGCTTCTGGGAAGTACTGAAAGCATTGATCCCAAATAACTTACCATTTATGGGTAAAAGACTATGCACATTTTATAGCTCCGTAGAGTATTACTTCGTCTTCAGTGAGAGAAGAGGTATAGCCCTTAACATACCACAGTAAGACCCACACTTCCTGCTATAATAAGCAGATTACAAAGAGTGAATGCAACAGAAGCTTAAGCCTTTCCTGCATCGGACTATGCATTTATGCATAATTACATAGGGTGACTCCTATTAGCTCTATTAAGAAAAATGAAATCTTATTTTCCTGTTAAGATGACAGTAGCTCTGTCTACACAGGCAGACAGTGCAGTACAGAGTAGGAGCAGAACTGCAGAGAAAAACACTAGGTGCTGGGGACTTAATACTGACATGACATACATTAAGAGATTTTACTTCAAATTCTCTACCCAGTACAGCTGACTGAATGGTTTAGTTGTTGGATGCACAAGACAGACTCATGGAACAGTTCTCTTAGTTTAGGCCTATTTGCATTTCAGTCCACGTCAGAAGCGAGTTTTCCAATTGCCTCCTCTTACTGTGCTTCAGTTCACCTTGCAAATGGCCATGGGACATACAGAGTGGATTTCTATAAAGTTAAACTGATCTCAAACATTCAGTCCAGAAGGGTATCTGATGAGCCCCAAACACCAATAGATATTCAGTCTACAGGAGCAGATAACAGCTAATGACTGAAACAGTTAAGCTAGATCCTCACTACCAACTCTCCTGCTCTAAAGATCTACTGCACCCACTGGACCACACTACTTGGTTAATATGGTCACAGCCATAGCACTTGCCTTAGGCTAGTACTACTTTCTCTAAATAGCACTAAGAGTTATAAAGAAAAGATGAAATCAAGAGGAATAAAAAGAGAACTGCAACAGACATCAAGCAACCCTTACTGTGCCTGGATGAAAAGCTGTTTCTGTAGATTACATTCATTCTGATGTTTAAAACAATGCTATGCAACATGCAAGACAGACAGAGCCTGTGGAGAAAAATGTGGACATGACTAGCAACTATAAAAAATTAACTTTTTTAGTTAATGACTTCTGGGGTAGACAGCAGACATTTTTTAGCTGCACTGTTTAATTGCACAACCAAGTTGATGACAAAGGTTTTCAAAGGAAAATATAATTAGCACTGACTCAAAAGGCAAATAACTCCTGTTTCCTTCCCACCAAGTAGGCAATAGCTTTAAAGCTATATTTAGGCTTTAATAAAGCCATTTACCAGTCTGAATTTTATAGTGAAAAACACACCAATGAAGTTAAAGTTAGGGAATTGAACACAAGCTAAAAATCTGATTGGATCTAACCAGCTCCCCCTAAGAGATGTTCAATTGTTTCTTCACAGTGGTCAGTCCTGTTCTTCAGGTTCCTCCCTGACTTCCATTCATCTTTCCCAAAACCATGCTAGCATGTGTGAGAAGACAGACCACCCTCCAACCATGCAAATGGCACCTGTGTGGTTTTCAAAAAAATTTCTGCTATTAAGCTTCTACTCCCACTTCTAGCCTTCTTCTCACTTATGAGGTAATAGGATAAACCCAACCAAAACAAAAAGAGCCCCCATTTTTGAAGCAAGAGTTATGTCACAATCATATTTTAGTGTCAGAAACTTAATTAGCATTCATGTTGGGCAAAACAGCTGTCATCATCTCCTCTGCCCCAATGTTTAATATCTTTGTCAATGATCTGGATGAAGGGACTGAGTGCACCCTCAGTAAGTTTGCAGAAAACACCAAGATGTGTGGGAGTGTTGATCTACTTGAGGGAAGGAAAGCTCTGCAGAGGGATCTGGACAGGCTGGATCAGTGGGCCAAGGCCAATTGCATAAAGTTCAACAAGGCTAAGTGCCCGGTCCTGCACTTGGGTCACGACAACCCCATGCAACGCTACAGGCTTGGGGAACAGTGGCTGGAAAGCTGCCCGGCAGAGAAGAACCTGGGGGTGCTGGTGGACAGACAGCTGAACATAAGCCAGCAGTGTGCCCAGCTGGCCAAGAAGGCCAATGGCATCCTGGCTCGTATCAGGAATAGTGTGGCCAGCAGGAGTAGGGAAGTACTTGTCCCCCTATACTTGGCACTGGTGAGGCTGCATCTTGAATACTGTGTTCAGTTTTGGGCCCATCAGTACAAGAAGGGCACTGAGGTGCTGGAGAATGTCCAGAGAAGGGCAATGAAGCTGGTGAAGGGTCTAGAGCACAAGTCTTATGAGGAGTGGCTGACGGAACTGGGGTTGTTTAGTCTGGAGAAGAGGAGGCTGAGGGGAGACCTGATCGCTCTCTACAACTACCTGAAAGGAGGTTGCAGTGAGATGGGTGTTGGTCTCTTCTCCCAAGTAACAAGCAATAGGACAATGGGACAAATGGCCTCAAGTTGCACCAGGGGACGTTTAGATCGGCTATTAGGAAAAATTTCTTCACTAAAAGGGTTATCAAGCACTGGAACAGGCTGCCCAGGGAAGTGGTTGAGTCACCATCCCTGGCAGTATTTAAAAAAACGTGTAGATATGGTGCTTCAGGACATGGTTTAGTGGTGGACTTGGCAGTGCTAGGTTGGTTAATGGTTGGACTTGATCTTAAAAGCCTTTTCCAACCTAAATGATTCTATGAATGTCACCAAGTGAACTGTGGAGCAAAAGGTCTTCCTTAGAGGACACAACAATGTTTTAATTATTATCAGCTATAATTTGTAAGTTGCATACAATCTTCCCAGCCAAAGTGATGACATAAGGACTAAAATAACTGACTGCATAGAATCAAGTCTTTCTGAAAGCGTAAGATCTTACAGAATCATTGAAGTTATTTCCTTCAGTACATCCATCCTAATTCTTCCTCTGCTCAGGTCTTCAAGAAAATGTATGGGTATTTGAATATCCACAAGAAGTATATTGATAAAAGGAGTATATTGATACAAATGAGAAGTTTTGATGGCCAAACTGAATCATTATAAAGCACAAAAATCAATACCTTTCAGTTCTTTTACTATCCTTCTGTTCTACTCACATCCTGATGCTGTTAAAATGATAACAAAGAACTATCTTTGTCAGTTGATAAAGTAGATAGCACGACAGTCATGGATCTTACGAAATACTTGCCAGGAAAAATGAATCCTTCAGGGGAATGTTTGCTTTCCTTTTTTTTTCCAATAAAATGCAGGAACAGAAACACTTACTCTGTTTGTTTTGGGGTTATTTTGGTTGGGTTTTTTGGTTGAGGGTTGAGGGTTTTTTGCTTAGATAACTTCAAATGTCACTGGTTAATTCTTGACAGGAAGTGCAAGTACCATTTTAGTGACATTCTGAAGTACTTATGTGACAATTTCAAACATCCATAATTCAGAAACCTCAATTCCCTAGACATGCATTTCAACACCAAAATAGTTACCCTGCGTTATTTTAAAATAACTTTAAAACTTCACTTTTTTCATTAATTTATCTAGAAAAAGATTGCACAAAAAACTTTTTTAAATTAACTTTGTAACAACAAGAATCCAGAATGATGCAAGCTCATGGAAAGACTTCCTTGAGATTATGCAGTGTCTTGCATTTGTTACTCGTTGGGAACCTGGAAGTTTTTATTTTCAAAATAAGTGTACCAGTTTTAGAAAAAAAAGATTTTACAGTTCCCAGTGCCCTGGCACCCTGCAACAATAACTGGACTGAGCAAATTATGCTTGACCACCACTGAGCAAAGATGTGCAGCTTTCTAATTAGATAGCATGGGGGTGATGGCTACAGGCCTTCTGGATAGTTCATCTTTATTATGTCATTCAACCTTTAGAATATTGAACAGTTTTATGAAACAGAATATGGTCTAAAATCACCTTACAATTATAAAAAGCAGTTTTCCTAAAGGTTCCTATAGTGTAGTGTTTTAGGGATTTTACCGGGGAAGTAAGTAATCATCTGAAAGAGGAGAACCAGTAGACTCATCAAAATGCAAATAACAAATGAGAGGAAAGTACAAAGTAAGGCAGCTCTGTTTCCACATTTCCTGAAACTGTACCAGATGGGCCAATACTTGCCTTTCATTAACTAGTGTACTGGGATAAAGCTGTGTTAATTAAATCACTAAACTACCACTAATTCTCTGTTATTTACTAATTCAACAAATTTAATTTTTTTGTTTCGTTCAATACAGCAAATTCTAATTAAGTCTTGTAGAGTTGAAAGGATCAATAATTAAATAAAAGATGACTAATGATATGCAGTTATCTATTGTAACATTAGCAGCAAAACACAAGTTCAAGGCACAAACTAGCTTATATGGAAAGAACATTTTTGCACTAAAAAGACCCCACAGAAGAAAATATTCAAGCAAGAACTTTACAGTATACTTGCTAGAGCATTACAAATGCTGCCAACACACTCACTGAGACACAGGCTGTTCACCATGGAGTTGTGCAGCTTTTCCCTGAGATAACCTCACCAACAGTACAGTCTTTTCAGAACCTGACTTTGTGGCCTCCAAGTTAGAGTCTCAGCTTCCCTGTATCAGCCAGAGGTAAACACACAGTACTCCAAGCTATAAAGAGCAGATCTCATCTCTGTGCAGGTTCCCTTCACCACAGAGTCAAAGTCTTGTCAGGAAAGTAGCTAGAGTGCCAGGCAGTCTTGTTACCCTTTCGTCCCACATGGCCTTTTGGGGAAAACAGCCAGCTGAATAAGCCAGAACAAGCCACCAACTGTCCTAATTGTTCCCAGCAGGACTAGCAATTCAGAGTCTTATCTAAGTGTTTCCCTTCATTTCACTCTCCGCTTCCAACAAGCAATCCTGGGAGTGCAGAACATTATCTATTAGGAGCTTTTCCTTCACTCAGCCATAGTCAGTCAAGAAGTCCTTTATCTAATGTGCTAAAATTTGAGAACCAGCAGAAAATCAGTCCATAAAATAAAGTTGTTCTGTTCTTCTTTCCATGCAAGGCCTTGTGTAACATTCTGTGTCCCTGCCAAGGAGGTACACCAGCACTAGGACAACAAAGTCCCAGCCCAGCAGGCACACAAAACTCTGGAGGCTGAAGAGCAAGGAGTAGGAAGCAGATGAGGACTGTTCCTATTCTAGAAGAGCTGATTAACATTGCTTAGTTAAAAAAAGTCCATCTTTAAGGCACATATTAAAATTCCTCAAACAAGTAAACAAAAACCACCTTCTAGTTGGAGTGCCAGCCTACTTCATCACATATGAAATCATCTAATGAAAATATCTGAATTCAAAAGAAAAACCTTGAAATTTTTCATCACTCTATGCTTATTTTTGAAGGAAGAGAACTGTGCAGGAAATTGATACTTCAAGGAAAAAACAGAATAAAAAGAATTATAACAATTACAACTGACACTTAGTGTTTGCGTTCCAGCTCCATCCATAGCCAGTACCCTCTTCCTATGCCTGCTATGAGTGGGAAAACGCCCCGCCACTAAAACATCTTTAAGACTGACAAATACATGAAACCAGAATAGACCAAACTAAATTTGCTACCAGTACAAGAGAATCTTCTGTCAGGAGACAGAAAACATTGTTAAGCAAAAAAGCTTACTTAAGAAACTATTTTACTAAAAGACTGGACTGTACTGGAGACTGCTGAGTGGATAGTGGGAATAGTACCCAGGGTTAATTACCAATGGTCCTCTAGAGGAGAGATTATTAGCACCACAGAAAATGGATAACAACTTCCTTAGGTAACAGCTGTGGTGCTAATACTCAAGTTTGGCAAACAAGGCTCCATCAAATATCCATGCCAAATGCTCAGCTGTATGTATGACAGGTGTAACTAACCTGTCCAGTTTTTAATTCTTTCCATATTTGTATTTATGATTCTTAATTGTGTAGTCTCTTCATACACTCACCCATAAATTAAGCCAGTGCCAAAGAACTAGAAGCTGGACTTGTTCATTTGCATCCTAATAACAAATTATTATTTGACTCCTAAGAAATGGTGAAACTCCAGATGATGTATTTGCTCAGTTTTGTTACTGTGCTTTTATTTAAAAGATATGCAAGTATAGGACACATTGGCACCATTTTTCTTCCGACGCATTAGTGAAAGGAAATGCAAGAGCAAGCATCTGAATTATATAAAAGGATGATTTCTTTGGACAGCTTCCCAAGTGATTAGTTCAGGAATTTGAGTTGTCAGAGAAACCTCTGAGGCACAGAAGCTGCTTGTGCAGATGGGCAGACTGCTGAACCTGCAGTGTGTCCATCCTTTGGATGAAGCACATGGCATTTCTTCCTCCATCCTTCTGAAACTCTCCTTAGAAAGCAGAGTTCTAAACTCCAGGTGCACACTGAGAAATGACTCAAGGCTAAAACACTGATTAAGACTCTAATCTCACCCCTATTGCCTTTGAGGGCAACAGATCAGCCTATCTTCCCTCCCCCAACCCTGACCAAGTTTAGTTTCTATGACAGCACCTTCATGCCCCCAGCAGCACCAGGGCCAAGGGGGTCGGTCTGGCTCACTGTCAACAGAACTCACAGAACTACATAAAAGTTACTTTTTGGTTGCGTGCTGTGCAGATATAAACACTAAAGAGCATCCATTCTCAGAGCTGATGCATAAATCTTTAACACACACATTCTTTAAGAACCATTACGAGGCAAATACACCACAAAATATGAACCCTGGCGGCTTTTATATTGGCTTTAACAGAGGAATACAAGTTATAGCCATTTCTAGCTATATAAACTGGCATTTCTCAGGCATTTTTTTTCATGTTTACCTAATTAAGCATCAAGCCTTCATCAGAGATTCCCTTCTTTCCTGCTTATTAATTTCTTTTTAGAAAGGACTGCTAAACAAAGGCATACAAGCAAAGCAAAATGTTCAGTGGTAAAACTCCATTCATATTCAGATAGCTCTTAAGGGAATACAGCTGATACAGTAGATAGTATGTACACGATACATGTATAGACATATACACAAAAATTAGAGAACCTCAGCTGCAGCCTGCACTCAAAACAGAGCACCCAAAGTAAGAGCAATTTAATGTGCAACTAATCCACCAGACAAGTAATGATAATGAAACAAGGCTGATTTAGATTACATTCTGACGGGTGACATTTTTGTTCAGCTTTTCCTCTGGAAAATTTACTAGCCTGGATGTGTTCTTCTCTTGGGAAGAAATTGTGGAAGGAGGTGAAGCGTGTATAATTATACTTTCTTCCAATTGTTTGCGATGCTCAAGCTGAACTGTACCTCTATTAACTAAGGAGCTTAGGAAGGTCACAGTCTTCAAGGGATTATGCTCTACTGAATATTGAATAGTAGGTCTAAAATATTATTCATCTGTACCAACGCATCAAAAGTCAAGCTTAAAACATTTCAAGACTTTGTTTGTTTGTGGGTTGAGTGGGTTTTTTTTTCCATTTACCTTTGAGATTTCCTTTGTGCAAGGGGACTGTATTCGATGTATTTATTTCTTACTACTGTTCTGGAGTTGAGATTATCAAGAAGCCGGCTAAAGTGATTGGAGAATACTTGCAACAAGTTTAGTCTTTGAAGAAAAGAAAGTATATGTTCTCGTACAAAAAAAAGTAGGTAAAGGGAAAAATACTTCAGAAGGACAACGACATACATTTGGCAAAGCACTTCATATTTCTTGTAAAAAGATATGGAGCAGAGAAGAATGAAAGTGTGAATAGAAGAGGGGAAACCTCACTCTTGTCCACATGCCCTCTGATTGAAGGAAAAAACAAGCCAGAGATACAATGAAACAAATCAAAAAATAACCCAATTATCTTGAGAAAATAATTGTATTGAATCTGGCGTACTATACACTCAAGATGCCATAACAAAACAAAAGGAAAAACCACTAACACATTCCTGGGTAAATTAAATGGTCATCATGTGTCATAAATTTGTTTTTTCAGTCTTTCACATGCTTGCATTTCTTTTAAATCTAAACTCCTTAAATTTACAGTAACTGGTCTGGAGATCATTACATTACCTGTTAATTGCATTTCATCCTAAACTACTATCAATGTAAACTTCCTGTATGTCCAACTGTGCTTGGGAATATATACAAATTACTTCTAAACCTCTCCAAAGATCATCCAAGTACTGGGAACGTACTTGTTTATTGATTAATGTATATTATCAGGTATCAGATTTGTTCTGTGCAGAACTGAAGAGAGAATTATACTCTTCTTCCTTCGAAACACACACAGAAATACTTTGTCACAACTATCAATAGAGCTCTTCTAGAGCAGAAATTACATTTTAACCCTGAACTGCCTGGTTTCTCCTTCCTTCTTGACTTTAGATAAAGCATTTCAACTTGCTCATCTCTAGTGAACAGGTAAAGACATTAACTAATTTATGTAAATCATATAATTTAAATGTCCAAAACCTCCGGTTTATCAAGGTCTGAAGGTCAGTAAAGCAATAATGAATAAATCTGCTTTAATCAGAAAGTAGTCCACTCTCTCAGCTTGACATTTTCTGCTGCTTTTTGCCATGTAATTTTTGAAAGGAATAATTATGCTTTTGTACTATTATCAGAAAACTGATTATATTTAAAAACTTTATTGTATGCACTGTAGTCTGCAGCCTGTACCACAAATTCCATAGACATGAAGCACTGTGAGTACTCAAACTCTCTATGCATTCCACATTTCTTTTAGAAATGTAAGGTTTTAATTAAAACCAACTTTTTCCTACCCTGTAACAATCTCACTTATTAATCTTTGATCCTATACACCCAAACTGTCACTTGTTAAATTAGCTGTCTGCAGTATCATTCTAATCAGATTATTTTAATACGTATGGTTGCTGTTGGCTCCTTTGCAGTCTCAAATACTTGAAAAAATCAGAGTAACTGTGTGAAGCAAAGTGTAAATCTGAACTATGCATTGATTTATTGTGTCAAAGTATGAATGACAAGAGGATTTGCTATGTCACACAAAACGTGATGTTTTATATACCTTTCTAATAGGTCCCTAGACATATAAAACTCATTGGTAGTCTAGGAATAGCATGTTATATTCATTAAAAATTTCAAATTTCTT
Source organism: Morus bassanus (assembly GCA_031468815.1). Lineage (NCBI taxonomy): Eukaryota > Metazoa > Chordata > Aves > Suliformes > Sulidae > Morus > Morus bassanus. The sequence continues at coordinate 34,219,429 of CM062574.1, read as the reverse complement.
CATGATAAATCTTACAATATTATACAGTATTTCAACACACTAAGCAGCAAGTAAAAACTGAAACCTAATGGCTGAACCCGTCATCGCTACCTTTTGCATATCCACAGTTACAATTCTCATCTGTAAGCTGTCTCCTACCTTCAAATATTAAATGAGTGTACATGTCCTTCTCTTACATATCTTTTTCAGTTCCTCAATACACACTGGTTCTATTTACAGACCAAGGAATAAACTAAATCTATTTTGTATCCTCCAGTACCAGAATACAGTAGTATTGCCATGAGGAAGCACCTGAGAAACAGACACTAAGAAGAGCATTGTACACAGTAAATTAAGATGTTTATTCTGAGGAGACTCATTTTAAAGACAGATCTTACTCAAACACAAAAAATAGATAAATCAAGATATGCAGATTCTCAGTGGATATATCCTGGGACAAAGAATATTTTGATATTTCCAAGATCTGAGCTATATTATCCTTCAGGTGGAGAATTATGACTTCTTTTCATCAGGGAAATAGGGAGCCAAAAGTGGAGAGGTGCAGTGATATTCACTACCGCCTCTTGCACACATTTGCAGATGAAACTACCATCAGTGGAAACCTTTTTTTAGCCACTGGGGAAAAGAGTTTCTACTGACCTTAAAAGTTCCAACATAAAGTTGACTTTCCATAAATTCTTCATTTGCTAAGTCTGTCAGAGTTGTTACTAAAAGTCTACTTTTCCTGATAAATTGGAAGTTTACACAAATGAAACAACTTCCCAGTCTAGTAACACCACATTCATTGTGGAAAGGCTATAATTTGGTAATTACAGTTGATCAAAAAAATTTTACACTCTTCCCATCCCCTCACCTTTTTTTTTTTTTTAAATAAGAATTTTAAAAAATCTCTGGTTTCACTGAAGTTTCTTACAATAATATATAGCTAAATATTAATTATATTTTCAGAGAAAAATGAAACTATTTTGTGCTAAAAAGATAGTTCTGCAAACAATAGCAAAAATTAATAGTAGGTGTTAGAGGATAGATTACTTCATTGTTTTTCTTCCACAATAAAATAGGACAGACATTTGAAAGTCTAAATCCAAAACTCTAAACCAATTTCCTTTCTGTTTCTAATTAAACTATCCCCTCATGAACTTTACTGGTACAAAGAAAGTTATTTTAATTCCAAAGCACTGATTTTTAAGAAAATTACATCATCATTTGTATTTCTGCTTCACAGGTGGAAACAACCATTGAATTGTACTGCTAGGTGTATGAAACCTGATTCTGTTAAAAACAGGCAGGTGCTGCAAGTATTTTAATCGCAGGTTGTAAAAGCAGAGAGAAAAAGCAAGCTTTATGGTGAATAAAGCAGCCTGTCATGCTATTGTGCCCTGAGGGTGAACAAAATGCTAGATCCTTTATCAAATAAAATAAAAACAGCTTGTATCTTTCTTACATTAATTGGCTCATGACTGAACTTTAATAAACCCACAAACTGTCTTTAAAAGTTTCCTTCCAATTTAAGCTTTATCTTTTTATCTAACATTTCCCTAGTTAATGGAATTTCTGAGCAAATTCAGTGCAGTGTCAGAGTTTTATTGCCATTCAGTGCTTTATTCTGTTTCAAAGCATTTCAAGCCAGCATACACATCCTTGCTCAAAATATTTTGTTATAATTTTAATCATATTTCTCATTTATCTTTTCAACTAGCTCTTACATATATTTCACTTCTACAGTTAACTCAAAGGTGTATTATCTACATGTCCTCTAAGACAACAGTAACTATTTTGAACACATTAAAAAAGGAAAATAAAAAAGGAACCAATGGAAAGTAGACATTTAAAATAATCCATGCTCTGAAATGGCCTGTTTATTGTCATCATCTAGTACATTTAGACAACCAAAGATATCTAGTATGTAAACTCCTAAAGCTAGGTCAGGTGAAACTCCTAGTTACTGTGTATTTAACTTCAGATTCATCCATTCTGAGAAAAAAAGATTCATCTGCCTCTCCGTACAAGTCATTTTCTAGAATTAAGCAGCTGGGAAATGAAAATATAGGTAGTCAAAACAGAGCAAGTAATAAAAATTAACTTCCACCTTAACACTAGAAAACCAATCAGCTTATTCAGTTTAGTCATGATTAGTAAAATAGCTGATGAGAGGAAAGGGCTTTACAAAAACTTACATACCTCTGAAAGATGATGCTGTAGCATCCACAGACAATAAAATAAGTACAAAGAAAGCTCTACTTAAATCTCTGCAGATATATTGCATTAATGCTACTGAATCTTCCCTTCAACTCAATCTAAAAAAAAATTTTTTTTACTATTATGGAGCTTCCAAAGTCAATCATATCACTGTTGTTGAGACCAGCCACCATAATTACACGAAGTCTTTAATTTAAACTATTAGAAATAGTTTATTCAGTGGAAGACCAGGTAAAATTGCATCTCCTACGTAGATAAATGTATTCTAAACCACTCAAAGTTACATGCTTATCACAATATTTTTCTTTTCAGCAAAATTTCAGAGGAGTCACAGGGAGTGAGGAAGGAGTATGGAAGAGTCAGAACTGCTCCCATCAAGTCTTACTCAAACGATTCAGTATCCTACTCTTTTTTTGAGTCAGATGATATTTATCTGGTCTTCCACGGAGCTTCACTACTATCCATTTTATGAGGCACTTCACAGTTGTGCAAATTATCCCTTTATTTCTACAGTTTTGATATGCACTTAGCAAAATTAGATGTCATTAGCTTTATAATGCCACATTATACTTATTCTGAAGATCATAACTGTTACTACTTATTTAAATTGGACAAGGAAAACAAGTTGTTTGGAGGCCCAGGGTTTTGACTTTCCTTAGCTCAAAATTTCTAAGAGTCTACTAGAAGACTGATCACTCTTTAAAAGTACATGTGATGGTCTGAAAGTAGAATCCAGCCTCATGAATTCTCAAGTCTGTGAAGTGAAAGCCAGTTTGGGATATGTAGCTACTGCAGAATCAAATTAAGCAAAATAATGCAAGGCTTTATGAACTTAAGACAGAGATAATGAGACAGAGTTGCTATCTCCTGAAAAAAGAAATTCAAAAGATCTAAGAAAAGATTAGTTGTGTTTTTTGATGAATAATCCTTTGACATTAGATGAGTTTGGCACCATTCGATTATGAATTAATGGGAAAGATTCCTACCATTTGAGTCCTGATTTTTTAGTTCAGAGTACAAAGCCATTATTTTCCTATGGCTTTACATTGGGAAAAAAATATGCACTTTTCTTGTTGATCTACGTAATTATTTTTATGCATCTTGCTTGTACTTTGGAGAAAAAAACAACACATTTTCTGAAGGTAGCATTTAATGTCAATAACCAGCAACAACTGTTTCAAAGACTAGCAATTTAAACCATGCTGAAATAAACAAAACTTCTCTAATAGAGAAAGAAACTTAAAATAGCTTTTCCTCTAATTTTAAACCAATGCAAGGCTCACATTGGTATGAGTTCGTATTCATTACATCATGAACATGTTCCCTTCACCCGCACTCCACAATTACACACCAGACAACTAAGGCAAATATACAACAAGTCAAGTAAACTGACAAAAAACCTAATCACAAAAATAAAACTGATTTTCAAACACCATGGCATCTGTAAAAACATATCCCAACACTTCATACTTTTTTCTAAAAATATATTAAATTACAATACTCCATTCTAAATCTATTTTAGCCAAAGAATATATCAATGTATCATAGTTACCGTTGATGATTCACTTGTTGACTAATTCCAATGTTTTGGTAGCGAGTTTATAAAAACTCCGTCCAAAACAGAGTAATTTTTAAATAATGGTCAGAAGACAGCTGACCATATCTTCAGTTGTGCTTGTTATCCTTGATTCTGTATTTGTTCCCTCACCCTTATTTGATGTCCCTACTGTTAAAATTAAGTCACTCTAAAATTTGCCATTTTAATCCCCTACTCAATAATGGCTGGAGGATCTGGCATGCTGATAGTTTGAAGAACCACTTTGTGAGGTAATGTAACTTGTAAATTTCTGCGCCTTTGGTTCTAACTGCTACATGGGGAATTTTATATGCATAAAAACATTTCTATGCTAGTTCTCTCTCTAATGAAGTTCATATCATCTTGTGAAATGACTGTTACTTCAAAAAGCTTGCTGGCATTAATTCATTTTTCCTCCATTACAATTACTTCCAAACTTCATTAGGGTGATAGTTGTTGTGCACATCAACTGTAGATTTTAATGATCCAGTTATAATTTTGCATTGTCTATTTAACTTCAATACTTCCTCAATATTGAAGAAAGGTTTGATGTTGTCACTTTTGTCCATCACAAAATAGTTAGCACTCCAACACTTTGTCAGACCAGAGACATATTTACTGAGTTCAGCTAAACTGGAGACTATTAAATCCCCAAACATTCATCCTCTTGATTCAACAAGAGCTTTAGAATGAAACATAAATACTCTCATTCAAAAGATTGGGTATGGAGTCTAAGTACAACAGAGTACACTGAAGATAATTAGAGCAATGATCTACAAGAAAAAAGAAAAAAGTTCAACAGTGAAGTTTTGTTTGCTCATGCCACTGCACATCGTAGGAGTATAGAATGTTTTAGGTTAGGAGATATGTCCAATGGTCTTCTACAGCAAGGTCTAACTACAGCAGACTGCCAAGAACTACGTCCAGTGGAATATCTCCACAGATGGAGACTCCAAAACCTCTCTGTACAGCCTATTCTGGTGTTGACCACCCCTGGGGTGGAAAGAATTTTTAGTATATTCTGTTGGAATTTCCCATTTCCTGACCTGTGTATGTTGCCTGTGCACCTCTAGGATGAGTGTGGCTCCATCTTCTCTACATCCTCCAATGTTTGCCCTTCTCCAGTCATCAGGAAACCCCTCCAATCTCCAGATATTCCAAAGACAATAGTGACCTTGAAGGGCATCATCCATCTCTCAGCATGCTCAAATGGCTGTAACTTAGCCTTACTATCTCTGCATCTGTTGCTGTTAAATCACTTGCTCCCTTCTCTCATCAGCAGGAATAGCTGCCTTTTCTGAAAAGCCTGTGACCATCCATTACAGCACTTTAGCCACCTGAGCTATATCTCCACATCTCTGTAATCCCAATGAGACAACAGCTCTGCAACTGCGCACAAATTCTTAATTCCTTTTGTTTGCTCCTTGCACGGCATACATTTGCATGTGGCATTTGAGATGTTCTCCCATTGTCACTGTTTTCTCAGGAGAAGCACCAGAGCCTCCCTTCTCATGCTGTCTTCCCGCGATCCCTCTTCTCCCATCGTGCTAGTGGCATAACTTCCTAGTTTAGATACCAGAATAAGGGTAGCTAAGTTTCCCTGGAGTAATACTGAAAGCATTTTTAGAGGAGCCTTTCTCTTTCCAAAAATGTACAAGGCTTCCGAATTAATAAGTTGTATGAGGTACTTCAGAGGTGGGTAGCTGAAGAAGCCTACACAGATATGTCAGTGTTATTTCTAACAGTAAATGCATACTTAATGCTAATACTGGACAATATTTCCACCACCCCACAATATTCCTAATAAACTGCCCTAGTCTTTTCAGGCTGATGCAGCAGAGGATTCTTGGGTCATGTATCAATGCAAAAACATTGCAGAACTAATTCATTGTTCAAGGAAGAATATGACAGAATGGTTTAGTTTTTCAAGAAATAGTTAGCCAAGAAATAATATAAAATGAAAAGTTAATTAACATGAAAAAAACATGACTATAGGAAAGTATATCCCTGACACACAAGCCTCAAGAGTCAAAGGCAAGTCAAGTTACACTTGACCTGGAGTGATTTATAGCAACACACAGAGGCAAATAAATAACCTGGGAATGGAAGAAAGCGATTTAGCAAACAACTATTTGAGCAACTGCTGATAAATCTCTATCTGTAACCAATGGAAAACCAGTTCAGCATCAGTGAAGTCAGTGAGGCTATGCTGAGACATTCCTCCAAAAGTTCAGGTTCCTACTGTCATCCCCCCTCTAGCTCCCCAAGATGCTTCTTACTTTTGCCATCAGGTCTTTAAATTATTCAGTACTCTTAGCTACTTTCAGCCTAACTCCATTCTTACCCTTTGCTCTACCTGAACTTAACAAGAAACATTTCAAGATCTTGTTTAACAACTGAACCCATAGTCTCCAATATTTATTAACAGAACCACAGCAGAGTCTTATTTTGTCTGATCAATAACAGTTTGAAACAATTAGGACTCAATGAACCACAGCACCACATACCTTGCTTACTACTATATTGTTGCCTGGCAAACTCTTGAGATCATGCTTAATGCATTTTAAACATATACTTAACATAGATACTGTTATCCTTGAGGTCACTGGAGCTACATAGTACAAAAAAATGTAATAGCTTGTAATAAAGTATTCAGGTGTATGTAGAAGTCTAATACATCATTCAAACTAAGAGGTACGCTTTACCTCAACCACTTTGCTGAACAGTGGCCTTCAACAAAAAAGAAAGCTCATTGGTTGAAAGCATATAATATGACACTTATTGTTACCACTCTCTCTTGCATCAGTGGAATTCATCCCAAAGAAAAATCATTTTCCTGACCATCACTATTCAACTTATAATATCAAAGATAAAGCAGCAGGAACAGTATTTCGTATTAAGAAAAAAAATTAATCTATTGGAAACTGAAGCATCTTGTTGGCTGTGAAACTTCCAGTTGCATAACAAATTCAACTTCTTCAAAATGTAAAGTATGTTACTGCTTATAAGGATAGTTCATTCTCATCTGAAGTGTTGAAACTAGAAGCTAAATTGTCTCAGGGAACAAAATACATATCAGTAACTCTGTTGTAAAAATACAATGTATTCGATTATGTTGCTGAGTTTCCCCTGCAGCTCCTCTCTAGAAGAAAAGCCAGGCCCCTGTGAAACAATGGAGATGGGAGTGACAGTGAAGAGCTGTTACAAGAATATTTTGCTAAGCAACATCCCTGCTACTTACTAGAGTATAGTACAACTACAGCTTTAATAAGATGTGACTAAAGCTTGGGAGCATTTAGTTATGAATATACATTAGTACTGTTTCAAGGCAGAACAATTCTTAAGATCCTATTTTATTCTTCCAGCAGCTCTTGATAGCAGAAGTGAAATAAACCTGAATCATCTTAGCATTGGCAACTAACTTGAAAGGTTTAAGAAATGAAACATCAAAAGTTGTGAAATTCAATGCAACAAAGGCAATACAGAAGACCACTAGAGCTGAGCACAATAGGACCATGGCAAGCTTAGGCTCCAGCCTTAAATCCTAAATTCTCAAACTTAGTGGCTCACCAGCATATGGAATCAAATGTACTGTTGTGCTACATGACAATCAATGTCTCAATAAACATTATTGGCCTAGAAGACTGATTTTTCCTTCCGCAAATGTAAAACTATGATTCTGCAGTCTACACACAAGATGTTTGTATGTATGGAAGAAACATCCCTTAAGTATTTGTGACTCTCACTCACAAGAGTATCTAGGGATTTCACTATAAAGAGTAATGGGAGGAAAAAACAAAGGCATTCTTGCAGGTCTGCCATTCATTTTCTGGTTTCCCAGTGAAAACTAGTTCAGATCTGGGCATACATATCACCACACTCAAATGGTGGAATGAAAAAGAGTGACAGAGGCAGCAAGTTGGCCACTGTGAAAACCCACAGGGTAGGAGACACATTAAGCATAGGAGTTTGAATTTGAAGTAAATTGAATAGAAGCTTATAAAAATTCAACATAATGCTTAAGTCTAAACACAGAATTTCAGCTATTGTCCATTTGTATGACATTTAAATTGGGTTTGTGTTATAGTCCAAATTCACATGCCAAAATAACAGAGTTTCAGTTTTGTAAAACTAGTAAAAGTGAAATTATTAGAAACATGATTTTTGAATGTTCTTTCTTCTTCACCTACCTCCCAACACCTTCTTGACTTGCTGCTTGGACACAAGCTTCATTCTCTCATTTCTAGGTCAAATTCTTTTTTTCTATCTTCCCCTATTGAACTCAAAGTTCCAAGTTTGTTTCACAGATGGTATTATCATTGTTTGAAAATGAATATACTGCTCATGAAAGAGAGACAGCTGACAGCATTGGAAACCAAATCTTCAAGTCATAGGATGGAGAAACTGGGCAATGGTTGTACTACTGTCTCTGCCAACTCTCTTCCAGGCCTGTTTGGGGTATATAATTTGTTTTCTATCTATTCTGAGCTGTTCTGGGATGCTGTTCTGCATGCCCTTATTCCACAGGAGCAACCTATTAGCTTCAAAGTATGTCAAACAAGCAATCCTACAGAAACCAGTGAAAACGCTTGTGCATATGAAAAATTCACATATTTAAATCTTTCATTTTACCTTCTGAGATTTTTAGCAAGACATCAAGTCACAACCAATTTTTTTAGATCAGCATTTCTGGCTAACTCTAACACCGGCTCCATTTCCACAGAGTATTAAAGACCAAGCCAATAGCATCTGCTTTTTTCCAATATATTTGAATCTAAAAAGCCACTTCTGGGGGATTCTAGGTCAACATTTCTTCTATTACTCCGCTGTTGTTTCCCATTGTACCACTGCTACTTTTAGAATATATTAAACCTAGCAATAACTACTGTGCAGCCAAACTGTCATGTCTTCCTCCCATTTAATCACTGGTTCCCCATCTTTATCCCATTAGGATTCAGGAAACCCAATCAAATTTCCTAAAACAAATGGGATTAATATTCAGTCTCGCAACTCTCAATCCAGGACGTTTTCCTTCAAAGCAAGCTAGCAAACTTGGAGAATTAACATTAAGTACCTACTAGCAATCACCGAGTGGTTTTAGCCGAGTTTGGTTTTTCCATCTGGGTGTCCTTCAGTAACACAGCTGTATAGAAAGCCATTACACATCTTGTCTTTAAGAGGCAAAAAAATATATCTGTTTTTAAATAATTTGACACTCTTAAGTTAAAGGCATGATATCAAAGAATGAGAAAAAAAGCAGAATATGTCAGAGGGCTACAGATTTATTAGAACTGGAGCTCTACAAACCATTGCTAGTTATACTGCAAAAATGCAGAGCACTGGCTCACCACTATAAACCACTGCTTCAGAGCAACATGGTGCAAGTGTCCTGCTGAAGCACAAACATTTGCTCCTAGCTTGTTTTTTGTGACAGAAGCATAAACTCAACACTAAACACCTGCTTCATTATATCTTTCAGGCTTTTTACTCAGCATACCCTCCCTATATCCTTTGTTTTCCACAGGATTTCTCTTATGATGTCTCATAGCCATTTCTCATATCTTCTATGACAATTTACAGACATCACTTTTGGAGTCACATCACACAACCCTTCTACTTACAATTTCAAACAAAGATAAGGTTTGGTCCAGGCTGCCCTTAAGACAAGCTGCAAGAAATCTTCTTACCTTTATTATTTGTACATATAATAGTTATGCACAGAGAGATGCATTTTCTCTAAAAGACAGATATAAAAATAAATGATTGCTCCTCCTCAGCAAAGCTACTTAGAGAATTCTTGTGCTTCAAATACAAGGTCTGGGATTTCTCCTCTTTTGTGTCTATATCTGTTACTACTAACAGTCTAGTTTATATAATACACAGTGTTAAAGAACAAAAGCAACTGGTCAAACAGACAAAATCCATGGATGGCTCGAGTAATAACTCAAGAAATCTGCTATACATAGAGTTTGAAATAAGGAAGTTGGTCACTGGCAATGCAGATGTAAGTAAGCAGGCTGCAGCCAGACAGCTGCTTATCTTCCAGTGTGCACTGGGCAAAAAAGAAGACAGCTGCAGAGCTGTTTGAAACCTATTGTTTCCCAAAACAAAGTACCTCTTCATGAAGAAAAACAGTCTATAAAGGAAATTGGGGACCTACTGAGGCAATTAATGGGTCAGTAACCTGGATATATTTGACAGGAAAAGACTGCTTTCACAGATGGAGATGACGTACTGAAGGATGTAATGTCAATGGGTCTGAACCCAAAGCAAAAATCACCAAAAATAAGAACTGAACAGAATAGTAAGGGCATCAGACATAGGAAAAAAGTAGTCACTAGTCCTTGACGAGCAGATGTTAATGAGACAAGTGACCAGCAAGCACTTTCACACACACAGAAATGTAACACACCATAAGGTATCAGAATTGGAGTAGGAGGTAGCAAAGCCACTCATACAGCAGTTGCTCAGAAACTGTAGACTACATGACACAAAAATAGTGTTGTACACTATGAAATGGAGGCAAGCAAGCTTCTACCACAACACCTGACAGGTGACAAGAAATGGTACAACTCTGAAACCTTTCCTATTAAGAGGAACATTGTCATCTGGAGGCAGGGTGATCAGGCGTAGAGTAGAAAAAACTAGCCAGGCTCTAGCCATATGCTTGTTTTAAAATGGCACTGCCTAAATCAGAGAATTGCTCCTATCAATGCAGTCATGCCCGATGAAAACACAGCCTGTGATGCACAAAGGCAGGACAAGTATATCATTTGTAATCTGAAGGAATCCTACAAGCCACTCCTTGTGTGCAAGAAATCTGTAAGTCTGTCAGAACCAGAACAAGTGCAGCTATCAAGTGAAATGCCTGTAGCTGTAATCTCAGAAGCCATATTCACTAAAGCCTGGAGAGAAACAAATTCAAAAGAGGGGAAAAACAATCACGGTATGTTATAATTCCATTATTAAGCAGGAGCCTTACTAATGACAATTCCAAACATTTTTTTAATTGGCATTTAATAAAACAGTACTTTGGTCAGGCACCATAAGGGACAAATACATTCTCCAGGACACCGCTCTTTGATCACTTTTTAGGGTTGTGCTGATCTGTGGCACTGATAGCACAATCTGACTTTGAAAAGCCTTTTAATAATAACGGCAATGAAAACCAGCTTCATTTACTTTATTCCACACGAATCTCCATTACTGTGAACAACCTAAGCAATGATAACACTAGTGGTGAGTAGCCAAGCAAAAGCATGAGCCATGTTTTAACCAACCTATTAAGAAAGAAAAAAATCAATAATATCACATCTCGGTACCATTGTACTCACGCTTTTCATGCAGCTATGCAATATATACATATCAGCTTCTGCACTCCTGTATTAATAAAGAAGCTGCAGGTTTAACCTGGATACCCTTATCTCTGTACACATCTGCAGCGCTGCTGCTCTTCCCGCTGTTTTCTCTTAAAGGATGCCAAGAAAGCAGCATTTAAGTCTTTTGTCTTCTCTTTTGAAAATCCTGCACTGTTATCAGTTCCTGAGCAGAGAGTTTCCTGCCAGGCACCATGCCCAAAGCCTTGGCAGTCAGAGAGGTTTTAACTCATTCCAGGACAGATTTGAACATTTTGCACTGAACAGAAGTGAGATCTGTCACAGAACCCAACAGCCTGAGAAGTTTAGCAGAACTTACTGAAATAAATCTTGAACTGTCGTTTTGACTAGCCTCTCCTACTGATTTTATATCTCATCATAGAAACCCACTTTTTCCTCATAGCTCAGAACTCCTCATAGTTCCTCAAAACTCTGAGCATCTTGGCTAGCATTTGATTGTCAAACTTACTGGGGAACTAGGGAAACCATCTCCAGGTCTAACTGAAAAGCCAGTCATCTCATACACAATTTCAGGCAGCACAACCAAGGCTTGGATGCCTCATCATCCTGTCACTTCTACAGGCTCAACTCAGCACCAACAGACCTGTGATCACTTTTGCGCTGCTACGGTGCATGGCACTGCAATTGCTAACCTACCATAGGAATAACTTACTGTAGGACTTAATGCCCCATCCTTTCATATTAAAACCAAGCCACTTTTGACAATTCCACCATAATTTATACCAAATCTGAATTAGCATATACTGTGAAATACGCATTTGGCTGAGGCTTTAATGGTTTTCTGAAAAAAAAACAAACATACAATGTGGATTCAGATTAAAATGGTGTAAATACAAGTTAATGTATATTATTACTCCAGTTATTAGAGCTTTCTGCTTGAAAAAATTTAATCTAATATTCCCATTTTTAGCACTGCCAACAGCACTGGAGCATGCAGTTCAATAGTTCAAAGTTACCAGCTTTATAATTGCTTTCTACAGACCTTAAAAAAGGCATTAATGTTTCAGGTTATAACTGAACAGAATGAATTACCCATAGTCACTTCAAATGCAAGAAAAAAGTTATTACTGTGTTTAGGTACTTATATACCTTTTCCTTTTAGGAACCTGAGGAAGAACTAAAAAGCATGGTAAACAAAGAGAGAACTCTGTAATTGAAGAATTAGGAAGCCTTGGGCCTATCCAACTCAACCAGTATTTTTAAATAAAAAAGTATTAAGTTGAAATTTTTAACTGATAACAGATTTTCATTGAGAGATGACATTATAAACATTGAATTGTGCTTTAAGTACTGTTTTCTATGCTTTGTGTACTCAATAGCATATGACAAGGAGTCTGTCACCTCTTACCCTTGTATCACTTAATGAAGTTCACTTGGGGCAAAATGTGTTGCTAGAACACTGCCTTCAGGTTAAATGATATTATCGTATATTGGCAAATTTGTTTTAACTTTGTTAGTTAATACAGCACACATAGACCATGCCATTGGAAGGAGGGATTATCTTGTTCTTGTACTGAGAGCTGTCTTGTTGACAGTACCACCAGATGGTGGTCACAGGAATACCTGACTGGCCATCTTTAGGAAGGGCACATTGTTTTCTCAGCAACTATAGTGACTGCTTAGTTTCAATTATTAAAAACATATAACGAAAATAACAAACCCAACTGAAACAGTCTATTTTATTAGTCCCACAGGAAAAAACCCTAGGCAACTAGTCCAAAAAGTACTAATTCAAAAAATCACTTTGACAGTATTTTATGGGGAAACTCAACTTCCTTTAAGCTTACAAGCAAACAATCTGGTCCTCACCAAGACAACTTGTCTTCTTCCAGTTGCGAGTATGGCCTGGGTCCATTAATGAAAACTCCTTTACAATATTCAGAAAAAAGGATACAGTTCTTAATACAGATTTGTATTGAGTTCATTGAAGAGGTAGTCCAATCAATCAACTCAGGGTCCATATTCACCAGCCTGACCTCCTTCACGTAAAGTACTGGCCTCAGTTCTGCATACACAGAAGCAAGCGACTATTCTCTGCAAAGTCACAGCAGATTGTAGGTGAATCACACAGAATAAGTGCAAAAAGCAAATCTGTGAGTATGCATGACGAAGCAGTAAGTTGCAAGTTGCAAATTTATATCTGCAACTCTGCCACTAGACAACACTCACAAACCAGAAAAGATTACTTTAATCAAACATACTTTTCCAGGCTGAATTGCTCGCCATTTCACATTTACATAAAGAAATCAGAGAAATACTTATAACTCAAATATGTAGGAGTAGATTAACACAAATTACTATCACATAATTAGTCCAAGTTATTTCAAAGGCCTTGCTCCAGCCAAAGCACTTTGGCCTCCAAATCCCTAAAGGTTTTCTGAGATTTATAGAATTCCTGGGGGGATGGGAAGAGGTAAAAAAAAATGAAAGATCATTCTTGACCTAATACTGCTTTGGATGTTCTTACTTCACTCATCTACGGCAATACTGAAAGCACCATTTATAAAGGAAAAACCCCATGATTTTCACTAAGGCTATTACTGAGATAATTGCCTTGTAATTCTGTGTTCACATGTCATGATCAGTGGCTCTGTGAGCTTTTAGGAAGGAGGAGAAACAGTTTCAAAGAGATGGTGGGCCTTTCTTTCCTGCATCAGCCGTAAAAAAAAAAAAAAAAACCACACAAAAAACAAACCCTGAACTGAAGGACTTCTGAAATTTATAGAAAGCTGTGAAGCAGAATGGGGACCACAGACTGACTTTTCCATGGAGTACCAAGATTGTATGTTATGTGCCAGAAAACAACATGATTCAGTGAGTAGCCCCAATATTGTTTGCTTTTCAGTTTTAGTGCATTTCTGTGCAATATAGCAGAAGTGTCAAGACCAGCTAAGCTTAAACTAAAAACTGTTAACCTATAAGTCTTCCTCACTATATAGACCAGTAAAACGTGCGTTGACTTCAATGGGGATTTGAACCAAAGAGCACTTTTGAAATTATCTTTGAGGAAAAGCTCAGGTTTTTCAAAGTTAACTATAAAATTCGGAAGAAAGTAATACGTAGGAGGTATATAGCTCCTTTTTGTGGTTTTGAAAGCTCACCAGTACAAAACTGGATCAACACTTCAACACTGCTAACCACTCCGGAGAAATTGCTTTAAGGGTTTTGTTTATAGTGAAATATCCAAGTATTACTACTTTCCTTTTAGACCACTGCATATCATGAAAGAACATGTATGTCTGCATTTCTGTCAAAAGACTTAGGATCAGGCTATTGTCTCAGTGATCTGAGAAAATATTTTTCTGTTTGGATACACTTCTGACATCAGCAGGGGATAGCTTGCCTGAACACATTGAAATCCAAAGCACTGATACAAGCGTAGAATTTAATTATTCGCTCAATATTCACTGAGTGCTCATTTTGAATATCAAAGCCTTCCAGGGACAGATTTTTCATTTCACTTACACCAGTGCAAAACTCAAGCATGTACAGTGATTATTCCCCACCCTGGGTTGTTTCTAAATTGCACTGATGTAACTGACAGCAAATTTAGCTGAATATTTCTGAGACAGTGTGAGTGAATAGTATGGCTATTGCACACAGTCTGGTCATATAAATAAAAATGGTTGTGTTTCAGCAGCAATGTATAAATATCCAACATACTTGGAAACACTGATTCTTAACTAAAGAATGTTATTTGAACATCTAGTTAAGAACAGTTAACTAAAGGTGTTCTACCAAATGTACATTTAAAAATAATTAAATACTGTTTGGAGAAACCTAAGAAAAATCTACTTATAAAAGACTGTTATATTTTATATATTTTAATACAGAAAATTCTCCACTTTTTCCTTTTCAGTGCAAGGGTACTGTAAAGCAAGTTTGGTTAACTTCCAGCTATTTTAACTGATTTTATTATTTATGCAGGTGTAGGATGGAAGGATGAGAACAAACAAATTACCATTTAATATGTTAAAACATTCCTCCAACAGAGAACTACAAAGAGAACGATGATGAAAGATGCATTTGATTCTAACAGATTGAACTGTATCACCTGGAGGAAGGCTGTGGGCTGCCCAAACTCTAAGTAGGTTCAATTTCAGAGGTTTTGTACAGAAATATACTCCTAAGCATGGGAGATTCAAGGGCAAAGGTGCAGACCAAAAGGGAGCCAGTTAACTCCAGAACCTCCAAGGGACAAGGCATTGCTGTAAAAGCCAACACAGGCTCCTCTATCATTACAGCTGGATTAGTGTTAGAGGGAAAAATTCCCCTTATATCACGCAGTATAGCATCAGTGTCATAAAAGCCTGAGGCTAAGCTTCCCAAGGGAGAGCGCTCTAAAGTGAATAGGCTGGAAAAGAATGTAATCCCAACTAAGCTTCCTGTGTGCCTCATGTACAGACACAACGGCAGTTCTTTAAGGAGAGCTGTTGAGGGGTTTTTTCTGTAGTTAACAAGGCAGAGAGAAATATGAAAAATCTTGTACTTTCCTGAAATTATCAAGAAAATATGAAAAAGGGGGAAAACACATTGACAAGAGCTCAAAAGCAATAAAACAGACAAATCTACGGTCAAATACAGATTATATTGGATTTCCTTATTCTAATGAGGAATTTCTTTTAAATATGAGGATCGACATTCACATTGTACTTCCATGTTATTCTCTTTACCTCCAACTGGTCTGCAGAGTAAAGAAATATAGAAATAACCAGTTTGGATCAGATCAAGGGGCTATCAAGTCCAGTGAGGATGCACATGAACCTTCTTGGAATATACCATAATTGAAATCAGAAAAAAAACAGGAAATAGGCAGCTGACAGCCCTTTTCAAAATAATTAGGATCTACTGCTCTCACCTGATCTACCATACAGTGAAGCATTTTGTGCCTTTTCCCTTGCTATATAAGCTCTCACCACAGTCACCATGCCAAAGGACTAATCTTCTCCCAAGGAACTCCCTTTGACAAAAAATGTCTAGAAGGGATTCAGATTGGCGAGTTTGAATTTCATGTCTGGTAAAATGGTAATATCTGTAATAACAAGATAACTGAGCGAGTGGATAAATACAGTTTGTTATTTAAGTGTCAGGATGGTTTCTGTAAGGGGAAATCCTGCTAGTCCTAAAAAACTAACACTATACAAACAAGAATGTCTAACATGAATGAAGGGGATTCCAATAAACATGGTACAGCTGAATTTCCAAAAGACCTTTCAAGTTGTTAAAAAATGAATTTCCAGTAGACTGGAGGAAACATCCATTTCTGGACTGAAAGCTGATCAAAAGCAAATACTAGGGCTTAACCATTGCTGTACAGGGTGAAGGCAAGTCAACAGTAGCATCCACGAGATACTGGTCTCAGTCAACACCTTCATCAGTAACCTGGGAATGGGAATGGGGAAAAGAGTAAGGAGTCCAAGCCTTTCAAAATCAAATGTTGCAGCTTACAGGGAGGAACCCCAGAAGGACCTCCCAAAGCTGAGAAACCAGGCAAAAAGATGATAAATGAGCTTCAGTGGAAATAAATGCATGACAGTGCCCCTAGGCACCATAACCTAACACTGGACCTGACAGTTCCAGCTGACAATAGAGAATTTGGAGCCACCACTGACAGCACTGCAAAGCCATCCACCCACTGTGTGGTAGAAATCAAAAAAAGTCATAAAGTAAAGGCTTGGCATTGCTGGTAAGGAGTTTTAGGACCCCTGGAGAACAGCATCATTTTCCTAGGATACTGAGCCCTGGTGCACTGAGTGCAGTGCGCAGCTCTGGTCATCTCAAGGAAGACACAGTGGATGAAGCTGGGGAAGGTACACAGAAGTGCAGCTGAAATGAATGAGGCAGGGGAGATGCTGCCATAGGAGGAGGGACTAAAAAGCTGAGGTTCCTTGGTCTGCAGGAAAGAGGCTGAGGGAGAGAAGTTTAAGGTTTCTAATATCATGATGACAGTGGATGTGGAACTTTGTTCACCAAATCCTGCAATACTTAGACTAGAAGGCACTTGTTAAAACTAATAGGAGGTTGTAAAGAAAGTCAGAGTTTACACAGCAGGTGGTGCTCTTCTGGCATTTGAGAGGCAGATTAGGAGGTGAACAGTGTCAGCATGTTAAAAAATAATTATTCAGGGATAACAGATACATTCATACTAAAAGAACTCAATAGTAAGTACCCTATAACACCCCAAACAACAGTTTTGGATGTGTAAACTATGACAACACAGACACGTGATGCATGCTCTCCTTAAACAGCATCTTACTGCCACACTACACGGGCTCAGATGACCAGCACTGACCCACTAGGACATTTACTGAATTTTTATGGCCTCAACAACACTTTCTTCCCATAAAATATGAGATTGTGTCTGAAAATGTTTCCTCCGGTAGGTTTGATATTTATTACACTTAAAATGCAATGGCTATTGACCCCCTTTTTCTTGCATAAAGAGGAAAGAAAAACACCTCATTCACCTTTTTTACATCATTCTTCATTTTATAGATTTCTACATACTGCATTGAACATCTTACAATAAAGGGTTCCTATTATCATCCTCTGAATTACCTCAAATTCTTCAACAGATATTTCTTTATATAAGGCAATTAGTACTAGCTACTCTTCCAGATGGTTTTACAGAAAAGACATTAGGAAACTGATTGTCATTACACTGTATATCTTTCTAAACTTGCAAATGATGATTGTGCCCTGAGCAGAGGTTTCCACTGAGCTGTCTACTAAAACCTCCAGGTAGGCTTTCTAACTATACATCATGTAAGCCATACAATGTAAATGTTCCCCTCCACTGCTTGACCTTGCATTTATGAATACTGAACATCCTTTCTCACACAGATCTCTCAAATATCTCAGTCTTGTCTGGAAAAGACTAATCAAACAATCTTCTGGACTTTACCTTAACTTCTACTTTCTCCTTTTCAAGATCATGAGTAAATATTGGATTTCATATGGAAATCTAAGGTATTCCTGTCTCATCTAGTCTCTCTCTTGCAATTGTTTTCTCATCCTTTCCTACACAAAATTACCATGGGTCTCCCATTCATCTTGTTTTCCATTCCTAAATGAGCTAAACACTAGAAACAACTTTAAGGTTGGGGTTTTTTTTGTTTTGGTTTTGTTTTTGTTTTTTTTTTAAAAAAACGCTTCAGCCAGCTCTCCTTTCTGATCACCGTAAGTCACTATCAGTTCTGATTAAGTTATCTGTGAGCTCATCACTTCCTCTACAATTCACAGATAATTGCATTTCTCAGCCTTTCAGCATAGGCAGACTAGTTAGTGTCCACATCCTAAATTAGGCTATCACAGTGTGTGAAGCCAAATATAACCTTTGTTTCCTTGGTGAATGACGACTTATATGCTTAGCACAAGGATACAATGGCATGCCAAGCAAAATATCTAGAATTTCATTTATCTTAGCTGAAATTAATTTTCAACATTTAATTCAGATTGAAAAGAAATCAAATTTTTGAGGAGAAAATTCATAATCACAACATATTTACATAAGGATGGCCTACTCCCATTTCTTTAAGAAATACAAATTTTTGAAACTGTATTTTAAGAATTGAGTTGGGAAGTTATTTTCAGTTACAGAATTTTAAAATCACATCTAGTTTCTCATGTAATACTACACAAAAACCTTATATTGCTGTAATTAATGTTAATAAGTATCTTGCTCACTTAACTTTAAGTCTATTCAAGGATGGAGCATATTATGACTTCAGTGACACTGCTGGATATATGAAATCATTATAAAGGCACAGTGAACTGAGAAACTCAAACCAGCTTTAGATATCTATGTGTTTTACAAATGGATACAATTTCCTTAAAGGAAGGTTCATTGTCAGAGATGTTCTTCATGCCAAATGCTACCCATGCACAAACTATTTTCAGTGCCAGTAATCAAACTGGGAGAAGGTACCTCTAGTAACAAGCTGGTGGCTGGAGTACTTTGAACTCAAGGACCTTGAGCTATATTCAGTTTTGAAACTGCATTATGTTTCATGTCTCCCTAGTGAGAAAAAGAAAGTTGCAACATATTAACGAACTTCTGGAAAGTCAGATATTTCCATGACTGCTGTTTCTGCCTTAGGTTTTATTTAACTGTCTTTATTCTGCCCATTTCAATTAAAAAAATCCATATTTAAAGAGAAATATTCGTTATCAATCTAATCCTACAATACAGCTTAGAAATACTCTAGGTCGTTGTTCTATAGTAGCTCTTTAGAAGAAAAAAAAACAACTGCAAAAAGAAAGGAGTCCCTCCACTACATACTTGAAGTCCAACTAAATAAAAACTAAGGTAGAAAATATATGTTAGAAGAGACTGTGAAATCAACCTTTTAATTTAACAAAATATCCATAAATACTCCTCACATTAAGTTTAAAATATACTCTGGAAGTGTGCTAACTTTAATGACTACTGAAAAAAACAGTTGGACTGAATTATCCTGTAAACTCTACTTTGTCATAGTTTGTCTGAGAAAACTACATTCTAAACGGAAATAACACACTGAATTTCTGAGCAAGATGTACTAGCAACCTGTGCTAAAATAACATGGTTACTATTCTTTCTCAAGAAATTGCATTGTAGTGGAGAACCTGTATTTTGATACCTGTGTACCTGGTCCTTTTTGATACTTTATCCTTTTCATAAGCACTGAACTGTGCTTTTGGTGGTTATAGATTCTTACAGACCCATTTTCAGGAAAGAGCTCTAACACAGGTAAAGTACTTATGAAAAGAAATAAACAAAATTCTGCATATTTTAAATGCAGGTACAGAATGTAATAACAAACTGTAGGTAGGTGCCCCAGCATTTTTCATGGACCTTAGAGAACAAAAGCAGTACTAAACTTTAAGTGAGAGGGGTCTTACAGAAAAAAAAAAGGTTGTTCAGCACATCACATGGTATTAAAAAAGTATATGAACTACTGTGTCTTAACTGCATGATTTCTAAATGCTATTCAAAACTTAGGATAAAACTAAAAATCTACATCAGAACGGAGAAAGGATGGACAAAGCAAGATAAATGTTAATGCTTAGTAATACTTAAAGCCTGCTTGTCGACATTTAACTCGGATCTGTATGAGATTCTTGATCATATCTATGCTGCACTGCAGGTGTGCTCCAGTGTAAGCCCTATAATCTTGTTCCCCACACCAGTTAGCTCAAGGTAAAGACTTAATTCCACTGGCAACTAAATGCCTACAGGAGAATAGGCCACACTGATCTCGTCCTTACACACACAAAGAAGATGCCGAGGAACATACCTGGACCTGGGAGCCAGACAGAACACCTGGGACATGCCTTAAAGGCAGTGTGTGGTATCATACCATGGCATAGCAAATTTCAGTTACCCAAATAACTTCAATTAAGTGGACTTACAAGCCAGGAGAGAAACTGGTTGCAAACATCACAGCAGCTTAACCCTTATATATTTGTTCTGAAATGAATTAACTATTTTTATTCAAAGAAAGTGGGAAATAAAAGCTGAAAGAGGTGAAAGCCTGCCAGAGCTCACTATGGAAAAACTAATTGAGCTGCAGGATTAGTTGCATGTCTATAGAAGATGAAGTTTTTACTAACGTATTAACTATATATACACTTGTTATCTATCTCTGATTAAATGTAAATGATTACGGGGGGGAGTGGGGGGATGGGAACAGACACCCAGAACAAAAAAAAAGTACTTGCCATCATTCAGGTTAAGAGAAGATGGTGAAGAGTACATTTAGTCTAGTCATTCTAAGAATAGAAGCTCATAATCTATCTTCACTGTCAGATATTTTAATGGCCTGCAGAATATACCTAACTACATAGAACAGAAGCCTTAAAGGAAATTAAATACTCAGGAAAAAATATGATCTAATTAAAGCATCTACAAACACATTTCAGAAATGGGAGAGAATATTTAATTTTGTCAGTAACATCTGCAAAATGTTTTAATATGAGATATGTATAATCCTTTGGACTTCCAGATTTTCAGACTATGTCAGAATGTTTTACAAAATACATTAATTGCTACAGCAACAGTTTGAAGCAATGCACACCATTTCATTGAAGGGGAGAAGGGGGGAAATCAAGAAATCATGACTGTTTTTACTTTGCATCGGTGTTCCTGAACTCTGCCTCAGCCGCCTCTGCCTTATCCCAATGGTACTTTATCTTTGTAATTATAAAGATAGTGTAAATTGTAAAGATGTTATAAGGTAAACAGATTTTAGTTTTTCAAATTAAATTTTGGCAGCTTTATTTTCAGAAGTGTTCCCTTGCTTTTGTAGTTTGTTGTTGGGTTTTTTCCATCAAAGATATTTATTTTGCTTGAGACTTTCCCTGTTATTTCATGTTCTTTTCCTGAGGGCAGTATATCAGCTTAAAGAAAACACTAGGCTACAAGTGTACATGTAGCTGAAATATCTCCCTTCTTCACTATTAATTACTATAGGGTTGGACAACACTAGAGGTAACAAAACAGGTGAGAACACAAACATACAGCTCCATATTGGTAATATGAGGAGGGTGTAGGTTTTATTAATTGCTCTAGTACAAATCCACACCGAGCACATTCTGAAAGAAAGATGAGATTGCTTTAGCTACAAGCAAAATTTTGGCAAGACCATTTTCTCAAATACGTCATTCTGGAAACATGCGAAATTTAAGCTTTATCACCTTCCTTTAATTTTCCAGTGTCAAACGGTAACTCAGGACACTGTTCTGATGAAACAGTTCTCCCTGGGGGAATGCCATGGTTTACCCCAGCCACCAACCACCCACCCAGCCACTCGCTCACTCCTCCCTGGTGGGATGGGGGAGAGAATCAGAAGAGTAAAAGTGAGAAAACTCATGGGTTGATACAAAGATATTTTAATAGGTAAAGCAAAAGCCACACATACAAGCAAAGCAAAGCAAGGAATTCATGTGCTACTTCGCATCAGCAAGCAGGTGTTCAGCCACCTCCAGGAAAGCAGGGCTCCATCACAGGTAAGTTACTTGGGAAGACAAAAATGCCATCACTCAAACGTCTCCCCTAACTCTATATGCTGAGCATGATGTCATATGGTATGGAATATCCCTTTGGTCAGTTGGAGTTGGCTGTCCCAGCTGTGTCCCCTCCCAGCTCCTTGTGCACCCCAAGCCCACTTGCTGATGGGGTGGTGCGAGATGCAGAAAAGGCCTTGACTTTGTGTAAGAACTACTCAGCAATAGCGAAAACATCCCTGAATTAATCGACACTGTTTTCAGCACAAATCCAAACCATAGCCCCATACTAGCTCCTATGAAGAAAATTAACTCTACCCCAGACAAAACCAGTACAGGGAGATGGGACCTGGGTGGGGATTACCATACTGTAGGCAGATGCAGTCAACCATTCATACAGAAGCAAACGTAAAACATTCTAAGAGATTAAGCAGGAAACACAGAGGCCAGGCCCACCTGATTGAAGCGATCCATAGTCTCCTTAGAAGAGTCAGAGATATGGGTCAAAGTCCTGACACACAGGTCTTGTGGCAACTATTTTACAATTCCTCTACCTACATATGATCGGATTTTAGAGCATTGTGCTCAGTGTGCAGTAGGGTTTACCACTGCAGGATTGCTATGAATGCCTTTAGAAAAAATTTACTACCAGCCCAACTTCAATTAAAAGTTCGCTCCACTGATTGCCTTATTATCTGCATATGCTGGTAATTCAGGATATTTGATATGGGTTCATTCTCATACTAAGTATTCCTTACAGTTTCTTGTTTCCAAACACTTTATAGTAATCAAAATATTTAGATATCTTTTTAAATCTTCTCATTCAGTTTGGAAGTTACTGACATCTTTTTTTTGTCCTGGCTATTTGAGAAAAAGTATGATTTCTTAAGCTACCAGCAAAGCTACATAACTCACTCCTAAATCACTGTGAACTCCAGACTAATCTAGAATTACCCGAAGAACAAAAGCTGAACTTCCACTGTGTTTGAAAACAAAGGTTCAAACCTAAAACAACTCAAATACCATATACATGCATGGAAGCATCCATGAGATTTGCTTTTAGATTCGCTCTTCTTTATCCCAATAAGCACAAGAGAGCAGAAGGGCATGTCCAAGGTGCACTCCTGGTTAGTCATGAACAGAAATGCCAGAGGAGGAAAAAAACTAGATAAAACCTGCTTCCCACAGATGGGAACTTCGCCAGTTTGCAAATGAGGGACATTAAGACTCTTGATACACAAAAAGGTTCTGTTTTCAGGGCTGTCAGCCTGGGATCCTCTATGATCATTAAATCAAATTCCATTTCACATTCAAAAAGAAAAAAATCACCTGGAATTAATAGAAGTAAAATGTAAATTTGTCCTGCTTCCTGCAAGGTGACCACTTGTCACACATCCCACTGAGATTCCCTATGAGACTGAAAATAAAATTCCCATGCCTGAAAGTAAACTTCAGATGTATGTAAGGCTGAGAGCTTAATGCATGAGCACCTGTTCCCACAGTTATTCCATTTAAAGCGCACTGTCTTTTCCAAACTGCAGTACAGGTGTCCTATGCAACCAGTCTTATCTAGAAGCTTCTCTGTGTATAGAAATATTTACTTTCTTTTATTAATCACATCATGTGGAATTACACTGAATAAAATACTGATTTCTAAGATTTGTGTAGCTTAAGCAATAATACAGTTGGTAACACATCTTACTATATTTTACCTCACCCTCTATGGCAATTTTATAAGCTTAAATATGTTGGCTCCCAGTATATGGTATGTTAATATGCATGTTGTGGGAGTAATGCTTTCAATTTATCTACCAATAGTTGGCAGTGTTCACTCAATTCTTTACAGGCATGACAGCAATTCAAGAGGATAGCCAAAAGTGTCACACTGTCTGGGTTAGGGTTATATGCTAAACTTCAATATTTTATCCAGGCACATTATGTCATTCCATGAAAATTAATTTAAAAACCTGCAAGGATGTAAAACTTCGATTCTGCCTATCTTTTCAATGGTTCAGGCTTAAGACATCAGCTCAAGCACACCTCAGTACTCCTGGTAGTATCCTTTTTTGTATCACAGTTTCACTTCCTTCTTTACCATTCTTCCTAATTTAGATTCCCATTAATATCATCCCTCCTAAATATTAAAAAGACAGTGGTAATAGCCTGGACTACTTGTCTTATTCTCCCCTGATTCTACATCAAGTGGGTTTGCCCAGACAGAAGCCTCTGGAGCAACTCCCACTTTAGTACTGGTATAATTGAAGATTTAATCATCCTAGCTTTTATAATTTTAAACAAACACCTTTTGCTTCATTCTGAGTCCATGAAGTCAATATATAGATGTTATCAAGGACCGGCTGGCTGGGAGCCTAAAGGGCTACCAATACCTATATCAAAATGGACAAAGATAAAGGAAGGACTGTTTACACACTTATACAGTCATACAACACCTATTCTATAATATTTCCCACACAGAATTATATTTCCTTATCTTTTAACATTAGAATAGAAATACTTGGGAGAATATATCTTCCTTTCATTTCCTTACAGCATTTGTACAGACAAACCAACATATTTCACTTCCATGACCTATACTGAAGTTGAAAGAGTAGTATGAGGATTGCCATCTCCTTTTCCTGTTCCTTTCCCATCATCCACTACAGACAAAAGCATTTTAATTTGGACTACTGTTTTATATTTCCCAACACTTGAGACAGTGGGAAGAAATACTCCGATTTTAGATCAAACTAAAACAACCTTAAGACTGCTGTACTTTGGACCAGGGCAGCAGCTGAAACCTGATGCAAAATGTGCTTTTTGCATGTCATTAAAGTAAGGTATGAAACACAAAAGTGCCCTTTTTTTGTCCCCAGACATTTCCTAATAAATGAGGCAGATAGCTGTCCTTTCATGATTTACTTTGATCAAGAAGGGACCCATGAAGACAAAATATGAAAATATTATTACAGACAGCCTAACCTGTATCTGAGCTTCAGAGCAGGTATCTCTGCAGTCCGGGCTTCCCAAGCATCCAGAGTGGAGAACCTGCTGCTCCCAACCCCTAGGTAGCATGACCAGCTTTATTTGCACAGAAAACCAGAGGAATGAGTGGAGAAACAGCACATTTACATTTGGTTCTAAGGTGCACAGGAAGAAACAGACTTCATACTTCTGCAGTACCAACACAGCTGTTACCAGTATTATTGTCCACTGACTAGTGTTTTGACAATTATCCTTTCACCCACGGAATTTGGAAGGCTTACAAAATAGAAATGCACTTGTCCCTGTATCATGGTTTAGCCCCAGTCAGCAACTAAGCCCCACCCAGCCACTCACTCCCACCACCACAGTGGGATGGGGGAGAGAATCGGAAGAGCAAAAGAAAGAAAACTCGTGGGTTGAGATACAAACAGTTTAAAAAATAAAATAAAACAGTAATACTACTAATAATAATTATGTAATGAAAAGGAAAAATAAGAGAGAGGCACGAAACCGGAGAGGGGTTAGAAAAAACCGAAACAAACAACAAGTAATGCAACTGCTCACCACCCACCGACCAACACCGCCTCCCCCCAGGCCAACTCCTCCCAGTTAATAAGTTAATATACTGGGCATGATGTCATATGATACGCAATATCCCCCGGCCAACCCAGATCAGCTGTTCTGGCCACGCCCCCGGTCTCCCACACCCCCGGCAGAGCAGGGAAAGCCTTGACCAGTACAAGCACTAACTGGCAACACTTAGCACCTAATTAGAAATTACTTAGCAACAACCAAAACATCAGTGTGCCATCAACACCATTCTGGTACTAAATCCAAAACACACCACACCAGCCACAGTGAAGAAAAATAACTCCATCCCAGCCAAAACCAAGACACCCTGATATACTATGTTAAACACTTCATCCTGAAAACATACTAGCAATAAAAATCTATAAAATACAGAACCGAAGCTAT
Source organism: Morus bassanus (assembly GCA_031468815.1). Taxonomy (NCBI): domain Eukaryota; kingdom Metazoa; phylum Chordata; class Aves; order Suliformes; family Sulidae; genus Morus; species Morus bassanus. The sequence goes on along the minus strand of CM062574.1, from coordinate 34,193,314 downwards.
CTACCATTCTTACATGATCAAATGAGAGATTGTCTTTTCAAGTTGTATCACCACAAGCTGACAACTACTAAATACTCATCTCCAGAACTGTAACTACATTGGCAATTAATTTCAAAGCTTATGATGTATAACAATGAAAAAACTCGAAGTGGTCAGTTCTTATAATCCAGAGCATAAATTATTTTAAATGTCTGTACAGATGCATCACAAGTGATCATGGCAACAGTAGATGAGGCATAGTATTTCCTTAAAAAAAACCTGAAGGGGTCTGGTATCGTAAATTACTAGCAATGACTATGAGCCTTTACCTGTAACAGTTTGCACTAAAATTTAATTGTAACTATAACAAGGTGTATAATTTTAAAAGCAAGGGAGAACTTGCAGTAGACACATAGGAACTAGTAAGATGTTTGCATTTGATTTTGTAGACCTTTTTTCAACACATCATTAGAAATATTAAAATTGGTTTAAAAAATTCATATAAAACTGCTTGGATAAACTCTTAGCAGACATTTAACAGAGAATTTATGTAAAGCTTTTATTTTATTTCTATTCTCAATTATATAGTGCCACAGAGAAATAAAAAATATAAAAGAAAACTATCAAAAATCAACACTAAATTCCCAAAGTGAAGCTACCCAGAAGAGTCATGTTACATACAATATGACAAATGCAAATTTGTCACTTGACACATGCAAGTGGTGGCCCTTGACATAGCCCTGATGAATGAGGAAACACTTCCAGGAACCCTGTCTGTAGCCATATTTAGGAAAGATAACCAGCCAGAAATTAAACATGTTGGTTCAGTTAGAAGAAATAGAAATGTGGAACAGTTCATTCAAGCATGGAGCAGTCATGAAAAAAATTCTGCTCAGAAACTTATAATATATTTCTGTTGCAACTCAGTATTCCACCAACTTGGATTTGGCACAGCAAAAACCTTGCAGTTAAAAACAACAGCCTCTTTCTCAGAACAGAGGTGGTAAAGATAGGTTCAATAAACATTAAACAATCACAGAAAGGCCTACATTTTCTCATTATTCTGTCTCAGAAAACGCCTGGTAGCAAACAAGTCCTTCAAATTGTACTCATCATTACTAGCAGCTTTACAAGACAACTATTGCATCGAGCTAATTGTTCATAGCCACCAGCTTTACCTTAAAACACAAGCTCTCATTACGTCTTTTGGATTTTCACAGATTTGCTGTCTCTAAGCAAAAGCTGCAGAAATAAACAATGGTATTAAAGATGCATAAGAAAGAAGCCTGAAGTTTAGTCATAGCCTCGTACCGCAGGTAAACTGAGTCAACAGGTATAACAAACAAACACATTTTGTCACTAGAGACAGCAGACTCAGAACATGTACATGAACAAGCAGCAGAACCGCTTGAGCACTTCCCCTCAGCATCTGCGAGTGCTACAGATCAGCAGCAAAAGCTGATGGACTTAATATGTATTGTGCTATGCATGGAGCTACATCATTAATGCTGTGTATCCACATAAAACAGTGGAACTACACACCCCAAAGCAGCATAATTATTTACTTCTTTCTTGACAACAGGTCTCCAGCACAGCAACTTCCTGCTTCAGCATAATACCCAATTTCTCCCTAGAGAGCACCTTCCCTCTCTGGAAGGGGTCTGCTCACTTTGACTTCTGTATTGCATTTTCTCCTTCCTCAAGGTTATCTAGCATTTACCAACACCTCATGAAGGCAACAACATACGATTACATGGAGTATAAATGTCTGTGCAGCCAAAGAAAAAAGTCCCCACCTTCATTGGCACATATACAGCAGGTATTCACACTTTTCCCCACCTAATCCAACAGATTCTGGCCATCCCACTTCATGGGTTTTACTCCAGAAGCGACTGAATTCTTGTATCTCTGCAAAAACCTATTTAAAATGACCTGCCCATGCAAAGTTTCATCTCAAATTCTGACTAGATACAATATCCTTCCTTATACTCTAAACTGTTACGGAAATGGAGCTAGGACTCTCATTCCCTACTGGAATATACACCACCTTCAAAAGAAGCAGATGCCTCAGCTCCTCCTGAAACATATAGGACTTATCTAGGTTCACAGTGCATGAAAATCAGTCAGGTGAGTGGAAGACACTTAAACAGTTCATAAAAGACACCAAGGATAAAGCGTGTCTTTAGCTAGAAGCCAGATTTAGACTGAAGCTCAGCAATAGATCTGACAGCACAGGTTTGGGGTAGTTGTGCCAACACCACCACCACCTCCCAACCATATCTTGAACAGTACCTCCCTTTGTAGGAGGTACTATCAGTTAAAGGGAAAAACTTAGTCTTCACAGGGGATTTAAGCATACTGAGTACCTACCCAAGTCTAGTTCTCTCCAATTACCTCCAACTTTTGGAGATGGAAATATTGCATCTCTGTCTCAAGACTTTGCAAACTTTGTTTTCATATGACAACCCTGAAATCACTAGAAATCACTAGGGGATCTCAGCTGTAAGATATTCTCTAAACTGTGGATATTGGCATTCCTTATCCCCATCCTCAGTTAGCTCAAGAATATCAACTATACGAAACTCATCCAAGCTCAAAGATCTATAGTCTTTTAAATATCACTGCAAAGTGACTTCTTTCCACAAAGACAAACATGATGTCACTCTTAACACTACAAAAAATGATGCTGCTTTAACAGCCCAGTAAAAGACTTCTTCAGTTTTAAAGTAAAATGACTAACAGAGAAAAATAAGTTTTAGTAACATAATGTAGGAGGGTAAAAAATCAGAATCTGAATGAATATTCACACCTTACATGTTAAAGGCATTAATCTGTGATATAAATTTTTAAGTGGCTAACCACTTTTCTGTGCAATTTCATAATACTTTTATACAGGAAATAAATAAAACTATCCTTGACACTTTAAACACCTGACAAATAGTTCCTAAAAGGAATTACAAAAAATATATTTCAACATGCATTACAGCACAGTTGATTGTTTCAGTAAATGAGCAGTGTTGCACATGTACTGCACTAGTCTTATCCCATGTAAGAATTGTAGTGATTTCAGAAACATAAGCAAACTTACTGAACTCTGCAGTACTTCTGACAGCAATCATCTACAAGTTGCTGTTAAATCTCTAAAAAGATCTCACAGAAGTGACTTCCAGTTCAGAAATCACAAAAGAGAATGAGGAAAATAAACAAAACCTGCACAGTGAGCTGACTCACCATTAAAGTGGCATCACAGAAGTGGTGTTTAGTGGTACATTCCAAAGGATGATACCTACTGTATCAGAGGTTAAAAGCAAGTACATGGATTGACTTTCTAACAAACATGTGTCAAGTAGTTTAGACCATCTGGTGCGGAAGAACTCTTACTTATCTCACAGTTTAAATGCATAGGAGAGACATAACTACTGAATTATTTTTAGAACTATAAATAACTAGAAATAGCTAACATGTTATCTTACCTTATGCAAGACTATTAATTTATACAGTCTCAAGACATCCATTACTATCTCCTGTCTTCAAAATATGGTATTGCCATTCCCTGAAAAGATATTTCCCCTCAGTATTCAGGGTTATTCAGCATGTTTGCTATATCTGAGAGATTTGTTATACTTTTCAACCAATATGAAAGTCATTGTTAACAGACTTTTTCCTTATTGCTTCTTTGGGAAGAGAAAAGCCAGAGGGGAGTATGGACATCTCATAGAAGTATTCAGACAATAACCATGGAGCTATCCCCACTTCTGGGGAAGGAATGAATCTGATATGAACACAAAGAACACCTGTTCTTCACAAGCCACCATTTTCCATAGACAGAAAGTCATCAGGGAGGGAGAACTGTTATCATCCACTCTACCATGAAACCCCATCACCACCAAGAAGTTTGTAAGTATTTGATGCAGAGAAGTGCTACAAACCACTGTTAACATCTGTTGACCAATGGTAGTTCTTACTGCCTCACCCACTCTCAGTGGTTTCCGTGTGACCGGGGCAGTAAGATACTATTAATTCTCTTTTGCTTACGCACATACAAATAAGTTGAGACAGAGAATCTTTGCAAATGCTGATCATGGCCATACAGTAACAATAAATTCATGGGGAACTAGACAAGCTGGAAGAATGGACCAACCTCAAGGAATTCAAAGACAAATGCCAATTTGTAACCCCAACAACAGTACAGGCTGGGGGCAGACTGGCTGAAAAGAGTTCTACTGAAAAGAAAAGGATTTGAGGGGCCTGGTGGACAGCATGACACACGTGTACAGCGTGCCCTGGTAGCAGTGAAGGCTTAAAGCATCCTGGGCTGTATCAACGGAAGCATAGCAGTTGTTCAAGGGAAGCCACTATTATTCTTTACTCTGCTTTTGTCAGACTGTCTGCACTTACTGCATCCAGATCTGGACTCTCCAGTAGAGGAGCAGTACCAATAAATTCAAGCAAGTTCAGAAGGCCACAAAAATAGTCAGTGCACAGAAGCACATGTCCTTTAAAGAGACATTGAGGCAACTAGACGACTTTGGCTCAGAAAAAGGTGGCTTTGGGAAGGACCTAATAGTAGCCTTCCAGTGCTATCCAGTACTAGACTTGATCTTCTTGATAGCCCTCAAGTTCTTCATTGTGGTGTCCAACAGGAAAATGAGGAACAGTAGGTATAAATTGAAACAAATGATTCTGACTGAGTACAAGGGGAAAAGAATCACTAAAAAAAAATTAAGCAGAGAAGCAGGAAGCCAGAGGGGTTGTGCAACCTCCATCCTTGGAGGCTTTCAAAACCCTACTTGAAAAACCCCTGATGATCCTCATAGCCGACCTATTTTGAGCAGGAGGTTGGGCTTGAAACCTCAGAGATCCCTTCCAGCCGGAATGATTTTGTGATTCTCATCTTTACTGGCTCTTCAACTAGGAGCTTACAAAGCCACTTCACTGTTTAAGGTTACCAGTTTCCTTGCTAGGCAGTAATATTCAGCTTTAACATGCAAAATGTAATATCATTCTAGTTGGAGTTTTTTTTATTCGACAAGCAGTAAAATAGCTTTCTGGCTGTAAGCAAATATCTAAAAACTTCAACAACACACAAGTTACAGAAACTGAATTTTTCTTACTCTCCTGGTCTTTGTTACTGAAAACAGGAAATACATACAGTCAAATATTACAAAGTCTGAGTTTTCAATTCAAAACTTCAATTTTAAGCCTTTTCTAAAAAATTTAGAACACACATATATGGTTTAAAATTTTATGTAGAAAGAGCATTGACTAATTCTCAACAAGTTTATCTACTTACCTAATAGAAAATACCATAGCACTTGACTACCTAAAATATGAAAATATCATCACCTTTCTTCTAGTCTGAGCAGTAACCTGGCCACTACCTAAAAAAACCATCCGCAGTATTCTTCCCTTGTCATAGACCCAAGTGCCCTTGACAAAAAGAGTACATTTCTGTTCTTTTGCCAACTTCAACCTTTAGAAGTAGTATTTCATTTCCTTATTTGGAAAATTGGGTGTTACGCAGAGCAACACCAAAACATTTCATCTTTTGCCAGAAAGCATGCTAATAAAGAGACAAATCTCTCATGTTTATACCAAGGCTAAAGCAATCTATAGTACTAACACAATATCCCTCCCTCACCTTCTTCCATTTGTGTGCCGTTTACCATAGAACATGAAACTAATTACTGTACAGACACTTTCCTCCTGCACACTGTAAACTAAACAGGGGTTACATTATGTTACAAACCTACAGCTGCCAGCTTAACCTTCTCAAACACTTTGGCACAAAAAAAAGGCTAGTTGCAGGTTCTGGTTCTCTTCTCTGAAAGCTTTGACTAGGAATAGTTTTGACTCACACCTCCTTCTACTATTGCCTTTTTCTCTCACCTTTACTGTTAATTTAGTTAGAAATCACCAGTTAGGACTGCTCCTTCATGACTTGCGTTGCTCCCTGTCTTCCACTTCGCAGCACATGGGAATCACGCACAATGCACGCACAACGTACACACACAGGGAAAGATACATATAATTGAGGAAAATGTGTTTAATAAAATGCTCCATTGCAGAAACTTACAAGAGTCAACAGAATCAAAGGGTGATAGAAGACTTGCTAGAAGCTCACTCATCCTCCTTTTAAGGCAGAACAACTCTGCCTATGAAGTATCACTCTGAATGAAGTGTTTTGCCTAGTGTGATTTTCTACTCTTAAAGCATTGGGCCTGTCTCGCCAGGGATAGGGATTTGAGCTTCTGAGGACTGCACATTACCTGCCGCTGGGTTTCCACTAGTGAAGTCACTCACCACCTGTTATTTATAATCTATATTTATAGAAATCATCCTTGGGGGATAGTAACAGTGGTGCAAGCCCACAGCCTCCACGTTTTCTCAGAAGCAAGTTCCTCCAAAGTAAGGACCTATCTGCATAAGGTGACTACTAGTTTCCACAAAAAATCCAAACATTTTTGGGCACATCAATATTCTGCTGGACTATGGTAACTAAAGTATCATGAACCCTGTATATCTCAAGTGCAGTATAAAGTAGAAAGTTTTAGCTTATGAAAGCAGAAAGAATACTTTCAGGGAAAGTTTATTTTAAAATAATTCTCTGTAGGATAATGAGAAAATAGAATCAACATAAACTTGCAAAATAGACAGCAGGGTAAAACCATGCTGGCATTTTATGTTTTGGATTACTGAATACTGAGTTCAGAATATTAGAATAAATATTGAATATATTTCAAAATATTGGTGTGTTAGAGAAGCTGTATATACTCACAATATTCAATGCTATTTATGAAAGCAAATCAGAAAGTGTTCTGTAAAGGGTTATATTCTAAAACTGAACCTGAAGACATGTATTCATGCATTATTCTTCTTTGACAGGTAAGTACAAAAAGCATTAATATATGAAGCACTATACCACTATCATTTTTCATAGCATGATACCAAATCTTGCCATCCATTTTTGAGGACAACAGGAAACTTTTACACTTGGAAGGTAAGGAATGCAGTATGGAATCAGTTCCAAGCTTCTAAGGTCATTAAAAAACTCCCTATGTTATCAAATTAAGTATTTAACATAAATGAAAAATTCCCTTGGTACTAATAAATAGCATTTGAATTCTAGTCTGTTGATTTATGAATAAAAAATATCATAAATACAACTATATATCATTGTGCATGCACAGCTCGTGTTTCAATGAAACACACTGCAGATACTTTCAGCAGAGAGATTAAGAGACACTTTAAAGACAGCAACAAAATGAATTCACCTCAGATAAGTTTTATTTGCTCCAACAAAAACCAACAGGCCTGAAAAACGGTCAAGATGTACGAGAAAAAACCCTTGAAATTGAATTGTAGATCCCAAGGAAGCCAAGTAAGGGACACAGAAGGCACAAGAATCCATGACATGACTTTTTTTGGTTTTTCTAGTGTATTTCTTTCATTTGGGATATCCAAATTTGACTTCCACAAAAAAGTCATACGGCCAACCCTTAAAGTAATTTGCACATCATTACTATCTCTGTATTGCTTTATCAGAGCCCCCTTTTGAATCCAATAGTCATATAGTTGATTCCCATGCAAGTATTCACAACAGTTCATTCACTTAGAAGCCAGACAGGACTCTCTGCAGCAAGACAGAGTCACATAATACAAGAAAACCTCCAGAGCTTTCAAAAGAGGCATGCATATATTTTATTTTCCATAGAAAAAGGAAAATGCACACAAATTCCTGATATTACTGACTTTCTCCTAATAAAAGTTAGCAGACTTCAATATTTGAAGTTCTTTCACAGGGAAGCCTTACCCCAAGAATTCAGGATTTTTGTTCTACCTGCACAAGCAGCTTGCAGCATTTGGGTGAGAAGTGCCCCAGTTGAACACATGAAACGAGCTCATGGCCGAAATGCCAAAGGTAATTTTTTTAATATTTCTGCTTAATGTGCCATGTTTAAATGAAAAAAATGTGGTGCTTTAATAAAAATTGTCTTCCATCTTAAACACGCTTCTAAAGTTTGGTTTATGTGCAATATAATTACAAAGCACATTATTGTAAATGGAAAAGGAGTGTCAAGCCCATGAACACAGAGTAGTGTTTTCTGCAACGTTTTTTCTTTGTCTAGATTGGTCCTGCTAATTGCGCTTGAAGAAAAGCTGGTAGCTTTCCAATTGTATATTATTTTAATAGATTGATTAAAATAGAATTAATAATGAGAAGTAGCTTTTTTTAAACTGAGTTACTTCAATGAAGAAAGTTTGCAAATCATTTAAAGTAAATTTAGTGGTTAGAACCCTAAATATAGAAAATTGTCTGACATTTCTCAGAGACTTCCATCCAGGTTTTGACCACTAGGATAATACAGGCTTCTGCACTACTGTACTGTGTTAAAGGAAAATAAATTTTCCTGGAAAACATGAGATTTTTAAAATTTTTTTTACACTATAGTCTGTTGCCTATTTAAAAATAGAACTGCAGAGAAGACTTTCTGAAAGGAAAAAAAATAAAAAACATGTTGAGAGAGTGAAAATATTTCTTTGTAAAAATCTTCTTGTAAGCAAAAAGGAAAGTTACTTCATTGGAAGAAGTATTCGACCAAGTTTTGGGAAAGAACTAAAGTTAATCATCTTGTTTTGTCAGGTTAAATTTGACCTTGAAATATGTCCGAAACATTGACTAAGATGACATACACACAAAAGCTAAGTCAGTGTAAGGATGGGATGTATAAACATAAGGGAACCATGTTCTTTTTTAATGTGAAAGAATAGCAATAATAAATATACAAGATGCCAAATAAAACTACAATGTAAACAGATCTTTTCTATTGATTGGTGACATGTAACAGTCAGAACTAGCTGTTGTTTTAAGATATATTTTTAGAAGCAGATACTTAATAGAGCATTATAGAACTATTATTTTTAGCCATTCAGAGAAAGAACAGACCCAATATTTCCCCCAAACCAGGTTGAGTCAGTTTTCCACTGAAAACATTCCACACTAAATAACTAGATCTCTAGTTTGCATACGTGCTAAGGATTCAGCATAATTTAATGCTACCCATAAATAATGGTATATTATTTCCTCTTCTGCTTAGTATATTAAGTGGTGCTATTAGGCATTTTGGGGTATTTTTCTTGTTCCTTGTCCAGTTTTGATTTCTGCAGTAGGTTCACTAATGTCTTCTAACATCCATGGCTTGTAAGTTGGATTCAGCCATTTCTCTTCGTTAAAGTTTCAAATTCATAGCTTCTTTTTTAAAAAAAAAGAATTTATTTCCTTATTGCTTCTATGTTCAGGCTTTTGCCTCAGTTTTATAATGGGATTCAACCCCCTATTACAAATCATCTAGCATAATTTTTGGAAATAGACTAAGTTTTAAGACAGCAACTGAAGTCTGTTATTTTTTCAGAATGATAGTTAGATATATACCCATGCAGAAGTCACTTCAAAATCAAACTACTTACTTCCTTTGGAAATGGGATAAATTGCTTTCCAGCTTTCAACTTGCTCAAAACCACCAAGATAGTACTTTGCTATTTCTATGTGCCAAGTGAGCACTACATGTCACTTCACATTAGATTTTACACTGATTAAGAAAAGTGTATTGTGCACTTTTGAAGCACTAAAGGCTTATCTCTTTCTACTGCCAATGACTTACTCATCCCCTAATCTTAGAAATGAGGTTGGGCTTTGAGATATGTTTTCTGCATCTTGATATTCACCTCTTGTTTTCATCTTAAGGCTTTGGAAGAAATGGCATTTTATGAATGCCTTGTAGGAGCTCTGCTCTTTCAAAGCCCATCAGTACTTGTCCTACTGTGGTCAGGTTCTGGTAATCAAAAAGTGCTACTCTATCTGCTATGTGCAAAAGGGAAACTTGGCTTACTAAATTGGGGGGGTGGGGGTATCCCAATAGTAATAAACTGGAAAAAAATTACAATTGTTTCAAAAATCTAATACAAATACTATACACTCCACAGGGACTAACACTTAAAGAAATCTTTGAAGGTCTCCATTTTTTTATACTTATGTACCAAGTATTTGGCCCTGAATAATCAAATAAAGTCCCATTTACTTTAAGATACTATGCATGAAGACAGCTAAAAAGGCACCAAAAACCTCCACATAGAACTTATTCCTAGACAAGTGAAATCAGTAAGACTCCTATCGCTTTGGCTAGGTGAATACAAAGCGCTTTTTGATTTAAGTTTTCTTTATTAATAATCTCGCTATTCCATTTATTCCTATTTTTTCCATCAGCAGATTGCATTGAGCATTAGTGTACATATTTGAAGGACACTAAATTGTATTAATCTCTAAAGTAACTGGAAAAAATTAATGGCATTATGTTCACCTGATAAATTTTCCCTGATAAACAGATGACTTACCATTAGCCTCAAAAGCACAAGAGACTGTTTACCACATTACAGACATATCCAGCAGGTCATGTTCCCAACAATCAAGGATAGATTTTCACTGAGTTTTCTTTCTTTCCACTTTACTTTAGTGCTGTTCCCTCAATGCATTAAAAGCACATTTATACTAATGAGCGATTAGAAAATTTTAATTTTCTTATTCAGCATAAGTTCCATAATATTGCCATACTGTTTCTTATTCAAATGAAAATTTTGAAAGAATTTTTGATCAGTGCAGCAAGGGTCTTCAAGATCACATTCCTTCCTTCCCTTCTGCTATATATCTAACCTACCATATTAAAAAAATCCAATTAAAACTGAAATCTAGAATATAGATAGCTTATGGTAAGCATAGGAAAGTGATTTTTCTGCTATTATGATTATTTGTAAGAGTTGAGCTTTTTTTTTTTATTTTTTCCTCAAGAAGTTAGAGCCAAAATAAAAACAACTTGCATGTTAATAATTGAAAAAGCAATGTGAATAAAGAGGTCCTTTTTCTTTCGTTGCTTTAGCACTATACTCTGTCCTGCCTAGGGAAATAACCATAAGGGTTTTGCTTTGTCTCCTTTTTATACTAACACTGAATCATAAATGCTACATATAGGCTTGAATTTTTAAAAGATGTAAACTTTACAGAGTAAGTAGTCATCACTTCCCTATATTTGGGCCTGATGACTTATTTCCAAAACACTAAATTGCTATTCCAGGTGGAAAAAGTTTGAAAAATACAGTGTACTCCAACAGCCATGCCTTTAGCGAGGGACAGGGGGGGAAGGGAATTCCTGTATCAGCATCACATTGTAACAGTGTAAATCAAGTAGCACCTTGAAAGTTGGAGTTATAAATCCCTGAAACATTAAATCAGTCTCTGTCCTATTCCTGAACTTAAGGTCAGCTGATTTGCTCTCACCAACAACCCTAAATGCATATGTTTTATTGCCCAATGACAAGGTTCTCTCAAATTCCCTAACCCCAACAGTCTGGCACAGTTCACATTTACAAGCCTTCAGGGCATGCTGCAGGGCTAATCTATTTATTCAGGCTTTCGCCTGAGGGGCTGGCTGCAGAAGCAAAGAGAAGCTTGGTACATTCTCTTTATTTGACAACAAGGTCATTTTTGTGTATTAATTTATGTACATGTGCCTAGAGATTATGATAGGCACATTTCGTACAATAACAAACAACTTTAGTTATATCCTAATTAACTTTGACTAAGTAAGGAAAGAATTCTCCAGGTCTCCGTTATAGATAAATTCTTGTAAAAACTAACTATGAACATAGATGCTACAAAACAGAAGAGCTGGTCAGACCCAAAATTAAAAAGGGGAAAAATGTGACTTTTCACAGATTGAGATACACATATAAACATCTAAAGCCAATTTATAAATTTTATGTCAGTGAGTACCTGATTCTGTTTGGTACTATCAAAGCCTTTCCTTCAAAGTCCTTTGACTTATTGAATAACACAAAAGGAAGTCTTATGCCTTCTTAGTATCTGGGCATAATTTTGCAAGTGTTCAGAAGTTTTAGAGATATTGTAGTTTGCTAGACTTGGAAGGAAATGAAAAGAGTCTCTAAGACAAAGAGTGCTCCCTGAAAAGGAGCACAAAATGGTACATTCATGGTGTTATACTGAAATAATACAATCAATACAAGAAATCAGCTGGAAAGTGAAGCTGATTGCTGAACACTTTCTGACAAATCTAAAGAAAATTTCCGGCAGGTGTTAGTTTGACCTATTCCCTGAAGAGACAAGAAAAGCATATTAGATTGCCTAGTCTAGGACACAGCATAGATAAACACATTTTCATTTTCTTCCCCCCCCCCTTAAAACAATGTTATAAGGTGCTATACATCAGTTCTACAAAAGTATGTGAAAGAAATGCAGCAGGTCTTATGGCATCCATTTTCTATTGTGGTTAAATGATTTAGATTCCAACTTGTACATTACTCAGCAATGCCAAGTGTGAGTAAAAAAGATGTTGCTTCAGTGGCAAACTCTCCCTAACCTGGGACTGTTCATGTCCCAGGCTAATGTATTAAACTACAGCAGAACAGCCATATTCAGCAGAGTCAATGAAAGGCTCTATGAAGATTTTAAAGAAGCCAAGAGAATCTTCAACCCTATAAAAATCTCTATTCTACATTTGCAGTTTGTCAGGAATTAAAATGAGTCATTCTGCTTTGGGTGGCTGGATAGACCAGTTTAAGAATTGCTTTGCACTGATGGAGATGCAAAGTGACAGAAATGCGACTGAGGATCCTATGGAGAGCTATAAGTGACCAAGTACCAAGGGCTTATAAAAAAAGCTAAGAGAACTTGCAGTTGCAAAATGAGGGCTCGTATTATGTTTAGACACTTATTCAGACCAACAGGATATCTCATCTACGATTTCTGTTATTTTTAAAGGGAATGCATAGCAGGGTTGCCCTTCTATTGAAGAAATGAGACAGAAGAGGCTGATTTTTCACACGTACTCCAAGTATGAAATCACACATATACCTCAATAATGAGCATGTTCCAAATACCTTCGAGAAATATTCATGGCAAGTAAACAGAAAACAGTGTATTAAGAATAATACAAGTAGAGCAGACCTCAGGAATAGAACTCATTTTACAAGAAGGGAAATAAATGCAGCATTGGCACAAACATGAATGTAAAATGAAAGCAGATAATATGCTCAGCAGGTCACACTTGAAAGCTTTCTCTTCCAATACTTAAATTACAGTAATATTCCTAAGTATGACCTATCCTTTTTTTCACAAATGATATCATAAATATCAAGAGATCTTTATCTTTAACTAATGAAAGTTTTTAAGCTTTACTAATCTGTGGCTGGCTGACAAATTTGTGCTTTATGCCATAATATCAAAACATTTTATATATCACAGAACCCATTCAGTAATTTTCTCCATTTCCAGGTATTCATTTCCCTTTCCTTGATAGTGTGTTTCAGAAGAGGTAGAGTAATCAGAACTGGGAGCTGGAACATTTGGAATTTTCTCATTTGTCATCCTTGGGGTCTAGAAGTGATTTATGGAGAATGTCATGTTTCTCTACAGACTATAAAATTAAGTTCTTCCTTAAGCACAAACAGAAACTCAGGATGAAGAATATGAAGATGACTTTAAATTTCAAACCTATCTTCTACCTCCATGGTAAAATAAAGCAGCCCATAGCTTAGCTACACAGTCTGATGTGTGCCTGCTTCCCAGTGTAAGTAGGGAACAGGTAGATTACAGCGATATTGCTGGCTTGGCTACAAGTTGTGCAGAAATGCCACGTAATATTTCCTTACCATGAACAATCACCCTGTTAGGCTTAGGGTCAACTGCCCTGTAATGTAATGATTCTAAGATAGATGAGGATGTAAACTCAAGTTTTCAAAATGAACTCAGAAGCTTGCCACAGCAATTTCAAAGTACATGAACTTTTCTTTTTGACAAATGCAAACATTTTATTTTTGTCTTACCACTAAGTAAAGATTTAACAGTGCTCATTGACATTGTTGGGCTAAAGCCTTATTTAACAGTAATGAAAGACTGAAATGCAAATGATACTCCAGGGGATTTTGTTTTGATAACATTTTTTCTGATAGTAATTGGGAAGTATACCTACTCTTGCATATAAATGATAAGTTTTTAAAAACAAAGCTGGTTGCAGAAGAGAGTTCTTAACTGTGAAAACTTTCCGGCTTCACTTCAAACACCTTTCACTTTAACCAGAAAAGTCACTAAACTGAGACTTAAACTGAGTGTCTAATATGATGAGATTGAGGTTTTTTGATCATCACCTATTTTATTTACTCAGAACTTGAGACATAATTGTCACCAATACCGAACTGCTAAAAGTGGTCATGTTATCCAGCCAACATGGTTGGAATGGAAAGAAAGGAAAAACTGTTTTTTTTCAACAGTTTAGGAACATACAGTTCTTAATCTGTCTACTTGTTTATCATAAAACCACTCTGTCTTTGTTGGGGATGTGATACCACACATAACAGATGGTCCACCAAAACCCTATCACGTTTGCTTCAATTATTTGTGAAAGCCTGCAGAGGGGGAGGGAAGAACTATGATTATACAATAAAATCTGAAGGGAACACAAAGCCAGGTACTAAACCACAGCAAGAATGATATATTGAAGGAAATAGATATTAATCCACAAGTTGCCCTGAAACTGCTCCAGGATATTCCACTTCAACAGAAATTATGAAAGTACAGAGCCAAACAAGCATGATGCCAAAAAAAGATAGTTCTATTGTTCATTCTGCCTACTTAATTTTTTCAACACTCCAAAGGCCTGACTTTGCATAGTTTGCCCATAGAATTACTAATTTAATATTATGAGAACATATGTAAAAGAAAAATATACACCATTAAGTGTAGTTACTAAGTCTAACTGCAAAAGGATCTAAGGGGCAAACGTGTAATCTGAAAGGAGACCAAACAACCCTTTAAATATAAGGCAATGCTTAGCGCAACAGAGGTATGCTTTTTGATTCTCCTAAGCCCTTAAGAATGCTTTTTCATGGGCCAAATGGTCAAGGAGCTTCCATGCAGGAGACTCTGTAGAACAGACTTACCAAATCCTCCTTCATTTCCAAGTGTCTTAGGAATTTGCCACCACCACCAAAACACAAATGCCAACAATGTGGTGCTACTCCAAACATTTAAATATTAACGATAAATGAAACATCAGAAAAGATGTGACAGATTTATTAAAAATATGTTTGTACATTATTTTTCATTTTTTCTGAGCTAAAAGGATTTGACCTTAGAGCTGCACAAATTTAGGGCATTTGAGGTGAGATGATTTGATTATGTAATCTGATTTCCTCTGTATTACAAACCACTGCACTTTTACCCAGCTACCTCTCCCTCACTAGATCCAGTAAGTTACATTTATCAAGATTATCTTCCTCAAGGTGCCAATACTTCTTGTGAAGACACCAAAAACCAGAAAAGCAACCAACTACTTTTGGCAATATGTTCCAAAGTTGACTCTGTCATGAATGGAAAATGTCCAAACACTGATTTGCTTCAGTTTCTTTCCTGCACTGTCCACTGGCAAATGCTGCTCTTTCAAAATTCTTCAATACTGAGTGCTTTCCTTGTCAGGATACACTGGAAAAATCACTTGCGATTTTTCTTATTAGATAAATTATATAAACAATATAATTATATTAGATAAATAGATATGTAAAAGCTTAAATCTAACTCTGTTAAGAATATTTTCTCTATCCCAAACTTCCAGAAGGAAGCTGCTTTCTCCACCTTGCTCAAGTCTACCATTCATTTTGAAGTACAGACACTAAAACTCCCATTAGCTTCATTACTGATTTCAGTGTCACAAAGGTAAGTTACCTCTATATTTATTTTCATATTTGATTGTATATTCAAGGATAATATCTTAATTTGATTATCACTCAAAGTTTGCTGATGGTTAGCTATGAATCCCAGAGCCTTCTTCCATTCAGAAGTGACTGAGTATGTTCTGTGCTGTAGAGTTCTACATCCATAACCCCGCATTGGGTTTTACTAACATGAATTCTTTGAACTGGATCCATTTTCTCAGAGCAATCTAAATTGCACAACCTGGCTGGCTCTTCAGAATTATTTACACCTCACAATTCATACACTCACCTTTGTTAACCCCATATCTCCTTCACCTTTTCTTTATTTTCAGGTCATTGCTAGATATATTGAATGACATGGGACATAGTACCAGTCTTGACCAAAATTCCCTGTAATCATTCCTTCTTTAAATAAGATTTCTTTTAATAGTTGTTACAGTTCAAAACAACTATTCATCTCTTCTTGAGTATACTTAAGTGATACTGCATAGGAGTTAGTATTTTTCCTCTCCAGAGTGTTACGCAGCATGAGATAAAAATATATCCTATACCTTCACAGTTAGAAATATTTGCCCCAGTTAAAGTGTCAGAGAATAAAACCAGCTTATTTCAGAGGGCATTTTCCATAAATCCACAGACATCATTAATCCATATTGCCTTCTCTACTATTTCTCTTAATCCTAATGCCAACTGACTAGACTACAGCTGTCCTGGGCATCCAACCTTGCTTGTTTTAAACATCAGCATGACAGTAGTGCTTCAAAGCCTTTTGGATTCTCATTCTTAATTAGATCTCAAAGGAAATATTCTGGTCAGAAAAGGACATTGCTCACTCTAATCTGATTTAAAAAATTTTAATAAGTTTCTTATATAGATCTCAAAATCAGTACACTTGGAACAGTATTTACAGAATCTTAAGTGCAAAGTACTTTGCAAGTGGTACTATATAAATTACACAAGCTATTAAGAGAAAAAACCTTATGTCCAAGTAACACTTCATTTATGTTAAATCCACACTATCACCATAGATTTGCAGTCTTACAGGAATCAGAGAGAAAAGCTAAATCCTTTTCATTACATTTCAGTACTCCTTGAAGCAATTAACTACCTTGATTACCCAAATTTACTGGTGTAAACAAGAGAGATGCAAGAGAGATTTTTCTATGTTCCTCCCCTACCTTTATATAGATCTACTATACTAAGCAGTTCCTTTCATATGCAAAGGAGATAAATTACATGACCAAAAAATAAGGTTATTAGAAAGAACTGTAGTGTTTATTACCAAATTTCTGTGATAACTAAAACATGTTCCTGGAGGTTTTAGAATTTGTTTCACAGGTATTTGAGTCCTTCCTAAGTGAACTGGAAGTTCTGACTGAAGCCTTAACTCTCTGTTTAGATATAACTAGATCTTGCTTTTTGTGGTGAAACATGACTGAAATCTGAAGCTCATTTTAACAATTCATCCTCCAAGCTATATGTAGTAACAGACTCAGAAGTTACTGCAAGGTGGTGCATTCCTGCACTGTATTGCATGGCTCATGCAAATGAAGTTTTCACATCTACTAGTGAAAAGGCTGCTTTAAAGTCAGACTACTATGTGGAGACCTCCCTTATAGTATGTGCTCCATCAACCTACAAAACTCATACCCAAAATGAATCACAGCTTTCAGGTTCTGAAAAAAAGTTTCACATCTATAGAAGGCTTAAGCCTGAGAGTCACCTTCCCTCTTCACTGTGCACATCTCTTGTTTTGCTTTTTGACATGTAACACTCATCAATATAACACTTCTCACCATTTGAGGCAAAAATCCATAATGGTATAAAAGTGCTCCAAGAGCATACACTAATTGTCACCACCTTAAGACACTTCAAAAAGTGTTCAGTGTCCATTAACTCTATAACCTCTTCAGATCAGACTTTCCCCTAGAAGAGACATCAAGAAAACTTGAGTATCACTAGTATTTTTTGATGATGATGATAACATTGACAGAAGTGACGAACCTGCAGTAGGTGTAGAGTTCCCTACAAATGATTCCAGAAAGCACCAGTATATATTCTGTGGGAATAACAGAATGTGATGAAAATTATTTAAATTACTATGATATATGAATAACCCAGATTCCTTCCTCTCACTGCTCAAGAAGTATGGTGAGAACTTCAGCTTTTACCAATATGCACACTGGGTATGAAATCGGAGATCTTGGGAGCTGTCATGGAATGTTGCTTCCTGCTTATTTGACTGGCAGTGAAATCCCTCTTTGGCCATTAACAAATAATTCCTTTGGAAAAGCCAGGAACAGTTCAGTTGAGCTAAGTTACCTGTGAAAAGGATGGAGGCAATGACTCTGCAATTAATTTACAATTGTCACAAATGTCACTCTTGTTAATTCAATCAGTCTTTTCAGTGTCTTGTTCAAAACAAATGTGTTCTATCACATGTGTCATTGTAGATTATAATTATATTCAATCCTATTTTTAAGTCTTCATTGTAGGAGGAAAACAAAATAGCATCTGCACTTCAGTTATTTTTTACTTGTATATGTGAACAGTTAACTGCAAAGAGAGTTAATGCTCAAGTATATGTAAGCCATGTCTGTGTAATACTCTACAAAGACAGCATTCAGCATTTTTCTCTGAAATGAAGTGTAAAAAGAATAAAAGTAAGTATGAGAGCTATGTAACATCAGAATTCTTTATAGCAGACCTATTTCAGCTGTAGATGTGCACTTTTCTTGTCTGTCTAGCCTTATGGAGGCTGTACCTACTTTAAACAATAAGAAATTCAATAATTTCAAAGAAAATTTAACTATAACAGCAGCAGCAAGCCATTATGTTCTACCAATCCATCATTTTTATAGAAAAAAAGTATTTTCTTCACAATGAGCAATTTATAGATTCAGAGAGTACATCTGGGATTTATATTTGTAGTCTATTATTTCACAAAAAATAGTTCTAGTAAGAGTAAAGCTAGATAAATACTGGAAGAGGTTGACATTTTGTGTAGATTATTTCTAAGATCCTAAAATAATTTGGTAAGCATTACACCAAACAACAAATGGAAAAATCTACAGCTGATAAGTTGATGTATTATTTTAAAGGAATGTATATATTCCCATGGAAAGAAAACCAAACAACTTTAAAGGAGATGTTTTTTTTGTACCATTTGCTTACATTTATCTTCAAGAGCATAACCTTTTGTGATCACTAAATGGGTAGAACAGTTTTCTGGTAATTCACATTGTCACCTGCTCACAATAGAAACCTGTGGCACAAAATCAATCATTAATAGTAAAAACACAGGGATATCTACCATTTTTGCCTGTGACATCAGATGATAACTGATCTTCCCCCTAACTTTCCTGCCACACAACACCAATATATTTGAATATATTATAGAACCTTTAATTGCAAAAAATATTTGAAAAATGTGTCTGAATCACTGCAAGACGACAGATTCAGTAGAGATGCTGATAACTCACTGTTATTAAAGATCCTGTAGCACATTTGCAAAAGAGGGAATGTTAACTTTTATTTTCTGGTTAAGTTTCAACTTAGGTAAGTAAAGTTCACCTGCTGTGATTCAATTTCCCACAAATTTGCCGTCTTCACTTCTCTCCAAATAGACTCCAGTACAGCGTCACAGTGGCAGATATGACTGCATATTAGCTCTACAATGTTAGATATGCAGTCATATTTGTTTGTTCCAAGCAGGAATCCACTTACGGAGCAGAAACCCATTACCCTTATTATACAAGTACCATGTGAAAGAGTTTACAGCTGCAGGGATCTGTATAAATTCTGCTTATAGCATGCAAAAGATACAGTGGAAATATTTTACACACATGTGCTTTTGGCTTTACTGTCATTACATTAGCAATAAATAGTGCAGAAATATATTTGTCAGTCACTACTGAACAACACCAGATGCTTGAAGCAGATGAAATTGGAGACCATGCCCTCAATGGCAAATCCAAAACAGCTTTGAAGGCTTCAGGTTAAAAACACCCAATAACCCATGAAGTGCTATAAAACTCTCCTTCCCCAATTTGGATTCATGTAACATGGTGGATTCAGCTTCAAATCTTGAAGTTGTTTAAGGATGCAGCAAGCTGGAATGGTGTAAATGGCACGCTGATTTGAGACTACTTGCATGCTTATATTTGGGTACAGAGACACAAATCCACAAAAGTTACTTAGGATCTTAATTCTTATTTCTCCTCTGCAGAGCACAGCCACAGATTTATGTATGCACAGCTGAATGAACAACTTCGTCCACTCAAAAAAGAGATTAAGAAAAATAAGGTTTTTAGACCCAGCAGCTGTATTACTGTGTTCTCTATTACACTAAAACATCTTGTTGCCCATAAGCATTTGGGCTTTTATTTTTAATCCTTTCATGTTTTTCATAATTCCTTTATGATCTCTCACCACATGGTCTTTCACTGTATGTACAAATACATTTGGCTACAGGTTATAGACAGCACAGCTTCCACACCCCACTGTTCCTAAACAGGGAAGGGGGAGAGGGCTGAATATAATTTATTATGGGATTAATTTTCTATTTCCTTAATAATTAGTTGATAAATGAAAAAAGGAAGATTTTACTGATATTCAATTTTTTCATCCTTCTGTTAAACAGTAATTGAAAGATTCACATCTAAAAATGCTCAGGCAAGCACTACTACTTATATATGAATAAAATATTCAAGGAAAATTTTAAGTTCCACTTCCATTTGACTGTTCTTGGGCCACTGTAACACATGACAAAGCACTAAAGAAACCCAGGGTGAGTCTCCCTAAAGGCTAGAGAATGATTTAATGATAATAACTATTTCATATATTGAATTTGCCCTCTGCATACAGTATAAATACCAGAGATCTAATGGAGTATTTTAGAAATTCTTGAAGAAGAGAGGAGGGGACAAGATAAGACAATCCCTAAAGGACAAGACAGACTGAGAAAGCAACTACTAATCCTTCAATAGAAACACTGATATTTTAAAAAATTGATCTCCTAGAGCTTGTTGATCAGACAGCTATGTTTTCAAACCTTGTATTTTATTTAGGAATGCAGCATTAGAAGATTTGTTGTTAAAAACCCAATTATTTAATAAATATTTGTTTACGTCTCTAAATTCACTGTTAACTACAGCTTCTGAATAACCAATAGCTGAGCTTGGTTGGACGAGCCAAGGAGTGATGAAAGGAATAAAAGTTCTGTAATGCTGAGCCTAGAATAAGACAGCCAGATCTACCTAATTCCTAGACAGATGGCAATAGAAAGTTGGTGAATGGGTATGAGTTTTCAGAACTCCAAGATTGGCAATATTGGGAAAGCCTCCCAAGCTCGAGTGTATGCAGCATACATCCCTCTAAGCTTAGCCTGCCAGGCAAACCAGGACATATGAGCTAAAAATAAAATAGAAATTGTGGCTCACTGGCACTCTACAAGTAGCAGAGTAAACAGAATAAATGCCAAGGTTTTTCCTCTCTCAGTTTTAGGCATATGCAGCTGGCACCAATGCATTTTTCTCATATACCAAAGGCAGCAGATGGAATGAATTACATATTTCAACAGCCCTTGACATCACATCAAACACCTTGGCTTTTAGTTTTAGAAGAATAACTCTTGGGACTCTTTTTTCAGCTTTCACCATCCAAATAAAAGTCATGCACAGATATTTCCTTCTTTACAGGACAATATAGCCATGCCATATGTTGCAGAATTGCAAGTCTTGCATAGTAAAACAGTGCAACAGTAGCAAAAGAAAATATTCTGGTTTGAGGCTTTGTAGCTAAGGCACTACTCATTGCACAATATGTTACAGGTAACCTCTGAAACAAGGGCTTTACAATGCCCATCATATTATAGAAATTATGATGTGTTAAGCATTTTTCTAAAAAATAAGGAAATTTCAAGTCTAACATTCGCAACTTGGTCAAGTTGATCATCTGTATTTAAGAAACATTATCAATTGCTTTTAATTTATTCCTTAAATTTCATAATTATAGCTACCTTGGGCAAGTGCATCACCCAAGCAGGTGGGGACCCTTCCCCTGAAAGAAGCTGATCACAGTGACAGGCTGGGAGCAGTGTCTGGCACAGCTGAACATGGCCTATAGAGCATCATCTTCATCCAGGAAATGGAAGAATCTCTCTTTAGGCACTAAATTCAGCTGAATGTCTGTCCCTGAATTGGATCATGGGAAGTCTGTGTGCTCACATCTGCAGCTGTAATGCTAAACACAGGCTGGACAACAAGCCTGCTCCAGCACCTGACTTCCATTTCTTGCTTGCTTTCCTTTCCCAGAGTGGTCAGACAGACCAGGGAGCCACTGTTACTACCCACTCTTACATATGTGCCTGAACCACCTCCCCCTGCCCCTCTCCTCCTTCTCCCCATCCCCAGCTCCCCAAAATTATGTACTTTTGCAAGACAGACCAGTCAGAGGCTACTTCAAGAGACTAAAAACCTCAGCACAGAGCAGACTGAAAGACTGTGTTCTGGGGAGAGTCAAGCCAGGAGGCACCACATCTGCACAGGGCCAGGAGAGCACCTCACCTAATTCCTCTGAAAATCTCAACGTGATTAAGGTGATTAAAGTTTTCCTATCCTTAGAAGCTTGCAGGCCTTCTGTCTTTCTGGAGCAAGTTATCAAGAGACTCTTTGCTTTTATGTTACCAATCATTTCTTCCAGTCTCAGGTTTTCAGCAGATCAAGTGAACGTACTTTGTTATGACCTTGATTCCCTCCACTTCTCCTGAAGTGTGATCAATGCTGGCTATTCTGCTGTTTTCAGATAACGAATAGCTTCTAAGACTTTCAGACTATATCAGACCCATATCCTCCCATAGCTTTTTAGCTGGAAACTCTGCATGTACAAGTGACTTTGATCCTAGCTAGCTCAATACTTCTTTGAAATACATTACCTAGCAGCTACTAACATTGATGTCAATCTCTTTATCATACTTGGTATTCTCTTTCCTCCTTTCAAATATTAATAGCACCATTTTCCCTCCAGGGTGGTTTACTTGTATTTAGCTACTTATATTTTTAATAACTCCAAAGTTGAGCTTAAATCTTTTATTTCAGTTTAGCAAAAGGAAACGTTTGAGCTATAATACAGATTTTTCTCTTCTCTGCACATTTTTCCTCCAAAAACTTTTTATTTCTCTTGGGAAAGGATATCCCCCTCTCACCTTTATCAATTGAAAAAATTTTTAATATCTACTCTTTGGAAAGCATACCGCTAAGAATTTTCTGTTGTTCAAGATCTGCTGTCTATGTTAATGGATTCAGAGTAAATTGGTAGTCTGCTACAGATCCATATGGAATTAGGTGTTTCCATGCACCTGTTTCAGTCCAAAGGGTACCCATTTTTTCCAGCTTTGTTCAAGACACTTTCTCACTTTGCTTCTTCCTAATTATTCTATGCCTCTGAAGTTTAGCTCTCTGCCCAGTTTCTCCTCTTTCTTGAAAGAGGGACAGCTGTGAGACAGGATTTTTCTGACAAAGATGAACTACTTAATTCATCTCAGTTGTCCACTCTCCTAATCTCTCCATTTCCTTAAATCAGCCACTGAAAGTGAATAGACTAAAATAGCTTCCAGAAGGAGAATAAAAAAAAAAACACAAAGTCCAGCACACACATATAGCAAAGGTGCAAAGAAAATGCATTGCTAAGTACAAAAGTCTAAAACAAACTCAGCATACAAAAAACAGACAGAAATTATCAAGGTGTAGGCAAAATACATCAGAACTGAAATGATGACACCACAGATTGAGATGGAGTTCTCAGTCTGTATATTCAAAGCAACTTTACTTAAGTGTTCCAAGGAAAGTACTTATCTGTCATCGCTGCATCAAAATAAACTATTGCTAGTTTTCATGTTCAGTACCATGTTAATCTATTTGCTAATTTCTGTGTAGTTCATGTGATGCAGTTTAAGATGTAATTGAAATAGAAAAATCAACTGTCACACAGTCTTTAATTTAAATAGTGGATGTGACAGTGTATCCTGCTCCTTTTCTAGGAGTCAAGCACAGATACACATTTTTTTCTTTGCCATTGATCAACTAAATCACCAGCTGTTTATGCAGAATTGCTGGCAACCTTGGAAGTGTCATTTGTCTTCCTAAGCTCCATGAACTTGATTCACCCATTTGTTTAAGAGCACAACAAGCTAACAGTGTGAATGTTTTCATTATTAGTACATAAAAAGGCTCAAGAAACAGCCCCTACTCATGCAAAACTTCCACTGGAAAAAAATTATACCTGCTCAAGTACTACAGCATCAAGCTCTGCAAGTTGAATGGAGCATAAATGAATGTGAAAGTCTTTAATTGCTATAACAGTCTAAATCTTTCAGCTTGCTAATTAGTTCAAATCATACTGTCTAAGGTCTTACACCTGAGGCTTATTATAGGCAAATTTTGAAGTTGTATCAAGTCTGTACAGGTGTGCATACAGGCAGTAAAATTTTGGTGCTCCCCCCCCCACACTCAAGAAATCCTTTTTTAGTACCTTTTCATTATCCACATTTGATCCTAAGGGCAAGGGCAACCATTTTAAGTTAACTGCAACTTTTCAGGTATGCTGAGGAACACGCATATCATTGTCAGGTGTATAAAGCACTCAGATTCATAGGTTAAAAAGTCATTGCTAACCCAGGCTTTCAAATAATATTGACAGAACAGGGAGAAGAGCAATATGATGGAAGTCAATCAACTCATGCAGACTAGGGTACCCGTATGCAACCCGTATATTGTAATTTTTTATATTTATGTCAAGTACACATTAGCTATTTAGAAGTGCCTCATCCTTCCTCTTCCACAGTTGAAGCTCTGATCCTAAATTAATAGTCCATGATATTTACTCAAACCTTTTCTTTCTTCTCCTAACCTTGCATTACAAATATAAAAACATTGTTTTAAGGGGATCTTTCAGAATGTTACAGAGTAGTGACTTTCCCATTTTAGTATGCCTTGAGATCCACACTATTGTTCAGAAAGTTTAAGGCAACAAAAAAATGCGTAGAAGATACTTAAAAGTTGCTGTAGTTTGCAATCATGGTCTAGCACAGTCAAACATGTTATTTTACAGATGTATGATTCTTTACATACCATACATGCTGATATGCAAAGACCTGTGACACTGGCATCACATTTAATTCTTCCCCACAAGAATGTTACTTTGCTTTTTGAAATGCATATCAATTTAGCTTTCTAAGTCACCTTGAAAATATTATCTACTATCTCCCATTAACTTCTGGTAGCAGTCCATTCTCAAGTCACTCACTTTGAAACTTTTTAACTAAACATATGCTGGCTATACTTTTGCTATTTACTGTCAGATCCTATCTGGAAGCCAGTTTTGCTCCATCCAAAACAGAAAAGCAAACATAGCATAAAATCACAAATTCCCATACAAGACCCTCACTAGCAACAGTTGTACATGCACAAACAGATCACATCTGATAACCTGGCTAAATTAAGTTGAACAGCTGTGACCTACACACTTTTAAACGCTCATATTTTATGGATATGTCACAAACATTTTGACTGTAACAGATCTCCAGTGAGGTATTTTAGAGTAGATTGGATCAGTCTCAGAAGTAACACGTATGCAGGAGAGAGAATACATATGCACAAAGAGTCAAGCACATGGTACCTGTCTCTTTCAAAGCTGATTATTCTGATACAGTCTGACAGAAGCTACATCTAAGCTGTATCCTTTTCAAAGGCTCTCTTACTGCGTAAAAGTCAGATGTGGCAATGGAACAACATTTGGAAAGACCAAAAAAAAGGCATAGACCATTTTTCTCTCCCTGCTCTGACACACAAACACACAGTAGTTACCAAGTGGAGCCTCCTGTAAGCCCAGGTCTTTGGAGAAGGGATGGGAGCAGCAGGGAAAGACAGAAAGGGAGTGGCAGGAATATATCATTCTGACTATAAAATAAACTAGGAAGAAAGCATATGCTAGTGCCATCAACCTATCATGAACTAGGTGATGGAAAACAGACAACAGTGGGAAAAGACGACATTTTAAAGACACTTTCAAAGATAATTTACAGTTACAATAGTGATCCACAGCACTGAGAAATTATACCTGTCAAATGACTAATTGGCAATGAACACCACTTGATGGAGTGAAACTGTTTGACAATAACTGTCAGCATGATCACAAACAAAAAACACCAGCTACATCCACAACAGTCCCACCCAGGATATTAATAAGGGAGCTGGGACAATCCTTCAAGATATTCTGCAAGTCTGAGGTCAAGTGAAAAGTGATTTCATTTCAGGTTAAAATCTTTCAAATAATTTATTAGCTGGTACTTTTTTGTTGCAGCACTCAGATATAAAACAAATCAGTTTCTTAATGAAAAAGCTATCTATTCTAACCATACACAGCACTTCAGCCTGAATGTGGACAAATATTCTCCCTCCTCAGATCATAAAGATAATTCGTACCTAAGATAAGGGATTTTTTTTTTTTTGGCCTTAACTGCGAAGTCTTTTTTAGAAATCTGCTGTTAGGATTTTAATCAAATTCATTCACCCGCAAATACTGCAACATGAATCTAATCACTTGCTTTGCAAGTTTAGTTAAAACTTCTCCAATGTCTCTGGATACAACTGTTTGAAAAAAGTTGCAGCCTCTGACTTTTTTTACTGAAGTTGCTGCAGCCAAGGTTTACTGTAAATTGATGATTTAGCTGGATTAGATGTTAATATGCAGCTTGATATATTATTCATGACAATGAGTCACAGACCTAATTAGAAACATGACATGAAAAGCTTTTGAGTCCACAGTCTGGATTCTCCCTGACATGAAAGATTTGACGTGTGAATAAATTTTCACTTACTGAGAGAAAAGAGATAAATGACCTTTTACATCTAAATGTAAAAATGTCGTGTTGGAGATGCATCACTTGCCTTTGAGAGTTTAGGAAAAACCAGTAGAAGTATCTGATTTGATATAACAGAAGCCCTTCAGAAACATGAAGTATTTAGCCCTCCAGCCCTTTCTACCTGCTTGTAGAACATCCATTCCATATACCTGTCCAGCCATAGATATTAAATAGAGAAGGTTTATAATCCTCTGCCCAGTGAGCATCTCTAGAGCTTCAATAAGGTGGCGCAGGAACAAGTCTCATTCACACAGCTAAGAAAAGCCACATCATAGCTACACAGCCCAAAGTACCTGTGTATACCATTTGGTATGGTGTTTCAGCTTTCCAGGCTTAATTGATGATGAAACTAATCTTAGAGCATCATTATTTAACTGTTTTGGCTGGAAGTACTGTGTTAGCTGAATTAGAAACAATAGATTCAGACAACAGCAGAAGGGAGCCGCCATTCAATTAATGATAATGACTAGCAGTGGTCAATAAGTGTACCTGGGAAAGTATTAGTAACACATCACATTAGGGGACTATTTTGTGCAGTGGATTAATTCACTAACTATTTATTTCTTGGGGCATAGGCCAAAGACTAGCTTGTTACAGGTACAAAGTGAAGTCAGTTTGGTAGCATAAACCCAATCTATTTGCCTTCCTGAAAGCTTTGTTGTTTACTCAGGATTGATTTTGGGAGCCCAGTTTCCTCCACTTGCCTGTTTCCTTGCATGTTTAACTGTCCATCAAGGCATTTAGATCTGCCAAATATTATTTTGAGAAAGATTATTCCTATTAAGTATTTTTTTTCAAGTTTGTGTTAATTATTCCTTATCTCATTACATAGAAATTGGATGATTTAATTTCTACAACAATTATTTAAATCCTGCAGTCATATGCTAGGTATTATCTTATGCAAAATGAGACCAAGTCCCAGATATAAAAAAGATGAAGGTATCACTGGATACATTTGAAATAAACATGGTCTGCCAGGCAGAGAAAGAATGTGATGAGAAACATTTTCTTCAGTTTACAAAACAAACCACCACAATATACTAATTAGTTGTCAAGATGGAAGAAAGCATTTTAAAAAACAATTTGAAGTTA
Organism: Morus bassanus; assembly: GCA_031468815.1. Lineage (NCBI taxonomy): Eukaryota > Metazoa > Chordata > Aves > Suliformes > Sulidae > Morus > Morus bassanus. The sequence goes on along the minus strand of CM062574.1, from coordinate 34,165,545 downwards.
GACAAAAATTAGTGTGAACCTTATACTACAAAAAAAAACCCAACCCTTAAAAATGTCACCATTCCTAAGCAGTGTTGATCTAATCCTGGTAAAACCAAAGGCTAACCCAATGTAAGCAAGGCTTCTGAGTCTAGGAAAACAATCTGAAGTGGCATATAAGCAACTGAAAGCTTTTTCCAGACTTGACAACATTGAGAAGTAGAACAGCACAGAGCAAGAAAAGTCATTACTAATAAACAGCCAACAGATTGCAGTCAGATGTCTTTGTATGAGGGCAATACTGAAGGAGGTAGGAAGGAAGAGGTCAGGATGTACTAGTTTCCAAAATTAATAATTCATTAAAAATTTCACTTGAGAGCACCATTATGAAAAAAACCTTAGTAACAGAGCAATGCCTCAGCATCAATTATCTCAGTGTCCTTACTTGTACAGGATCAGCTCCTGAGCAATCTGTGAGATACACATTCACATACACATTTTCCTTACTTCGAGTTGCTTTTGTTTCCTGCAAGCTGGAAAACCATAAGCACTGTGACAAGTAGAAGGGGCTATTTTATTCTGAGATTTTTTTAAATGGTATTATTTGTCAGTAAGTCAAAAACATAACATCTATTGGTGATGCCATTCATTCCACTCTGAGCGCACCAAGGAGCAAACAAGCACTAACTGGAGAGAAGCTACAAGCAAGTAGGCATTGCCTCAAACTACAATTGTGATACCCAGCCTTGTGATATTTTTAACTGTTTCAAAATAAAACATTAATTACACCCTTTTATAATCTGCCATTGTTCAGTGACATGCTTACTTTTATCCTTAGTGAAAACAGGGGTGTTTTAATCAATGAAATTCATATTTCAAAAGAAAACATGGAAAAGATTAGAGGTCACTGATTTTTTTTTATTTATATATCAGATTTTAAAGTTTCAGCCACCACTGTAGAAATTACTGGTATGTTCACAGTCCAGAGTTAAAAAAAATTGAAAACCTGTATATATAATGAAAGGCTCAACCACAGAAACGTCACGAAACCAAAAAGAAAAAAACACAAACCAAATCAGGAAACATCAGACTAGACAACTTAAGGCTTATGAGCTAAATTTCAAAGACTTTGTCATCTAGCTGTAACATTCACCAAATGTAACTCTCGCAAAGGATGTAACTCTTCATAGGTCTCATCGAAGATAAAGGAGCAGCTCACACCCTTGATATTGTCAGCAATAGAAAACAGACCTCAATCTACCAGTAATCAGATGTGCATTTAGTCTAGAGAGGGAGGTCTTCTCTTACCATACATGAAAGAGCTGATTTTTTTTTTATATTCTTGGCTGAGTTGAGACTCCAGTGGTTAAGAGCTGGGGTGGGGACACCATAAAAAGCCCACCATTCTAGGAAAGGGACTTTTACAAGTTTGCTTAACTTTTCTGGTATGTTTGTACAGAATTTAACTCAAAGAATCATAAAATAAATGTTTCAAAGAATCAGTTGTCTGTTGTCACCATTTTCAAACTAAGTCTAAAAAAAACTAGCAGCTGATGCAAACATACCATAAATCATGACATTAGAGAGTACGGCAAAGCTGATGCTGAGTCTGGTGCTCCTCCATGTCTTTCTCTCAACAGTCCATCATTCTCCTTCCATTACTGACAGCTCTTAAGAGACTTAAGAAGGGCAGACAGACAGTACAATGAGTCTGTCATATCTTGAAAAAAATTTCTACCTCTCCTGCTACCAAATTTGTTTTTTTTTCCTCCTCCCTACCTACACTTGCGTGCTTGAGTGGTACAAAGGAGTCACACTTCAACAGGCAATATTGGCACCACAGCTTCTATCAGAGGCACATTTTGTGCCTACAGTACTCAAATAAGCATTCCTGCTAATTCCGAGGGTGAACATGATTCTGTAGCGCAAAACTTGGAGTTTTTATGGGTTTTTTTTTAATTTCCTTGTTTGTTTGGGGTTTTTTTCTGCTAATAACAACAAGGGAATTTCAAGGAAAGATAGATTCATACAACACTCCTAGATTCATCAAGCTACTGGCATACTAAGCACCTTGCTCAAGCATGGAAATATATAGAATGTATATAAGTGAATATAAACCTCAGTTTATTCTTAGCTACATTAAATCATTTGTCCTCCCTTCCCCAAGAAACATTCCAGTCTTTCTTTACTCTTTGAAAGGCAGAAAAATTGAATATAGCTCATAGCGGAAATACTGTCTCTTAGTGGTTCTGGAGCATAAAGGAATATGTACAGCATAAACCATTGGTTTTTTACTTGTAACAAATAGAAGAACTATTTTTACTAGATTTCATAAAAGCTATGGTTGAGGAAGGAAACAAGAATAAGATAAACAAATAGGAAGTAGGAATGTAACTGCCTTATGCTTTCATAGTGTCTCTTGATTTAACTAACAGACAGACCTAAAACCAAAATATGCCATTGCTCTCTTTAAAAATGGCAGGACTGATAACTCAGAGTTTTACAGTCAAATACAGCATGGGAACACAGCTTAAAACAAAATGTAAATTTTCACTGAAGCATATGTGATGACAAAACCAAGTAGGAATGTTTCACATTTGTTTAGTCTGTAGGTCTGAGTAATCCATTAATATAGTTTCTACAGCTTCAAACCCCATCCAATGAAGTATCTAAAACACCTAACCTGAACTCCACAAGTAGCCTCATTCAAGTTCCACTTTCCCCCACTCTGTTCTAATTTCATTCCCCATACAGTGACCTCACCTTCATAAGCTGGCAACATACTCAAGTCAACAGGACCACTCATGCCCTAGAAGGAAAGAATCAGACTGATGCTGTAAAGCACCCATTCAATAAAACAAGGAGAGATTCTTGAGTACAGAAGTCAGTTCTAATGGAGACACATTAGCTTAAATTAACAGCAAAGGGAATAACTGCTATCAAGTAACAACATTGAGCATTTACTGCAGTAAAAAAGTTATTTATTTACAAAACAAGAGAACAGCAAACGAGCTCAGTGTTTGACTAAAAAGTGAATAGTATCAATGTTGTTGACTGAAATGATCTCTCTTCCCTTGAAACAGTAACAATATTGATAGAGGCAGATTCATAGTTTAGGCTTTCTATTTCTCATTTTTTGCTAGCTACTCACGATCATCTAGTAGTTCGCTAATTATTGTGAAAAGAATCTCACAGAGCAACTTCTGTGCTGAGAGATAGAGAAGTCATAGAAAATATTCACTTCCCCATCCTCTGACCTTTTTCCAGTAAGGAAGCAGAAACAGTTACAGATAAGAATTTAGTGATATAGCTAATTTAACATTTCAGTTCAGAGTGTTTTGTGACAAGTTTTAGATTGGAAATTATAAATTGAGCACTCTATATAAAAAATTCAAACTTCTAGAAGTAGTTTCAACCTTAAGCCCCTTTGATGATGCATTCTGTCCCAAAGCTGTCCCAAAGTAAGCCATTTAAATAAATGGATTCAATTTCAGCTCTTCCAAATCTCTATTGCACTTAAATTATAAGATTAAACAAACAATCTTTAAGTTTAGCAAAAAGCATTTCTACATCAAATCATTCTAATCCCCTTATTAATACAGTTTGTTTATATTTAAGTGCACCATTTCCCTGATTATCAGATTATAATCAAGGAACTTTTTCTAGAATTATCAGTCACAGTATCTGCTGCAGAACACATCCTAGGCATTTCAATATAACATCAACCCAGACTGTATTTGCCCTTAATTTATTCAAATCAGTTTAATCCCAAAGCTTTTATATAGCAGAAGTAGAATATACTCCCTTGCATATGGTTAAATGATGTTATATTTGACTTTAGAGTGCTATATAAACACTTGTATGTCACAACATACCTGGCTTGCATTTGTGATATTTTTTTTTTCCATGTTAACATTTCTTTTAATATACAGCAGCATTCAAATACAGCCAAGCTCCCATGAAGCAGAGCTTGGCAGGAGCAGGGGGTACTACAGTGCAGTCACAGCCATCTGCCAGCACAACTGGCCATAAACTAAAAAAAATCTAAACAAAAAACCAATTAAAGGTCATTGGCCTGGTTACTGCTAATATTAGAAGAAAACTACTGTTAAAGATGACACCAGGAAACAAGCTTGCCAGGGCCAGTTCCCTGTTCTTCTGTAACTTGTCTTCCAGAGCAAACACTGGGTTTTGAGTCATCAGCCTTTCAGAGACTAGAAGCTGTCAGACATCAGGTTCAACATTCACCAGTGTCTACCTGAATTATCTAAAGGTGTCAAATCCATAACCCCAAGTTTGTGAAATGTGATACTTCATATTTCCTATGATCAAAACTGATAATTCAAATATATGAATAGTCTTAAGATTTACTGAGGACATGGAATGGCTTGGAAAGCAAACTAAAGAACTATGCAGAAAAACAAGTTTGACAGGAACAGTGGGAAAAGCTTAAGGGGAAAAAGAGCAATTGGATTTGTGTTTTTATTGCACCCTTATTAGCTATCCCATGGTTATTACAAGAGAGAGCTAATAGTCTATTCAGGTTGACAACCTAAGTCAAAAGTTTATTTTTTCAATTCTGTCATCAAACACTTGAAGTTCAAGTTCTTATATCCAAAGTGAATCTTGAATTAGTAATATTTGAAATTACATTATTTATCAGAAAGAAAAATATATTTAAGCGTAGTTGCAAGCATTTTATAAATGCATACAATTCTCAAACTACTAGGTTAATTCCCAAGTCTATTTTTATCTTTTGTTGTTGCGCTTTTTCTTGTCTTATTTCATATTCTGTTACTACTTGTAACTTATATTAATCCTATCTCACTACAGTACAATAATAAAGCAAATAATTACTGAAGGGATGAAGAGAGCATATCCCTCAGTATCTTGCATAAGGATGAAAACTAAACATTCCAGGGACTTCAGCAACTCATTTCTTTTAATAGAAAAAAAGAAAGAACTTTAAAGATTTCACAAGTTCTAGCTCAAGTAAAAAGCTCACTAAGGGCACTAGGCCAAGGAAAGACATATGCACACCATCACCTTAGCAGTCTAGGAGCAGCACTCCTCCTGAACAGAGACTTAGATCAGCTGGTTTAATTTAATGAAAGGGAGGGTGAACACTGAACTCTCCCCTTATGAGCTGCAGTTCTAAGATAGGCAAAGAGATCCAGCCTGCACCCGTAGGTCCACATCTACTGTCATGCACAGACCCAGCATACTAAGCACATTCCTAAACCAGATTCCTCAGCACACCATAGCTGGGAACAGACTGTCACTACAAGAAGCTCCTGCTCTGTAAGAGGACAGGGAGCAACCTGTAGGCTAGATAGCTACCACAAAAAAAAAAACCACTTGCTTCACACCACCTCACAGTACACAGACGCATGCCCAGGCAGCATCAAGGCACAGGAACTGAAAAGGGGTCCCAGGCAAGAGAAGTGCAGGATGCACAAACACTGCTAGCAGCAGCAGTGGCTGAAAAACACTGAAGTTAAGCTGTTGCTGTATAGCAAGTTCTTCAGACCACTAACTTTTGTGGTCCTGATTGTATTTTACACAACAGCCACTTCAGTACAGCACTTACTGAAGTGAAAGGGTCTCAAGTTCTGTTTTTTCTCAGTTAAACCCCTATTTCTTTTTCTCCAAGACAGAGAATTTGAAAGATGGACAGCACCTCCTCTTCCCCTCAGGAGGCAGCATTTAATTGCAACTGTTTCCGAAAGTGAGCTTGTAAAATACTTAGAGAATTTAAAAAACAAAACTCTAAACTGTATTTTTCCAGTTAAAAATGCTTGTCAATTAAAAAGTTAGAACTTGGCCAGTTTTAACTATACTCACTACAAAGAGAATAATAGCTTTTGTGTCTCAGAATACTATCCAAACATACCTTCATTTGTATACAGCTATTGTACCATTTGGTTATCCTGACTACAGAACTTAAACATCTAAGATCTGTTTAGTATTGCTTAACATTGACAATCTTCAGAAGAGGGATACAAATACTAATGCCAACAATTGGAAGAGACTAGGAGGGGGGTTTTTATTATTTTACAGGGAGGATTAACCTGGCAGTAATAGAAATCAGCTTTCTACAGAAGCAGCTCTCAGCTAGTACATTTGAAGACAGCATCACAAGTAAGTACCAAATATGAAGTCTGGTTGTGTTGCATGCCACCAATAGCATGTGAAACTGCTACATTAAAACATCAGAGACAATTTCTTCCCTTTTTCCTTTCAGTTCCAAAGAAAGCCTTATCTAAAGCCTGTCTGGCTCCCTGGGTAGTTACGTTAATGCTGAAAACACTGACCAGCAGAAATGATTGCAATCATGTTACTACAGTCTACTGCAGAGGAGGGCAATCATGCAGATCAGTTTCCTGTCAAATTGCTATCTAATTCTAGTAATGTCCATCTAGTCTGTATACCCTTATTTTGTATTTTTTCTAAGTCATCACAGAACTGGTAGCTGCAAGGAGAAGAGAAAGAAACAATGCAAATGATCCTTGGATAAGAGCAATCTTGGGCTGTCAGGAACTAAAAATAACAGACACTATCTGTATCAGCTGTATTTTTTTTTCCCTCTCTCCACCAGTGTCCATTTCAAGCATTCTGTTAGCATGATTTAGGATTTTGCAGTCTCAAATACAAAGGGCTGCAATTTAAGAGGCCTACAAGAAAAGAAACCTTATCAGACCATTTTTTTTTCAAGTGGCAAGTGTAAAGTAGAAAATGAAAGTGACTAGAGAATTTTTTAAGCCTAATTTTAGAAAAATACAGCATTAGCATCAGATTCACAAACACAAGAGAGATCATTTATTGCCAGAACAGATGCCTAGTGTGTATCCCTGTCAGGGGAAGGGAGATCTAGTAGCACCGGGCAAATGCTCCTGGAAATGTTTTCTAGCCTGATGTAAAGAGACAAGCTAGCCACAGGAAAAGGAGAGAACCACTTTTACAGTGTTCGTACATGACTGAGTGCAAGATCCATCAGCCCCCGTGGCATCCTTGGGCTTCTGTTTTTAACAAAAAAGCAGCAACATATTAACTTGTGTTCCTGAAGACTGTAATTAGTCTTTGATGTTTTTGAGACAGCTTCTGAGCAAAACATGGGGAGACTGCATCACATGATTTCGGAAAAATTGACCATTTAATATGAAATAGGACTACTTAGCTGCTATACTAAATGCAGCATTAACCAACAGAAGAGACACATAACTTCTCCACCAGAGATTTACTCCCAAAAGAACACAGATTTCCAACTGAAAGGGACACTACTTTTTTTAAACCCAAGTTATTGCTAGCTAGTTTTAGCATTAAAATCAGATTATCCAGATTATATTTTTCTTAAATAAGTAGGTGCATACTCAAAAACAAAACAGAAAAATTCAACAGGAATGAATTTTAATTCAAAGAGTCATGTTTTCTGTAGCATAAGACCCTCAAACACATCTTGGAAAGGTAAAAGCTTATGTTTGAGAGGTGGCAAAACTGTGCACCAGCAGCTAAGGACTAGATTTTTCATTTATTTGGACACCTGCAGATGGGGATAGTTACTTGGTGTTGGTCCAGAGAAGCACAAGCTGGATCAGAGACCAGAGCTCCTGATGGTTCCACTAGTACCTAAAACAGTTAAATACTCACCTACAGCCCCACACACCTACATATACCTGCCTGTGTAACTGTAAGACTTTCCACTCTGCTTCCTATCCCTTCTCCCACCACAGTACCCCTGAGCTTCACATCCTCAAGCCCTCAGCCAGGCACCAGCTGACTTCCCACCTCCACAGGCACTAACAACTCACAGAAAGTGAGATGCTGCTGTTAATTAACAGGTGGGCACCTGCCTTAGCAGGCTCCTGACAGCCTGGAAAACAGTTCAGTTTCAGAAGCACGGATGAAAAATAGGGAGAGAAATATTACAACTTTTCTAAATAATTCGGGACTAGTAAAAGAGGTATTAAGATATTGAAAGACTTGTTTATCCCCTTTAAGCCACTCAAAAATTATATCCTTCTCAATGAAAGGCAGACAGGGTTTTTTGCTGCTCTTGCCCAGCAAATTAAGCAGAAGCTACAGTGCATGCTATTAGATCAGGCTCCTTCAATGTTTCTCCCCCACTCCCACAGGACACTACTCGCTCTATGTTTGAAAACACATCTATATGAGTGCATGACTTGCACTGCGGTGGTTTAAAGCATAGTTTTTATTGCATGATAATGCAGAAATCTGTCCTAGAACAGGCACATTTTATGTAGCTCTAAGTACCCTGCCAGCACATCTGCTGCTAAAGTAACAATTCCAGCTCTGCAGCAGCTTCAGTCTGCTGAGATGAAGTGTTGCTTTATCAATGCATAAACAAACTATTGATGACAAGCCTTTTTTTTCAAAGTTTGACTGAAGGTTTGGTAAGTAGGTTTGCCCAGAGAGCAAGCATAAACACGCCACATTTGCCTACTGTGCACCTACAATTTCAACATGATCATTTCACTATTCAAACAACTGAGCAAACTGAGAAGAGTATATGAAGGGTCATCACATATATAAAGTCAGAGAAAGGAAAAGAGGAAGAAAATATGGAGGATTACAATGGGAAACATGCTGAAGGAATGGGGCAAGGATAGAGGATTCGGAGGCAGAAGTAAGAAGGAACTGTATCCTTTGACTGTAAGTTGCTGAAGGAAAAGCGCAAGTATTTGTGTTGTACCTAAATCAGGGCTCTTCACCCGGTGTGCAAAACGCCAATGACCACACTGAGTCGAGATAGTTGTCTTTATTGCTAGCCCGCAGAGTGGGGGGGCCAGGCATTTAACATCAGCCAGGACACCTTTTAGAAACATATAAGGGTCTTTTATACAAAACAATAACTAAAGTAGTTACATTAAAATATCTGATTAGTTACTTGTCCAAAGTTTTGTCCGTGCCTGTGTTTCTTTTAGTTTGACTCAGTATATTAAGGAGGGCTCACGTTTACATCTAAGGTCTCCTCCTAGGGGTGTGCTTTTTAGTATTATAATTACCTAAGGTAACCAGAGGTCATACCTTCATCCTATCAGTTAGCACTAAGTGAAGGTATTACTTCACCTCCTGCTGTGGCTTCCTCCTAAACAATGGCTGCCCCAAGGCAGGTATTCGCAGATCTTTCTTTCAGGGGTTGTCTGTTCTGGCGGTTTTAAGGCCGACCATCGTAGTTGTTTTAACCCTTCGATATCGCTTGCACATTAGAGCTCACCACCTTGACTTGCATGCCTTGCCCTCATTACCGTGATTCAATCAAAATTTGCTTCCTGGAAGAGCTTCCAGGACTCCATTGCCAGTCCCACCTCCTCTCCAGCAGTCCCCACCTGGGCAGAGAGCTATGGGTATATCAGGGAGTGCCTTTTTAGCGATAAATATTCAAGACATCTATAAAGCTTCAAGAAAGAGGCAGCACACAGTGTCCTGGAAAAAGAGTTTTTAAGAAATGGAAAGAAGGAAATATTGATTAAGAGTCACAACTATGCTGCATTTTAGCCTTTCAGCTGTGCATTGTTTTCCTAGTAAAAGCAGCAGGTGAGAAAGCCTAGGCTGAAAAGGGAGGGAGGAGGGAAGCCATATAAGTAAAAACATAGTTCTATAATAGAAGCAGATTCCATCATCACCAGACTAGGAAAAGTGGTTTTGTTATCAAAAAAACAAGACATATTCTCTCGCTACACTTCAACACTGTAGTAATAAAGAGGCACTATAAAACCACTGCAGTAAATAAGGGAGTTAGAAGAAATAAACAGGGCACAGGTTAATAGTATTTATATATATTTTTGGGAAGATGAGAGATTATAATTTGCATCTCAGCACATACCCAGTATTTGCTATAATCTTAAATAGCAATAAAGCCAAACACAACAGATCACTGATGCTCCTACCTTCTACCTTCCATACACAGCAAAGGACAGGAGCAACTACAGCTCGGTTCTCCTGTGGCTGCTCACACTGCACCGCAGTTATTCCAGCCACACCAGCATAAGACCAGCCTCAGGTTGTACAGCAAGCACCCAAGACAGGCACAAGTGTGCTGCCTCCCAGGCCAGGGCAGCTCAGCACTCTTCCTCAACTTCCCTACCTTCAAGAGGACTGATGCAAGCAGATCACCCCATCCACAACTGCTATGCCTATCAAAACATTTACTTACTGGATTAGAAGAGTCAGCTTGTACAGACACCTTAAAAAGCCTGCTACTCGTATGCAGCCCACACCCCCAGGACTAACTACTCCCGGCTCCCCCTGCTCTCCTTTATCAGTCCCAGCTGGCACCCCCACTCTCCTAATCAGGTTTAGCGTGGAGCACTGCACCCGTTTATAGGGGCAATTGCCAAATGAGGGTGGCCCAGGTTCAAGTAATGAAAAGTACTGATAATTAAACTCAGCTGAGTTACTTTCTATGTTCTTGCTGAGACCCAGTTTGTGCCCTGGCTGTAGCAGGGCATTCCCTGCCCTACTGCTGCCTGGGGCTGGAGGTGTGGCTGGAAGAGCTCTAGCCTGGTGTGAGCTTCCCCCCAGACCCCAGCTGTGAAATAGGAGCTGGGGTACATGTCTTCTGGAAGCCTGGCATCACAGTGAGGAACCTCAGTTGGCTTTGGGCTGGCATCTGTGATTTTCTGCAGCTCTGCTGCCTTAGGTCACAAAATGGACTTTTAACCCCTTTTCCAGTATGGCAGAAACCTGAAGTGAAGGTGCTGTATCAGGAAGGTGCTCTGAAATCTCAGAGCGCATGGTAAGACAGATGGAGTTTTGATGGGGATTTGCCTGCACCTTTTCTGTAAAAAAGAGAACTTCAAAAACACAAGAAGAGTTTTGTATTGCAAAAATGAGTTTTTATTAGAACACAAACTAGATATATTTTTTAGCATCAAAAGCCTAGTTGTGCTGGGCAGTGCAAAATATAAATAGAAAATTTTATAAATAACTCTCATCTCTGCTCGCTATGAACTCAGTCCAAAGCCGTTTTAAAAAGCCTCACAGGCTTGTCAGCTGGAGCAACGCCCTCAGTCCCCTCTGGATTTCCCGAGAAGAGTTTTTTCACCACCTCATTCAGCAATCTGTGGCAACCTGCTGTTTTAGATATTTCCTACTCCCAGCTTAGGCCACACATTTCTTGAAATTCTGCCCTGCCCTGCCCAGATACCTACAAGATCTGTAATTATTAGTCAAAGTAGACTCATCAGTGTGTATGTTAACAGCCTTCCATACAAATAAGACTGGGTTGGTTTGTTTTCTAACAAGCTTACATGCATACCGGAGATTTCTTTCTAAATTCTTTCACTGAGATTTTTTCTGTGAAGTAATTCAGGATAAATTTACCCATCTTAGTCATCTTCACCAAGACAGGCCACCTGCCTACTTCTGTGATAACCATGAATGTAGCAAAAAGCTTCATAAAATCTAGTCCCACTTGCCCAGGATGACTAGCCAGACTCCCTCTTAACCAGTTGAAGCCCATGACCTTGAGTCTGTGGATTTACCACACAGGAACACTTACACAAGATGTAAACATTTCTCTTCTACCAGCTCTCCTTCTGCACTGTAGTCCCCATACATTTAAAATAATACTTCTTGCCATGAGATGCAGAGCTGCACCTAAGCAACTTACAAACACGAATGTTTACTAGAGGATATAACTGAAATTCTGCTTCTGGGCAGCTTGCTACGGAGAAGATTTTTATCTATAAAAATGATATGTGGTTCCTATACACTTGGGGAAGATTAAAAATAAAAAAAGGAAGCCAAATTCCCCATGAAGATCCTTGATGAGCTAGATAAACACTATTGACTACCATCATAAATTTTATCCGTTGTATTTCATTGGAGGTGGTACGGTTACAAGACAGAGACACAATCAGATGCATGCATGGTACGAACATGCAGATTTCTTCACTGTCTGTATTAGATTTTGCAATTTCCATTGTGAAAGACAGTAATAAACTGATGCTTTTGTGCAACTAAGTGAATAATTTTTTTGTTAATTCAACAAAGCACAATATTGTTGCCCTGAGAGCAAGAACATACTGGCTGGAAATATGCCCATCTATTTGTAATATTGCCAAGCAAAGCTGCACTTTTTAAAATACCTGGTGGTTTTGGTAACAGCTAAATGGAAAGTAGTCTGGGCTGTACCATTGTTTACTCATATTTCTGTTGTATGGAAATCTTGGATTCTTTAGAGTGTATACTTGTAATTCTGATGTTTTCTGATGAGAGAATGAGAGGAGAAATGGGATAAGTTTAGCCATCTGAAGTTACGTATTAAGGTTTGCAGAGGTAAATCAAAGACAGAAGAAAAGCTTTTCTATGTGAAGAATGCCAGGGCAAATTAAAAGAGATATTGACATGAATAATCAACACAGTAGAAATGAAGAGTATCTGCACCATAATAGAGGTAATATGAAATCAGGTTCTGTATCAAGAGAACATAATTTATATTTCTGCAAGTAGATATCATATATTCAGATCTTATTAAAATACCTAATACAGCATTTCAGACTACATCCTCAGTCAGATTCAAAAGGAGGCAGGGACAGCAGAGGAAGATAGATGGATTTTCAAAAACATTATTAATATATTACTGAAGATAGTAACCCTATATTTAGGAAAAATTTTGCTGTGGTGTTCTTTTAGAAGTACCTCTATGGCTCTGGAAGAAGTCTTCTTCCAGAGTCACTAGTTAGTGGGTCAGATAATATGATACAAACCCGGGCCCATCCCTGTCCCCAGGGGAGGTGCCCAATGCCCAGGGCTGGGCCCCTGGCTGGCTGGGCTCCCTGGCTGGGGTGGTGGGATGGCCATGGCTGCGAGGCTGCCCTCGCTGCTCCCTGACACTGAGCAGTGCATTCAGAAATATCCAGCTGATTTTGTTTGGTAATAGTGGTGAGAAGGGCTATGTTTCTGCTCCCAAAATACAGAAGCAAAAGAAACAAAGTTAGCGACAGTGATGACTTCAAAGCACGCTGCAATTTCATCTGCCATTCTGAAGGGAAAAATGGGAATGAAGAAACAGCAAGAATAGGGAAACACGGCAGTGTGTTACAGAGCAGTCTAAAGAATAGAACAAGGCTTGAATAGCCTGAAAACATACAATCTCACAGCTTCCCAAGCAGAAATCCTGAGAAGATGCACTTGGAATCAATTTGTTTTGTTGTTTTGTTTGTTTATTTTTAATTTTCTGGTCTCTTGATAACTAAAAGATCCAATCCATTTTTTTTTCTTATCCAAGAAAAATCTAGAACTTCAATTTTTTTTGTGATCCACATTGTGTCTGCAATAGAAAATTACTTATCAGACAACCAAAATCCCCATACACTTTATGTTTGCACTGATGGAACATGTGCCAGCTGTGCCATGCTTGTTATGTGCCCATAAAAACCTCCAGCCAGTTTGACAAGGAATGGCTGTTGCTGACTTCGAAGGACTGGTTATAATGAGGGGTGGAGGAATCAATTCTTCATTGCTCAGTAAGAAGGAAAATGGAAGTACTGAGCTGGGTTTAGACTAATTCTGCCACTATGGATTTACTGCATATTGTAATACAATTATCTGCAAGCAGGGGTTCAGCACACTGATAAAAAATGGCAGCAGAGGGCTGAATACGTTGCCTCTAGTGCTGAAGGACAATGGATTAAATGTTGTAGAGATTTCATTCTGTGATAGGGTAAATAAACAAATTACAGGTAAAATAAATCTACACACATCTGTGTTGAGAGAATCTGACTGACTAGCTGTCTGGATGTTGTGTGCATAAGAATCTCTAACCAAATACTGAATTCTAATTGACTTTCACAAGTCAATTCATACTGGATTTCACAAAGGCAGTTGTCAATGCTCTATGGTTGAACAGCTTATTGAATTAGGAGAAAGTCACTCACTATTCTGAGCAGATTGCATTCTGCAAGTACTGGTGAAACAGCTAAAAATCCCATCAAATATGACTTAGCAGGGAAAGCTAATTATCCTATTTTTTTAGGATATTTATCTATCTCAATATATCTTTAGATCTCTTTATCTATCTATAAATATTATATAGGATATAATAATTATAATTATTTAATAATTATAAATCCATTAATAATATATTTATTAAAAAATCCATTGTAAATAGGAGTATATTGTTCTGATTTTACTGCCATTGTTCTGTGAAATTAGGATGACTTTTATAAATAATGAACAAAAGAATTTTTGTTTGTTGAACATAAACAACTTTTTTTTTAGTAATGGCCTCACAGATTAAACACTGTTTATATATTTCAGAAAGCTGTGTGAAAGCTGTGGGGAGTTCTGTTTAAATCACCCTAAGTGATATATAAATCACCTCTAAATTGTTTAAATCACCTCCAGCTCATGAGATAGGAAATTTTTTTTGTGACAGGCAGCTAACTATGAGTTTTCCTACTTGGAATATTCTGATGCTTTGAATAATACAGGAATATTTGAACGCTTATTTTCCACTTGAGACTCAGCTCACCTACTAGTGTTTGGGGATACTGGGGCTTGACATTCAGCTCAGCAGCTTGCTTTACACAGTAGCTGGTTCCAAACACCTTAAAGAACATCAACTGTGATGGTCACTTCTTAATCATCCTGTCTCCAAAGTTAAATTATTTAAACAAATATTATAGGCTCGAGATAAGATGAACAATTTATGTTTAAAGAAGCTATCAAAATGGCTAGGTGAAACATAAATGGCCTGCGATAGAGAGGAAGTTAAACTAGGTGCTACAATGGTACCTTTTCGCTATGGAAGCATGAGTCTGTTTTCACTCAGAGAAGTCATACTTCATTGCCAGGGAAGAAAGAGATTCCACAAAGGAAAGAAGAGTTTATAACAGTGTGAACGAGCACTGTTCATTTTGCAAGTCAGCACAGCCTTCAATAATTTTTCTCAGTTTCATATTGGATGCTCTCATTTGCGTTTTGTTTTCACTAACTCATCTACAAAATGTGGAGATCCTGTATAGCTTACGTCAACTAATCCCTCAGGCTTCGGAATACTGCAGAAAACAATACACATCACAAACCCCTTTATCCTTTTATGATATACATCTTTAATATGCATTATTATGGCACACAATAAACCTAACTTTAGGGTAGTCATGCATACAGAGCACATGCCATCAGTTGCTGAAAAGTGGGCCTGTGTGTATTTAAGGCTGAGTGGGTAGGTGTTTTATTTATGACATGAATATGACAACTCTTTTACTAGAGTAGCTGAATGCAATAAATGCTGTTCCACCACTAACGATTTTATACATTTGTTTAACGCAGTCAAAAGAAAAAAATATACATTTTCTACGTTACTTGTTTTTAACAATATTCCTACATATTCTATTAAGTAATGTGATGGATACTGAAAGCAATAATGACTTTTTCAACTGTTTTCTTTGAGGAGGTCTAATAGCACAGTTAACATAGTTGAATTATTTTCACCACGTTAAGAAATTTCACTCTATTTTTTGCTTTCCACTTTCATTCAATTTGTTTTCATCAGGTACCAGCTTACTGTCCAGCAAGCCAATCTCATTCCATATTGATTTGTGGTGAGACAAAAGGACAGAAGAAAGCAAAAAGAAAAGGAAAAAGGTAGCCAAAAAAGAGAAGTCCTTGACCTCTATTTCTTCCCTTCTATAGCAGCCTGGCTTGGCTGAAAGATAAGCATTGTGATATATAAGCAAGGAATTCCTCTAGTATAACCAGTAGAAATTTATTTCTAGCCCCCCTCAGTATTATATTTGTTGACTAGATTTGGCTAGTTAATGTTATGTGACAGCAGTTATGAGTCAGCAGAAAATACTTTCTAGCAGGCACTTGAAAAGCCCATATGATCAATAGGTGAGAAAGAACAAACATATGTAGCATGTTTGTTTGCCCCTCCTCTCTGAAGTGTCTCATTGCTATATCCTCCAAGCTCAAACGTTCTGTCCATACTCATATTCAGAATGGTTTGATCCTGTGCTGTGCCTATTTGTATGCTGTTAGTACAATGCTGTCGCTCTGCTACGGATGAGTGATTTTCAACACTGCTGATATTGAAACACTCTTCAAAATAAAGGTTCTGATCATATGAGCTACTGAAATCCTCAGATTGTCACAGCTCTTGAGGGCTGTTGTGATATAACATGTCAGAAACACGCTTAACATGCTCAAGGACTTGCAACAAGCACCAACTGGAACCAATGTAGGTATGTAATGTGGTAACAGTTCGCATAGTATGAGAACTAAAATTACCAGATATCCTCATTATAACTGCCAGTAACTTATGTGCTGAAAGTCTAATGTGGAGAGAAATTGAACCAATACTCTTGTGGATGGTTCAGTTTAGCAAAAGATCATTTAGCAGAAAGACATTCTGAGCAGTCAGCTCTTTATTTTTCTTCTTCTGATGCATGCGCTTATGTCTGTCTTATCTTGAAATGCCGTCCATCAAAACAGCTTTCCAGACAGAATTTCCTAAGGTGGTGATCTATAAATCAGATACAGATTTGCACAAGATCAGTCTGACTCAGTTTTGAATCTGGCCTAAAAGTATTTGTTGTCATATGGAAGTAAATTACAGTGCAGCAGTAAAACAGAAACATTGCTGAGAAACGCTAGTGCCATTCTTGCCAGTGGGATGCTGCTGAACATCACAAAAAACTGACAGACCAGAAACTGGGGACTACAAGAAAATGGGAAACTGAAAGCTTAAATTGTCTATATTTATTCAAAGGGAGCAAAATATCCTCCTGGCAGGCTTAATATACTCTGTCTTGATTGTCAAAAATCAAGGTAGTTTTGGCCATATTTTTTCACATAGAAGCATGACTGCTATTACAAACCATGCCATATTAAAAGCATGAAAGGTACTAAGATATACTGTATAATGCTGCTTTAGCATGTGGTAATCTAAAACTTTAGTTTACCTTGCTTTTTAATTTTATGGCACCATTAACCAAGTCTTCAAACAGGAAATAAATATGTACAATCAACTTTTCTTATTGGATAAAAAGCTGTTGAGAGAAAACAGAAAGTTTGATGACTACTGTGCCATTTCTTCTCCCACTACATACAAGGTAGAAAATGTTATATGCCATTGAAGTAGGATTCTTCACTTTAAGGAAAATTGAAAATATTTTAAAAGTGAGATTTAAAAGTTAATATTCCCTTCCATTCTGAATCATCACCTGGAAATTTGAGCTGTCTTTTTTTTATATTTATATGTACATTCTGTTTATTTTTACTCTTCATAGAAAGAAAAACAAGAAAAGTGAAGGATAGGAGGGGGGACATCAGCCTAGAATTGGAAATGCTTTGCATTATCTATGTAATCTCATATTCATTATATGCAAACACTTTAGCAATCCATCAACTCTGAAAAATCTGCAAACATTTAAAAGATGACAGCTTCAATTCCAGTACCATAAATTCCAAAATATGTTCCCAAATGCAGCTCAGGTCCATAAGATATCAAGAGAATAGGTGGTGTGGTTTGGGGTTTTTTTTTAAATTACGTTACATTATTCATAGACCAGCATAATGTTTACTTGGGGAGGAGAGGCTGCAGGTTGTTTTCCCCCAGGGATTGAATAAAACCTCTGAGGATGGCCAAGAACAACAATAGCAACAAATAATTTTAAGTGATTCAACCCCTGGAGAATAGTCTTTCCTTTCTATATCCTCTCCCCTTTGGTACATGTTTGGTACAGTAGCTGGCAGAGAATGTTATTGGTTTATTGTTATTGACAGGGAAACATTAGTTTCACAGACCTGGAACATGAACATGCTAAATCTACCAATCTTCCTATGTCTAAAAGCAGGTATCTTGAAATATATGGACCTGCCAGGATAAAAAAAAAAAGGCACCATCCTTCTACAGTTTTCTATCCTCACTATCTTTATTTTGAGGGAGCAAAGCCTGAACACCTCTGTCACTAAATGACACATCTGCACAAACCCATTGCAAATAGGTGATGTTCTTGCTCGTGAAACTGGAATACAAACAGTGCCTTTCAGATAAACTAGGCTAGTTTATCTGCACAAAGAAAATAAATTTTTTAGATCCACATTACACCTTCTGGAATTCTCAGAGCACCATCTGCTTTTAAGCAAACAATTGCAATTCATAAAGTAATATACCTACAGTGATTTACAGAGAACAGTTCAGACCTTTATCGCCAAGTATGATGACAGAAAATTACATACTTTTCTAAATCAATGTTTCCTGGAGATTCAGAATCAATGCAGATGTCCTTTTCTTTCTTTAGTATTGTATCTATTCCTAAATTTGATTAGATTAAATAATATTAGATTGATAGATACTACAACACATGTCTTTTATCTCAATTTGACTAAACGACATTTACAATGCTTCTAAAGCAATGCTTTTTCATTTGAATCTTCATATACAAAGCTTGGGATTCAGCTGAATTTATATTTCCTCTTTGTCCTGCTACTATCTTTGATGAAATTTATTTGGACCTATGAAAATGGAAGAAGGTGACATGGAATTCATTTAGATCCAAGGTAGGGAACTAGGGAATAATGAGTAGAGGATCTCTAATTCACCCTTTCTCCCCTTAATACATAAAAAGGAAAATGCTCTGATACACAGAAGGTAAGGGAAGGCTCTTTACTGGCAACTGTACTCATCCTTAATGAATCAGGATGGTATCAAAATTTCATCGGGTGCTTGGGCCTTCACAGTATAAATTTGATACTCCTGGTGTGATGGTAAGCTCCATTGTAAAACAAGTCATCACCATTTCATGCCTGGTAATGTAAATCCAAAAGATGTTGTGCTTTGACCTAGTGTCCTGCTATTTAAGTATTTCAAAAAAATCATCTACCTCTGTTCTTCCATTAGCAATGATTGCCTCAGATCATGGAGATTTTTATATTCTATACAATGGAAGAAATAATCCAACCAAATACAGATGCTTTAGTTTTATTCTGCAGTGGTGCTAGTAGTTGACATTTGTGTTATCCATCTCACTATTATTCTTAAAGGTGCTGATTCTGAAACACAGAATATCTGCACATGAGGTTCAGAATTAAAAACATTGATCTAGAAGTACTGTGAAATATATTCTATGAACTTGCATCTCAGTTCTGGTAAATAAGGAATTACAATGTCATCTACAACCCTGAGAAAATTGTTATATAGAAATACTTGTAATATTTCAGATGTTACACAGATATTTTGCCAGTTGTAAATCTGAAAATGTTTGGATTTCAGGGAAAGGAAATTATGTGATAAGGTGAGTTAAGAAGCAGTTTCATTTATGGTGAAGTTAGGCTGAGATGTCAGGATTTATGAATGGTGTTGGAAAGGTCTGAAGAGTTTTCATAGAAATTAAGGAATATTGGTGTGCTTTTAAAGTTCAGGCCACCGCCAATTCTTCAGTTCTCTCTTTTAATGTAATATTCCAGCCTTTCGTTCTTATGACAACTGCCACCAAAATAAAAATCAATTATTTAGGATCAAGCATTTGTTGTGCGGTTGTGACTAGAGGAAAAAAAAGAATCAATCACATTCTTCACAGATTGCCAGTGTGATTTGAAGGAGGAAGGCAAAAATGTCTACGACTTTTTTCCCTATGGTTCTCTCCAATGGAGGATTAACAAGCCTAAGATCAAATGGTTTGGAGAATTATGCCATGGTCAGAAATATGTTGGTCAGATATACTGATTACTAACCTGTTCACAGAGAGATTTAGTTCCTAACTTTCATTTCTCTGTGGACCTCTTTAAATTGTAAAGCTAGCCCTGCAAATAATTGGATAAATTGTCCCAGGTAGCTTGAAGATACATCCAGAGTTGTGGCTAAGAGGTCAAGGCAGTAGAAGCAATGCTTAATTAGATGTGGCTTCATCATGAATTAGCGAAGCCTCTGTCCTCTAACAAATGTTTGGTGTATCCCTTGATATCGACAGGCTTTGGGATACCCCAGCCATTGCTTTCTCTCCTGCAGGTAGGATTTCTTCCACAAAGAGTTGGGGAAATTGTAAAGCACTGTTATTTCTCTACATTAATTCAATACTAACCTACAAAAGAGAATGTACCAGTAACTGGCTAAATGGAATTTAGATCCATTCAGGCTATGATATGTAAATTATTTTTAACACTAGACACTAAAATACGCCTGTAAATCTAGCACTATATTTTAAAAGAACTTTATGATATTTACAACACGTGCAGGATAATTTAATAGCATGTTTAGATGATAATTGTGATCTTATAGTCAAGGTAAAAGTACTACAAGAACAGCTGTTCTAAGGATGTAACAGCCTTTTGATTCTGGTGTGATCTAGAAAAGGGTAAAGGTATGAAACTAAAAGACAATTGTAGAATGTTGGGAAGGAAAGCAGGGAAATACCAATCATTGCAGAACCTTTTAAGCAATAATTAGCAAGAATTCAGATAACACCCCCTCTCAAAAAATTTGTTCATTCTTAGTCACAGAGATTTAAACTGATACCAACAACTGTTATAATTGTCCTCAACATGTAGTTTTTAGTAGTATTTTTGTACTGGCATATTTCTAATATCAGCCAATAAGCAAATTCATGTGAGAGAGCTGGAAGAAGAATCTTTCCTTGGGTGAAGAGTCCCACACTTTTATATGTAAGCATTTAAAGCTGAAAGGTAAAGGGTAGATAAGGTTATTTAAGAAGTCTGCTGTCTTTTTCCCATTAGGGTAGCATTCAAGCATAGCAACATAGAGCATCAGTTTCTAATTCAAATCTTTTGGGGGGTGGCATTTGCTCAAAACCTGAAGGACTAGAGAATTCTAACAAAATAAACCTAACTTTATATGCAATATGGCAACTAAAAATTGAAAGACTCATAACTTTAAAAATAAAATGTTCTGATGCATATACCTACTACAGTTAAAATGCTTTGAGCAATTTAACAGATAGATTTGGGCATTTAGATTCTATTTGATCTATTTCTTATCATTAATGTTAAAATACTTTAAAAAAAAAATACACAGACACACATTCAGTTCTGTGTTGGGTTCCCTACAGTTGGGAGCCTCTGAGCTGCATTTCACAGTTGTAAATAAGATATTATGCATGGACTAGGAGTGCTGAAAAATATAATTTTAAATGTGCTTTTTACAAGCACTAGTTCAAGGAATAAAACAAATATTCAGATTTCAAAGTAAGCAAGGACTCAAAATATTAAGAAAAAAAAATACATTATTTCACTCAGCTTTCACTTTTATGTTTGTAGCTTACCAAAACAGTATTTGTCTACTGTGGCATAATGCGTATCATTCTGAAATGATGACTTAACAGGCATAAATCAGCAAAGCTTCTCCAATTTCAATGAATAAGCTTTGAGGAAGAATCTGAGAAAAATCAGTTGGAGACTAGCTCTCCAAAGATAATCCAGGGATAAAGCAATAAATAAGAAATGGCCTGGATTGAACTATAATAGTCACCTGATGATGTGAAGATGGAAGCTTCACAAATTGTTGGAGTTTTTGTTTAAGTCAGACATATTGACCAGGGTTCCCAGGGTTCATTAAATGCTGTAGTGTCCCAAAGAGAAGGCTGGTCATGTATAAAAGCATTTCTGTAATGGTATAAGAAGCCCATTTAAAAAAAAAAAAAAAAAAAGAAAGGCAACAACAACAAAAAAAAAAAGGCAACAAAAAAAAAAAAAAAACCACACCAAAAAAACCCCAGCTATGCTTCTATGATTTAGAGATAATTGAGCTTTTCCAGGGGGAAATTCAGAGCAGGACATTAAAGAATGATTAAAGACACCTGAATTCTCTTTGCTTACCTCCAGTGGAAACCCTAGGGATTCATAAGAAATTAAATGTTAGGCAATGCCTGTAGGGCTGGGTGAAGTCTCCATCAGTGTCTTCAATGGAGAGTGACTATATCACTAATGCATTTTTATAGAAAAAATTTAAATCATTATTTGGGGGGGGTGTTGTTGAAAACACTTTTTGCATTCTGTTCTTCAATAGTTGTTTTATTCATTAGTTTTACCTTCTCAAAACAAAAGACTTCCTGGCTTTCAATAAAAATTGTTAAAATTTTGAATTACAGTTTTTCTCCTGTTTTTTCCCCTAGTTTTTCTTAAGTCATAGTTGAATACCTCATTTCTTGCTAGAGTAATTCAAATGCTGTGAAATAAGACAATTAAATCAAAACTCCTTCTACTTGCTCCTGTCACACAGTTCTATTGATGCAGCAGCCTTGCTATTTCTACATGCTTAGTAGTCAGGCTCTTCTTTCTCCCTCTTGGTACACTAAAAAGCTGTAGGAGCCCCACGTTACAGCCAATGCACATACTAATATACTAAGAATGAGTTTCTTTCCTCACTGAAGTATACATGCTTTACACAGATTTTAAATTTTTCTATTTACCTAGTGTATTTTAATTAAAAAGAAACCTATTAAATTACATAGATCATTTTAGTCATCACTTCTTTTACATGACAACGTTTATTCTCTCCAATACTTGCAAACCATGTCAAGGTTTTTGGAGCAAGCAAAGCATTATGCTGATTCCAGTTCTAGGAGATCTTTTCATAAAGGGAATAAGCAGTAGCAGTAAACAGCATTACAAGACTAACTACCTTTAAAGGAAACATTTTTAAAGGATTCTAAAAGTAAACTTGATTGAGGGCATTTGTGAAAGTGCTAAACAAATTAGAATAACTTAATAGAATATTTTAAGCACTTTAAAAGGAAGAAAACACATTTTTTCCCCTTGTACAGTAATCCTGAAAAGCCTTTTAAATAAATAATGCTATGACATTTGATATAATTCGGTTCAAAACCTATCACGAAATGCCATCCATTTAAGGGTTTCTATTTAACAAACTATCAGGGCTTTGGATAAGGGGAAAAAAAGAATCCTGATGAACAATTAAACAAATGTCATCTCTTTACACAATTTGCTTTTATTTATTTAGCAAAGAAAACATTAATAGAAATTCAGATACATTAGGATGTTATGTTAGCTCTAGTACATTAATAATGCAAATAGCATAAGAAGGTTAATTACTTCTCAAATGAGCAGTTATTGTATAACGTTCTTCCTTTGCAAACTATACCAACTCATTCAAAGACAATAGCAATTTGGTTTTTTTTTTGTCTACAGCTACTATCAAAATACACATAAGCATTTTGACCTGTTGAGTCTGAAAATAATTATCAGGTGACTATCATGGGCTGAAGTCCAGCATTCAAAGATCAGGAACACGTATCAGCAAAAAAACTCTAGCCTTTATGCAGCATCAAAACCAGACAATTATTTCTGTGCAAAAGGGTCCTGTGACTGCTAAAATGTACCTTTCCCCAAAAGGCCAAAACGTAAGCACCGTATTTGACTTTCAGGTGATCATGCTGCTCTTGAGGACAATTAAACCACAAGAGCTGCTCTCTTGGTTTGGCATTAATGCATTCTCCCAACTGTTTTAACACTGTATGAGATCTAAAATATGAAGTCAACTGTCTATGTCACATTCAGATAATTATTTGAGCTGACTTTTCTGGTTTAAACTGAAGCAGAACTGTTTGAGAACTGGGATTTGGGATTTCAACATCTCTAGCATTTTATTAATTACTTATAATAAGAAAAAAAGTTTTAAAAAGCCCTGCCACAGAGCAAAAGTTGAGTGCTGTTGTTGCAGTGAGATCAGCATTTCAGCAACTGTCGCACAGATAAAGTCACAGACATGGTGATGGGATAAAGTCTCAAATGATAGCTTTTATTTATAATCCTGTGTATGACTAAATATTTATTAATATCCTCTGTGGAAGTGGTCTGCAGGCCTTAATTACACTCTGTGCATAGATATATGATTTCTATCTGTACCATGACAACAAAACCATATCCAGACTCCTCTATTTAGGTAAGAATGGCCTTGGATAAAGTATTAGAAGAAGAGTCCGTGAAAGTGGAAAGTCTATGTCCATATTTCCAGAAGCAAAAAATTTACTGGTGGACTCTGAGCTAAAAGGTCAGCCTCTCATTCCTCAAATATTTCTTTACTTATTGTTACTCCTAGTCCTCTGACTACACTAACCCTATGATTAGGGAATTTGGCATATCTCTCCATATGTCCTGTACTGTATGAGTTTCTCATTGCTTTTTTATTTTAAATTGTGCTTTATTTATCACTGGCTCCTATGTCCAATAGGCAAATACTTCACCTTGAAGCAGCTCTTCTAATGGACAGTGCATATCTCTGTGCATAGTCTTATGTACAAATGTACATAATTAACATACAAATTACCATCCTTGACATATAATAATTAATCTTTTCATCTATCCTCGTCATGAACTTCAGACAGCTTTGAACAGGCTAACTTGACAGTGCAAGAAGCACACTGGATTTTATTGCAATACTCTAACGCTGCTTTTTTACACTTGCAGCTTGCAGTTTTCCAAACTTGATCCTACCCAGCTGCAGCAGGAAATTATTGGGTCACCCCAATCCCAGCACTGTCATCAAACTGACAACACATCATCTTGTGTCCTCTGAAAATGCATACCTGGATATTTTGACCCACTACCATGTATCATAAAAATCCATAGACGTGATATCAGCCCACTGTACAACCAAATCGGAAGCATAACCATAGTCTGTGAGAACATCTTCTGGAAGAGAAAAAATAGGGAGGAGAAGGGGAAGGATGTGATATTACGAGTATATCCTATAATTATCTGATCTCTTTCAGCTATCAAATTGCTTTTATTCTTAGGCAGAATACCAGGTCAGGGACTTTGCTCAGGAAGCTGGAAAATACACCCTTTTTTTCTTTTTCCAGGTCTTAGACAGTTGTGAATAATAAAAAAAAAAAAATAAAGAAAAAATCCAACCATCTAAAGTCTGCTTGTTCTGCCCAATGGATCAGATTTTTATAGCAGAAGAAACTGACCTTTCCTGCACGCCCTAAAAGAACACTCTTATGAGAGCCACATGTAACATCAGATTCACCTCTTCAATCACAAATACATGGATACATATAACATTTGTGCCAGAATTTCCCATGTAACCTGGCACTAGCTTTAAGCTTGTCACCAGCCTCCTCCAGAACCATCTGTACATGCACTTTCAGGTTCTGAAATCCAACAAATGCACACCAAAGCATGAATTGCAGGAAGTATTCTCCTATGATAGAAGTGTCTAGGCCCTGTTAATAAGGTACATGTGTTGGTTTTGGCTGGGGTGGAGTAAATTTTCTTCACTGTAGCTGGTGTAGTGTGTTTTGGGTTTGGTATGAGAATAGTGTTGATGGCACACTGATGTGTTAGTTGTTCTTAAGTAGGTGCTAAGCGTCCCTAAGTAGCGCCTATACTAGTCAAGGACTTTTCCAGCTTCCCCTGCTCTGCCAGGGGCACAGGAAGCCGGGAGGGGAGGGGGCACAGACAAGGCAGCTGATCCAAACTGGCCAAAGGGATATTCTACACCATTTAACGTCATGCTCAGGATATAAAGCTGGGGGGAGAAGAAAAAGGAAGCGGGGGATGTTCGGACTGGTGGCGTTTGTCTTCCCAAGTAACCGTTACATGGGATGGAGCCCTGCTTTCCTGGAGATGGCTGAACAGCCGCCTGCTGATGGGAAGGAGTGAATGAATTCCTTGTTTTGCTTTGCTTGTGTGCGCGGCTTTTGCTTTTCCTTTTCATTATATTATTATTGTTATTATTACTATCACTGTTTTGCTTTACCTATTAAACTGTTCTTGTCTCAACCCACGAGTCTTCTTACTTTGGCCCTTCCCATTCTCTCCCCCATCCCACTGGGAGTGAGCAAGGGGCTGGATGGGGCTTAGCTGCTGACTGGGGCTAAACCACAACAATACAGCACACCAAAGATACACAGATCTACCTGCAGATAACCATGTTTTGAGCACTTCCATTCCCCATGTACCAGAAGTTCCTCAGTAAAACTTAATAGTCTTAATTCCAAATGTCACCTTTGTCGAGGCTGATGGCATTCAAATTTTCAAAGCTATGTTTTCTTGAGCTCCTTGCTGGCACACAACGTTGGTTTCTAGAGCCTGCTGGCATTGGCTCTCCATAAGCCTGCCATCTGCACCTGCACCTCGATCACCAAGGCACACATGGAAGGGACTGCAACCATCCCAGCCACTAATCCATGGAGCATAATGAAACTCTAACTCTGCGTAAATGAAATTATTCATAAGGCACTTGATCAAAATACAATATTTTGTATGAACGTCGATATTTAATGACTGCTTTTCTATGTTTGATATTATGATACAAGAGAAGAAACCCAATTTGTGACTGATTCATGTCCCTTCATTAAAATTTTACTTTTTAAAAAAAGGCATTATTTTCCCCCCTCGCATTACAACTTAAATTACTTGGACTCTTAAGTTATCTTATTAAGAAGCATATTTCACTTTTAATCAAAATTTAAAGAATTTACCAAAGAATGGACTAGAATAGGATGATCTTTCTCAGCTACAGACATTGTGAGGAAATTACTCTGACTGGACACTTAACTTGGAACAACATAAAGGTAATAACTGTGTAATTTAATTCAAAATCTTCTTAGTGACTTAAGGCATTTCAGAGTTATCACAGAAATTCAAGAAGCAATAAATAATGTGTTATATCGTTAAGAACTAAATTTTAATGCATTTTGCATTAGGGCTAAAGGTGCTAAATAAATATGGGGGATTCATTATTATTACTGGAATATTTATAGGCTAATACGTCCAAAACTCAAGTTTTATGAGATAGCAAACTAATAAATATTTTTAAACATTTATAGTGTCATTAAAAAATGGATCTACCTGCAGAGTTAGCTGTTATCCATGTGAGTGTGAATGGCAGAAACAGACCTCTGAACATTTGGCTCTGTTGAACAACGATGATTTCACCTGTGGTCTTTAAAATTCTTTCTTCAAGCAAATATCTTGGAAATGAAACAGGCTGAAATTTGTCCTTAGATCTGGAAACTAGCACAAAAATATAATTGTACAAATAGTTATAAGCAATGAGGCATTCCTCAAAATTCATTTTGAAGTCCCACAAATGGTAAGATTCATAATATCAAAACAGAATAAACCAATTTTATGGCAATAATCTATATCTTTGCTATATGTAATTATAGTATTTATGTTAACCTACAAATGTGTTTAAAATATGTAGTATAGAATACAAGACATTGCATGAAATCTGTATTAAAAATACTAAAATAATAATCGTTACTATGGACAGGTTACGTTTTTTATATATGTATATACACACACATTTACATATATACATAAATACACACTTACTTATGAGATTTCTACTTAACTTTAAAGTCTCTGTGTTGGTCTCCAGTAAAGAAGCTGCATGAAAGTAATCACAGAGCAGTGATCAAAGCAGAGTCTACAAAACATCCCCCCTCAAATGTTGCATGTGTCAACAGCAGAGCATGGGGAATTATTAGAAGTAAAAAAAGTCTGAAAAAAATATTTTGAGGAAGAGCCTGCTAAATTCATAAAAGGCATGCCAAGAGCCAAGCATCACACCCATATTGACTGAACAAGGCCCAGCAAGAATATAACCCTGCAGGATGCAAGCAGGGCAGGGACAGGGATGGGGAGGGCAGCTGGTTGTCCAGGTATCACCTCCAAGTCTGTAGTAAGGGGGATGATCTGTGGTCAAGCAGGGAAGCCAAGTTAGCAGGTCACAATCAAGGGATAGAAGGTACAGGGGTAGCTGCAACACAGTGGAAAGCAAGGGTGAGAACTTAAGCTTAAAAGCATGCGGGGAGCAGAGGAGGCATTGGCCTCCACTGAGCCATCTCACCACCACAATCCTGAATCCCATCTGAGCTGGCCTTGAACCCTGGCAGCTAAACCCCCAGGTGTGGCAAAACATGCTCACAGTCCTGAGATACACTCACAGAAACTAGAAGTGTAAAAGAACCAAAAAAAAGAACAACTAAAGGCCGCAGGAGAATTAAATTAATTATTTGCATTGTTTTCTCTAAAGAGGCAGTTAGGAAGGTTGCCTAAGCCTGAGTAGGGTTGAATAGTAACAAATAGCCAGGATCAGGTGGTATCCACACAGCAGCTCTATTGTGGATCTCTTAACCTCTTGCTTAAAATCCACTTTGGTATGAAAACAATTGGAAATTGTGAAACTGGTCTAAGCAAAAGGGTTCCAGCATGGATGCACATTACTACAGACTGAGGGAAGTCTTATTTAAATATCAGACTATCAGATAAAAAAACCCACCCTCAGAATAGAAAAATCCTGTGTAGACCCATATTATGTAATAAAACAGTTTATATTACTTTCTTCCCTCTTCTCCAAGTCAGTGCTTGCAATTCTTGAAGGAGCTCACAAAGGCATGAATAAAGGTGATTCAGTCAATTCTTGCATTTTCTGGCAAGATCCCTCCTTACAGGCAATAGAAGAGAGGATCCTCTAGCAAAATAATTGGTTGTAAAAAACAGTAAACAAAAGTAATAGGCCATCAATGTTCACAATGAAGAAAGGTTGTCAGAATGGTAGGAAAAGATCAAACGCAGATATTATCTCACAGTACAAGATCTAACAGCATCTCCAAGGGAAATGATTGAGTTGCCAGCTTAAAGCAATGGATATTTTTTTCTTTCAACAAATATCTGAATTCTGTAATTCCCTGGGAAGGACCAAAGTACAAAGGGATTCAAAAAGAGATGAGACAAGAGGATAGGTCCCTCTAACCACAGTAAATATAATTGCTACTCAGTTTCACAGTTCACTAGGAGCCACTACATCTTGCTCAGTGGATATGGTATCCACTAAGCTTCTGCTTCACAGTCAGCTGTTTACAACAAATATCTGCTAGAGCTGTGTGTCGCCATGACCATTGATAAAATGGGAATCATCACAGAGTTAAAAGGCAAAGAAATAAAGGGAAACTTCATTGACTTTGCATCTCCAAAGAATTCCACTCAAGAATACGCAAAGAGTTTCATTGATCAATTCTCTTTTTTAAAATGGATTTTTTTCATCTATTATTACCATGAAAAAATGAAACTGGTATTCATATTTTATAATGTATTATCTCCCTCTCTTGTGAAATTCATTCTGAATATAAATATTTATAGTATTATCTAGATAGATAGAAAGTATTTCATGTTTTGCAGGCTACTTATATAAAAGAAGTTACAAAGGACTCATTGTTTTCAGGGTGAGCAGTAGAAATAGTTCACACCTTACTGTAAGCATGCCTTTTTGCATTTAGTTCCTTAGGTTCTTGTCATTTCAACATGTTTTTGTCCCAGTCTTGCAAAAGGATCGATGCTGTCATTTGTATATTTTTTTGTACTCTGACATCACTCTCTCTCTGCCCATACAGATCCCCTTATAAGTTCAGAGGCTTAGTTTGCTTTGCTATTTCCCTTTCACCCTGTCAATCTCCAGGGTAATGTACTGTGACAAATATCACCTTGTATTAATGTCTTTCATGTTATTTGATGGAACAAGTCATAAAATGAAATGATATGCTGTTTTCCAAAAGAAGCTCACTGTCAAAATTATGATTTACTCTTAGGTTTGTAATCACTGCTTTTTGCTTCAACCTGTAATAAATTTTCTAAGATTTCCTAAGCTACAAGCAGAAACAAGCTATTTAATACTTCAAACAAGAGGGAAGCTAACTTTTGTAAAAGGTCATGGTAGGTACCCTGGTCACACTGCTACTTGCCATTACTAATCAAATGTAGGGTAGGGAAATCTCCCATCTAAGCTGACTGTTGTCCTTTTACAGATGGTTGCATTCTTGCAAATTGGTGTTCTTACTGGAATTCTTACTCTATATTCCTAGCTATTTACTCCATTGAAAGCTTAATTTTCCATATTTCAGTCCATCTATCAGTTAAGTATGCAAGCAGTGCCAGCGAAGTGACATATTTAGGTATTTTCCTTACACAGTCTCACGCTCCAAAAAACAGATAAGAGGTGTCTCTTGATGAGCAGTAAGTTTATCAACTTCCACAAGACCTTTCACCAACGAACAAACTTACCACTCAGAGGTGCAAGCCTACATTACAAAAGGTGAAACCTAGGTCCTAAACACTTACAAGTAATTACAAATACCGCACTCGCTCAAGTTTGGTTCTAATATGGGTTTTTTTAATATAACTAATTTTTAACATCTACTCAGGGTTAGAAATTCTCTACATGCTTGTTCAGTAACTTGGAAAACAGGGCTCTGGTTCACTTCAGCACTTCAGAAAAATATGCATAATGAATATCAATATTCATCATTAACAACAATAACGAAAAAATAGCTCTGAGCATTGCTGTACTTAATAACAGTTGTTATTATAACCACCTTCAAGGATCAGTTCCAAATTAAACATTCCTATAAATTTTTCTATGATGATTTTCTTTATTTTTCCACAAACACTTTTTCATTTATTTTGTGGTTCTTAGATATCATACATTCTGCTTGCCAATATGCACTTGGTGTATGTTCCTAATATTGACATATCTAAATTTGACTCTCTATGGCAGAAACGGTTTTAAAAGACCAGTATTTTGTGCCAAACAGTAGGCAGCTGTAGTGTCAAATATCTATAAAAATCCCCTTCAATTTTCATACCAGGACTTGCTGGCCATGTATTCATTCCTTTTTCAGAGAGTTTCAGCCTCCATATTAGAATATTGCATTGAAGAAGATAGTTTTGCAATTTGATAATGAATTATTATGGCAGAATCAAACATAACAAAGTCCATTATCTCCCCTAAGTCTCTAACTCTGAACTACTGGCTGCTCTTTTTTTTGTGTCAAATATCTGAAAGATCTTACATGTGGGACAAAATACTAAGTTTGGAAGATCAAAATTTTTTGCAAAGTGCAGTTTCCTGCTTTGTTTCACTAGGTACTAGGTATTAAAATGAACCATACTGTAAGGACCGGATAACAATGACTCACTTAAGAGGAAGACTTTTTCATCCATTTTATAGAAAAAATGCTGTAGAAACACTGTTTTTGAAGTGAAATATATGGTTGTGTTTTCTATAACACAATGTTTTCACAACATTGGGTCATTTTGTTTTCATCTTAGGATTTGGTTTTACACTCATCCAATTTGGTGCGACAGCAGTCAAACACCAAGGGAGTCTCCACTCTTCCCTCCTCTTCCTCTGCCTTGTCCATCTATCAAAAACCTACCATTTTTTCAAAAGGAAATTTTTCCAAGAGTTCAACAAACTGAACCCAACTGTTCTTGCAGTTGCGTTTCTGCTAATCCTTCTGAAAGTAAATGGGATGAGTAGGAGCAAGCAGAGCAGGACTACATCTATCAGTGGTGTCCCACGGTGGCACAGATGAAGTGTAACGTTGATGCTGTACCTTTATCACTAATGAGAATAACATGTAAATTCTAAACACCAGATATACATAAACAGTACGATTTTGTGATACTGACGTGAAATGTGAATACACCCCCCTCCTTCTGTGACCATGTCTCCTTTTAGGACTTTCAAGACACTATTAAACAGTTAAGAAGTGATCTTGCTACGTTTCAGATTTGTGTCTTTTCAAAAGAAAAAACAATGTAGTAACACTGCAGACTGTTTTTGGGTATAGCTAAAAGTAATTTTTAATAGGTGTAAATTCTACTCACACTTTTTTTGTGGTTTTTAAATACTAAATGAAAGAAAGAGTCATTATTAATATGACATGTTGGAAAGAAAATGAGTTCATAAATATATTTGCATTACTTAGTTATAGCATTCTATTTCTATTCCCCATGGAAGTTGTATTAATACTAAGCATAATTTTTAAGCCACAGAATGTATGCAGCAGAGATAAAGGCTGCAACACTAGAAGCTGCTGCATAGCTATACCGTATATCATCCTGATGTATACTAACCATTTATATCCTACTCTTTACCAGTTACTGTAAGCAAGGGCAGTTAGTTTGGCCTTATTGGAACTGGACAAGAGACACATCTTTCATATTATAGATTAACCTGCCTCACAATCCTGTGATAAATATGCTGTAATTTTTTTATACATTATTTATTTAGTATGTTTCCACTCACTGAATCTGGAAAGTTGGTATTGAATTTCTAAAATTTCATCTTAAACTTTATATACACATATCTACCAGGAGAGGAGAAATAAAACTTGAAGAGTGGGTCTTAGGTAAAAAAGTAAAAGCCTTTTGGTTTTTGTTTTCTCATACCTGAAAAAATGAACTGAAACAAACAACATAGTTTGCAAAGTTACATCTTTTTACTAAGTGTGAAATTTTCATGAAGAAATCTGGAGTTTAAAAACTTTGTAAAATAATTTTTTATTTTTTTTTAAAAGGAAAATGAAACTCTTGAATGAGTGATTTATTCAAATCTGGTTTAGGTCATAGGAAGGTCAGGAACTACTGACTGAATCAGCTGTTGCCTTCATTGTCCAGTGTTCAGAAGGAGCTCTTCATTGCCTGAGGTTGGTCACCAAGGCCATATGATGCCATTATGTATATCTATCAGGAGAACACCCACAGTTTCAGAGTTTCTGTGCATTTCTGGAATGAAAACTCATTTGAAAACTGCATAAAGATTTCTAATTTTTCTTCCTAATACTAAGCATTTGAATCCTGATCTAAACATTATTATATTTAATTAAAATTCTCCACTGATTTCAGTGAGACTGTATCAAGTCAAAACTGGTTACCATTTAAAAGCATGAAGGCTCAGAGGAGGCAGAAGGAGGGAATCACAAGTATTTTCAAAGTGATTTAAAAAAAAATCTCAATTAGGCAGTTGTATTCATCCATTCCCAATCCCCTGCTAACCAAGTAATTTTAGTTTATCAGCTGCAGCATACAGAAATATATGCCTGCATTTTAATCAGCACAATCCACTCCTCATTTCATTCACATTTCCTAATAAGAGGTATACTCATCCTCTTAACATATATGTTTGGCAAGACCAGAATGCAGCTTTGGGGGAGTAGAAATTACAGAGGAGCTTTAAGGTTTGTATTCTAAAAAGAGTATGTGCTTATGGTCTTATACCCATCGAGCCTGCCTTTTAACTGAGCCTGCAAGCAGCACTACTGGAACCAAGGGCCAGTTAGTAAGTCTATTGTAAAATTTGCTTTTGAGAGTTTACATGTAAGAATTCACTGTGGGATGAAATTTGGCATCAAAGGCCCTGGCATAAAGCACTGTTAAAATGACACCAGTGCAGAAGAAAATCATTTCAGATCTAATTCGATATTTCAATGGGGAACTGCAGAAAGTGTTCAAATCTGCTAAAAATCTGGCTTTTATAGTATTGTCTCCAGGAAGGTGTCTGATAGAAAAGTTTCAGTGCCAAGCAAATACAGAATTATCCTCCATTTAGAAGGAAGTAAATAGATCATTTCTGTCTGACCTCCAAAGAGGAAGAAATATTCTATCCACACGTCGGTGAAATGTAATAAAAAGAATTATACTCTTGGGATCCATCCTACCAACGAAAAGCCACCGAGCACACTAACAGCATAGATAATCAAGGTAGTTGCATGAAAAATGCAGAACTTAAAGGGTTGCTGGGAATGGGACTCTGGCCAGTAAGGAAAAAAGTCTTACAGACTAGCTAGGGGCAATGAGTATAATTTAATATATTTCTGGCAGAAAACAAATAAGAAAATACTCATCTGCAATTACAGAAGATGTCATCTCTTTTGAACTACAGTTTGTAGAATCTATTTGTAAATACTGCTGCATTTTCTCCTCATCTCCACCCCTATCCCAGCATAAAGCCTTTGCTCTACAATGGCATTAATAACAAATATACTGAAAAGTTCAGGAAAGATTAATACACTTTGAAGCAGGGTAATATTTCACATTTCCACTACACTGCACATTATTTGCAAGTTCATTCAGAAAGATACGGATAAAATAAGTATTTGGAATTTTGAGATCAATGGGGCTTTTTCATAGCCCCATGCAAAAGTATAATGGTTTTGCTCCAGGAAAATCCTGGCTGCTGTAGCTGGCTTCCAGACTCTCCCTGGCCTTGGAAAATTGATCTATATTGGGCTGTTACCCAGCAGACTTCATTTGTCTGGCTTAGCTCCATGGACGTAACACAGGCCCTACTTCAGCCACACACATGGATGGTTGAAATGAGTTTTCCTAGGGACAGCAGCCGTCTTTATGCCACTTTGTTAGATCTGGCTTTTGTCTGAGGATTGTTACAAAGACAGCTGCTCTGCATGAAACATGAAGAATGCCCACCTGAGTCCCACCTCTCTGGCCTACCATGAGGGTTAGAGCACTGCCTGGACACCTGCTCACCGAACCCAACACAATGTCCTCCTGTGAATACCAGAGTATACTCTGCAGTGTTGCACCCCACATTTAGTGTTGGTGGCAGGGTTTGGTCCTGCCTCAAACCCTTCTCTGACTATTTTGCTAGGAAAAACCACCTCTGGCTTAGGTGATTGCAGCTGCTGATTTCTGTGGGGTCTGCCTGAGCAGGGTGAATTGTCCTTGCAACATTTATATAACTGGAAAAGATTCTACTGATTTCTCTTAAAAGTAAAAGAACTTACCTAGACCCACAAAAACATTATACTACATGAGCTAAGTAAGTTAGTGCTTTCATATCCTCTTTGTTTAATGTAAGACTGCGTGTTCCTTAGTCCATGGTAATTCATCCTGTGGTAGTTGCTTCACTGTGTAAGCTATGCTTTAGCAAGCCATTATTCAGCATCAAAGTTTTCTCATGATCATGGCAAAAAGATAAACCATATAAACTCCTGTGTAAAGCACCGATATATTAAATTAGTATCTCAAATTAAGAATACCATCAAACATCGGTGTTGTATCAAAATGCTTAATATATGTAGGCCAGTTGCCATGGAGATGGCAAAGCTTCCAGAATGATTTTGTAGTAATGGCAACAACTTTAGAACCTAAATGCTTCCAATTAGGCTATAAAGCTGCATAAACAGGGAGAAAAATGGTAATTGCTATTCTTGATACAAGTTAGCTACCTGATATATTTCTGAGCAGGTGTTTCAAGAAGAAAACAAGTAGTATCCATTGTTGTACAGGTACCTATAGTATATTTCGTTTACAGAGCCTCAGCTTTTGCAGTGTGTAGTATAGTACATATTACTTTGAATTGAGTTTGAGGTGTTCAATAACCATAACATCTGCTTTTTGAATTTTCTCTGCTCTACATAAGCATTTTTCTCTTCTGCATTAAGAATGAAAAGAGCCGTCAATAAACTGCTTACCTGCAGTCTGAGTAAACATCTTGCTTAGTAGCTTATGAGTCTTAAGACATCGCATTTGACCCTGGCAGCAGGTGTAATATCCTACCTAAACTGTATTCCGGTTAGACAAAAAATTAACTTGATCCTTTTAGAGGAAGAAATTATTGTGTTCTGTAAGGCTGTTGTCTTCCATGGATCAGACTGAACATGTTGATTGCAATCAGTGA
Source organism: Morus bassanus (assembly GCA_031468815.1). Lineage (NCBI taxonomy): Eukaryota > Metazoa > Chordata > Aves > Suliformes > Sulidae > Morus > Morus bassanus. The sequence continues at coordinate 34,130,126 of CM062574.1, read as the reverse complement.
TGATTTCAAGGAATTTTTGAGAGGTTAAAATGGTGTTCTGAGTGGCTGAAGCTTGTCTCATGTCCATTCATTCATATTCTGTATCTTTGTAAAAAAAACGACATATAAGCAACATTTAATGCAAATTAAGACTAAGTCCACTGTATTTGCTAGACCTGTATAACAGTAGCTCTGACATGAGTGGGGAACTGATCCCCGTGTATCCTTCTAATTTTATTATCGGTGACTTTCTTTTGTGTCACCAGAAAAAGTCATAATATAAATTACAAAGGGAAGAAGGAGGAACAGAAAATGAAATTATCATGATCTAGCACCCACAGTTTGATTTTATATTATGAAAAATACACTGATATTCAGTGGCACTTTATGATAGAGAATCTTACTGGGGGCAATTTAGAATACCGCACCATCCAAGATACTGCAGGAAGCAAAAGGCTAAATTGCTGATGCACATTTTAATGGACAAAGACTTGTATCAATTACTGTTTGTGTATAAGTGCATTATTATTATATGTAAATGTTAGTGAAGAAGATAATAGGTGAGCCAGTTCTTGCTTTCCTATAGTAATAGACTGACGAAATAACCAGTTCCATTAATATGAGCTTTCCATTGATACTTGAGGAGTGTAGAATGAAGAAGCCTCATTGTCTTCATCTAACTTTGTCTGAAAGGAGGCTTAAACTTAAGGGGTTTTGAAAAGCATTAGCCTAACAGTACCAGAGGTTTAAATTCAATTCCAGTTTTTTTGGGGAAAGCATCTATTATCCTGCATCTATTCTGGTATTACAAATAGATTATATCTTTTGTACAGCCTATCTATGTTTATATAACTTCTGTGAGAGCAAAGGCAACCCACAGCTTCATGAAAGAGTTATTGTACACATCTTTTGTGAAAGCAGTTGATATTGAGATCTGAGATACACTTGTTTTGGGAGAGCACAATTACAGGAAGCAGAGTCAGAAATAAAACACTAAACCATCTTATTTCACCAGAGAAAGTCAAATCAGAAGGGAACATTTCCAACATAAGTTAATGTCAGTGTTAACTGAAATAACCTGTGCATTTTAGCAGTCGCATATGTGTAGTCCATGGGGATTTTTCCAGCTACATGTGGTTTTTTTCCCCCTGCATCTGTCAGATAAATCAGAGAGCCAAATGAAAATCTAGTACTCGGGAACATTATATATTATAATATTATGTCACACCCCTGGTGGGTTGCAGGTTCATAATGAAATGAATAAATTACAAGGAAGCAGTTTGAGATACTGAAAGTTCCACCTGTCCTTTAGGACAAACATGTCAGGATAAATTCCATTTAATTATACTGAGCACAGGTTAAAAAAAAAAAGATAAAAAACAAAATAAAAGCATTATCTTTCTGTCTGAGGCTCCATGTGTGTTGAAGTGAATTGACCTCATTCGCAGCTGCATTTCTTCATTACATTATAATTCCACAGAAGAGACATTGAAATGGATTTCAACTAGCAGAAAAATAGAGCAACAGTGTTTAACTAGGCCCATATCTCGATATTTAAAAACAGGGTACATGGACAAAACTAACTCAGTGTTGATTATTATATTAATGTAAACCCAAACAATTGCTAAGGGGTTTTTTTTCTTGCCTCTGTAGCCTTCTCCTACAGAAAGAAAAACACTCAGCAGTTCCCCATAACCAGTACTTTGAAATTTTAAAACAATTAGCACAGCAGGAGAATGTACACAACAGCCAATTTTTTCCACATGTTAAAATTCTCATAAAGTAGACAGCACCTATAATTTCCTTCTTTTTGTTTTGCAGTAGTAATTTAAAGCAAATGCCAAGAAAAGATATGGTAGACCTTGTTTTGATTTAAGCTGAGACTCACAATGGAGTTACTTCATTGATTTCACTGAATTTCTTGCCAATTAACATCTCTGTTTAGGAAAAAAATGTTAGCTTTCCCAAATGTGGGCTTTGTTCAGAGGTTTATGTCAAGGATGTGAGAAGTTACTCCATGCATCCTTTTGAAATAGTGCTACAGCTGTTGGTGACTTATCAAAGAGACAAAGACAGATACAAGACACATACTGTAATATAAACTCTTCATAGCGTTACAAAATTTTAAAACACCAACAGCCAGGTATCGTATTCTAAACAAGAAAATTATGCCATGTCATCTTCAGCACCATTTCTGAACAACATCCTTGTGTAACGTCAAAGACCAGCCATTGATATCTTTTTAGCAATTATCAAAAAGAAAATCAGGTCACGACAGGCTGATGTGTGTAGGAATCTGACATCCACACCACCCGCAGGGATTTAAGGAAAGGATCTTGCAGGCAGCTTATATTTGGTTTTAATCAGTTCCCAGTGACATCAGCAGTGATATACCAACTGACTTTAGTGGAAGCCGGTTAAAGACATCCGTCTGTTCTTCTGCCTTTGTGTCCTATCCTAATGAAAAAAGAGGACTTTGGGGAAAGTGAGTCTTTGCAATGGGAAAAAAAAAAAGTTTTTGCAAAACCACTCCTTACAGGAACCTCAGTGTTTCCACTGAGGAAGAAGGGAACTGAAAGAATAAAAGAAAAAAATGTTGAGTGCTGCATCTCTATGGTTTCAGCTTGCCCGGCTTGATTGCAGAGCCATCTTCTGGTTGCAAATAACAATTTCATACTTGCTGAAAGTAAGTATGTGTGTGTATGTGTATATGTTATACTTTAGCTATGCATTTGAAGTGTTTCAATTCCCTGCTTTTAGCCACTTTAGAAAAAGAAACAGTGTGGATTTTGCTTTGTTCTGAATCCAGATAGCCCAGTGACACATTTGGATTTTAAACAAAGTCTACCTTATGCTCTTAGGACCACTTATGATTGTATAAGAAAATAAGACTGCAAACATGGACCCTGAGAGGTGGTGAAACCAGAATAAGAGTCAATAGAAACAGGATGGGAAAAGTTCTGGATAGATCCTACAAACAGTCTGTTTCCACAATGCATCTTCCCTGCTGTTTTGACTTCTAATAACGTTACTTTCTGAAACAGAGAACCACCTCATTAATTTTCTTTTTCTTGATTTCTGAGCATTTTCTGTTTTGGGTTGATTGCTGTAAGTTTTAGCTAATACAGCATTAAGTTTGAACTGATTACAGTGTTAGAGGTGTCTGCCAAATCATTATAGCCCAGATAGAAAACTAATCATACAGCATCTCAAGCAGAGCATGAGTGTTATAATGTCACTGTAGTTCACAATAAGATTTTCTTATAGTTGTGTGATTAGAGATGGCTGATCTGATTCCAAAATAGGTCTCACCTCACGTATTTCAGAGAGGCCAAAGATTACAAAGGCACAGAGTTAGCAGTTTCTCAATGGGATCATTATGAGAATGGGAGGGAAATATTAGGGAAAAAAAACATTACATAAAAAAACCCTCTCTGTTTTCCATTTTGGAATGGAAAGAGGCTTCTACATTTTTGCAGCTGAGACAGCAAGAGATTGATCCCCATCCCAGAACATCAGAGATCCAGTGGCTGTGGCTCACTGTGGCTCACTATGGCTCAGAGGAAGAAACGAGCCTCTCGCACTCTGACAGCTTAAGCTGCACCTTCCACATTCCAGATAACTGCTCTAATCACAGCCCACCTCATTTATCTTGGAGCTGTTCCAGGCTCTGTAAGCAATTTGATTCCCACTAGAGCAATGATGTGAACCTCAATCTGCCACCTACATGCCAGGTAAGCTTCCTAACCACAGGGTCCCCAAATCCTTTTTCTTTTATTCAGAATGCAGAATTATTTATAGAAACTTAAACAGCTCCAACAGAATTCAGTGCAAGAACAAGACTGACTCGTTAGCCTCTAGACAGCAGATTAGAGTTTTTATATATATACATGCCAAGTAATACACAAACCACTTGGCATGTTAGCCTCTGTTCCCAAATAGAAATTGAAACTCGAATAGCAGTTAAAGGCCTTCATTATTAAAAATAACATTTTCTCACAAGGTTCTTTTTATTGGTATGCCGACAAGAAAACATTTACTCCTGAAATTTGTGACTCGTTGTAGATGAGGCTGGCTAATATGACACAAGATGGGGTGAATATATACAGGTAGGCATCCCCTGTGCTCTCAGCAGAGAGTACTTCAGGTTCCATGGCTGATCCTGAAGCAGTTCATAGCATAAAGTCAAATGCTGCTTCCTTAACAACTCTGCAGCCATCAGGGAATTAAAGTTATTAAATTCTGAATTTTATGAAAGACTTAAATCTTAAATTCAATAGTACCTAAGCCAGGTACTATTGAAATCAATGGTGGAACTCACTCCAATTTAGCAAGGCTAGATTTGAACAGCCATAAAACATACATTTGTTGCATTTGAAGTGGTCTTGTTCTTTGCCTTATACACATGCATGCATATATGCTTGTAAGGAAGCACATGTATTTAAACAAAAGTTTGAAATACTTTTGGTATCTGATAAAGAACAGATCTCTTCTTTTCATAATTATTTTTATTTTTAAATTTCTATATTGTTTTGAAGTTTATCTGCTGCTGTGAGACAGGCTTACAAATGGTATGCTTTTCTGTTCACATATTTTAAAAACAAAGTCCTGTATGCGTTCTCTTCATAGTAGAGACTTTCAAATTATTTCCCAAGAATAATTAAAATAAGTTAAATTATTTATAACATTAAAAAAAAAAAAAAAAGTTTTGTTCAGTCTTTTAGATCAGTTCCCAACAGAAATTTTTTGTTCTCTGAATGTGTCCTTCATCTTGCTTCATCTTGGAGAATGTTTTAAGACCATATTATTTATGGGTAAAAATATAATTTTACTAGTAACTTTGTTTAATGCCCCCTAATTCTTTACCTGTATTTCTGCTAAGGGAGGTTCCCAAGCTGTATCAAAAGTTAGAAGCACAAACCATTTCTGAAACCAGGCACTAGTTCAGGTTCAGTAACTTCAGCTCAAATGCAACAACTAGAACTAGATAAGGGTATGGCTCAGTGCTGGCAGAAACAGGGATTCTTTTATATCAAATCAAATAGAACTGGTTGGTCCATGAGGCTTATCTTACCACAATCAACACCTATTAAATTCATTAGAAAAGGGCAGGAGAGATCGAGCAGCGTGCAAGTCAGCCATGCTAGTGCTGACAGAGAATGTAACTTGGAGACCCTTGCAGGGGTGGTATTTTTTGCATCTGCTTTGGTATTTCTGAGGTTTGGTGCAGATGTTCTGGGACCGGCTTTTTATGGCCTGCATGGTCTTGACAGCTCTCCTGCATGCCCTTTCACTGCCACAGCACTTTGACCACAGGTGGGAACAGAGTCAGAACTGTTCTCAAATGACTGCTTCACTTCCACATAAGAAGTCCTTGAATACAGAGAGAAACATTAAATGTATATAATCTCTTACGTATATATGTAGACACATGTATGTCACGTATGCATGTCTATGTCTATGTCTATGTATATGTATTTTTTATATATGAAAAACCCTACACATATATGTAGACTTTACACATGTACAATAGAGGCCCTGCTTTTGGTTAGAGACAGGTTTTTTCCAAGTTCTAACACAAGAAAAGTCATAGAGAAGTTCAGTTAAAATGAATGGGGAAATTTTGAAGTGCTGTATGTAAGCTTTTCATTCTTTTCCTGTCATACCCACTGGCTACTGCATTAGTAAAAAACACTTCAAAGTAACATATTTGATGCTCAGCTCATGCTCCACTATAACTATTTTTAAAGGGATCATTATCAGTACTGTTTTAATTTCTTATCTTTTTCAGTTAGCTTTCCTAAGACTTCAAGTGGAAAATAACACAAAAAGGAGGAAAATGAAAAAAGAAAAAAAAAAAAGAAATCCTCAAATGCTAAGAACAGGCATGTACAAAAACATGCTATACTTGCATGTGAAAATGTTAAAGAAAGAAAATAAATTCAAAAGCACCTCTATAATTGCAAAATTGATGGCATTGTTTAGCTCTTCTCCTATGTACAAGCAATATTTTCACATATTTCTACTTGGTAAGTAGCATCTTTATTTACAAGCAGAGTATTTGTGGCAAATTAAAATAATATTTATAATATTAATTTTATTTCATGCTAGCTTGATTATTAATTTCTGTTTGTCATCAGGGGATGTTCGTCTCTCATTTCTACTTGGAAGATCAGAGAAGTAGAATCAGAAAGGAACCAAGTATGAGGCAGATGAGTGAATTAGACAGAATAATTTGTCAAGACATGGATTTATAGAATATCACATCTTCCAGGGAATTACATACAAATTATAGTAAGTTCTAGTGCCATAGGAGAATATACTTCATGACTTTTCCTCTGATGTGATTTGTGATGTGATATGATGTGATTTGAAAAGAAAATAAATTATCAGTCTCTTGAAAGAAAAACAACTCTGATTGGGGGCATGTTTTTGATTACTAGGTTCCTTATTCATTTAAACAATTGTCTTCTAAAATGTTTTTACAGGAAGGAAAATATGGGGAAATGCAGTTACAGAAGAAAAGTGTGATAGAAGGAGGGGTAAGGAGAGCACTGTAACATCCCTTGTTCCTGGGAACAAAGACCTATGGAAAGGACCTGCATTTGGAGCTATTTGATATGGACTTGTACGCTTAAGTTGCTACTGGCAATGTGTCGTGCAAATGCTTGTTTTATGCAGTGCTAAGAAACCAGAAACTGGACATTTCCTCCATGGATATGTCCACAAACTAACCTTTGTCAGAGTCTTTGGCACTGATTTCTAAATAACAGACACGTCTTATGCTTTCTTCTATCCTTTCAGAGGAAGACATTTGACAAGCAATAGCAAAATCTTTTGTCCCTTAACCTGACACCTCAAAACACCTATCTGGAATCATAAATTTTCAACAACACATACCTCCAAAACTCATGTCCAATTATGGTGAAGATGTGTAGAAATCAACAGCAAAAAAAGGGAATTTACCAATTTGCACAAAAGTGTAAAGTACTTGTTTTGAAATACACTAATATGAATCTTTTGAAAAGTATATTTCCTCCTACTATCAGCCTACTAGTATATGACTCCTGTGCACGGAGATCAGCAAGGAGCAAAGAAACTCTTCTTTTTAAAAGAAGAGACTATAAAATGCTGTAACACTGAAAGCAAAGGAAAAAAACACTACACTGGTCCATCAAAACAGTTTTCTAGAAACATGGAAATGAAATACTATAGATAACTCTCTATGTTGATTCTTGATCAGGAAATCAATGTTAAGTCAAGAAAAATAAAAAGCTTTTAGAGTTATCCTTACCTGGAAAAACCTTCCTAAAAAAATTACTGTAAGTTTGCATATATACTTCAATATTATATTTAATTTTACTTTAATCCCACATTTCAACTGAAGCATATGTTTAAATGTCTTGTGTCAATATAGATGGACTTAAATGTGTGCTTAAGTGCTTCCTTGAAATAGAATATATGCCACAAATTATGCCTTAGATTATTACATTGAAACAAGTTTCTAATTATAATATATTACCACTTATGTTGTCTATTTTACTGCTCCATTTAATCAGACTGGAAGGAAAGCCCTTCTGGTAATTTCATCTTTTGTTGTAGATGGATGGGAATTAGAACAGAGGCTGTAAGCAGCTATACATTGGGGAAATTAGGATTCAGATCCAGAAGCATTTAGTCTATGTCTTTGAGATTTTTGTCACCTCTTGTAATGTCTGTGTAGGTTCCAGCAATTACATAATCATCAAATCGTATTGGCCGCTTTTGGATGCCATCATCCTCATTCCCTTGTTTTTAGATTTACAGCTCTGCAACCCTTAAACAATGCTGTTTTCTCTTTTTCTGCTTGCTTAATTACATTTCTGCCCATAGATTTCTACCATAATACCATAGGAGACTTCTTTCTACTTTGGTTTTAACCAGACAAGTTATTTACACTGAACTATTAATGCAAAAAAACAAAGGAAATTACACTGCACAGATGACAACCTTGAAATTTAAGGACTGGGAATAAACAAAACATTCAAATGAAAACTTTAGCCATTTTTCCTTAATACACAATGGATTAAGGGCACAGGGTAAATTCCATCAATCTAATTAGGAAGCATTAAGTGATCTTCCTCATTAATCAGCTACTTAGTGATTTTCTATGAAATTAGTATTGAATTTTTGCATAAAAGCAGTCTTTTTCTTCAAATTTTTTGCACCTACCTTCACAGTGAACAAGATGAATCATCTGCTCATATGCCTGCACACTCAAACGTATATGCACATGCACATATCTACTTTTTTACAAATGAGTAAGACAAAACAAAGAGGTAGAAGGAGATAGATCCTGAGCCTGGCCATGTCACAGAAGCCACACCAAGCCATGCGTGCCCTTTGCCAAACATAGCCATAAGATTCAAAACCTGGAATGGTTTCACAAAGGAAAACAAGTCAGGTTGGAACAACTCATTCTCTCAGCTCACTTAGTCAGAGGAGTATTGGGGATGAGGTGTCATTATCTGAAAGACTCATCTGCGTCTGGATTTAACTGAAGATGATTCCCCAGGCTGCACCTCAGAAAGCCTTAGGCAGAGGTTAGGCACAAACAAATACACTTTTATAATTTCAGAAAAAAGCAAATTCTCTACTGGTTTCTGAATAAACTTTATCACTAGTTCTTCTCTGCAGTTGTCATATTTTTAAAGCTTACTTCAATTATCTATGTTCATGCAATTTTTTTCCAAATTGTATATTCCCATTTAAGCCAGATCTTTTAGCCAAATGAACACTGCCACAGATCACTGTAGTTCATGTGCTTATGCACATGGCTAAATAACCCAGTAAATCAGATTTCAGGATCTGTAAATGTCTTTTCACTTTTTGTCTCTGTCATTGTTTTAGCTGTGATAGTTAATTTTCTTTACTGTAGCTGGTATAGTGCTGCATTTTGGACTTAGTATGAAAATAATGTTGATAACACACTAATGTTTTAGTTGTTGCTAGGTAGCATTTACACTAGTCAAGGACTTTTCCAGCTTCCCATGCTCTGCTAGGTGCACAAGAAGCTGGGAGGGGAGGGGGCACATCCGAGAGAGCTGATCCAAACTGGCCAAAGGGATATTCCATATCATGTGACATCATGCCCAGTGTATTAACTGGGGGGAGTTGGCTGGGGGAGGCAGTGATCGCAGCTCGGGGACTGGTGGTGTCGGTCAGCGGGTGGTGAGCAGTTGCAGCACTTGTTGTTTGTTTTTTTTTCTTTCTCCCGAGGTTTCACCTCTCTCTGTCATTATTTTCCTTTTCATTATTTTATTATTAATTTTATTATTGTTGTTGTTGTTGTTGTTGTTGTTGTTGTTTTGTTTTAATTATTAAACTGTTCTTATCTCAACCCATAAGTTTTCTTACTTTGGCCCTTCTGATTCTCTCCCCCATCCCACAGGGGTGGGGGGAGTGAGAGAGCAGCTGTGTGGTGCTTAGTTGCTGACTGGGGCTAAACCATGACAATCTCTCTCTGACATAGTTTCCATACACTATATCTGGAAAAATCTACTTCATTTGAACTAGCAATAATTCTCTAGAAATCACTAGATAGAGCTAGTCAGATATTCTGACTGAACAGCTTTCTGTAACAAAATTAAGTTTCATCAAGTTCTTGTACAAGATGATTGCATTTATCTCTGAATCTTGAAAATTCTTGTCAGAAATATCCAAATATTTTGTTTAACTTCCTTATTTTGACTTATTATAATTATGCATTTTCTTTCAGGTACCCATCAATGATATTTTAACAAGAAAACAATAAAACATTATTTAACAGTACAGTTTAATAACCAGGATATTTCATATGTGATTTCATCATATGCTATTTTTTTTTCAGTACTGCATAGGAATAATGAATTTTCATCTTTTCCTTTTCTACATTGACCTGTCTAGCTTTGCACCAAACTTGTCTAATTTCAGTTAGGCAAATCCCTGTATTTGGACGGGCAGAGAAATTCTTTCATGTCAACATTGGTTCCCATCTGGATCGCCATGGGAATATTAATGATTAACGTTTGAGAGAAATGAAAATTCAGAAAAAGTATTTTATATAGATGTCAATACAATTTTTTAACACTGAGAAGTTTTAGTATGGAACAGCTGTTTGCTAAAGGGTGTTTGTAAACTGGCCTTTCTACTTTGGGAAGGAATTAACAACACCTCCCATTCACTTGATAATGTGTTTGTTACAGTTTCGATTTTGTAGCATCTACAAAATGGTTTTACTGCCTGAACCCAATTAACTTTCTCAATAAAATGAATTGGGACTATAGCATCAAGGAAGAGGCATCCATCCCAACAGTCACCACTCAATGCATTCCACATAGGAAGAAGTTCACATTAGTGCTCCTTATGCAGCTGGAAGGAGCAGTTAGCATTACAAACGCAAATGTGTGCAATCCACAAATGCAGAACTAAATGAATCAATCAGAGCATCAGACGGTCAAACACAAATTTGCTTATGAGGTGAAAACGAAGCCCTTCAGAACAAAAACAAATAGCAGTTGGTATTTGGAAAGATCTGCATGCTCAACCGTACAGGCAAGGATTATGTGGCACATCCCAGCTAGCAGACTGCATGTCTGACAGTTGCTCAGTCCTGGATGCTTTAAAAGCCCCTGACCTATAATGTGCACTAATTGGAACAGTGACACAGTGGCAAGCATAGATCCCATGTGAGTGGAGTGGAGTTGGCCCTGAATGGGTGAGCAGAAATGAAAGGGACCAGACACGATATGTGTGTGTGGGGTGAGGCTACTAAAATAATCAGAGAACACCTGAATGTCAGGCTCTTGAGTTATCAACTCAGACAGATACTATTATCTCAGGTAAGACTATCATGGTAGGAAGTGTTTTGAAATATCTGTAGCTTCTTGTGAGATTTATTAGCACAGCAATTCAATTATCCTGAATCAACTCCTGAAGCATTAAGAGTCCCAATGGCAATGGCAATGAACGTTTTCTCCTCCCTCTCTTCCCATGGCTCACACAGGTTACCTCATTAACACAGTCGTTTGTTTTTATTTTCAAGTCAGAATACTGGAAGAATAGGTTTGTGTATATATCCACAGAATGTAGCACTAACATATCACTGGGATCAAAGCCTTAAACAGAAGAGGAGTGGCTTCTCTGTGCTGTCCCGTCCCTTGGATTTTAAGCTAATGACAGAAGCTTCCATTCACTTCACTGTAAGCTGATACCGGATCCAGTACATTTGAAGTAATATGGAACTGATGCAAAGGGGTCAGAATTAGGCCACTGAACTCAATGTAATCTGTTGGAGAGCAAAATGAACATAAATCTGTGGAAACACCATCAACAACTTATAGAAATACAGATTTTGCCTTTAATAAAACAAGTGTGTACAATAGCTTTAATTTGCATTTCACTTAAGACAAATTCATTTATGCTAACAGCATGGAGAATTGCTTTCATTTAAGTCTTGCTGCAGAAAAAGCACATTCTTTTTTTTTTCCCAAAAGAAGTTTTTTCACCCCTAACAAGCCAGTAAATTTAGGAAAAAACTGCAGCTTGTCAGTTCGACATTGTTTAATTTGCAACAAACTGTAAACAGAGTATAGAAAATGGAAACTCTAATAGAGACAGACAGAGACAAACCATATTTTTTTGTCACTAGAAAAATCTGTGTGGCAAGAAATGAATCACATATATTTGCATTTGTCCCTGTGACATAATATTAAGTTTAATTACTTATGTGTGAAGCATCCTATTAGGAGGTATGCACCTAAAAATAAATAAATGTTAGTTGAGTTAATTGCAGTCTAAATTCTAGTCAATGAATGAGTATTCCATACCCATTCATAGATGCTTCCAATTTACATGCTTCAGAAAGCGTATAACGCTCTCATTTGCTTAAATGTCAAATGACAGAATTATCCTGATAAATATAATTTAAAATCAAGAAATATTCAGAAACCCCCCAAGTGTAGCTCAACAATTTTTTGAATCAGAATGTCTAAGTCAATATGTAGGAGGAAAGCATAATCTAGTTTAAATTTCCACTGAGGAGCTGGTCCTAAATTTTATGCAAATGCACTTATACATGTTAGTGTTTCTTATTCACGGTAACATTTATTATAGCACCCAGTCCTTCCAATTACTCTGTATCAAATAACTTGTTAACCAAAGCTAGACCAGAGGGAAGTTGTATACCCATATTCCCTTAGGCAAGAAGTTTGTTGGGTGAGGAGCACTCCTATTTACCCTAAAGTCTTTAAATATTTCCATGTGGTTTAAACATTAGCTTTCCTTGCTTGAGGTTGCTTTGACAAGCATATAATATGCATGAGAATGATGTGAATACAATACTTGAGGCCATTGAAAGACTTTGGAAAAAATTTCATGCTACCAAAATGATTTCAGCAACATAGCTACTGATCATGAATATAAATAACCTATAATATATCCCCTGAGAAATTGTATGCAGAAGTGTACATTTAAATATTTAATTATTCATATCCAAAATATTAAGAATAAAGATCCTGAGCTGCAGGTAGTCATAAAATAAAATCAGAAAATGGATCTTTGGTCATTTCCAATCCTCAGACTTAGAAAGAACTTTGAGTGGCATCTAATTATGATACCGAGGCCTCAGAAGTGCTTAAAGATGTGAGGTAGACAAATGTAACAGTAAGACATTCAAATAGGTAACAATGACAGCTCTGCTGGGACCTCCTTCAGAACCTTGTAACACTACTGGGATACACCACAAATATGCACCGAAGTCCACATCGTGCACACTCCTTGGTAATCCGGCATATGAAAGATAGTGTGATGACTGAGCATCTAATGTGCTGGTTCAAATATTTGCAACAGCTGAGGTTTTTCTATTTTGCCTTTGCTTCCCCTCCATTTACCTTCACTGAGTGGGTGTTGTGACACTGAGCTGCTAACATGCAATTTCAGTTGCGTGGGCTAGCTGTAAACTGTCCTGCTATTCACATTTATCTTTCCCACTCAGCCACAGTGCCTTATACTGTGTCTAAATTTCACCTGGCAACTTTTCCACTCTTGAAAATAAACCATTTATGGCAAACAAAAATGTAGTTAATTTGGAGAACATAACAGTCCTCGCGCAAATCATTATTGTCCCAATTCTTCAAGTAAATTAATAAATTTAAGCATGTTGAATCAGGCAATGACTCAACACATGGTTAAGCCAGATTTAAATAAGTGTTGATGATTCCTGTTTTCTAATTGGTGCCATTAAGAATAAATAAAACTGAAAGTAATAGGCAAGAGAAGAATGTACTGAGGGAAAGAGGGAAAGCAAGCTAGGGAGAGAGAGAATTTATTAATAACATATTGAAAACTGAAGAAAAAGGTTTCCTGAACAGAAACACTGAACATCAAGAAGAAAACAAAGAAGCAAAGAGAAATGGAAAGCACCTCAGTGAGGTGGGCCACAAAGAATCAAGCTCAAAAACTGGAAAAATTGCAGAGCAGAATCAAAATAAAACCATACTTTTGTAATTACAGTCAGTTTTTATTTAATCCAACCAATTAGCTAAAATGTGTGATTCAAGAATACTTGACTTCAGTAAATTATGTTCTATAACACTTTTATATGTATCATTCTCAAAAGTCAAGTATGCATTGATTGCATTTCAGACAACCAGTTACATTTCCAAAACAGTGGAGAGGTGAAAAAACGCCCAGATTTAAACCATCCATTTAGCATGAAATTACCAGGAGTTTGGGTGTGTTTCCACATGCTCTGCCCTTGCCAGGCACCCCCTGGACCAAGATTGCATGTACAAGCATGCCGGCTGCAACTCAGGGCAGCAGTGCGTGGCACAGGTCAGCCTGGGCTGCTGAGCTGGCCAAGCCCAAGGTCAGCTCCTCTGCTGATAAAAGTCATCGTGAAGAGAGCTGGAAGCGAGTTCTGGCCCCAATTTTCCCTTGTGAGCAGCATTTCAGCTGCGCTGCACCACCAGTATGTTTCTGACCCTGACCTCTGACTCCGGCCCTGATCCTGACCAGGGCTTGCCACACCACATGGCTCCTTGCTAGAGAGGCCACAACTCCCGCCTGCCACACACTCACGCTTGGTTCCTGGCTCCCTGTCCCTTGCAGAGCAGCCAGCTTTCCTGCAGCCTCGCAGCAAGGGTGTGCAGTGTGAGTTCTAGCAGCAGACCTGTACAAACGGGTTTTCTGGAGCCCAGGATCTGCATAAAACCACTGTATAACTCTGATCTCCTGCAAAGCTTCTAGGGTAATATTAATTCATAGGTCCTGATTGCCATTAACCCTATTCTGATCCTATTCTGACCTTGCAGGCATGAACGATCACCCTGGCTACCTCAGCAAGGGTAACGGCCAGAACCACACTGGTGAATTACTTTCTCTTTTTGGCTCAGTCACCCACTGGAGACTTTGTGAGGTGAATAATCATTCTGACAAAATGCTGTTTTGATGGCGGTTTTAAAATGTCACCAGCTCAAGGCATGAACTTAACATTGGGGAGCTCCATGCAGTCTGGTTCTCTGAGTGCTTGGGGTAGGGCAGAAACCACTTTTCCTCTGCTGAGATAGGAGCTGGGCACGTAACCATCAGACTTCTGAGGTATTGCAGCATTTTCCCATCCATAGTCAGCAACTCATAGGTTGTAAACAGACTGTAGATAAAGTACACATTGTATGATGTGGATAAGATATTGATGTAATGGCAAAGTCCTTGAGAATGTAAATCTGAGGATTAAACCAGGAGACTGTAGCAGTGGAAAATCTCAGTTACGTCACCAAGAGAGAAGAAGTTTCCTCCATCTTCGGTATTTTTGTAAAGCAAGGTTGGAAGAATTACCCCTGTTCTCCTAAAGACAATCTTTCTATGGCTGTTGAGAAGCTTTTAATGCAAATTTGGTTGTGCTTTCATTCCAGTTAGTTTTGCCTCTGAAGAGACACTGCAGGTGGTGATTCTTTGTGTCCTTTGATGAGAGAACAGACAGTGGTAGACGTCCTATGGCTGCCACTTGTAGAAGTAGCACAAAAACAACAAGCAACCTATGTCTGTTGTGCAAAACGTTTGAAGATCAGCTGCCAGCAGATGCATTTTGATCAGAGACAATGAGGGAGCACTTCCTAAGGCATTTTTCTTTGGGGATCTGTGAAGGAAATTGTTGAACATGGATGGCTTTCCTACAAAGCTGCTCTCACTTTTTTTTTTCCCTCCCCCTTAACTGGTAGTCCTGCAGGGAACCCTCAGGGTGGGAACTGAGCATGCATGTAATCAGTTCTGTACATAATCAATAGACATATGGTATCAGGAAATTAAACTAATATTTCTAGCAAGTCAAATGACAACATGAATTCAGCATTTCGGTTTGAAAGATTGATGTGAACTTCAATAAGATAACAACCAAGATTTTTCATAGTGACTTCGGACCCCTCAAGTTTTGAGGGCCAGACTTCCAGAGATCTTAAGGCATTTGTTTTTCAAAAAGAGAAAAGAGAGATCAAAGTCCTACAGATCACCCCCACAAATGCATTACGGTACATGAATCTGAGAATAACATCCATGGGGTGCTGGAACTTTTCCCACTAGTTTCATGTGGATGGCCCATGGATGGTGGGATGTTCAGCCTTATAAGGGTATGTCACGTTTTTTCTTCAGGTGATTTTACTTCCTCTTCTATTTCTGGGGTAAAACATTCAATAATTTTTGCTATCTTAGTTAACTTAGGTCAGAAACATCTTTCTGGCACCTAATTCTAATCTCAAATTGTCAATGATCAGTTTTTTCAGACTAAGATCACCCTTTTTTTGGGTGAAATTGTTAACAATACCATCCCTATCAATTCGGGGATTTATTTTTATGTCTCTCTGACAAGGAAATTGAACTTCAGATACTAAGATGGATATTAAGTTCTAGTGATTATGTTAACCATTAAATTCACACAAATCTAATCACTTTCTCTAGGTCACTTGTTGAATGCTCTGTGCAAAGTCTTGGTTTCAGTGTTACTCACGTATTGTGAATTTGCATAGTTCTGTGCCTGTTCTTGAGATGCATATCCTAGGATAATCATTTTTCAGCCAAAAACTCCTATACCTTAAGTATTTGACCAGAATGGAGGAATTAATTTTTCCCCCACAAGATTATTTATTCATTAATAATTCCATATTGGGGCAGATAGAATTCTTTTTTAATTCTAGTTTTATTCACTGAATGATTTCTGCTGAAGCAAAAATTATAGTTTTGGAAAAGCAGTAAAAAAAGACTACTTCTGTGTGAATCTTTCTCTCCCTGAAGGGAAAACAATCTAATGAAGGTCAAACTTGGTGTCACAAGGCAAGTACCTTTAATTTTTCTTGTTTGTTTGTTTGTTTGCTTCTTTGAAAGAAAAGAGAATGTTTATTTTTGGTTGATCTGAATATTTTTCAGGCAAGATATATGCTTAAATTCCACTAATTCACCTGGGCAAGAACTGGAATACAGTCTTTGGAGTTTAAACAACAATATTTTGCTAGTCCAACTCAGAGCAGGCCTAGCTCTCTGGAGAAAAGTTAAAATAACTCACAGTTGATCTTGCAAGCCTGCAGCAATGGAAAAAAAATCTTCCTGAATCAGAGGATGTTCAAGAGTGCCTGAAGCACACTGGGAGGCACAAACCCAATAAAACAATAGTGTATAAAAGCAGAATGCTTGAAGCTGTGGGAGGAGGACAGGAAGAAGATTTGCCTTGCTACTGGATACTGAAATGTGCTGTATGCTCCTGTAGCCCAATTTACAATCCCCTTGGGGAGGATGAGAGAGCCACAGAGTGATTAGCAGGGCTCAGACCTGCTGAAGGGGCTGCGAGAGTCTCCCTATCTGAAAGCCACCCCTAAGACCTTGCTGATTTTTGTAGAAGTTTACTCTGGAAAGGTGGATAAGAGTTTAGTGTTAATAGGTAAGAGTTTATTTCTA
Source organism: Morus bassanus (assembly GCA_031468815.1). Lineage (NCBI taxonomy): Eukaryota > Metazoa > Chordata > Aves > Suliformes > Sulidae > Morus > Morus bassanus. The sequence continues at coordinate 34,113,188 of CM062574.1, read as the reverse complement.
GCACGGTTTACATCAGCAAATCCTTTCCTATTCACTCCACTCTAACAGAGATCGGTTATTTTTCCTCCTGTGAACAGAGGTAATAAGTCTTTTATTTCCCCCTTCTCTTGAGAGGGCTGGTAGCACCCCCCTCATAGCAGTGGCTGAGTGATGATACAGAAGCTGTATAAAAGCAATCAGGTCATATGATACATTGAAAAGAGGGGTCAAAGAACACACATAGTTTTTTTCAAAGGCAGGTATAGTACCAGTTCAGGATACATTTCATTTTTGGATTAATTCCTTCCATTCAGAGTTGGAGCTGAGAAAACAAGCTGCCATTAGAGAGGTCCCAGCTGTGTCAAGGTTGAATAACAACTAAAAGTCATTGCTGGCCCTGCCTCTGTAATCCACAAATATGTCTCTGGGGGTTGCAGGACAGTGATGAGATCAGAAAATTACAAAAAGGGCCCACCAGAAAGTGCTGCAGAGAGCACATACCTCAGGCTTTTGGTGTGGACAAAGCAGCTCCTGTCACCCACGGCCAGCATGACTTTGCTGCAGCACCCTTTGGTTGCAAATTTTTTCATGGGCAGTCACCAGTGTGGTACAGCAGTGAGAGCCTTTTATCTATCCATTCATTTGAATTAAAACAGCAATAGCAATGCACAAAGTTTTACTGGTAATGGCAATAAAAATAACACAGGACTCCCTAAAAGAAAACATTAAACAAGAGTGGTGTTACCAGGTAATATTCAAGCTGATGCACAGACCTTCTCTAATGGTGGAAAAGTGAAAGGTTTGTTGTGAAAAGCCTTTCTATCCTGTTGAAAATATCAATACCACATGCTGGGGTTGGCACTCTCCAAGAAATAAATATTGATTTCCCTCTTTCCTCCTGTACAAATGGCAGACAATGGCTTTCCGAACTCTGAATCTTTTCATTGTTTTAGGGTTGACATATTCTGTTAGTATTGAATTTTTATTGTTTCATTGTTTTCTTGCTTTCTGCTGCCACCTCCCCTGTCCCCCGCCCCACTCTTTAAAACATTCAGGGAGGGTGGGGTATTTTTTATTTTGCTTTTTTTTTTTTGTGGTAGACAAGACAGCAAAGGAGTTGTTGAAATTAATGTAGCACTCCCTGTACTGCAGTTCTCTGTCAGGTCTGATTCATCTAATTTTAGTATTACTATCAGGAACATTGCAACAATTTCTTGGGAGCACAAGGTGCTAGTGATGATAAAACATTCTTATTTAAAAAAACATAGTTTTCTGCAAATCACGCTGTAAGGCATATGTTTGTTGTATAATAGTGAACTTTAGACATTATATTCCACTCAGTTCAACTACTACAAACACCAGTCTTATTTTCCGTCTAGTAGAATCTGTAATTTCACCAATTATCCAACAAACGTGAGTCACAGAATTGAAACAGAAAGACAGGGAAATATGTGGGCACATGTGTTTCAAATGATCCAAATGCTAAGCAGAAATTGGAGTAAAATGTGAAGGATAACATCAGAATTGGTGGTTTTTTGGGTTTTGGGGTTGGTTTTTTTTTTTGATGAAATATCCACTATTCTTCAATATTAGGTATATGTCATGAAAAGCTTACAAAATAGTTATTCATTTTCCTGAAGGTCATCCAGACATAGTAAGTTCATTTCATTTTCTTGACAAGAGATCTAGGGTTGTTATGTACTCTATGAAACATGACAGTGAGTGACTGTCTCTCCAATCTATTTCAAGCAAATATGATTTCAACTCCGAAGAACAGGGAGAGAGAGGAGGTAGGTAAACCTGATCCAACTGTACCTGTGCTCACCCAGGGACAACAGCTGGAGGGAATACATCACAAAAATATCCATGAGCTAGAAATAGGCCAGAGCACGGTGATGTCAGGCTCTGGCCTTGCCATGCTCACAAGACAGGCATGCTTTGTTGCAGAGCCACTGGCAGATCTGCCCCACGCTTGTGCCCAAGGGCTGTGTTGGCACCCACAGGCTGAAATCCTTTACTCCCTGAAACATAGATGAAACACTGGCACGGCCTGGGGGATGCGGTTTCTGTCCTGTGCTGCCTTCTGATGCTGGGGAGGTGGCTAGGCACTAGAGTCAACATCCTGCTAGGGAATGGGCTAGAGACCATGGTACCATGGGATGGTCCTCAGCCCTGTGCCCCAGTCCTTGTATTTACTAGTATAAGGGCAGCCAGTGTGGGAAGGTGTGAAGGTACAAAACTGTGTTGCACTTTCAGTTCCGGTTCTGCAAGCTCAAGGCACTACGCTCTGATGCACAATGTAGACACACACAAAAAGAAAATGTGGATCTATGCTTTACTGTGATGCCAATAGCTTATAATAGATACTAAGAATAAAACATTTTTATATTTTATTTGAGTACTGCAGTTACTTATTTTTCTTTCATGCAACACCTTTGCTAATCTTAATTCTTTTCTTATGCCACTTTCATCCCAGCCAAATTATTCATGATCCTTTTCATTTTTCATTTATCTGGACACACCACCTTGTATTCTGTGTGGATTTGAAAACGTATGTCATTGGTGATTTGATTTTTCTTGTCACAAATTTTTAATTTTTGTCTGCCTATCTTATGGCATACAATAGAATGAGATCTTTGGATTTATGGATGCAACTCCCATTTGGGAATTACACATATGCAGACTGTGTAACACAGGCACAATGCATAGGCTTTTAGCATCCTTTCTAGCACTTGTGTTAGTAATGTGGATTGAAGGATGAAGATGAAGCAGGCAGGTCCTTTCAGAACAGAAAATCTACAGAAGTACCGTGCTGAGATATGGGCAAATGCAGCAATTAAATGGGGTGTCAAGCATGTATGCTACGGAAAAACAAATAGACAAAACTAATTACTTAAGATTTGCTTGGAATTGATGAATAAGAGCTATGAATTATGAGACAGCTGTTAAGTGTTGCCAAATTTTCTCCTGTCTATCTTTTTGTCAAAGAACATTTATGAAGACACTGAGCTATAGTTGATACATGCCCGTTATGAACTTTGAGGATGGAAATACTAAAAAATGTATGAAGCTTTCTTACTGATGTTAAAAGACAGGCACCCTCAAGTATATAGTTATATAAACTGTCTTTTTAAACTATTATAAATATAATTTTATAAATACAGTAATAGTGTTGAGGTGTCAGTGACAGAAAATTTGTTCTATACTGTTTCTGAAGAGACTGTGCTTGTAACCTCTCCAGAGTCAATGAGCCTCTCATTGTTTATTACTTAATCTGCTAGACTTGTCTGGTTCCATGCTGATGATATTGCAACATGCTGGATATCTTGCCTGAAACACAGACAATTGAATTTCCTAGCTGCTAGATACTTAAAATTCAGTATTGATATTTTGCCTAAGTGTATTTTTTAATGAAGTAAATTAAGAAAATTTTTAATCATTAAATCAAATAGAGATTTCACATTCAAGTGATTGTGATGTTCAGCTTAAGGAGACTGGAGATATGAACCACTTAAGTTCACTGATAAGCTAATGGAAAAATTGTATGGTGCCAAGACATAAACTTTACATGCAAAACCATGATCTTGTCTCAAATTCTTTCATATTCTACTTTTTTAAATTTTTCTAATTAAATGTTATGGGTTTTTAGGGAAGTATTGTTATATAGCCTGATTTTTAAATGTGAAAAAATGTTTTCTGGGAATGAGATATGACCTTTGATAAGAAAAAAGGAAAATTTACGTCTATGGTTTTTCATTTTTACATTTGGTAAAATTCCTCAAATTTGGCTGTCAAACTCTAGATTTTCTTTTTCTTTTAAGATAGCAATTTTTTAACTTCTTTTTCTTTCTTATTTTGAAAACCCTAGAACTTTAATGTCATTTTTGTATAAAATTGCTTAAAAAATCATTGGAATTGTGTGATCAGTTTGAATGAAATGTTCTAATGTGATGCATTAAATAGAAAGAAAATACATTTAGAAATTGTGAAAACTTGCATGAATAATTGCAATCATCTTTTTCTTGGCAAAGTCTGGGAGAGCTGCCAAGAAACCTCTCTCTGAAAAAAGTTCCTAAGTAATACAATTACAAAAAGAATAAATATGTAAATATTAGTGGCAGTAATAAAACTTACAAAGAACATATTTATAGTGAAGGAAAAGGTGGTTGCTGAAACTTTGATTTTGCTCCACCATCACTGCAATCACCAATGAATGCTAAATGTACTGTAACATTTTATGAAGACACGCATGTATCTACAAAGAACTGAACAAAGATTTTATAAACATAATGCAGGATGATGAACAACCAACTAAAAACATTTCTGACTTGTCACTAACCTGGCCAAAATCCAACATATGGCATTTTTACACAAAGAAAGGTACAAACAAAAGTCTGTTAAACTTAGGAGCAATAAACAACTCGGAGCTGAGAAAAGCAATAACAGTTTCAAGCCAAACAAGATTCTAATGAGATTGTCTCCTAAACACTTGTCATCTGAATGATTCTGGAATAAAAATGGTGCTAAATGTTAATAAGGGTTGAAACTGGATAGAAAGAGGTCTGAAGGAGACAGGTTGCATCCAGATCTAAGCTTTCATCAGATTTTGAATGTTTAAATTCAGATTTTCAGTTATTAGCCCAACTCCTTAATATTCAGACATAATTTGCCTTTAAGAGGATGTTTTGACTGATTTCATATAGAATATATTTGTAGAAATCAGTGGACGTATAACAATTTATACCAGCTAAGGCTCTGCTACTTTATCTTTCAAAAGCACAGATTGCAGAAACGTAATTTACCACTCTTGATCATAGCCAGAAACATCTGACTGATGAAGCTGGAGATTCCCACGAGTATTCACGCCTCAGAAGGGAACTGGGATTACAACTGAAATGTGGATAATATCTCTGGTATCACTTGGCAATTTCAGACAACTTACAGCGCATTACCACACTTTCCTGCAATTTGGTGCTTGGATGTCATACATTACATTGACACACCATTAGCATAGGTAAGTAGAGTAAATAATTGATCTCTCCAGAGAAACATTAGAATCCACTGTAATAACAGAGATCTGCAACATGTGTGAGCAAATCACTATTAGAAACATACGTACCTCAATTGTTTTTCTTTTTTCATACCTACAGCTAAGCCAAAATTACTTTCCTTTTAGTGTCTTACTTTTGGGCTGCTATTCTTGCACTAATGATAATACGATAGGCCTTCAATATGTAAAATGAGAAAACTAGCTTACCAAAAGAGGTTTACAAGATATCCATGGAGTTGCACGTGTGGGTTTCTTTGAAGGAAAATAAAAAATTGGATTTTTAGTCTATGCTAAAGCAAGTGTTGTTTTCTCAGTGAAAGAGCAGGAGTGAACCTGTAAGGTGGACTACTTTATGCAGAAAGTAGAGGAATAGCACAACCGTAGAAATGGAAGTCTACTCCTCACACAGAGCCAGGTATAACAAGCAGTGTCGCTGTGACCACTGTGATGTGGCCCTGGCTGTGACAAAGACCCTACAGAGCTGCATACAGAGTTCATGCAATGTGTTTCATTCAAACACTCAAGAGATTTTTGGATGTTCTTCTGCTACCATACCTCTGCCAAGAGCCATGTTAATTACTGTGGTTCTTTGCTCTCCATAAAAAATGTTGCATGGATCAATTTTTTTTAAAAAAAAGCCAAGGGCAAAGTAAGATCAGATAAAGTAATAGCATCCCTGACTTCTGCAGACAGAGGTGGGTGTTGAAGGCTCCGAGGAACCAGCCTTGGAAGAAGGAAGGTGCAGAAAATGTAGCAACTGTAAAACAAACTTAAGTTAAGCGAGTGTTTTAAGCACGTATAACACCAAAACCATTGAGGCATGTGGGAGTAAATACTGATGTTTGTGACTGGTGAATACACAAGATGTAAAATTACCCAGTCAGTGCTGCCTCTAATAATGATTTGCAGGGCTAAAAACCACAACTAGCTCAGCAAGTTACTTCTAAGACATATTTATTCTTCCTCGCGCTGTGGATAATGCATTCCTCTTCTAAAGAAAGAGGCACAGTAAAATCTCTTTTCTGGCATCTTACGTGATCATCATGAGAGGGAGGAAGGCAAAAAACCCCAGGAATTTCTGTGTAGAATTCAAAAACAAAATTACATCCAGACTAACCAAGCATTTTTGGAGCTCCCATCTCCTCATTGCTGAGTTCTTGGAATCTGTTTTGGCATAAGCAGCAAGCTATGAGATCATAAACAGAAAGCCAGACCTTTGGCTACTGTAAATTTGGGCAATTTCACTGAATTCCTATTAAACTGTGCAAGTTTACACCAGCTGAAGATTGATGCCCATACACTTTACCTTGCTTCCATTTTTAGTTGCCCAGTGCTGTTAAATATTGCTAATTAACAAAAAATCCATGTGTATCTAGCACTAGCTAATGGAATGAAAATTCTTCAGCATTTTCAAAGCATTTTTATTTTCTGTGTAATCCCAAGTATTGTGGGAACACACATAGTTTTCCCTGATTGTTACAGTATTACAGTACCACTGCAAAACATAAATGCTGCATAAAAAAGACCTAGTTAGGACTGATATTTAATGACAAACCTGCCAGCAAGCCAGTTACGCAGACCTTCACAAAAACTTCTGGAAACGAAAGTGTGAGCTAGTTCCTGGCTTTGTTACCAACTATGTTGCTCAAGTGTCCTTCCATGAACTGTTTCACTTTTTGTTTTTTTCTATTCATACTTTGGTATATGTTTGTGTTCAACAAAGGATATGTCTGTCAGTATGTAATTTCCTGAACAATTGTAAATTATGCAAGAAAATCTGAATCCTGATTCCTACACTTTGCAAGCACAGTGATTTTAATTTTTTGGGTTTTTTTGCAATGTTTTTTGATCAGTATACTGACCTCTTACAACGGGTTGAACCTGAGTTTCTAAATGATACAATGAATGGTACTCATCATTGCTTTGTACCTGATTGGGAATCACTGGTATGCACTTAAATTCCATGGAAAATGTTGCTACAATATAAGTAATATTTTTCTCTAACTTACTGATCATCTCCATGATTCCAGCACATGGAAGAAAAAATGGCATTGATGATTTAGAATACATTCCACTTTTAGAAAACCTAATTTGGCTGTGACTTTATTTATATGAAACACATCATTGCCTCATTTGTGGCCAGCACTGTTTGAGATAATGGATCAATACGCCACAGATTTTAAAACTTACAGAACTCACATGCTCTTTGATAAAGGGGTTATTAAGAAGCAACCCACAGAAGCTAAAATTTGCTGAAGAGAAACAAATAAGTGTAGAAATTAGTACTGCGTGAGGTATGGCAAACCAAGAAAATGATAAAGTAGCAGGTTGTTTGACTATTCAGGAACAGAAGAGGAGGAGAGAAGGAGAGAGAAAGAAGAGCAGGAAAGCAAAAGCAAGTGAGAGAAGGTGAGAAAATGAGTGAAAAAGCAAGAAAAAGAAAGCAACAAAGCAGGAAGCAATCCACCCCAAACATGCAAATAAAAAGACGAGCATGGGAATGCTAGGCACAAAAGGATTCACATTTTAGAAATTATGACAGGTTTTATTTATTTATCATAACTGAAATAATACAGAGGTTCGAAGTAATAACATCAAAAGAAGGAAAGACTGGCCACTGGAACCTCAAAGTGAAGTTTACATTAGTGGTTTTCATACCTTACTAAAAAATATGCTGGTGGCATATGCTGTTTAAAGAACAGAAAATATTTTAAAAACTGGGTTATTAAACCAGCTCTTAGACTCAGCACAAGTGATGAAAGGTAGCCATGTGTTCAGATAGCTGAGATATGAATCATTTCAGGGCTAGTAAGTCATCCTAGATATTCATAAGCCATCTGTTAAGTGAAAGAGCATTAGGTGTACACAGTGCTAATAATTCTTACATTTAATAATTATACTCAGCATGACACATCATTGTGAACAGCAAAAAAGTACTTTTGGATACCGAAAAACTGCCATACAGGATTTTATATATAGTAGGTGATGGTATGTTTGAGTGGGCAGTGATAAGCAAGAGATGCTTTGCATGTAAAGGGTCCTGCTTTGAGAACATGCCTATTTTAATTTTATCAGCGAGGTTGTATGTTTTTGTTGGAGCTGGTCAAAAGATTCTCAGAAATAAAAGTCTAAGAGAAAAGCAGAAGGCATAGAATGCTAATATTCTGACAGGTTGAGTGTATTTTGACTCCAGATTAATGTATTGCAGTCTTCTCTCATATATCATATTCCATTATAAACCCTAGTGGACAAATTCCAGATCAGCAATCCTCAGCCTTGACTGGTCCACGGCAACAATACTGAGCAAATAATATTCTGATGGCAACATTCTCACCCCCTGCATTGACCACAGAAGAAATAGCATCATCTTTATCCTTAATTTCCTGAAATACTTCAAAAAAGTTTGACAAACCTCTGAACAGCCTGTTGTGTCTGAGCTATGGCAGCAGCCTGCTGCCTTACGTGATCTGCAATTAAGAACTACTCCAGTTAACCTATTTATGCTATTAGTGCAATAAAGGCACAAATTGTAGTATTAAATGTAATACTTTGGGGCTTCAAATGTATCAGTTAGGGTCATCATATTAGTGGAAGTTTAGGTTACTGTAAAATGTAATTTCCTCAAGACAGAAAAGAAAGGACACTGTCTCACGAAGGAATATGTCTTCTGAGTCCAGGCTGCAATCGTGGGTCTGTTTGGTAGACGTGATGACATGGCTTCCAACCATGGTACTGCACTGCATTCCCAGAGAAAGTGACACTGTTGGTAAGAAACTGGCAGCTCACAATGAAATCTGGGTAAAGGAAAATTGTTTCCCTCTTTGAATGATGCAACCAGTTGAAGGTATGGCAAAAATCAAATAAGCACTTCCTATAATGTTGGCTACAATAAATGTTCCTATATCTTTCATGGTACATCTACCTGGTGCTCGTGAATTCAGAAATAACTAGATCAATTATCTCTAAATGTGTAAATAAATACTCACATATCAGAAGAATGATATTTTTCATCTTTTGAAATTGTAACAGAAAACAATGTGAAGAATTGTGTGTAAACTGCTTAGTTTATGGAACAAAATTGTGTCCTGATCCTACTGGAAATCAGAGGAACAAAGTCTAAGAAATTTAAGCATTGCAATCACTGTTTTAATGTGTCAGCATGAGTGTTTTTGTTACATTTTCAAATCTACTAGACATAACCTAAGCATATGACTTCTTAAACTGACCATTCAGGTCATATCTACCCAACAGTAACCATCACCACTTCTCTTTTTATATTTACTTTCTTTCTTCTGCTATGTTGCAATACATTTTTGTCTTATATTTCTGGGAAACCTGAAAAGCCTTTAGGAGAGCCAAAGGCTTATTTCTAATAGAAAAACCTCGAGTGGTATAGGTCCAGTACATGTGATACTGTACTTGTATAGTCAGGTGTAGAGTATAAAACCTTAGCAACCTAACATTTTTTTTCTTTTCCGTGACAAAATAAATTGGTTGTTTCTCGAAAAGATTTTTTCTGAACTCAGGGAAACTCAGAATATCCAAAGATGCAGTAAACTTTTCACCACAGAATAACTTAGATAAACAGGCAGCTTTAAATTCTTCTCTTCTTTTCTCACCTCTTGTCAGGACTGCAAATAGGAGGCTCAGGAATAAATATTAGAAAATGGAAACCTTCAGCTGTAAGTCACTATGCACATCCTGATGAGGTCAGGGGTAAGGCACTCGTTTCTGAAAAATGTTTGCAGTCCCTTGTGACCTCCTGAAGCCAGTGGATCTCAAGCAGTTCACACCAGTGAAGATCTGTGACTTTACAAATCCTGTTCTCAGTTCCTTTTTTGTCCACTGCATCCCCAAAGGCTCTTCCCTGAGGAGTTCCACTGCTGAGCATCTTAAGACTGAGGACTAAGACTAAATACAGAGAGGGAATTGTCCTTATAGGAAGTACTCCTTTATTAGGGCTGGAGGTAGTTGGCAAAGCCATAAAGACCATGCTTCTGTCTTTATCATACCCACATAGTGAATGAAGACCATCTAGTTTCCATTTCACTCCAGTGGAGTCATTCTTAAGCATTATATTATGCTATGAGGATAAAATGGTGGTGAAGAAGGCAAGACATTGGTGAGGGAAGGCTACATGTAGTTATAGCTACCATTTGTGCTTGGAGAGCTGGAGTATGGAAATAACATGTTTGTTTCATCCTGCCAATGCTGACATGATTTTCAGTGGAAGAGAAACCAGTGTTTCTGTTTCTGACATCTGTATCCCTACCCTTTTGATCTTAACATGGAGCTTTAACTCACGAGATCAAAGTCTAACTAAGCAAGAGCAAAGAGGGCTGGCCATATTGTTTTGGGAATTTTATGAATTGAGACTGGAAATTAAATATGGTGAAGTGCAATAAAAACAAAATATAGTTTGATTTTCATCCTAACACAGGAATGATTTAGGTTTAATTTGGTTCAGATATGAAAGTTCAGATTTTTGCTTACTTTTCTACTTTTTGTAGCTGCTGTGCGTAGTAGCAAGATGTTATATTTGTGAACTCCCGTAATTCACTGGAATGGTGTTACAAATACCTCTACAAATGTTATCATTTAGTATCAGTTTCAGTTTGATTCAACATTCATTATATTAAATTTAGTTCCCTATTTTTAGAATTTATAATTTTTAATTTAATAAATTGGTTTTCTTAGAAAGGACAAGGTTCAGAAATATAAATGTATTAATCATTAACAATGCTGTAAAACCAAGAAAAATAAGAAGGAAAGTTGCATTGATGTGAAATGTATTCATTTAACAAATTTAACCTAGAATGTTTTCACTGTTTTTTGACAGTAATATTTGGCTGTTAGATACTAACTCCTATACTGATATACAGTGTTGAGATGTGTTAGTTTCGACTCCTAACCTAAAAGTTGTATATCAGTTTCTCACTCAACAAACATCAGTTTAAATGCACATACATGTGCAGTGTTTGGAGCGGATGGGTGCCTCCCAGCTTGATGTTCTCTCTGTTCAGTAGGTGGCGTAACTGTATCTGCTCCTGGGATTTTTCTTCCCTACTCCATGATATTTGAACTGTCCTTCCTAGTGGCACAGTTTCACAGGAGGAATGGAGAATACTACTTTAGAGCCTTGTGCTATGACTAAGCAGTTGACTTATTGCTTGAAAATGAAGATTTGAATCTCTTGGGTCTGGAAAGGGAACCAGATTACTTTTTCTGCCTAGAAGCACTAAGATATTGTTTAAAGAAAGCCGCCTCACACCTCTCCTCTCTTTGTGCTTTGGATTCCAGGCAGGAAAAGTCTGGCAGCTGGAAGGCTTTCAGACTCCCCTACATTTTGCATTTCATTAGATATTAGATGCTTGCTGGAGAAATATGTTATACAAAGGCATTAAATATCCCATCATGCACTATACAAATTGGTGTTAATATTTTCTAAGCCTAGACCTCCAGTTGGAATGAACTTTTACAGTATCACAGCACATATTGTTAAATACCTTCTCATCTTGCTTATAGAACGTAGGTTTAATGAGGATTTGAACTGTGATCTTTTAATGTGATCACTTAGTTCATTAAAACACTATATCACCTACACAAATCTCATTTGTGAAGTTCATTGCAGTGAATCACAGCACAGCACACGCGAGTAAATGTAAAGTAAAACGGAGTTTTTCTACATCTCTGTGGTGCAGTCCCATTGGGTTCTCACACTGAGGGCTTTTCAGAGACTGCTGTTCTGAAATAATAATGAGAAAGCCCATTAAAAAGATCCATTTTTATTTTTAAAGAACAGAACTTATTTTATGGTGAGCCATCACACTACAGCATATGAAGTTCATCATTCTGCTTTAAAGTTCCTGTTCATCCAATTTTGCAAACAAATAAAAATTATTTCTTTTGGTCAAAGCTTGGCATGCTAAGATTTTTCTATTGTCTAAAAAGAAGAGGACAGAGAGAATGAGAGGATGGGAAAACAGACATCACAAGATAAAGACAGAAAACTTACATGAAATGGAACTTGATACTGCTCTACTGGTCCCTTCCAGAGCTCTCCAGGAATAGACCATGTTTTTTTTTAAGAGTTGAGCATTTGAAAGCAACTAGTTCTACAGTTCTACAAGGATTTTCAACATGGCTTTTCCTTTTCAATTGTTTTTGTTATTTTCAGTTGGCTTTTTAGAATTTCTGGTTGTCCTGTTAATTCATATGCTTGCTAAATGGAGGACGAGCATCCCAAGCACATAACGTGGGCAGGACACTTTGAAGTTTATTATTCATATGCACAAATAAACCTGACATTGCAAATGGAATCTTTGCTGTGAGGGTCAGATGCCTGCTTTAGCCACATCCCACCCCAGTGTTGCTGGGAAAAAGCCTGAAAGCAAATAATTACTAAATTCTTCATTCCTGCCTCTCCCTTTCTGCAGGAAGGAAACCAGGGCTGACAGGCTGCAGCAGATCCATGGGATCTCCCAGACAAATTGCCAGGAGATGAACATTCAGTTAAATATTTGGATGACAAGGAAGGTGGGCTGCAAAACACCTTTGCAGTCTAGAAGAAAGGTCCCAGAGTTAATGCCTGTTGCTTGACTGAGTAGCTTGTAATACATTACTTGAACTTCCATCCAGATTCAATGACTTGACTGAAAATTATCCATATATTTTCCTATTTTAACTTTTGTGGAAGGATATTTTCTTCTGTTAATAGGAAATCCATAGATTTTTTTTTTATTTTTTTCTTTCCAGTCAAAACTCAGTATTTATTCCCCTTTAAAATAATATAATAATTTTTGACTAAAAACAGAAAAAGTTTAGTGACAATGCTTCTTGATTTCTGGTAAAGGCTAGACAATTTTTGGCAAATATATTGACTTTTGAATGAAAAAATATATACAGATTTGTACAAAATACATACACATACAGAAGGGTGATTCACTCTGTAATAACCTTCCTTTACCCCTTGTATTTTCAAGCTAAATCTAAATTCATTTAGTACTTATAATGCATGCTTTCCTCCTTGACTGTATAACACTTAGCAAAGGCCTGAAGTGCCCGGGGTAGATTAGCGTGCCGTGTGAAGAGACACTGTAGAGGATAAGTGCAGTTCATCATATGGCTGTCCAATTTATCACCCAGACATTGCCAAGTATGGAGGGTGTATAAATTATATTAACCTAATCGAAATCGCTCTATTGAAAATAATTGAACAAGAGTGCTACTATTTACAAATACATGATCTAGCCATGAAAGCTATACTCTGATACTTTACGGTGGCTCATGGTTGTCCCCCTAACATGTGAGATAAGACACCACTCTGGGTGATTAAATATGACAGAATCCTTCCCAGAGAAGCATCAGCTTGTATAAGCTCTTCAAGAAAGTGCTGAATATATTTACCTGGACAGTGTCAAGATATGCTGCACCATTACCGTAAAATTGACAAGTAAAGTGCTAAAGGTAAACATCAGTGGATAATGTAAAAGGGCAGGGAAAACCAACAGTCAACAAGACATGAGGAAAAAAGGGAAGGATTTTGGTGGAGAGTTCTTCTTATGCTAAGTCACCTTAATGCTCATAGCTGGAGAAAAAAAATGTTCTTTTTTTTAATCATAGGATTGTTACAGACATTCCCCTAAGTCAGAGTGCACTGAAAGAGGCATTTTTAAATCTGATAAATCATAGGTAGAGAAAATGCAATAACAAAAAAGATATCTCCCAGTAAAATTACTTTTACAAAGAGAGTCAGGGTCCTGATCTTGAGGACCCTGCAAGTAGCAGTTTCTGATCAAGTTGAGCTGGGACCCTCTGGGAGAAATAAAGGAAAAACTAAATTTTTCAAAATAGCTTGAATAATAATAAATTTTAAAAACCATTTATCCTGAAATAAATGACTAATTTATTCCCAGAATTCTTCATCATTTCTGAATAATATACGTGATGAAGTGTGAGAATGATGCTTGATTAAATGAGGTCCCTGGAGTGCATCAGAGGAGATTTAGTCTGGAAAACAGCATCTGCTGTCTCTTTCTTTCCTTCTCTCAATGCTGTGTTGTTTCCACATTTTACAGCGTATTACCCTCTTTCATTTTTAACAGAATGGGACAATATTTATTCAGATTTTTCTGTGGTGGCCATACAATGGGTCTTTCAGTATGAGGGTCTAAAAAATATTGCTGAATACTTATTTATTTTTCCTGGCTGGAATAGTAATTACCTTTTCTTAGCCATCCACAGGTTATACAAATCTAAGTCATTATCTGATATAATCATGCCAGTAAATTTAATTCAACTGGCTTCTTCCCAGACTATTTTTTTCCATATTTCTGTTCGTACCAATGCGTCTGACATTGAGGATCATGGCTTCAGTATAACAGTAATGAGACCTGAACAGATATGTCAATAATCAACAGTTGGAGATGTTACCACTTTCATCCTTTGCCATTGCAACCAGTTTTAGAATGATGAAATGCATATGCATTGTCTGACACAGCTGTGTTGTACATATCGTCTTACCGAGTTCTAGAATTAAGGCCATGAATAGCTTGGTTGGAAGGCCAGCTAAAAATCCAAGTTATTTGAGTTCAGATGCAAACACCCATGGTGAATTTTGAACCGCAGAAATAAAATGTTAGGAGATCCTATTAGCCCCACTACTGTTGGTGTTTGGGAAGATAAGGTTGCAGAAGAAATACTGAATAATCACAAGAACAAGGGAAAAGTCAATGGTGCAATCACATGTCATATTTAATGGGTATTTTTCAACTTTTAAATTGCTATATTCTGTCCGTGATCTTCTACTTTGCGCTTCTGGACTGTTAGTGGGACTGTTGTGCTTGGCACCCTCGCTAGCCCCTTGTTCTTCTACCATCATCTAATGCCATTCCCTCATAGACCTACTGAAAATGCATCATTTGCAGTGTACCTCAAAATAATTTAAATGGGGAAGAAATGACTTAAAAAGAACTTGTAAGGTTATCCTTAATATTATATGCTTGGTATTTGGTGTAATCAGTGAAGATCTGGAACAACCTCTCCTGTTTTTTCCCCTTCTGACACAACTCCAAAGCATCTCACTGAAACGAAAACAGAAAAAGCAGCAGAGACACACCAGACACACTGTCTGTTCAGAATTATCTAAACCTTTCCATCAGACTTGTTGCTTGAAAGTTGTCATTTGAATGACCCAAATGAAAATTAGGACTGGGCTTCTCTGTATCCTTTCGTGCAGCAAAGATACCTGTGCACAGCCTCCCCAGAACATAGAAGTGGTACTGCCATATCTGGCACCCAGAGCAAGGGGTTGCCTTTCTGGTAACCAGGCCCAACTGTCTGATAGTAACGTTCAATGATTTTAAAAAAGCAGCAAACAAGGGTATTGTGGCAAAGTGCGCAGTAGTAAATATTGTGCCAGAATCTGGGTACCACAGAAGAAAGGGGCAGACTAAAAAAACCTAGTGAATACCTTTGGACAGTCCTCAGAACTCCTCTAAAACATACAAGCCTGGCACTAGCCTTCAGCAGTGTCCCAGCCCACTATCTAAACAGGATTTTCATCCCACTTTCTCTTGCTGTACTCACACCATCTGCTTGCAAGTCATGGGAACATTCACTACCTGTGATACCAGTAGCTTGGACAAAAAAATCCTATTGTAACAGTGTACTTATTCCTTATTCAGCATCAGAAATAAATGCTGAAAGATGACCGGTATGTAGGTGGCCAGATGCTTGTCCACAAATAGCTTCAGATTAATAATGGGTCCAGTGGGTGTTTTTGGTGCTTTTTTTTTTTTGTGTGTGTGGGTTTGTTTTTTTTTTTTAAATTGAAAGTAAAACTGTTCAAACACTTCCAGTATGCATTGCTTCATTAGCACACATTTTCTCCCTACCATGTACTACATTTGATTAGAAAGACAACCATTTTTACAAGAAGATGTTATGCCAATATTAACTAGCAACAAAGATAATATCAAAGATAAAACTGCCATCAAGTTATTACAAGGCTGTAATTTGCTTGAACATTTTTATGAAATTATAAAATTGGATATCATATCTATATCTGATTATGAATAGCAATGTATCCCTGTGAGTTAATAATTACGGTCTTGTTTTTACTTGTTGACAGTCTATGACTAATTGCTTTCTGAAGAGAATTTAAAAAGATCAATTCAAAATCAACGATCTAAAGAGAGGTAACATGCTTAACATATTTATTCGGGACTGCAAAGTTTCTGTACTTTATTTGTGTATCTCTATTACATGATAGCTCCTTAAGAGAATAAAACCAAAATACATTATGCAAAAAGAGATAATTTACTGATTGTTAAATCTTTTAATTCTTTGGGTTTTGTAAAGCTGTTGTTAATTTCCCTGTATTTAGAGCAAAGCAGAGAGTACAAGGATTTCTGATTTCCAAACTTGGATCTTCCACTATCAAGCCATGAGCAACAAACTGCTGAGAACCAGACTCTGCCCCAGTGACAGTCTATTTGTTTCTTAAAACTTGGGACGACCTCTGATCTGGTCCCTTTGACTGAATATCTTTTAGAGCTGGAGTGCATTAAGCATTCTCTCAGGGTGTATTTTCCAGTTTTGTTTTAGCTGAAAGGAATTTGGTTCATACTCTGTGAGTGTTCTGTAATGTGAACCAGTGGTAATGATGCAGAGATTTGCTTCAAAAGCATGACTGTCATCCACATTGTCAGAAATGCTCTCATGCAGTTGCACTGTTTGTTTAGGAGCAGTAATACTAAAGCCTGACTGGTTAGTTGGGTAAACAGGAATGACAGAATCTTATCTTAAACATTTTATCATCCAGCTTTCAGAAAGGATATCTCTATTTAAAGAATAGGCACCTTTATCACATCAGAAGGTTTTTATTATTTTTATCTGGAATGTCATTTGAAATTCAGGCTTGTGTGTGTAAAGAAGCAGGCATCACCACTGCTTCTAAAAGTCCCAAATATTGTGTGAAAGATAAAGCAAGGTCACACAAATATTTTTTTTCCTCCTATCAACTTCTTTCTCTTTATTAAAATGCCAAGTCTGATTTCTTTTAAATATAATATTTAAACTGTAGCTAATGGCTGAGATACAATAAGCAAGCATACTACCCACTTTGGAGAAATTTGGTTTTGCTTGAAAAGCATTAAGAGATTCCCTGCTTGACAGTGTACATTATCTGGTGAGGAAACTGCATTCTCTTTCATATTTATCCAATGTTGTAGACTCTGTACCAAAGTTGAGGAAAATACTAATCATCACTTCTTGTTGCATTGCCATTTGTGGTTGCAAAATAAGACTCATACATATACATTAACACAGTAAAAGCAGCGCAGTAACATATAGTTACTTTTGTGTTATTCTTCATTTTAATTAAAAATTCTAGAATTAAAGAACTTGAGAGGTAAGGCGACCAAAAGGATCCTGGGCTGCATTCAGAAGAGTACTGCCAGAGGGTCAAGGGAGGTTAGCCTTCCCCTCAACTTGGCACTGCTGAGACAGTTACCAGCTCCCCAGTACAGGAGAGACAAGAACATGCTAGAGCAAGTCCAACAGGAGGCTGAAAAGATGCTGAAGTGATTGAAGCATCTGACATATGAGGAGAGGCTGAGAGAGCTGGGCCTGACGAACCTTGAGAAGAAAAGGCTCGGGTGATGCTCAACATGCATAAATACTGGCAAGAGTAAAGAAAATGGCACAAATTAAAATATTTAAAATTCCATTTTAAAAAAGAAAGAAAAACACCAGGTCTTTTTTACTGTGAGGGTGGTCAAATACCAGCACAGGTTGCCCAGAGAGGTTGTGAAGTCTTCATCCTTACAGATTTTCAAAACCCAGCCAGACATGGTCCTAGGCAACCCCTACTCTAGCTGACCCTGCTCTGAGCAGGGGTTTGGGCTAGATCATCTCCAAAAATTCCTTATATGCTAAGAATACTCTCAATAGTAGTATCAGATTAATTTCTCTGGTACCAATGAGTTTCTGAAGGAGATTTATTTTAAACATTTTATCAGAAAACATTACATATATTTAAATAAATATCTAATCTCTTCAAATTAACAAAAAGGACTTAAAGGAGATTGGAAAGGATTTAGTAAATTAAGTGTGCAAAGTGACAGGTTAATTGCTCTGTGAATCATTAAGCAACACATTTACTTGGCAACAAATAATTTAACCAATGAATTCAGCCTGTTAACGGGGAAAAAAAATCTTTTTCCGGCATTTGCTCATATTTTAGTGAATAAATTTAGTTAGTGAACTTTTCCACAAGTAGTTTGCTTTCAGCTTTCATTCAATATTTATTACTTGCAAGGGAGGCAAGTGATGGGTCTCTGTAACTGCATTTTAACTATCTGTTTATTAAGACAACTGCAACCTCAGCTGTTTTCTGTTGTGGGGTGGTGAGGTTTTGGTTTTTTTTTTTTGTTTGTTTGTTTTTTGGTTTTTTTTTTTTTGTTTTTTTTTTTTTTTTTTGTTTTGTTTTTTTTTTTTTGTTTTTGTTTTGTTTTGTTTGGGATTTTTTTGCCTTTTTTTTTTGTTTCTCCCCCACTCTCTGTAGGTAGGTCGAAGAGCTATGAAGAGAAAGCACATAACAATATGCAGCTGAAGAAGTGCCTTAATAGTAAATCTGGAAAACAGTACAAACAATTCTCTAATGAAAAAGGATTCTTAGGAACATGGAATTGAAAAAGGCTACAAACCTGACCAATATTCAGTCCCCCATATTATTCATATTTTTCCACATTTTTTTTTAAAGATATTAATCTGATTCTATCTATATTTAATGTGCATAAGAGTAATGGAGATAAATGCATGCCATTATTAGTAGACACTATTTCAGTTCATTTATTCTCTTTCCCACCTCTTCTACTGAAAGCATAAGAAAACAGAAATGAGCATTCATCTTGAAGAAAGAAAAGAAAAGTAACTGAGACTTACACAGGCAAAATTCAGTCTTAGGCAGACCAATCTTTCAGAAAGCCACTGATTAACCTGTGAAAGAAACACCAACCACACAATGTACAACATGCCTTATGCAGGGTGGCATGAAGGGCAGCGAGGGTGTCTTCCAGGTCCCGCATGGTACAACAGCTTCTTTCCCACACTTGGTAAATGGGGGCCAAGGAATATAAGGGAAATTTATGACTATGCTGGGAACACACTAATTTGAAGTCTCAAAGCAGGCAACCAGAATATCTGCCAAAGATCTCCTACTCTCTCTTCCTATGAAATCTTCATAAGTCTTATCAGATTTCTTAGAACATGCAAAGGCCAAACATACAGTAACGTTTAAAGAAAGGAATATGGAAAATTTTGAGTGCTTTAATATCACTGGCAAGGCTAAATATGCTACTTATTCCACTGAGAAGTGTTGTTTTTTTAGAAATTTAAATAAGCCATTAGCAGAAAATTCTTGGAAACCCATTATTTGCTCCCCATATATACATAATTCCCACTGATTTCAATAAATAAATATTGATCTTTGTTTGGGTATCTATTTAGATTAATTGAGTCAAGAACTGAGTATTGACCAGAACAAAGAGGAGGTCAATACTTACACTGAAGGAAAATATATCTTCATCTTCACCGAAAACATGAAGCCAATAGGCCAAATATTTGCCCTAATTTATTCATCTTGTGTAACTCCTGGAGATTGCACTGGTATAACAGAGCATAAAAATATATATATATATATATATATAATCTAGTATATATAACTCAGTGATTAGCTGAAATGAATTATCTCTATTTTGGCTGTGTCAAGGGGAGAAAAGACTATTAAATTCATCCTACCACCACTGTAAGACTCAGCAGTTGAGATTAACTGTTCTCCAAAAGTACTGCAAGTTTCCTTTTCTTTGCTCGTGTCAATGCATTATGGAGTATGAGAGGCACATATAACATCAGTGTTCTTAAGAACTATTCTGCAAATTCTACAAATGAGGAAAACTATTTAAGGTATAAAATAAAGACATGTTTGCCCTTCTATGTAGAGTCTTTTTCAGTGGAACACATTGTTGAAGAGATTATATATGATTAAATCTCCAACAGATAAGTCATGTAAGATGGACTGGATGACCTCTAGATATCACTTCCAACCTATATTATTGTACAATTCTATAGAAAAGGATGGCGTGACAAAAATCACATATTGTTACACACTTGTAAGCAGTATCCAGTAGATAAGTAAATACTCATTCAGTGGCTCTATGACAAGAAAAGTTAATTTAAATCAGAACCAAAGCTGTAATAGTTTTATTCTTAATTTTTTCTTTTGCATAATTGCAACTTCCAATTCTTCCTATATTTAAAACCTTTTCTAGTTAGGAACAGAAGTCTTTCATTTCATGTAGAACAAACACTGTGCTTACTGATATTTGAGTCATTATTTTCCTTGCAATTTAATCTGACCTAAATATGTAGCCTACAATGACAAACATATTATAAATGAGCAATAGGTGACATTTTTATCACATCTTATATGAAACATTTTATCATAGTCTGTTCTGGGTATTATATGAATTAAATATGCATTCATCTGGCATATTGTACTGGAAAAAACTCATATAGTGCATTTAAAAGGCAACCTTTAACATATTAATATGTCTAAAATACATTTCCCAGGGAGAAAGTCTTTGCTGAAAAGAAGCAGACATTGCATAGTAAGGGAAAACAGACTACATTTTTTCAGAAAAATTTTGATTTATTTCATTAGGAATGAAAATGTTCATACACTGTTAGAATGCTGCTTTACCAGAAAAAATATGTGCCTTTTAATGAAAACACTAATAAAATAAGGGAAACTGCTAATTTACACAGAACAGAGAAGATTTAACACCTGGTTTCTGAATACATTATTTGATTGTGGTCTTAGTATGAAAGCAAGGCACTCTCTTGCAAAGGATTCAATTTCAGGTAAGAGTTTTTATTTTCAACCTTGTGTGATGAGGAAGCAACATGTCAGCTTCTTTGTTTTAATATTCCCATTATGCTTGTGGGCGGTAGTCATACTGTCTTGGGCAAAGCCTGTTACAACACTGTTTCCAAGGAGAAAAAGCCCAGTAAGAAAAAGGGATCTAAACAATCTCATGCTTTACCTCTTCAAAAATCTCATCTTCTGAGCTATTTCTTTTTTCTTTGTTTCACTAAAAAAATCCCTTACATATTTCATTTGGATTGTGGTTAGCCTTCCATCTATGTCACATTTTTGGGGAAGAGGAAAATAACTGTAGAGATTGACATTTTAATTTCCATCTGTCAAGAATGAAATATCTGATCGAGCACACACTCTAATAGGGCAGGGGAAACTTGACTGAGATCTTCACACTAAATTCAGTTGAGGAAAGAGGAATTAGAAAAAGTCTCTAATGATCCACACTGGGGAAAAAACTCTGTTTTACTTAGTTTGAGTGGGCATCTTATTTTTGCATAAAATTAGTAAATTCAAAAGTGTAAGTGAGAACAAAATAAATTATTCCTGTGCTACTTAATGCTGTTTATGCCAGAATCGAGGCAGGTTTTCCCAATATCAGCTAAACTTTTCTTTCTCCATACGTCTTTAATATTTCTCCTCAAAAACACTACCAAAATGCATGCTTATTCATAAAGTCAAGCTATAAGTCAAGGAGACACATCTTGCTGTTTTTACATGGAATGAGAAGGTGTATTTAGACTGTAATTCAAGTATCCGGAATCTCTGTCTCTCTTACAACTATAGAGGATGATTGAGGATATTAACTTCCATATGCTAGTATCATCTTTTATAAACACCTGTCTCTCTTTGGGGATTTGTAGGCCTCTTAATAAAACATCGAATATTTATCATATATATTTTTGTAATAAAAGCAAGATGGATAAAAATAAAAACATGATTTCTTTTTCCATAAAAGTGGAAAAGAATAAAAAACTAACATTGCCCTTTCTAGAAATGGATTGAATAAAATGCAGAGGAAAAAAAAATCGTGAAAAATGTTTGCTAGGAAGCGCTAAGAAACTAGCAAGGGAATTTGAGTGTTGGAAGTAAAAATAATCTAGCCATTCAGCAGCAATATATGAAAGAAGCACACTACAACACAGTAATCAGACTTAAAAGCCTACCTGCCTTCGGAGCATTCAGTCCAGCTTAAAAAAAAAGCTAAGAACTCTAGATTTTCAGATTTACTGGGTATTAATCCAAATTATGGCTACCATTGTGATTAAGTAGTATGATTAAAAAAACTATTGCTGTGTGTCATGAAAGAACTATTTGTGAGCCAATAACTAGCTCCAAATGTTCTAGCTCTAAGTTTGACATAGTCCTAAAAGGTATTTCATGATCAAGTGCGACCAGCAAAAAAACCTGTACATAGAGAGACTGGACTAAGATATTATAAACATGTTTTATGTATTTCACTTACAAGTGAACACCTTATGAAATAGTTTTAAAAGAACTAGGGTTACCAGTGTCAGCAACAAATTGATGAGAAATGACTGATGGCAGGGATATTCAGGAAGGTCCCGTTTTGATACTTCTGTTGCTTACATCTCCCTTTTACAACAAAAGTTTTCTATAAAACTTGGAAAAGGAAAGTAATTCTTAAACTTGGTAATAGTTGATCTACAATATTTTGATTCCTCACAATCTGTGTAACAAGATAGAGCACTGAGATAATATACTAGGAACAATAAAAACTAATTGTAAATGCTATGAAAACAACCCTTCCTCACCTTAAGCCAGCAGATATCGGGGGAGTATGATAATCAGTGCTTTTTAAAGAAAAGTCATTGAAATTTTGATTCTTTGCAGATAAGGAAGAAGTGCTTATGTCAATTATTTCTGGAGGAGTTAGTAATGATAATAAGCAAGCAATATAATAATGAATCCATTGCTGTATATTCTTGCATAAAATCATGTTACTTATTATACACTTATAAATGTCAAGTGCAGTCTGCCCCAGATGTATTTCAACACTGGGAAATAGGAGAGATTTTGTATTAGTTTATTGGAAAAGTTTAGTGATTTGGTTAAGAAACTCAGTTAAGCTGCAAACTTAGGGATTTGATGAAGTTGCTTATTGATGTAGACATGAATAGACAGGCAGACAAATAGTTATTCCTCCAAAATGAAAGGTTTCCAAACCCCTGTTAAATTGTATTTCTGATTACCAGAGGAGAGAAAGGAGTTGTCATGGGCATGGCTCCAGCTCTGTAATCATAAGGTTGATTCTAACTGAATGGGTGTGGAGGTGAATAGCCCAGGACTCATACTGCAACTGGCATAAGTACCAAAAGGAAATACCCTCCACCAAGGACCACCAGACTTCTGTACTTTATTTCTCTACACTGGCAGAGAAATTGTCAGAGCTCCACTGACCTCTGTAGAAAAATATAATTTCAACACACTGGATGGAGAAGTTTCTATATAAAAGTTTCTATGAAAGAGCCTTAAAGACAAGAGTTATATTTCTGTGAAAAATATTAATAACTCTCACTATTTTTCTAAGTTAAACAGAGCTTTTCAAATTTTGTGACTCTTCTGGTAAAATAAAGCACCCCATACCTCACAAAAATGGATAAACTGCAATTCCAGATACATTAGGGATTTAATATCTTCAACTCCAGCTAATTTACTCATCACTCAGATTTCATTTACTCCTTGATAATTATTCCAGTAACATTGATCAGGATGGTAATTTCCCTAAAATATTGCAAGGTGCTTAGCCAGGTAATCAATTGTATCACTTGCAGGGTAACTGCTGCAAGTTATCCAAGACAGCAGAATTTTTTTATCATTGCTGCAAACAGATGTACAGTTCAGCAAAAGAGCTATGTGGTGGCCTTCAAACAAATTTACAAATAAAGTTTCATAAAGCAGTTAGCATCCTCAAGTGATTAAAATGTTATCCTGGTCTGTAAAACCTCATGTAGGTCTCTGCAGCTCCTGTGCCTCAAACAGCAGCTGTGGCTCAAGGTAGGAAATCATAAAGTCTGAAGTGACAGAAATATGTTGACAAAAGCTAACAGTCGTCATCTACTTTCTCTACAGTCATTGGAGAAAGACAGGTTTCTTAAACAGAAATTAAGAACAGGAACCTAATTTAGCTGTTCTGATTAGTCTTGCACAGGAGCACATCCTGAAGGAGGTTAGATTCTCTAGGAAAGAGTAAATTTTCCAAATATCTCACTCTAGTGCATCTCACTGTTTCATTTGCAACAGCAGGGAAATCATAAATAAACAAACAGATTTAGTCATGTTCTTTAGGTTTAAAACACATCTTTAGACTTACTACAGTTTTATCACTTATATAATTCCAGAAAATATGATATATCAAAAAATGACCAAGGTAAAGTCACTTTGACAAAATAATCACCGGTGTAACTCCATTAAGCTCAGAAGAGTTGAAAAACATATTTTCCTCTATTAGTACTTAAGTGATTCAAAATCAGCTTTATATGGCAAAACTGTATAGACTGAGTTGTACATGCAAATCTCCAATAACATACATCTCAGTCAAGAGGATAATTATACAAAAAGGACTGCCAGGGTAGAGTTCCAGCATTCCTCAAAAGGAAGAACTTGTTTTCCTTAGGTCAAAAGTATCCGTGGAGGCACTGTGTTAAAGTTTATGGAATTACAGCAGAAATTAATTTGGTCTTCAGTGTTCAGAGCATAAACAAAGGCATTATTATTGTGTTCAGACTTCTCTGGTCTTAATGAACTGATCAGATTATTCTATTCACAGGCTTCACGATGATGAGGATCATTATGTATTGTCAAAAGATTCAGCACATAACATTCATAACACTGAAGCTTTGCTGAAGTATCCTAATGTTAAAGGCTGATAAATTAAGCAGCCTTGGAATTTTCATTAAGTATGTCAAGCTGAATTGCTGTGTGTTTTGCCTTAGCTAATGCCTTGGGTGACCAACAGCAGTTCACAAGTGAGGGCATAATACGATCATCTTATTAAGGTAGCTGAAAGAGTGTTTAGAAAGGTGCCAAGCAGTAAAAAGCTGTTAGAGTTTGAAGTGGGCTGCTCCATATTATAGAATGTAAATAATTCTAAAAGAAAGTTTCTTTCATCTACTTATAAAAAGACAGACACAAGCAAGTGAGAAAAGTGTATTTCCAATGACTAATACAAAAATGAAGCTAATTCTTTCTTGATTATGGCTAAGTGTGATTCACACGGCTTGTCTTCTACTGGCTTCAGACACTGAACCCCAGCTCAGAAAAACTCCTATTACTGATTTGTCCTTCCAGGTAAATGTCAAGCATCACCACGCATCATCTGCATTTCCCTTCTTTTTCAAGCAAACCCTCTCATCCTTCATGTCTGTTGTTAATGCTTTCCCTTAATTTTTATTTTGAAAATTTTTCCTTTTGAAAAGAACTTTGTGGTTCACAACTTCCACCTCCATACCCAACAGAAGCAATGAAAATACCAGCTACAGAAACAGCTGTAATAGCATTATTGCTCTCTGGTCTCCTCACAAAAGTCCTAGACCACTTTCCAGCCCTGCTAATCCTCCTCTGAGATATCCAGTCTGGTTTTACTGAGAACAGTTAAGAGACTGATGACTGATCTTTAACCCTCAATGTTAATGAAGCTTTAAATACATTTAGTCAAGATGAAGAGAGAGGATCCTATTATTCTCACATATTTATCTGTGCACTATCGTATTTTTAAGTCTTGTAAGCTTTTCTTACTGCATTTAATGATATTGCTAAAGACTTGAAACAGATACTATTTATCTCTGCTTATATTTGTAAATACTGAAAGCCATTATATCATTTTAAGTGACAATTCATTTTCCTTTGAAGAACCCTTCTACAAAAGCATAAATCACATTTTTAAGGTGTATACAAAACAAGGAAAACAAAGTGCAGCAGCATTCATAACAAGCTTTTGTTTTTAACTCCTGTGTGTATGACTTCTCCCTGTAGGAATTAAACTGAGACAAGTTGCCAGTTGTGGAACAGTGTAATTCAACAAATTTTAGACTAACTTGAGTTCTTTATTTACATGTACTCACCACCACATACTTAGAGGTGCAAGGACTTCCTTCTTCTAAACCAATATTGTGTTAACATTTACTCTGAAATTAATAAAGCAAGTTGTTCTGTTTATGTTTTTGGTGGATTGACAGTGTGCATATAAAGTATGGACTGCCTTTTTGATGCAAGTTTTGTGATTATTTTTCTGTCTCACATCTCAATGGTTGGTGACGATACACCCCCTCATTCCTTATTCCTCCATTACAACCATATGGATGGGTGTTGACACACCACAAGAACTTTAAAATATTTCAAATTCTTGTCTTCATCACATATGATTAAAAATAGAAATGAATTGTCTTGCAAAGTTTTTTTTTAATGTAGATTACAATTCTCACTGGACAGGTCTGACCTTCCACCTAGTATTGTCTGTACTCTGGTTTAAGGGAACACATCAACATGCACTTTGGGATTGGGGTGCGCTGAGTGGCCTTGATGTATTTTCTGTGTACTTGAGGAATATTTAGTTAGTGCAGTGGATCTAGTCCAGGAACCATGATAATTTTGCAACTGATGTAGTCTGTAAGCATATTAACATTCACATGAATAAACTGAGTTCCTTGGGGCCACAGTTCCTTCCTTACAGCATTCCTAAAGTACAGTCATTCTGTATGATGGTGTGGAGACATACTTGGGCTCTAATTTACAGTCCACCTTTTCAAAAGCTTTCAAAACTAGAGAAGACACGGACATTTGAGAATCTAGAATGGGACAAAATACACAATTTGGAATATAACTTCCTTCCCCTCAGCACATACACGAACAGATCTATCTTTGTTTTGAAAAATATCACAAAGCAATTTACTGAATGATACAAAATTCCTGCAATACAAAGTCTAGTTAATGGCCTTATTCACTGTGTCTCAGAATAATTAAAAAACATTACTGCCAGTGACAATTACTTTGAACTTTATTAAATCTTATGATGAACCCATCCTGATCAGTTTGTCACGAGTGCTGGAAGAATTGCTCAATGCAATATCTTCTAACTGTCATCTCAGGACCACTGCAGATTGTCCCCCATGGTGATCTTACTAACAGTTGTAAAACCACCCAACCAACCTTCCCCCTGCCAAAAAAACCCAACCACACAAAACCACCCAAAAAAAACGCCCCACCAAAACAAAAAAAACCCACCAAAACCAAAACGGCTCCCCCCCCGCCCAATCCTACAACGATTCACTGTATATGAAATGTAGATTTTTCAGGCTAACAGCATGGTGGATGTTTAACTCTTACAGTACTGAGGATATCCTGCATTAACCTTTTCCTGGTTTGTTAAACATGTACCTCTGCTGAGTGTTAAAATTCAACCCAGGGAAAACTAAAGCCTTGTAGGAATAGGGTGTAGGGGTCCCAGTTTGCAGGGATAGGACTCCCTTCAGAGGCTTTCAGTTGTTTTTGGCCTGGGCTCCTGGAAATCCACTCTAAACATTATAGAATCACTGAACTACAAGATACAGACATAAAGCTGAACTCTGATAACATTTCTAATATTCAGCTCAAATTCTGACTGAGGCTATTCTTTAAAAATACAAATAAAAAGCCAGGCTCTTAAAAAATATTAACTTCAAACATGTCATTTCATTTAAGGCCAGACAAAAACAGTAGCCATCCAGGTACTACACCTAATATAATTCAAAAAAGGTCTCTCGAAAAGCTAGCTCAGCTGACTCAGCACTAAGACAGCAGAGATACTCTAGTAACATTCCTTGAGCATGGAGAAGTAACTTCCAATAGGGAATGGTAACAAATCTTGGATGGCAATAACCTTTTAAAAGGTATCCTCAAGAGCTTGTCTTTGCCATTAGTAACATGGATGGATTGTACAGAGATATACTAAGCCAACCTGAAAGTTTTGAATTACAGAAACATCCTAAAATTGCATTTAAATTCAGATAATCAAATGCATATAATTTTGAAAATTAATTAACAGAAATTTTTCACCTGTCTGCCTAAAATGTGACTTCTTACTTTGGTGAAGTCCATTGGCATTTTTCTTGCTCTTTGGAGAAACTGGTCTCAAGTTACCAATTATTTCACATAGGTATTTTTAATGTAAGTTATGGAACACAGTGGGCATTCTTCTTTCATCCTATTAAACTAACATAGTCCCCAAATGCTCACATCACTTGGGAATAGACAACTCCAAATTTTGCAATAAGAAAGCGCATTGTTTAAGGATTGAGTGCATTTCCTGATTGCGCTGCGTTTCAAGATTTGGATGAATACCAGGTATTAAGACCTTTGTCTTCAGAATAGACCTGTGAAATCTCAATGAGTTTTTAAATCTGCAGATAAGAAAGCTTGTAGGCACTACAAATAAGATGGAGGACAAGCTAGGAATTGAAATGATCTTGACAAATGGGGAAGCTGATGAAAAGCACAGGATGTTTATTCAGTGGGGACAAAGGCAAGGTTCTGCACCTAAGTATGAATAATTAGCTATGCGAACGTAGGATGTGGATCAAGTAGTTTTACAGAAAAAGATGTGAGGTTTGTTATGCATCAGTGATGAACATGAGTGAACATTATGCTGTTGAGTAAAAGCCAAATACCCACCTCAGACACCTGGAGATGAAAGAGTCAAGATTCATCAGGCAGTCTTTCTCTATAGATGGAACTGATAAAACTTTGGCTGGAGCATGCTGTCCAGCTCTTAGCTTTGATGTCCAAGAAACACAGACAAACTGGATACACTAAAACAAGGGCAATGAACCAGACAGTGTTTATTACCTAAGAAGATGGACAGAAATATTTGGAATTGTTTAGCTCAAAGAAGAGAATAAGGAAAGTTATGATGATAGTCTATAAGTATGCAAAAGCATTTTGTAAAACGGAAGTGATTAACATGTCTGTAGCTGTGGTCTATAGGATAAGAAAAACTTAAACTGCAATGATAAGGATTCAATTTCCTCTCCAGAAAATAAGCTTCTATTTCAGCCCTTCACTTTCCTTACCAACGAGAGTGATATGGACATCATCTCTAACATGAAATCTTTAAGAACAGGTAAAAGAAATGTCTGTTAGGAATTAAGATCCTGCCATAGTACTTCTTAAAGTCCTTTCCAGTATTGTTTCTATTAAAAACCTAACAAGTACACATTTATACATGGGTTGAGGAATAGGGAGTAAGGGCAATGAAAACATGTCAAGAAATTTTTTCTACTGTAACTTTTTTCCAGTTTTCCTCAATTGTGGAGGAAGCAAACAGGAAGAATATAACTTGCTCAAGCTTCTAACTATTATTTGGTATTAGAGGAAGAACATAGGTCAACCCAAACTGGCAAAGTTAGGCACACTACACTTGGTTTTTCCACCTTCAAAAGAACACAGAAAAAATTATATCTAACAATTTAGTCAAAGCAACAATCTGACACTGCTGATTCTCATCAGTTAGCTACTCTTTTATTCCCATGAACAGTGTTTAGCAAGCATCCTCTTGAATAAGTAAGGCACATGCCTTTGGAGCATAGAACAGAGGTAGTGATTTTAAGGGGGTACTCCACTACTAAGAGAACAACTCATTACCATTTCCAGTAATTAGTTAGGAGAAAGAGAAGCCTTGGATAAAACACTGCAGCGACTCCAAACTGACAAAAGGAATGAGACTGGAGCAGAAAAAGAGTTTCTCCAGATCCATACTTGCTTTACAAAGAACGTATTCTCTAGTTTTTTGGTTTTGGGGGTTTGGTCTTTTTTTTGGGGGTGGGGGTGGGGGTGCTGGTGGTGTGTGTATGTGGGTGTGTGATGTGGTTTGTTTGTTTTTTTTTTTAACAAACAAGGTGAATGTAGTGTCCAAAGTTTGTAGACCCATCACACCACATAATTCAGTGAATTAAATTACAAGTCAGATATTCCACTGCAAGGCAGAAGCTCTGTAGTGATGGTATAGACAGTGGAGGGCAGTAAATTATGGGAATAAGTTGTAGAGTTGTGTCATTCGATATTTCAAGAAAAGTGGTTGCTTTATAGAACTATAGCAAGTATTAAATGCAGAAGCCAGAAGACACAGAGGTTTAACAAACATAAAATCCAAAGACTTAGGTCTTTTCTAGAATATATAAGCCATCTAGAAAAGGGTTTTAACTGCTTCATAAAAGGATCATTCTAGAGCAGAAATAATCTGTCAGAGGTAATTATCGCAACTGACAAGTGAAGACAAACATAAACAAGCCTTTAGAATGAACATCAAATTACGCTTGGAGTTATATTTATTTATAAAACAGAAACGTACAGAGCTGCATTTCAATATTAAGGGGCTGTTGTGCGCAGATGGTCTGTGGTACTGCAGCAGTATCTATATTTGCTATCACAGTTTAAAAAAAAGCAAACTCCTATGTTCTTCTTTTGAATCGAATCTTTTCCTTCATCTAAATTCTCTTCCTTGATCTAAACATACTGAGGATCTTTTAAGAAGAAAAATCACCACCCAAAGTGGTTAAAGACTTCATACAGTAAATGGGACAGGAAGAAGAAAATTTATCTACAACTCAACAAAAGAACATGTCAGGCAGCCAGCTACCCATCTTCATACAATATTTTCTTGGCTATAATATTTTATAAATTAAATTTATGAAGTGAGTTTGTATGTGTAAACACAGCAAGCTGTACTTAGTTAATCCATAAATGTATTGGCTTAAGGAACAGTTCTACCACACAGTGTCATTTACAAATCTTTAAGGCTTTCAGAAATTCAAAATTTCACTTTACAAAAGAGCGTTAATTTCTGTTGCCCTGAACTTCTATAGTCTCAAATTTCAGGATACCTACTGGCAAAAATAATAACATTGATTCAAATAAAAATGTAATTTATTGTTGAGAAAACAGCTAGACAGAGATTAGACTTCAGGACATATTATCCTCTTGATACATGTGCTTAATTCCCCTCAGCACTAAAGGGTATTTGCATGTTTCAGAACAGACTATATGCCTTTCAACTTTACGGTAAAGTGCAGGTTCCATTTCAAAAATGAGTGGGTGTTAAATGTAAGAGCATTGTACACAGTACTTAAGATTACCTAATGATAGAAATGATATGACCGCTCTATGCCATGAGGGTTTGAAGCGCAGCTGAAGGAGATTTTAGTCAGCAGCAGTCTCCCTCAGATACCATTTGTAAGGCCATCAAAATTTTTGTTCTTACTCACTGGTATTTCCTGTATTCAACTAAGAGGCCATCTCTTTTATTCCATGTATCGGGGCCAAGTCACATTCGCCTGCATTAAGACTTGCCAAAAATCATGCAGTACAAAGAAATAAATGACATCAGCAACATCTCTGTGCTTTAAAATGCCTAAGTCATTGTGTTAAATACATAGAGTGTTTACATCTTGCTTTGAAGAACTGAATTATGACAGGAAGCCAGTATTGCTATATTATTTCTTCATATTGGTTACTCATTTTATATAGCTGTGGACAAGTAACTCAACATTTATGTCTCAGTTCATCTCTGATGGATGTGAGGTTTAACTAATGATTGTTCACTATTTGGGAGCATCAATAGAGAGTTATATTAAAGTGCAAGCCATTTTCTTAGGTCATGCAACTGATACACTAAAGACTAGATACAAACTTGTGGTGATATTAAATATGAGGTAAAACACTTACAGTACCAGGCAGGAATAGATACAAGAATGAGAGAAAATGTAGGATATATGAATAGGTATCGTATTTTCAAAGACCTCATCAATTTTGGCTTCAACACTGACTGTAGGAGAGAATCCAGCAAAATATTTTAGTAACGTAAGCCCTAGTCATCTCAGATGCATTCCCAAGTGAGTTTATACCGATGGCACTCCAGTGCCAACCAACAGAGGTGTCTTAGAGAGTGACTCTGAAGGCATCTGAAGTAAACTAAAAAAATTGGAATTTGACTGTGGGTCCATTCAGATGCCTGACACCATGCAAATAATTAAACTTCTGAAGAGGCCTGCTTAAAGCAAGAAAAAGCTTCATGCCTCCTCATCTCTTACTATATTAGCAATGAAGCAATATGTTACACTTACCTGAGATATAATCTGGTCCAGAAGTGATAAAATATAGAGGAACATGAAATAGTTGATAGAGCTGCACTTCTCTCAGAAATTTTATTGTGTTGAATACCACACACCTTCAGGAAGAAGGGTGAAAGGTAGAGCTAAATAGAAAGCTTTTCTGAATAATTTTAAAGATATCCTACTATCACAATAGAGAAGTTATTACTGATCTAGTTTTGCATCCCACCTACATGTGGTCACAAATAAAAACATATAAAAGAAAACCCCAAAACCCTCAGGTGACATTTTTAACAGGAATGTACTTTTGAAATGTAAGAGACAATTTCATGACAATATCTGGGAAACAATATACATTTTGTTTCCCCCGTTTTCAAGAAGGAAGAAGAACACTTACTTCAAAACTTACACAAAACACGCTAATTGTGGGGAAAAAAAAGAAGTACTTAAAACAGTATAGATTGCACTCAGTTGGCAGTATCAGCTCCTCCCCTGAAGGACACTCAGGTTGCGGGACTCCACCCAAGGGTCTTACAGAGCTGAGGGAATGACATTCCCTTGGTTCTTGTACAAACCTGTGGTGGGTTGACCTTGGCTGGCTGCCAGGCACCCACCCACCCGTTCACTGGACAGGGGGGAGAAAACAAGAGGTGAAGATAAAGACAGGCACAATTTAGCAAGCGATAAGTGCAGATGAGAGTGATCTGTGCCTTTCTGGGATGCGGTCTCACTGCATATTTATTCCAAAAATTCAATGCCCCTTTGATGCCTAACCAAACTAGCAATTAGTTGTCAAGGCGCAGCTAAAATGGCAAAATAAAACCTGTAGATTTAATCAGCATTTCCATGGTAGCTGAAATTATGCTGCTTAATGGCTGGAATGGGTCGTAATAAAAATGAGTTGACTGCATATCCCCAAAAATTGATTCCTGGAAGAACAGTGGAACACAATAGCTTCAGGAAATAACGTTAAAAAATATTAAACCACAGGTCTCTCAGTTGCCTTAAAACATGGGCATAAAATCTAAATCTCTTTAGGATTATACCAAGTTTAGCCATAGATGTAGCTGGAGAAAATAAATTTAGAAAGGGAGATTTTGTTTGGAATAAATCTTCAGGACAGCCTAGCTGACTGGCTTTTCAAAAAGACTACTTTTTCTGGGGGAAAAAATGTTAACTCTCCCTGGTGTTTTGGATGTTTGGGTTTTTTTGATGAAATATCTCATTATTTATCATTTTACAGCCACAGACAATAGTGTTCTTTCATCAGAACAATGTATACAAAAAAAGTAAAAAATTTAATTTGAAAATGATAGGATCCAATTCATTGAGAAGTTGAACAAAAATGTCCTTGAGGTGGTGCTCTGATGAATGCTGGAAGTTTAGATGTGGATGTTAAAGCTGGACTGCTGCCATCATTCCAGATATGACGGATTTAAATTGGACATAAAGTATACAACAAACATTTGGAAGATAAAACTATTTGATAAACAAGACTGTTGTGTCTAGGTTACCATAGACACCGATTTCCCAACATCTCAAGAAGCACGTGCAGATCATGTTTATAACTTTTTTGGGTGAAATACTATGCTACCTATTTTTACTCTTAAGAGACATTTATGGTTTGTCAATTAAGATTTTTATGTCTTGATATGTTGCGATTTTTTACAAGGTATTGGAAAAAAACAATGATAAAAAATGGTGGGGTTTTTTTTGCAGTTCTGCTTCTGGATAATGACATAGAAAATACTTCCATTGTGCAAATTAGTCTTTTGGAGGTATGTTACAGACTGCCTTGCTGTCAAATTTTAAAGAAATATCTAATTTTTCTTTAACTTTCGTAGGTACATAAACCTATTATTATTTTAAAACAAAAGTAAATATAAGAATAAACTTTATTAGCTTTACCTACATGTTCATTCTATGTTGATAATACTGGAACATCACATTCCTCATAAATTACAGGTTCAGCGGGCCTGTGCTGCCAGACTTCCTTGCCTCCAGGGTGTACTGTTGCCTTACCTCCAGCTTCTTCTCCCCAGGTGCTTTCCTGCAGAGATGCCCTGCAGCCACTCTGCCCCAAAGCTGTGTTGATGCACAGGGTTATTCCGGCTCTGGGGCATTTGCCTTTGCTGAACTTCGGCAGATTGCTGTTATCGCACTCTAAGTTTGCTGATGTTCCTGTGAAGGTCAGCCTTTGCCATCCATTGTATAGACCATCCCCCTCCATTTTCAAATCATCCACACACTTGACACAAGGGTATTTTATCCCATCATACAGGCCACTAATGGAAACATATCTTAGGCATCTGATTTTAGGGACAGAAGTTTGAATGCAAGATTTACACAGGGTTCACTGTTCAACTTGAGGAGTAAGTTTATTACTTTCTGCAGCGAGGAACTATGCCGTAAACTCATGATACAGATAGGTAGCAACTGAACAGGGTTACAGTGGATGAAACCATCACAGAAGGTGAAACACTTCTTTCATTAAATAGATGAAAATAATCAACAAAATTTCAATATGTTCCTTTAAGAAATACAAAACTTTTACAAAACATGATTCATTATTCACAGTTCTGAGAAGCATTTTTAAAGGCTAGTGATAAAAAAATGTCTGGCGTTCAAAAGCTGAAGCTCTAGGATTAACAGGCTCACATTTTGTCATTGTCTGCATGATGAAAAAGGACAAGTACAATAACAATACAGCAGATATTAGGATTTTCTCAGTTAGCAGCCTGCCTGTCACACCCCTCATTATCTTACTTGCGTACAGATGGCTTTCACAATATCTTTTCCAAGTATTCTGCAATACTGAAATGCATTCTATAAAATGATTTACCATATGTTTATGAATATTATGTACATAATCATTACGCCTTGGCTGAAAGAGAGGGACATTTGCATATAGAAGCTGTCAGGTATCTGTCTAATGGACAATATTATATATTTATATATATACACACCTTACAATTAATTATAAGTGAAGATTACTACTGGGGGAGGAATTAAAGACAGTTGGTTCAGCACAGTCTGACAGACTTCATATAGATGCACTGAACTACCTAAACACAATTTGAAAAGTCAGTAAATGTATTGTGGATATATACTTCGCTGCTACAAATATATATCCAGTCACTTACCTCCTCCATCCCAAATTAATGTTTCAGGAATAGTATAAGTACTATGACAGATACTTTGAATCAAATACTGATATCAAAACAGTAAAAATGAAATACTTATTTCAGCAAATGCCAAGTCTAAGGCCTGCAATGACAAGAACTTTAGAAAATATTGGGAACAGCTTCCCATCAAGAGAATTGTTCTTACAGCTATGCTTAGTGAAAGATCTGGGCTAAAGTGCTGAGCTACCAGTGACTTAAGAGATGCACCATTTCTTATTAACAAATTAATTGTAAAGTCACTATAGTACTTTGTAGCTCACAAATACACAGAGCGGGATCAATGAGAGGAAATTAACAAGCTGATGGGCCAGCAAGAACCACGTAAGCAGAATGGATTGCAAGACATGGAGCAGGTAGATGCAAGAAAGGCAATTTTATCACACCTCCTGCCATGGCTGCCCCATCTGCCAGTTGTTCTCTTCTGTAACTCACAGAACATACTGCAGTTGAATTACCTGGTTTCTGCTTGGAAAAGAGAGTGGCTGGAAATCTGGCAATAGCTTGTTAAGTCTGTTGCTTCTTTGCATTTTAATGCCACTGTTTACCATTACTGTTGCATTTGCTGCTGGCTCCCTCAAGAAATATGCATAGTTAGATCTGTATTAGTGCTTTTCTACTGTGTGTAAAAACCTCCCTGCTCTTTTTTTGGGTAAATTTGCAAATCAAAGTTAGAAATATCCTCATTAGCAACCTGTTTACATTTATATTTTACACATTCTTAATGATTGAAAGGATTGTCCAGAAAGGCACTGAACCTTGGTCTTAGACTAAAAAAAGAGGTCATACCTATATACTTTGCTGCTGCTTCTTTCTCTGGTTAATTACCTTCAGCTAAATATCCCCAAACCTGCTGAGTATGAATTTGTTTTTATCTTCAGTTTTATCTTTGGTTCTAGTTCTTTCCCTTTCCTACTAACTCACAGAATTTTCTATTGTAAACAAGTCACATCCTTATTTTAATCTCTGTTTAGATAACTTTTTTCTCTGAAGGGCTTTTGTTCTCTTAGTCCACAAAACATGCTGGGGACTCTCCTCTGTGCAACCCATTATTTTCTTTCACTGTATGTGTTCTGTAGTAGCCGTTAACTCTGCATTGAGAGATGTCCCGGAATGGAGGTGCTGAATTACTAATGCACATGTAGGCATTCAGAAAATGTGCTATGTGAATCTCAAATAGCATCTAATGTGACATTATGGCCTGTTCAGCACGCAGTTAGCCTTGGGTAACAATCACAGTCCACAGTTGTGTTGTGCTAAGAATCATACAATCACTTTGTTAGATTCACTTTCTGAAAAGCTGTTCCAGTCTAACACATAAGCCTGAAAGTAAAATCATCATGCTGGAAAATTCTCAATAATTATTAATCCTCTAGAAATAAATAGATACATCATTTAACAAGTAAGACCCTTTTTGATTGCTGCATGTCTCTAGTCATCGAAATGGAATTATTATAGCTGTGTTCATCCAATATGGAAATGCAAGTACGATATAGTCACCTTTCATCAATACATCAGTCCACAGCTTGAGAACTGTTTCAGGGGAATTCATGCCAGAGATGTGTGTGCTGAAACTGGTTATAGCAATCACTGTTAATCAGTCAAAAAAAAAAAAAAAAGACATTCACAAACATTTTGTGAATAGCACAAGAAGCCAAACATTCTAGGATAAATTATTCAAAGCTGTCATTTACTTCCTTACACATGTTCTGCAGACACTTCCATGGCATTTCAGATGAGATGCTGTGAGAAAGGACACTGACTTTGCTCCTGCTCCTGAATTCTGTTTGAAACCTGCAAGGTGCACGGATGCCTGTGCCACACAGGCACCTCTAGGAAATCATGTGGACACAGATTTTACAGCCTGTATGTACTAAAATGCATGGGTACCTGTTCTACACCTGTAAGGATAAAAAAAGCAGGAAGAACCTCCACCTACTTAATTAAAAATAAAATGTCTTACTAATGCAGCATCACTTTTAGTATTTTCTCTCTAATTTAGTAATTATGGGAATCATCACACCCTAAACTGACTCTTAAACGTCAGCATTCTCATTGTGTGGAGTGGTTTGACATCAAAATACATTCATTGACTAGCTGCAAAGCTGAGACTCCACACACTATTCCCCATGTATCTTTGTTTAGTGGCTCTGCACAACAGATGGAATTTTATGTCATGCAGCATTAGGCTACTGTTAAATTTTAATTTCAATTAATGGTCTTTATACTCTTTCTTTGTGCACACCAGGGATATTTTAGGCATCCATTTCCCTTCTAATTATCTTTTATTGCTGAATTCATTCTGAATCTCTGGAAGTCATTAGATTCTCAAACATGCACAGCTGAATTTACTTACTCTCTAATAAAATTAATTAGTCCCTCACAAAAATTGGCCAAATTTGGTCTACCTCTATATATATAGGTAAGTACTGAGTGTCTGTAGTTTCTATGTATGCTTTTCTGGTACAGTGTCTTTTTTTATTATTGACTTTTATCCTTGTTATTAACATCACTGTTTCTTGGTTTGATGCTTTGCCTACTTGACTTAAAATGAAATCTATTTCAAGGGCTTTGTCTCCTAGATTATGGCACAGCATCTCTTATACACTAATCTCCATCAAAAAGCTGTTATGTATTGTGAGTTTCCTGAGAATATTGTGCTCACTGTAAAACAGTACAGAGCCTAAGAGCCTAAGGCACAAGTAATTTCCACAAATACTGCTTGAGAAAGATGATGTAGGCTGATAAACCGTATTAAGTATAAAAACTTTTAATTGGTCTGTTTGAAAGAAGAGAAACAACCAAGGTAATGCAAGAAAGAAAGAAGTCAAAATATATGGTTTTTTGCCAGTGATTTACTAGGAGAAAGGGTCAAGCATCTTCATACTTCGGGAAAGGAAAAAAAATACATTGCACTGCACACTAGAGTGACTGCTTTTTATAATTTTTTAAAAATTTTGATAGTTGCTTATAAAAGGTCTTGGGTAGTTTAGTGGCACAACAGCATTGAGCTCTAATTTATCATTGCACTGTAACTATGGAAATTGAAGAATATACCCTCAGGGGAGAGGCAATAGAAGGTTTCATCTTGTATGGATTACAGTGGAATATTTATGACACTAGTTAAGAGTCTGTGACAACTTTCGTAGTAACCTCTCATTTTAAGAAATGTAAATTATATGTGATTATTATAAGGCCAAAACAAGTAATTTGTAAAATATAACAATATTTGTAAGGTTCAGAATGGAACTTAGCATATCATCAGCTTCCTTTATTTATACTTTTCATACTGTTATACACAAACTACATTACTTTTAGAAACTGATTATGAACATGCTATAGACATTTATATCTATTCATATATCTAAATAAAAAGGTGCATTTATACTAGAGATGCCATATGTCACATATATATTGTTGTATACATACCATTATCATTGTATAGATGGACATAGTAGTGCAGTGATAACAGTTCTAGTTGCTTTCTACAGTCACGTGCCCCTCAGGTAATTACTCATTTCATTCAAATCTGTCATTTCAAAGGACCTGGCTTCCCAGAAGCAATGCACCTTCCTCACAGACAAAAGACATTCTTTATAGCAGACAAGCAGCTTAAGTCAGGGTACTTTAGCATACAGGCAATGGTCTAAATACTGGTCAGAAGCAGTCAGGTAATACAGAGTAAATGGTAGCACCAGAAGTATATTTATGTAAGGGCTGTGGCAGCAAAGATAGTGGTTTGTGTCCCTGTCTAATTTAGCATTCCCATACTTAGGCTATTATCACAAAATTAACTCCAAATTCCCTGTTTAGTAGGAGAGAGAGTTTTTACAATAAAAGGAACTTCAGATATTGCACACTAATTTAACATTTCTCTGGTTTGCTCCTGTAGTAATAGCTGATTTTTTTTAATTGTATATAGGGTATTTTTTTTCCCTCCTGATTTTTTTTTTTAAATGCAGTCTACATGATAGGCTCAAGAGGAACAGTACCTGGTTTCATTCAGTATATTCCCCATCAGGTCTTCCCTGTTTGGCTAGTGCAAACGCCAAATCTGCTTTGTCGTTATGGAATGACTAGTAGAAACAAAAGCAAGAATGATTCCAAATGGTATTTTCTTAGGTTTCTTCATTATCATTTCCAGGCAGTGCTTTGTCACAAGATTAAAACAAAAGTAAGTAAATGTATTTATAGAGAATGTTTAAATATGCATGGTCATGAATCATGGCACAACCTCATTTTATGTTATTCAGACTCATAAAATGTGAAATAAAATGATATTTTCCCCCAATTCAACCTTTTTTAAAAGGAAATGCTGACTAAAACAAAAGAATCATGCAAAACAGATGATTAGAATAAAAGGATCATCTGAAGTATGGATGCTAATTGAAAAGCTTTAATATTTTCTCAAAAGCTATTATGTGTTTTCATCTAGAGGTTTTGTTTTTGTGATATTTTTTGCATAAATAAGTTTAAACAATGGGTAATACAGATTTATTTATGAATTTGTTATACTGGAATTTTAAATAGTCTCAAGAATTCAAGATGGTCAAAAATGAAATAATAAAAAATAAGCCACCTGCTCCAATTAACATACCTAATTTCTTCTCTGCTTTTTGTAGCCATTTTTCCCATGAGCACATTCCACATGTAAAATTTGGAACGCCAGCATTATTTCCTTTGTTTTACTTTTTCAATAATATTTAGTTTTTCCAAATGTTCAATTTTCACTTAATCCTCATTCAAGGATTTTTTTTTAAAATTAAGTATTATTAAGACTTACTGCTTAGCAAATTTGGGTTTTGATTTTTTTTTTTCAAGCTGATATATATCACTGATGTACATGCAATTTTTGCTTTAAAGTATTGAATTAACAGTTCCCTCAAATTTTTGAGCACTTGTCTTTGAAGTAACACGTGTGACAGCATTTATTTTTGAAACACTCAAACCTGTTTCTGCTACTAGCGGGTTATATAGTCACTTCACCACAGAAGCCTGTAAGCTGTGGCTGTGTGTCATTGATACCCTTTCAAGCTTTTTTCCTTCTGCAGCTTTTTTTTGGGATTATTTTGTTGTGTCAGTGACTAACAGGCCTCCTTGGATTGTCACCCTTTATTGCCTATTCCTGCCAGCTGCAAAAATACTGGCTTCTTTTTTTAATCATGAAATGAATTGTTGCAGGAGTGGGGAGTGCTACAGTTTCCTCCACATAACATTCTCCAATCAGAAAATTATAATTTCTCAGATGCATTAGCACAATATACTAGGAAACAGCTGCATAATTTAACTTAATTGTTAAGCAATACCTCATTATAGCTAGACAGTAAATTCAGCAGTTCACATTTTTTGTGCGCCTCTCGTCTTTTCAGTGCTCACATCATGTTCTCTTTTTCCTCTGTCTTTCTGCTCCCAAAGGTGCTGGAAAAAGCCATATTTGCAATAAAAAATGAATTTAATCTTCTTTAAGAACCAGCTTAAATTCATGGTAGATGCCTAAGATTCAAATTTATAGGAAAGTAAGTCCTTCTACATAACCCTGGAAAGTCTGGTAGCAGATATTCATCCATTTTTTTCAAACAAATCAAAAACCCATCCAAAATCAAAGATCAACTAAACATTCTGTTTTGAAATACATCTTAAATTCTAAAGGCCTGTGATAGCAGTAAATATTGTTCAGCAGGGTAGAGGTGGAGAGCTGCAAAAAGAGCACAATTCAATACAAATGTGTGATGAGCACCTAATGTATGACTTGTTTTAAGACACTATGAGACAAGAAACCATTTGCATTCCCCACTACTTTGTCTTCATCTAAGAAAATGCAGTTGTTTGTATGAACTAGATCAGGCAATGTTGGCAAGCTAACACCATCTCTTCTCCAGACATTCAGTGAATCTAGTCCTTTATTTTCTTTTGCCTTCCTTTAACATGCCTGAATAAAGGTTTCATCCTAAATCAGTCTATTTAATTTTAAATTTTCTTCACTTCCAAGATTTAATTTTTTTTAATTCAGTACTTTCTGAATCAATTTGAATTTATTTATGCACTTATATTTGAGTTCAGTGGCCAGACTCAGCTATTTGCATAGTGTATTCATATTATATGTCTATGTGTTGATTCCTAACTCCTGTGCAAGTGATTAATTTACTGGATTCTCTAGGTTGAGGGATGAAAAAATTCCTCTCAGTTTCTATATTAGATGTATTTTGTGTTTTAAGTAACTATTCCAAACACGCATCACTTTTATTGCTGCTATTGTCTAACCACGTGTTTAGGTATCTCTAAAATACTTATATTGTATCATAAAATAAAACCCCCCAAAAATGCTAGAGTTGCTAGTAACTTACAGGTGTGTTACCAGGTCTTTCTGCTGCTGGTGGTTTCTGCCTCTTTGGGCCAGCAGTATTCTTGTGTTCTGAGTGTGGATCGAGGCTGCCTGTGCTATCCCAACTATGAATGACACACCTTACTCTGTTTTTAGCAGTGGTACATTTCTCTCCTGTATTCTTGACCAAGGGTTCATATAGTATATGGGAGAAGGAAAAGATTTCACTGAAATGGTGATATTCAGTGTCTAGCCTCCCAGAAGAGATCATCTGGAGTGTGTTCTCTCCAAATGCTGAAAAGAAAGGAGATAACATCTTCATTTGTAAGTCTACTTTCAGTCATGTGAAAAGCATACAGAACTCATTTTGAGTGAGGTCAGAACAGTAAATATTAAGAACAACCACTTACATTCCCCTCTGTAAGTTAGGACTATTATAGAGAAGCACTCATGAGAGAGTAGGAAAACGTCAATGACCTTTCTTCTTGCTAGTTCTATGTAGTATGAGCAATCAGTAATTAAAGCTTTTCTGTAACTATCGTCAAACATAAAAAGAAATTAAAGCTTGGGCTTTTGTAAGAAAGTTTTGGGCTTTTGTTCCTTTATTATTGTTCCATTTTGTTCCATTTTTTGCTCAAAGAGATTAAAACAAAATCATTTGGATACAAGAAACAGTAACACTAGGAATCTGAAAGTGTTTATTCGGAACATGTAATTAGTGATAACAATCAATCATCCCTGTAGCTTCTGCTCCGTGTAATTCTCCACCCACTGAAATTCAGCTAGTTTCTAATAAATGTTTAATTGCAAAAAAAAAATTAAAGAAAGATTTTTAGCATATTTAATAATCATTTCATAATCAAATGTTGGGGTTTTTTTTCTGATTACTGCACATAGAATCATAGAATCATTAAGGTTGGAAAAGACCTCTAGGATCATCAAGTCCAACCATCAACCCAACACTACCATGTCTCCTAAACGATGTCCTGAAGTGTCATGTCTACATGTTTTTTGAACTCCTCCAGGGATGGTGACTCCACCACCTCTCTGGGCAGCCTGTTCCAATGCCTGAGCACTCTTTCAGTAAAGAAACTTTTCCTAATATCCAACCTAAGCCTCCCATGGCACAGCTTGAGGCCATTTTCTCTCATCCTATCACTCGTTACTTGAGAGGAGAGACCAATACCCACCTCACTACAACCTCCTTTCAGGTAGTTGTAGAGAGTGATAAGGTCTCCCTTCAGCCTCCTCTTCTCCAGACTAAACAATCCCAGTTCCCTCAGCCACTCCTCATAAGACCTGCTCTCCAGACCCTTCACCAGCTTCGTTGCCCTTCTCTGGACACACTGCAGCACCTCAATGTCCTTCTTGTACTGAAGGGCCCAAAACCGAACACAGTATTCCAGGTGCGGCCTCACCAGTGCCGAGTACAGGGGGTCGATCACTTCCCTACTCCTGCTGGCCACACTGTTCCTGATACAAGTCAGGATGCTGTTGGCCTTCTTGGCCACCTGGGCACACTGCTGGCTCATGTTCAGCCGGCTGTTGACCAGCACCCCCATGTCCTTTTCCTCTGGGCAGCTTTCCAGCCACTCTTCCCCAAGCCTGTAGCGTTGCATGGAGTTGTTGTGACCGAAGTGCAAGACCTGGCACTTGGCCTTGTTAAACCTCATACAATTAATGTTGGCCCATTGATCCAGCCTGCCCAGATCCCTCTGTAGAGACTTCCTACCCTCAAGCAGATCGACACTCCTGCCCAGTTTGGTGTCGTCTTCAAAGTTACTGAGGGTGTACTCAATCCCCTCATCCAGCTCACTGATAAAGATATTAAACAAGACTGGCCCCAGCACTGAGCCCTGGGGAACACCGCTCGTGACGAGCCACCAACTGGATTTAGCTCCGTTCACCACAACTCTCTGGGCTTGGCCATCCAGCCAGTTATTTACCCAGTGGAGAGTACACCTGTCTAAGCCCTGAGCCGCCAGCTTCTCTAGGAGGATGCTGTGGGAGACTGTGTCAAAGGCCTTGCTAAAGTGCAGGTAGACAACAGCCACAGCCTTTCCCTCACCCACTGGGTGGGTCACCTGGTCATAGAAGGAGATCAGGTTGGTCAGGCAGGACCTGCCTTTCATGAACCCATGCTGGCTGGGCCTGATCCCCTGGTTGTCCTGTACTTGCCCGGTGAGCTCACTCAAGACGAACCGCTCCACAATCTTCCCTGGTACTGAGGTCAGGCCGACAGGCCTGTAGTTCCCCGGATCCTCCTTCCAGCCCTTCTTGTAGATGGGCGTCACATCGGCAAGCCTCTGGTCATCTGGGACCTTCCATGTTAACCAGGACTGCTGATAAATGATGGAGAGTGGCT
Organism: Morus bassanus; assembly: GCA_031468815.1. Lineage (NCBI taxonomy): Eukaryota > Metazoa > Chordata > Aves > Suliformes > Sulidae > Morus > Morus bassanus. Next base: position 34,069,248 of record CM062574.1, on the reverse strand, counting down.
TGGCAAGCTCCTCCACCAGCTCCCTCAGTGCTCTCGGGTGGATCCCATCCGGCCTCATAGACTTGTGAGTGTCCAGGTGGCTCAGCAGGTCGGAAGCTGCTTCCTCCTGGATTATGGAGGGTTTATTCTGCTCTCTGCCCCTGCCTTCCAGCTCAGGGGGCTGAATACCCCAGGGATAACTGGTTTGATGGTTAATTACTGAGGCAAAGAACGCATTAAGTACCTCAGCCTTCTCCTCATCCTCAGTGGCAATGTTCCCCTCCGCATCCAATAGAGGATGGAGATTCTCTTTGAGTCTCTTTTTGTTGTTACTGTATTTGCAAGAGCATTTTTTGTTATCCCTTACAACAGTTGCCCAGTTGAGTTCTAGCTGGGCTTTTGCTTGTCTAATTTTCTCTCTGCAAGACCTAACAAGGTCTCTGTACTCTTCTTGAGATGCCTGCCCCTTCCTCCAAAAGCGGTAAACTCTCCTTTTTTTTCTGAGTGCTAGCAAAAGCTCCCGGTTCAGCCAGGCTGGTCATCTTCCCCTCCGGTTTGTCTAGCGGGACATGGGGACAGCCTGCTCCTGTGCCTTTAAGACTTCCCTCTTCAAGAAAGCCCAGCCTTCCTGGACCCCTTTGCCCTTCAGGACTGCCTCCCAAGGGACTTTCCCAAGCAGTGCCCTGAACAGGCCAAAGTCTACCTTCTGGAAGTCCATGGTAGTGGTTCTGCTGACCCCCTTTCTTACTTCGCCATAAACTGAGAAGTCAATCATATCGTGGTCGCTAAGCCCAAGATGGCCTCCGGCCACCACGTCTCCCACCAGACCTTTTCTGTTTGTGAAGAGCAGGTCAATTGAGGCACCTCCCCTGGAGGGCTCACTTACCAGCTGTGTCATGAAGTTATCTTCCACACACTCCAGGAACCTCCTAGACTGTTTCTTCTCTGCTGTGTTGTATTTCCAGCAGACATCAGGTAATATCTTACTTGAGCCTGACTTCATTAGACTGATTTAAGAAGTTCACAATACTGTAGACTGGTTTTTCTGCTAAGCAATATCTGCATCATCTGATTCTGATTTCACTGATATCTGTGTATTAAAGGCAGAATTACTGACATAAAACTGCTGTTGGTAGGGAATCAAGACAGTTCTGTGAAGTTTTGTTAGCTTAATACCTTGTTTCTCATACTGTGGACTAATACATAATCCTTGCTCTTTTTCTCTCATGAGGAAACAAAAGGGACCTGATAGCTACACCTGGACTTTTATAACCAGGATCTGACAGTTCAGAATCTGACAAAACATGGTGAAAATACCTAGCTGTGTATTAATATACAATTATAGAATAAAATTTGCCTGTAGTTATCACTAAGGGGAATGACTAATTTTCTTCTTAAGCTGGTCATCTAATTAAAGCAAGCAGAACTATAGTCATTATGTTCAGTTCTTAGGAGAGCCAGTTACCTTCTATTGATAATTACAGAAGAATAGTAGAGAAAGAGGGTTGCCAGTGCTTGCGTAATGGAAAGACTATTTCACTTCTACATTAGGGAAGGGAAAGGAAAAGATCATCACAAATATGTGGTGACATTTAATTTTAAAGTGTATGATTTACACCAATACTATTTCTTTGCTATTTCAAAAATGCACTGTTTTATTTAGAAAAGGCATCAAAATAAGAGGAAACCTGGAAGAAGTGAATATCTGCTATGAAGTATTGCTGAGAGACAACAAAATAGCTACACTGCAGCTAATTCATGGATCACAATGCTCTGGGATGCTGTAGGCCTGAGCAGGGTTCAAAAAGATTAGTCATTTGTAGGGACTTCATAAATGTCCACAGCTATAAAATTAATGTTTTCAATGTAAGATTAATCTTTGTGTTATAAACAGCACCTGAACTCAGTGAGGAGAATTAAGAAGAAAAGCACTCTCTGGGGCAAACTATCCTGTAAGAAGCAGTTTCTTGCCTTCTGCTTCCAACCTGTTGGAACAGGCTCTGTGGCTGCAGGAACTTCCTTTGGGTGCAGAGTTACATACTGCATATTCTTAGATGTATTTTATTCATGTACCCTAATCACATATTCTTAGCATATCTGATGTATATTGAATGCTCTGGTCGTGTTATGGACAATTTTTATTTGCCTGTTCCAAGAAGAAAGGTGTTTTTGACCAAGTCAGACCCCCATTAAGAGTATTTCTCAGTATGATTCAGCATGTCTGAAATGATGTAATGAATCTGATTATGAGTTCACTGTTCCTAGTTAAAATTCAAGAGTAGCTTAGATGAAGAAATTGCACCTGTTTAACTGGGAGATGAATCAGATCTGCTGATGAAAAGATGTCAGAGAAGGACAATAAAACTTAGCAAATTGAAAAATGCTAAAGAGTGATGACTATTGTTTTTTAAACCAACTCCCCTCGGAAAACTGTTTGTCAGTCAGCTGCTGTAAAAATGATTCTAATAAAATCTGTGGGTCTCCTTACAACAGAAAAAAATGCAATCCTTCTGTGGTCAGTATAGCAGCTATGAAAACAACATAAAACCAAAAATAAATCTGAAATGCAAAAGTTAAAAACGATTATTCAAACAAGTGTAACTGATGCCTAATATGCTAAGGTAAACAATAACTCCATTAGCATATTTTGCAGTTCCCTGATATCCAACCATACTTATCAACAAGGAACTGAGTCTTTGTTCTGCATGAATTAACCTTCATCTTTATCTCTTAGAGTTTTTGAATGGCAAACACTATAACAATGATCGAGATTAAAATGTTAGCCTGAAGTCAGATACCTGATACAATGAATGAATCTTTAATTCGCTTGTAAATTGCTTAAATAATGTTACATTCAAAATTTTCTGCATGGATGAACATTAATTCATCCAGGAAAGAAATGTTGCCATGTTTAATTCAATAGTTTTAAAAATTTAGTGATTAAAAGATTCTAATTTAGCATTTCCTTTGGTATTTTATGCCTTGCTTGGTAAGAAGATGCCTCAACAGACCATGATAAAGAGATGAAACAAAGCTGTAAAAATTCTGCCCAAACTGAGTACTTTTGCTACGATAGCTTTTTACTCAGGCGACTATGACAAAAATGAATGACATAATTTGATAGCAGATTAACACAATCATGGCCTCTGTTTCTGCATAAATTCACTGATGGGTAGGTAACAACTAATAAAGAGGGGTCTTGAAGCCTAGTGGGTTTAATTTGCTTAATTTATCACTAATTTGACACAGAGACAGAGGTTGTTCCTTAAAATAATAGAAGATTGACCCTTGATAAGAAAAGTGCTGATCAAAAGTGCTCTAAATCACATCTCAATTCTGATCAATGATTCTTAAAAATGTGTTTTTGTATTTTGAAAATAGAGAATTTAAAAATTCCCTAAACTGCTTAAAAATATGCTGGCTTTAATAAACTGTCAAGGGAATAGTTCCATGAAATAAAACACATCAGCATTAATCTAATAGAATATGATATTTATTAAGGGAAAAATATAAGAATGCCCACACCCTATGTGTAGAAACCTACCACTATTATCACAGAAGTTTTAGCTTTATTTCTCAGACAAACTCTTTAAAGTTAAACATCCATGTTCTGTAAGAGATTGTATAATTAACAGAAACAAATCCTTCCCTACAAATCAGGGAGCCCAAAATTCATATTTCTTCTTCTATAATTTAATTTCATAAATCTTCATATTCATTATAAGAGATAGCACTCTAGCTCTCCACCTCCCTGCTGCAGCCTTAGAAGTCTCGAAGCAGGTCTTGTAGCAATCTAAATAGAGGGTTTTTTTTAAGGTAATAGGCTATCCCAAATGGTTTGGGTAATAAGGAGGAAAAGATTTTCGATAAAGTTCAAGAACTTTCTTTCTCAGCTTCAAATTAAGATATGTAATTTTAATCACTGGTACATCCCTGCTTCTATGCCAGTCCAGATTAAGTATCACAGCACTCTCATGACAGTTCTTAACTGAGCTTTAGGAATCTTCTACAAAAACCAGTTTTTCAAGCTGGGGTATTATAAAGAGCATTTGTCAAGAAAGCTGTATCGGGTCCAGGTCCCAGATCCAGTTTTGTCCCAGACACCTTTTTGGCTGGAAGGAATATGTCATTCATCCACAGATACCAGAAAATTGCCCTTTGAACAGAGTGCTTGGGCCATTGAAAACACTGGGTCACTTCCTTTCTGGACAGAACTTTTTGAGTGTTATCTGTTAGAGCATGCTTCCTTTTGGTGTTAGCTGGCATTCAGCATCCATTGTTGTTAATTTTCATACTTAGTTTGAGCATGATGCAAGAAGCAACCTGTGAGGGGACAAAGAGTCATTGGGACCTTCGGCTTGCAGGTGTTTCCCTTGGCTACTTCCAGTTGCTATTAGTCTGCTGGGTCATACTGATGCCACAGACCCTCTACTGTTGAGCATCCAGCTCTAAGGCAGCTTTTGTGACAGATTTACACAGATAAGCAACAATATCAGAGAAAAACCCAAGCCATAGAGCTTTTCTATAGCTAATCATTCATGTCCTGGCTTTATGTAGATGTCCAGGGTATGTCTGAGGAATCACAGCAGTTAATGCACCAATGAGTAAGTGCTTGTCTCACAGCCTGGGGCTAGGAAGTTAAGATAAGGATAAAGCAAATATGGTTCTGCACATTACAAGATGGCTTTAAGGTGCCTTTTGTGTATCAGAAACGCAGTATGATCCCAGATCAGCCATCTGAGGCAACAGCACCCTCCAATGAGCTGTCCTGTGTAGAGCTCTATCCACTGTTATAGTCCTACAGAAGGAAAAAAGGAAACAAAACCTTACACTTAGGATATCTTCAGTAAAAACCTCCTTTGAAAAGGAGGTTTATAGGGCAAAAATTTAGGACAGAATGTGAAACTGCTGGAGGGATCTTTTGTTTGTTTTGCTTTTCTAAGCCTGAGACAGTTCATATTTTTCAACTTCTACGAAACAAATTAAGACAAAACTGTCCACAGTTTTTTTGCTTAAAATTACTTTTTTATCCTACCATCAGCAACATAGAAAGTTTCAGCTATTGTTAACTTGTCTTCCCCTAGAAAAGAATCTACAATAATCTTCAAGTATACATTTAGGTGAAGTTAAAAGCCTACAGAACATACTGATTTTTCCTAAGGGTTGATATGAACTTGGTTTCCCAGTGTGATAGAGCTAACAGTCAAAATGAAATATACCAAATGTGTCCAGAATCCTAAATATTCAATACAGTACTTTTCCACTCTCAAGCTGTCCTACACATCGTCACAAAGCTCACTGTAAGACAGCATTGGGAATGTTTGTTTCAATGCATTTGTGCCCACAATTGAATCCTGTAACCTCAAGAACATCATCATCATCAATCTTCTTCCTAAAGCGGTCAGCAAGCTCAAAATGTATCTATGTGATATTTAACTCAGGCATAGGTTCATGTTCATACAGAAATACCTATATATAGCTCCCTGTAAATGAAGCGTCTGTCCTCACCTCATTTTCAAACAGGCTTTTTGCTGTAGGCATAGTATAAAGTAGGCACACTTTAAAGAACCAAGCAGTGTTTCATTGTGCCATGTAAATAAATGTGTCCATTCCATGTTAACTTGGACTTTTTTATCCCACTACCTTCTGTGGAGTATATAGGTATATTCACTGTTACAAACACACAGGTATTCACAGGGCTGCACTGCTCAGTGTTCACAGATCAGTGAACAGTCTGCTCCCATTTAGCAGTGACACTGCTAAACAGCAGTGGAGATTCTCTAAGGAGAAATGCTTTTCTGAACAGGCAACCTGAACTCAGGAAGATGCATTAAATGAGCTTCCATCAAAATTTTGAAATAGTCCAGCTGACAAAGACAGCAATCTTCAATTGGCTCTTTCTTAATTGCAAAGCCAAGTTAAGGAAATTTGGATTCTTGCAAAAGAAAGGGAAAAAAATAGGGTGTTCCTTAGTATCTATTTGTACTTCCTCTCACCTTTCAGGAAATGCAACTCATTAGTACACAGTCATTCAGCACACTGCTTCCTACTGATAATACAATAACTGCTATCTAAGCAGACAGAACATGATCTAGGAGAAGGGGGCCCTCCCTGAAACAGTTGCTGTTACTGATATGTTTTGCTGTATTATTTCATGTTACACACCTCACTAAAATGGTTTGACATAAAGACAGAAGCAGCATCTGTACTGTCCTAGACAGGAGGCAGTGAGAAAACCTGCCTCACCTGCATCGGCATGTCCTCAGATGATTGAGTCAGGCTGCAGTAAATGAGCCAGCACTGTTCCAGTCTGTGTTAAAGCTGTTCTGTCACAACTGCTGACAGTCTGCACAAGGGCATCTGGCCAAGATGCTCTGGGGAGAGGTAGGGCACGTACTCCAAACATCAACATTTTCTCCATGAGGTTTTGGGGTTGTTTTTTCTAAGTTTTGAAAGTCTTTTGGGAAAGATCTATTCATAGCTCTGCAGCCATTATAGAGGAAGACCCACTTCAAGAAGAATGAGAAGCAAACAGCAATACAAGCTTTTTCTGTCTTTTCAGCTCTCTTTAATGTTTTGGTAATGCATGGCATTTATAAAAAATTTGGCTATTTTCATCCCAAGATAGTCACATCAAAAATATTCTAGGAATAAAATTCAAAAGGAAAGGTACTGAACTTGGTTACTTTTTTTAAATTACGTAAGTTTAGTTTAGCAAAATATTTCTAAATAATACAAGGAAAACATGTATAGGTACTGAATTTTTTAATTAACAGCCAGGGGCCACTGATTTTGTGACTGAACAAGGAGAATTAATAAATTCTTTTATTAGCAACTTGCTCTAATCAGCAATTTAGCTGAGAAAAAGAACAGCGCAGGTGCAGTATGTTAAGACCCTCTAGAGTATCTGTCAGACCTCAGGTAACAATAACTAAATTAAAGACATTAATGCATTAAAATAAAAAAAAACCAAAACCAAAACTGTTTACTGACCTGAAACATTGAGGAAAATTAACCAGCAGAAGCAAAATCATCTTGTTGTACCATTTACATAATTAACCTAGCTTGGTTGAAGGCTTCTAAATTAGAAATAAAATAAAAGGATATGTTGGATGCTTACATTTTCTAAATGACTTGTCCATATAATTTGCAGGTCCATTTTGCATGTGGGTGCACATTCACTCCAGGGCCCTACGTATTCTCAGGACATACAAAAGTATTCTTGGATGTAATTTTCGTATAATTTGACTGAAAAGTTGTGGTTCTCTGCAACAAAGGCTGGGAGTTCTAGGAAAAGAAGGCAGCAAGAAGAAATAATTGACTGATATTATTTTATATCATAAGAATAATTTGAATCAGACAAGGTAGTCTCAAAAATACCCTCTGCCATACCTAAGCCTATGCCTGAGAGGGAAATAGGGGTGGGAGACACAAAGCCAGAAAAGGCAAAGAAAATCCCTATTTTCTCTGACTACCCTCAACTCTGTGTATGAGGAAGCACATTAAACAAAAGGAGATTATCTTCAAGCGAGGTGTTGAAAATGCTGCGTTTTGTTGCAACAAAATTTACTGACATCACTCACAAAGTTCCTTATAATTTTTAAAGTTTTTGCTATTTTAAACATTTCAGTTTACTGAATGTTTCCTCTGTTTATGGTTTCTTTTTCAGACTTGAATAGCCGTCCAAACAAAAATATCTAAATGTTAATCTAACATTAAAATCTAAATAATCTGTTTAAATAGTGTACATTGACACTATAGGTATCAAATGTTATAAAAATATAGGTATAAATATAGGTATAAAAATGTATGTTCTCAGGTCATCATTTCCCAAAGGTATGGACAGAAGAGTACATATGAAGCATGGCCCCAGATTCCCTTTCCAGCACAAGGCCTTTCCACTCCAACGCAATTGGGTGCACATTGAAGGTTCATGCCATGTCATGCATTTGAGTGCTGAATGTACTTGATATGAAGGCATCTGAGGGAGAAGCCTCTGACAGCAGCTGTGATTTGTTTTTGGCAGGTAGGTATCTCTTTATTCTTTGAGTGGTAGAAATATGTCACCATTTAAGAAGGAAACATTGTTTAAGTAGGAAAAAAATCTTTCTGCATCTCTGTGTATACTAAAACTGTCACTTCTGAAATGAATTCTCTTCCAGAATAAGGGTAATGACTTGTCACCTCCGCAGTTTGATCCTTTGCCCTTTCATCATGGCTTGCAATGGGAATGCAGCACTCTGAGCAGTACAACCACTCAGGGAAAGCCCTAAAGAATGGAGAAGGCATACTAAAACTCAAAGAAAATTATTCTGACAAACCTGTGTTTCAGAGTCATTCATTTCTGAATCCCCTGCCTCCTTGCTTAAAAAGTTTCCTTCTGCTCCACCACCTCTGTGCCTGCATCTTACATGGCTGAGCAGTCTCTCACTACACACAGTATCATTTAGGGTAGTTTCTCTAATATTGCTATCAGGGTAAAACTTCTTCCTTGGATGTGTTTAATATGTTTCAGATTCATCTGCATTTCTTATCTAGGGACCCAACACTTCTATAGCTTGCTGTAAAACAAAGCTGTTTAAGATTTCTTTTCTTCTACTTTTACTTGTGATCCTATAAAATAAATGATTTTGCTATTTTAGTGATCTTTCAATATAATGAAATGGATCCTTCTAAAATCTCTTTTTCCAATGCTAACAAGGTGTGTGTCAGTAAGTTTTCAGGTAGGTAATACTCTTTATAGCTGAAAAACACTTGTGTGCCTTACGATCAGTTCTAGAATTAGTAGTTTGCCCCATTCATCAGTAGTTTACTTCATCCATTCTGAGGTACAAGTTTCCTGCAGCAGTGCACAACCATTTCGGTTACTTTTTTTATTGACCACATTCAAATTCACAGCCTTGAAAATTCATCACTGGTCCAGCTTTTAAGTTATCCCTCTCATAAAACTGTAACAGGAGGCTAACTGGTATAGGAGAAGCACAGAGAAATTTCTTCTGCTGAACCGTGACTTTGGAACCAGGGACAAGATACTAATCTCATCACTCAACAAAAAGTGAAAGATCCCTCCCTTTGACTTCTAATATAGTAACACAGGATAATCTAAAGTGTCAATATACACTCCTCCTTCCTTTCAAGGCTACAGAAGATCAGGACCAATTGGATTACAGAGAGTACCAACCTGGTTTAGGATAATGCTTTAAGTACACAGTGATAAGCAGGATAAATAGGAAACTATTTCCACTGGGACACCAACACAAGACGTTTGCATAGACTATAGAATATAGGCTAGAATAATGCACCATCTCCCTTGTTATTCAATGCAATGACCCTGCCACCAGAATTAACTCCTGAATTGTACTCTTGGAACTACAGGAAAAACTGCTTTGAGTAAAAGGCATTTTAGTTTCTTTTTTGGAGTTCTCCTGTACTTTGGGTCTGCAAAAACCAAAGATGATTCATCTGAATTTGTCATGGTTACTGTTATAACAGAGGCCATATACAATTCTCAGAAGGAAAATGGAGGGTCTCACTTTGATCAAAACCAGAAAGTTTTTATTTTGATCTCTTACAAATAGTCTTAACTGATCTATTAATCTGTACGTCATTTTTATCTTTGAGACACGTTACTCCAATAGGATTGATTCACCTTCTGTATCCACAAAATGGAAGGGCTGGTGTTAAGAACAGCAATTTAATCAATTGCCCAGAGAGCAAGGCCATGTGTGCAATTTCTGCACAATGAACTTAGCGCATCATTTGAATTGTAAAGCATCTAATTAGATAATTTACAACCAACATTTACAAATTAGACAGCTGAACCTAAACTATGTGAAAGGTTTCTTTTTTAGTCTAATTTGTACTTGTGTAAAGTGAAAGTTTTTAGCTTTCTTTTTCTGCCTGCGATAGAGATATTGGTCTTCAAATAGCTGTAATTAAGGATGCAAGCAATATGCGGACTGAGAATGATTTACAGCACATCAGCTTTGTTCTAAAGCAAAGGCAGAAAACAAAGACATGCCAGTGAGAAATGAATTTCTTTAGGACAATTAATTATTAGGCCCTTCATGCCAATAACAGTGAAATAATTCATGTAAGAAAATACTTTTATAAATTGTTAGATGAGACAGTAAAAAGCTGATTATAATACAGCACATTGTAACAAGAGATTGGCCTCAAGAAGGTCCTCTTCAGCCCTCCACTATACACTTGGATATAACACAGTGACTTTGGGTGTTTCGCATATGGCTTTGGAGGGTTGGACTAGATTATCTTTAAAGGTCTTTTCCAACTCAAACCACTCCATGTTCTGGTGTTGATGTGATAAACTACTGAGAATATTGACTAGGTGAGAAAAGTATCCAAATATGTCAGCTTTAATAAACTTCTGCTGTTTTCAGCCTAAGCTCCTTCTTCATACATACTGCCCCTCTTCCCAATAGAAATGAAAACAGTGAGAACCTCCAAGATGTCTTTCCAAGATGGAAAGTATAAAAATAAAAATTGTGGAAAATGTGGGTCATAACCATTTGCAAGATCAGGGCCCTTCTTGTAGAGAAATTAAGAAATGTCATAGACAAGGAGATGTTTTGTATCACCTTCTCACTTTCTATCATAAAATTAACAGTCAATAGGAAGAAATGGATCTTAATTATTGCTCCCTACCTTTGCAAAACAAGGCTATTCTGCATGACAGATTTAGAAGCCAACTTTAAGCATTCATTTATTTTCTTAGAGTGCCTTAAAAATCAGCTCACTCATTGCTTTTGCCACAGAGGCTTATCACCACCCAACAGCCAGGGCAATTCTAAACAGTAACACCTAATTCATCAAGTTTTGCATTTCTGGTCAAAGTTAAAGTTACCAAGAATCACTTGTTTCCACCAGAGCAACATCATCTAAATCAAACCTAACTGCTTTGATAGTCAAACAAAATGGAAACTCTCTAAACCAGGGTTTGGTTTTTTTCCATGTTTCCTTCCACTTCCCCTCAAAATTGGCTTCTGGAAAAAAAATAAAAAGCCAGAACTCAGCAAAGGAGGAGGAGAAAGTACAACATAACCAGAGGGTTGCTTTAAAACTACCATGAGGAGGAGGGGAACTAAAAGCTAAATATTTCCTTATATCTACTGTTCAGAATAATGCCAAGCTTTGTGGGTGCTACAAGCTTGCTGCAATAAATGTGATGTAAGTACACAGAAAGACAGATAGACTTAATTCAGATCATATTCAAGTATATTAAGTGCTTGAACACTGCACAGTTTTAAGAGCTTCCTAGCTTCAAAAGCATTAAACTTTCCCTATAAAGGAGCCAGGCTATCTGCCACTCTTAATATCCTCCCTTTGAATTCTTCCTTTGCTAGCTAGGACTTGGCCAGAGTGAATCTGAGTGAGAGAGTTTTAATGTATTAATACATAAAAAGCAATTTCAAGTGAGAAAGAAAAATAGTTGCTTCAGAGTAAGGAAAAAATTTATGGTCAGAAAAAAGTTTTTAGAAATGCAAATGGAAGTTTGGCACTTTATTTTTCCATATGTTTCCTGCAGAGAGGGTAAATCACAGCAAATTGTCCTGGATTCCTGAAGAACAAAGAGAAAAGCAAAAAAATTCTAAGTCAAAATAAGCAGGAACAAAAGATTCCTTTGCTGAAGTTATAGGGAAAATTTCAGAAGTACAAACCCTGTAGCAGTCTGAATACTTAATAGTGAAAATGGAAAAGTATAAAAAATTAACATAGTTTCTGAAAAAAGCAGAAAGCATTTGAAATTCCTTTCCTGAGACTCATTTCAAAGTTATCAAAAAAAAAAAAAGATATGAGACATGTTTTCCATATTTTGGTATTAGATAGGTTGATCTGGAGACATTTTGCTCTTTATTTCAAATGCTTTTAACATCCAGTTCAAATAAAAAACTAGAGAAGATTCAGTAACCCAGAAATTTCATCTCACAGTCTTTAATTTCCTTCAGTGCTTTCAAGTTTTGCACCCAAAATTAGAGGTTAGTTGAGCAAACCTTTTACAAATCAACATACCAATTCAAGTCACATGTACTCTTCATGAATTCAAAAGGAGTTGTTAGAAACACCAAAATAACAGCAGAGCTGTTCAGAACATGTCCCCCAAAATGGAATCTATTTGATAGGTTGCAGAGGTAAATATTGTTCTTCTAAAACAGCCTTTATAATCCTGGGACAAAGTCAAGCAGGGGGAAGGTTTTAGAGTATGCAAAGTGACCAATGGTTTATATTTCATATTTATATTTTAATCTCATATCAAATTCAGAAATTTCAATTAGTTTGCCTGCTTTTCCAATACATTTTCATGTATAAGACTGCATTTAATGAAAGTCTTTTTAATGATTTTCCAGTTCCTTTTAGTATTCATATTTCCACATATTTGCCCTCAAAGGCTTTTGATGCATACTATAATAGCACAAGTCTAGTGCTATTTGTCTTAATCCTATTTAGGTGAATGAGTAATGCTCTACTGAAAGAGCTCTGTACAAGCCAAAAGTCTATCAAGATTTTCACCAACACGTTTCATGCAACTATGTATTTTCTTCTTTCCTCTTTCACTGTTTACAAGCTTAAATCTTCAATTTCTCAACCATCATCAATAGCAAGAGCACCTTTCTTCTAACCCTGTTTTTATTTGTATAGTTTCAATACTTTATTTTCAGCTTTTGAAATCAAAAGTATTGAAATAGTCATAATAAACCTAAGATTTAATTAATAAATTAATTTTATATACATAATATAGGTGTGAAAAAAGGTAAGGTGCCTAAGTTTAGATGTGTTAAATGAGATTTTTAGAAAGGGCGAGCCAATTAATTCTTGAAAATAACTTCCCCTTCCAGGAAAACCCCAAATTTTTTATTATTTTTGAAAAATTTGGCTAAGCAGTAGAGAGTGTTTGACATTTATTCGGTTACCATATCGCACCATCTTAAAAATAGTAATTTTAATATTCAACTATTATTTCCCAAATGTAGAGGAATCAATATTTAATAATCTACTACACTACTCCCCCCGCTGGCTAGTCATCTTCATTACAGATCATTCTATACGAGGCCACAGTAAAACAGGTGTCAATTAAAGAAGAGGAATTATGTCCCATACCACCTTTCATATAACAAAATCCTTGCAGTACACCTGGCAAAGCTGTTTTATTACTAACATTACAGATGAAAATGTATGAGTTTATTTGGGGCAGGAAGGAAAAGGAGAAGAAAAGATAAGGAAAGGGTAATAGTTTTGTGTTAATATCTTATATTTGTTAATAAGAATGCAATTACTTTGTGTGGTAAGATAGTCACCAAAATCTAACACAGTAGATGAACATAATTTTTTATGTGGTGGCTATTCTTTATACCATTTTGACTATTTTTTATGGTCTTATTAGTTTTGTAAGGTGAATGTAATTGATTTTCTAAAGGCAAGTGTCAGCATTGGTTTTTACAGGAATTTGCTGTGTTCCGAAGTTCTTTCTGGCAAGCTACTTTTAAGCCTCTATCCTTTTCAGCCTAGCATTCTGGCAAGCTACTTTTAAGCCTCTATCCTTTTCAGCCTAGCATTCTGTCTCATGTTTAATATTTTCAAATATATATGCTAACGGGAACACATCTTGATAAAAACTTTAACATACAGCCTGCCAACCTGTGACATCCTAATTCCACTTTAGGCCTACTGTAAGCTTAATATCTCAAATGAAGGCAAAGGTTTTCCAATAGCACGTTCAACCAATTGGAAGTAAACAGGGAATAGGGCTGACCAACATATCAAATAACTGAACACTGAAAAGGTCAAAATGGTCTGATTTACAGTACTGTCATGTTGCGCGTGGTGTGTGAGGCATTTTAATGCTCATTTCACATTCTACAATGACGATGTCTGTAATGAATAGGAAATGACATATTATGAATTTATTCTTGTGATGATAATTGTAGTGAGAATAGTGAATGGTACAACAAATCTAATCCATCTTCATGACAATTTAAAAACTGTAATCTGATTGCAATCGTGGGGTATTTTTCAGACACTTTCTAGAAGAAAACTAATTACAATTAAGCAGCAAAAAATGTTGTATTTACCAGGCATATTAAACCCATATTTATTGGAAAGTTGTGTCATCTGTGTAAATCTTATACAAAAAGCTTTCCTTTAATTGCATGGAAACTTTGATTTTCCTTTTATTTCAGCGTTGTATGTTATAATTTATTAAAAGAACTTTAAAGATCATCAACTCTAAATAACACATTAACAGAGGATAAAGAAAAGAATTGGAAAATCTTGAGTTATTCTAATAATAATAAGATATTCCCTATGTAAGATAATAGGACATAGTGATATATTGCATTTAATAAACCTCAGTGTTTAGAAAATCAGACTCTCTGCTACAAAAAACAAGGCTTAGTTACTTTGTAGATTTCGGAACCTTTTTCTTAGGAGCATGGGAGGAAACAGGCTTTGTTCCAGTGAAAGACACAGCAGTACACTTCCTGCAAAGTCAAAGACAATAGTTTCTGTACCCACAGTTTTACTAGAAACAGGAGCCACAATATTTGCATGTGCCATGTTATTTCAGTTTCTACCAAAAATTTAAGCCCCACCCTACCCCCCAAGCACCCTACCATCTGATTTCAATGCTCAGAATTAAATATTGGCTCCACGGCAATCTCTTGCAAAAATTAGACTGAGTGACCTTGCTGGGACCAGGACCTCATCATTGCTTGCTAAGAGTTTCTGTCATCCCCTCTGTCTACCACTGATGACACTCATACAACACACCAGGTCTAAAGTTCCTCAAACCATTCAAAAATTTGAATTTAAGTTCAAGGACCACTTCTCTCAGATATCCTGCCTTTGCTTCACTATAATTTCAATGTTATTTTCTGTTTTAATTCCATTGTTTTCTTACTGTCTGGGTAATTGAATCAAGTCTGGATTATAATGTTGCTCCTAACCCAGGCTTGAAATCATACATAGGAGGGCTCATTTAATGGATCATTGCTTGCCAAGTTTACATAGTATTGCTTGGCTTGCAAACTGGTTCTGTATGTATCTTGTTACACAGCTGATGTTCTTGTAACCGTGCTGCTGTATCAACTGAAATTTATGTTTCTGCTTAAGATTTACTTTGGGAATGATTTATTTTGTTTTCAAGAGTAATTTGTATTCTAACAGGGCCTCTTCTAGTAAATGCAGAAAGCATTCTCTGAAAGGTTTACATAAGCAAAAATAAAAATTATAATGACAGACTAATTTTCATGGATGAACTTTTAATAGAAGTGCTCTAGTAAACGGCAACAATTTGCGTTCACTTGTAGAATTCAAATCACTTGATATGTTGATTGTATTGAATTAGTCACCTGTATAAGTCATGGGTGTTGACTATTGAATTTTTTTAAAAGGTCTTTATTGATTTTTAAGGAGAAGATGTGTTTAAAAGGTGGCCCACTAGTGTAATTCTGCTCATTATAAAGTGCTAAATAGCTGAAGGGGACTAAAAGAGTATTTGGAAAAAGAGAATCTATTTTTAACTAATTAGCTTTGAATCATTTGTCTAGCTAATCCATGTTTTCAATCTATGGCAGTATTTGGAAGGTAATTGAAAACCAGCCTTCTAATAAATGTGCAGACTGCCCTAAATAGGAAAGATTACAGTGCTTATGAAAGGGGATGGAAACAGCTTCAAACAGGTACTGTAGGACTGGGGGCACAAGCAATGTCCGAGTGGTCACTGAGATGCCCTGAATGTGTGCACATCTGAGTTAGTTCTCACATTGCGAATTAGACACCAATCTGTTAAAATCATAAAACACTGACAATAAGATTAGAGCAATTAAAAGTTGAGGCCTTAAGCTGAAAAATTATTTTGGTTTAGGTAAACTGTATCACTGACTGGGATGGGGTTTTTTACACATAGTCAGTAATGATAAATAACTTTAGTTTGGGAAGAAAAAAACCAAGAATATTTGGGGAACAATGAATCTTATTAAACTTTTGTAATTTTGAAATGTCTGTAATGATCTAAATGTATTGTAGTTTCAAGTCTTAAATGCCTTCTCTTTGGTTTGCCTATATAATTGAGCAGTATAAGAGAAAAGAAAAAGCTTCTTCGGTTTTTTAAAAGATTTTAGAAACAGTCAATACTGCAGTCCAGGAAGGGAATGAATAAGGTATGGCTCATTGAAATAGGGTGGTACAAAGAACATCTTAAGATGCACAAACTAGAATGAAACAAATACTGTAATTAAACAGGCAACATAAATAAAGCCTTGTATTAAGATAAAGCAACTAAACAGACAATGTTCAGAAAAAGAAAAGGGTTATTTAGCAGAAATCAAAGAACTGGCTAGAAATCTAGAAAGTTGTCATGCTCTGCCAAACTTCACTAGGGTCAAAACAGAAAGAGAGCCAACCCTAATCAGACAACGTACATCTACCTGCAAAAAGGACACTGAAAGCACCCAGAATGTTTATTAGTTTCTTTCAAATTTCATGTATCAAACTACTTTTTGTAGATGATACCTGAAGTCTTTCCCCTGTCATTCCTTTGTGCCTTGAAATTTTCCCTTGTTATAGTAGATATACCCATGTTCTAACAACTGAGTTAATTGCTTTCTAACATGGCTTTTTATCCCATATTAAATGTACTTGGAAATTGGGACTGGTTTAAGTTGTAATGTGTAATTTCTGGAGGATTATGCAATTGCTATACTTATATCTCACTTCAGACTTCTATTGTCTGAAGCAGTCTTGATGAAACCACCCAGCATGGTGGGTTTATGAAAACGCACAGCTGAACTACCATTAGTCTTCAGAAACAGAGGATGCAGTCTTCAAACAAAGATAGTATCCAAAACCTACTGGCTCCACTTCACATAGAAAAGTGGCCTTTAATCTCAATGTTGCACTGTGTTCCTTTGTTCCAATATGATGCAGTGTATGCACTTAGTTTCTTTACCCTTTAAAAAGAGGCAGGAACACAACAGCAAATAATTTTGAGCTTTGGATCTAGTAATTGTCATTGTATTCACCATAAAACTCCTGTGCTACTTCCTGACTTTGAAGCACTTTATGAAAGATATTTATTGTTGTTTTCTCCCACAAAGAAAAAGAAAACTGAGTAGAAATAATTTTAATTACCAACTAAGATAAAGCAAATGTTTTTGAGAAAGATTAAGTATCAAAAAACTCTGCATTAATGTGAGAAGAAAAAACCCCAAACAAGTAGCATTTACTTATTTTATTTGTATTTCTGGACATCCTGAAGAATAGGCAGTGATATTTTAAGTAACCTCACTTGACTTAAAAATGCAGTGCCTGTAAATAATATCTTAAGTGCAACAAACCTATTAAGATATAACCAAACATCGGTAAACTAGACAGCGTAAACACTTCAATACTTTGGTTCTATTTCTAATTCTCCAAATGTCTACCTCAATTTTCAAATAGGAGATCTTCAGTGTTTACAGATCCATTACTTTTATCTACTGTTCTGTTAGTTTTCCATGAAACAACTGCGCATTTATCATACCACTAAGTAGAATTCTGGACCACAAAGAAAATAATAGTAATATTGAAATATTGTTTTGTCTCCTTCCTGTAACTCCCCCCCATACTTGTCTTCATCATCCTTTGAAAGATGCTGATGCTTGGAAAACTAGCTCCTAAAATCTAAGCTGCTATGAACAAGTCTGAAAAATCCACACTGTACATGATCTGTTTTGATCAAACTTCGTGGAAGTTAATGGAACTATGCTTGTTAAGATATTTCAGTGAAAAAATGTTCTGCTGAAATACTCTGAAAGCAAAACTACTTTTTGCAGAGAATTAATGTTGATAACAATTTAGCCAATAATTTTTTCTTGGAGGGAAGTGAATACTATTACAGTATTTTGTGTATTCCTCTGGGATGTGAAAGTTTTTCTGGTTAAGTCCTATGGGATCCATTTGTGTATAAAAAATAAGCAGCAATGGGGATTTAAATTCAGTTCTAAAGTAAATGGGTTGTGAGCACAACCTGCCAAGCAGAGGCTGTAGGGAATCTTTCTTCTTTGGGTATGCTCTTGCATGCTGCCACAGTTCTGGTTTTCCCCTGGGAGTTATTTCTAATCCAAAGCCTGTAAGGGCACAGCAGGGCAGGGAAATGCTGCAGTATTTCTGAAGACACCATGTTATGTGAAGCTGCTCCAGTTCGAAGTTCACTCAGTCTTTGGGAGCAGAAAACGGGACATTTTAGTGTCTTAGAAACTTGCAAGGCAGGGCTATACCGTTCCTGTTCCACTGTGAAGTTGATATGAATAATCTCCTTCTTCCTTCTGCCTCCCCGGTGAAATTGCTAATAGTGGGGGTTTTGGTTTTCAATTTGGTTTGGTTTTTTTTCAGAAATTACTTTCAAACATATCATTAGCCGTGTATTTTCAGGAGCCACTTGAATAATAAGAGCTTGTATTGTTTTGTCGCTTTTATTGAACGAGATCTCTCAGCACACAGCAGGCAGTTTAGTGTCACTGGCCATCATTTAACTACCCATGCCCTCTTTGATTCATTCCCCAAAGTTGTAGAATTGATATTAATTTTTAAGAATTGGACAGTAAGATAAATGATTTTGGTTTTGTTTTACCTTGACATAATAAAAAGGTCAGAAATAATTTATCTTGGCATGACACAGACTGACCAGGCAGACAGAGCTTCCTGATAATTTGCTTAGAGAAAGCACTTGTTACCACCAGCTCAAACACCTGGATGTTGAACCTAAAAGCCCTCTCCCCATCTCTGTTTCTTTTTTTAATTATCTTTGGTGTACACTGATTTAAAGGGAGTAAAAGGTGATTGAGTACAATGCTATTTTTGAAGGAGCCAGAGACATTAGCTATTTCCCTCTGGTTCAGTCCTCTCATCCTTTGCAGCGTGAAGAGGATTCAAATCCACTCTGATGTTAGGATTTATTTGACAAAACACAAAGCAACACTAAAAACTGTCTCAATCAGAAACACTAGGCCTATGTTTTGCCATGCTCAACCACAACACCCCGTGCATTGCAAGAACACGCTCTTCAGCTACCTATCTCCCATATTCTGTTCAAATATGACTGTCTACTTCCTTTTGGACTTTTTTGCTTTTCCATAAAAATTTGCTTGAAAGATGATATGAATGAGTCTGGGTTTGCAACATGAGTCACAGTTCAGTCACCAACATTTTAATGATTTCAATTATTTACTAGACAATAGTAGAACTGAAGAAAAAATTGACAGCCTGTCACAGACAATGCTAGCTAAGTTGTTTAAATCATCCCTAGCCATGTTCTAATTTAGATCATTATTAATTTCCTGCCAGGAAATCACTGCCCTAAACCTGTCTTTAATTCAGACATAAGTCATTCTAAACTCTCATACAGACAGCTGATTGAACCCAAGACTTTTGTCTCATTACAAAGCGGAGATTCTTTCAGGCAGAAGACTGTTCTAGGCATTTAATATTTTGAAACAAAATGTACTGTATAATTAATTGAGTATGAAATGCGTTGTTCATCACAGAATTAGTTTATCTTTTCAAGAGTTTTCTGGCTGTATGCAATCAATCATTCACATTTCACAAGCTGCTGTAGGTTTATGAATTTTCACTTTTGATACAATTGAGTTCTAACTGTGTTGCAAAATGAATACAAACCACTATCTGGAGGCAAACCAAGTGAAACCCCTCTTGTTTTATCTGGTAAAATAAAATGTTAAGTCATTAATCATCCTCCTCTTCATCACTTTTCATTTTTTTCTGGCAAATGATTTGTATTCCAGCCATGTGGGGGATACTAGCAGAGAACAAATAAATCTGAAGTGACAAAGCAGGAAATATTTCCTAATTACCAAGACTGCTGAAGAGGGCTAGAAAGCAGAGACAAAGAAAACCTGCAAAAAGATTGCTTTGTGAATCATCTTGTTTGCTGAGCATGAGACGTGTTTGTCATGTTAGCCTCAGTTGTTAACTTCCTTCAAAAGACAAGGAACTGTAAACGGGGGTGCCACCAAGGAGGAGGTACCCAAATACCCCTTCATTACACTCCAGAAGAGCCAGCCTGAGCTTGTAAGTGTCAGGGTATTTGCTTTGAACTTATTTAAAACAGAAGGAAAGGGGTCAAATTCTCACTGATTTTCCACTTTTTTTTGCATGGGCCGAGTAATAGACTGAGAAAATGCGGCTTCACTACATTGCTCTGTTTCACCCCTCTTTTCAAATTAAGCGTAAAATAGCTGACCACAGAGAGAACTGGATTATGCTTTCTAGCCTTCAACCTGTCTGACCAGAATGTGTGGAAGCCTGGGGCATTTAGACACTTTTTTCCCTTTCCCTAACACCCCGTTTTCCATAAGATTGAAACCTGTGTCCCCTCATCAATACTAAATGGGGAGACTATACCCAATACTGCAACAACAGTCCCATCATGAAGATTCTATTCCTGTACCAGTACTTGATAACATACATGTACTAAAAAAATACTGTGTGCAAGCTACTGAAATATGATGACAGTAAAATTTGTCTCCACTGTTACTTTGCAGAAGAAATACTGAAGAACTTTCTTCGACCAGGACTCACATGCCCTAGAGAAACTATTCGTGTTTCCTTTAGACAGTGCCTTTGTTACAAAGGGACTGACAGCTGTAAGAAAAATGTCTGCAGAATAAATAACATGTTATACTCCACTAGGTGCTGTAATAACACCCCATAGTCTTTTAGGAGATCTTGCTGGTGGATTTGTGCTATTTTGATGATAGCTGTCAATTCATGGTTCCTCAGACCATTTGACAATAGGGCCCCTACTGTGTTATATAAAACATGCACTTTAGCTTTAAAAGCTCAAAGCTTTAATCAAATTTGAAATGCCAGAGTGGAAATTTCGAATCACTGTCAGTATGACTTCACTTATGTCTTCAGGTCTGACAATCTCAAAAAATACTTTCTTAGCTTTACAGTATCAAATGGAATTAGCTTAAATACAGTCATAAGAATTTATAATAAGGAACCATTTTTATTGCTTTATTTCTCTGTTCACATGGAAAGCAGTATGCAGAGCCATGTTTTCACTGTTTTTGCTTTTTTCAGTGGAAGCCTTAAACTGTCTTAATCTTCACCATTTTGGTTTTCAATGACAAGACAGATGTTATTAGAGGTTTTTTTAAATAAAATAGACTACCTGATAATAAACTAATATTAAAAAATATCCTGGAAAACTGCTTTTGACATTTAAGCTGACTCAGACACTCAGCATTGTACCACAACATCTTTAATGGCTGATCTTTAACACTCTTCCCCAGTAAATAAATGTAAAACAGAAGTCATCAACCAAAAAAGCAAATTTCAAAATTCCACATTTCTACTTCCCATTGAGGACCCAAACACAGTGAGAGAATTACGGTTCCTGTCATCATTATTATTCAGAGAGGAATCCAACTAGGATTGAGATACAACAGAAAGCCTGTTATTTTTTTAATCGTTTGAGTATTTCCTGAGCTTTGGTCCATGAGAGCTCTCTCTCCAAAGGACATAGCTGTTTAGAGGTAATTTTCTTTGCGCTGATCTTGCAGTATCTCTCTGCAAGGGGGAAGGACGGCTTAACTTTGAGCATTCAATAAATTCTCCTGGTAGTTTTACCAGTTTCTGAGTAAGTGCCACAAAACCCCATGGAAGCAATGGCAAATGCAAGTGGTCCTCAATGTGATGGGAGAGTGTGGCGGTGTGCTCCTCTGGCCTCTGCTCCTGCGTAAGCCATAACCACCAGTGGGTGGGGTGATGGCTACACCCAACTCTGCTGGACTTTGGAGATGGATGTAACACAGTAGCCAAGGGCTGTCTTGAGCAGGAAGCCAGACATCTTGCTAGTATGCAAATATGACTATAAGTCAATCATCTTACTCTTTACATAATGGACAGTCCAGGGCCCATTGAGCTCTCCTGCACGCCAGGATCTCCTCTTGAGTAGGAATGCCTCCCAAGGTTATTCCTCAAGGTTGAGAGACCCCTTGCTACAACAGATCCTCAGTAGGTGAGTAATAGCATGCTAAACTTTACAGTCTTAGCCAAGTGATATAAAGGATTGATTGTGCATATATAATCCTTTAGACATAAACTGTTGACCAAGTGTGGGACTAGGATTGGATCCAGCTGCACCTAGACTCCTCTCTGTAGAAGGAGTTTAGAAAGCAAGAGGGTCCTTTCTGAACCTCATGATTCAACGGGAGGGTCTCCTTGACAGTATTTTTTGACCGTGTCCTCTATGCATTATATAATCAAAATGTACCTTGCCATCAAATCTTGTTCAACCACTGTCATATTTACCATTGAACTTTGTTAACTCACTGTTTTATATCAATAAAGTATATTTTTGCTTGTCTTTTAGGAGTGAAGTGCAGTCTCACTCCATCCACAACAGAGAGCTTCAAGCCAAGTGCAGTTTAATTCTGTCACCTCAGTCTGCAGGTTTAGGTGAAGGGTTTGAAGATCTACATCCCTCTCGTCTGTCAGGCAGCAAGCCCAGCACATGTCTTATTAGCCTGAAAATGTGATGCCACCACCATGGCCACAGACACAGAATAACTGAGTTTGTCTATCTGCCTGATTCCAGGAGTGGCCAAATCTTTATCAAGCCTCTGGGGTCTTTTTTTTCTTTTCAGTAACGCAGCTCCCACTATGAACCAGGAGCTTCTGAGAATCTTAACAAGATAAGTAAAGGGAGCGACAACGAGTTAGAGTGCAATTGCCAGTGTCAGAGGCTTCCTGTTGAAATCCATTTGGCATGGTCATTCATCTGTATTCCTTAATCTGCCAAGAGAGACTCATCCCATGCTTTACGTCCATGCAAAAGGTAACCTTCTGAGCTGAAACTCTACACCTAGCTAGGTTCAGTACTAGACTTTTATGGTCAGAATAGGGTGTTATATTACAGCTGCCAGAGTCCAGCTACGGTGACTCCACTGAAATACAGTTTCAAGCAAAAACTTAAATCCACTAGTCACTGAAAGTACAAACCTCTCATAACAGCATTATATAACAAACATAAACCTCTCAGTGCACTAATGCAATTCACAGGTGATACTAAATTAAAAATTCTGAACACCACAAGAGTAAAGAGACAACACAAAGGGTACCTGAGATTAAAATTTTCTGAAAATAATTAAAGGAAGAGCATCAAAGAATGCAAACAAACCATGGGAGGAAAAACACAGAAAGATGAAAATCCAAGATGTAATATTGAAAGATAGAAAGGAATAATATATGTAGACATGAATTAATGATATAGTCAGAAAAAACAAAAGGTGTTTTAGACACCTTTTAAGGTGCAGAAGAGACAAAGCAAGGATATGGAAATGCCATGGTGAAACCCTGTTTTCATTTTAGAACAATACATTTCCAGAAAGAAAGTTACAAAATGGAGTTTAACAAAAAAAAATTAAAAATAAAAAAACACTGAAAGAACCACAACATGCAATTCACCAAAAAGATTAAATAAAACAATTACCAAGCAAAAGCATGACAACAGCCCATAAAATAGTCAAAACATGTTAATGCAGGGAATAATAATTTTTTACTGTGGTGCATGAAAAATAATGAAATCAGAATAGAGAAGACTGAATTTTAGGAAACAATTCTGAAAGTGAGTTTACTAGAATGTTTAGCAATGTTGCAAAGGACACATAGAAATCAGCTCATCAACTGGGCTTAAACATGAAATACACATGTGTAAGTGGCATCTCTAGTACACTTCTTAACCTATTTTGATGTATGTAGGTAAATATCTGGTGAATAAGTGAATCCATATCCCATTTGATGAATTTTATCTTTAATGGAATAGTCAAGCAATCAGTTATTTCTGAGCTATTTGTAGGTAAAGATAACTTAATGAATATTCATGCGAATATATAGTGGCAAATACTCTGATGAATATGCAACACACACGAAGTGTTCACAAGTATTTCCTGAAAACTTCTAATTAGAGACTCATCCAATCAAAGAATAGAAATATCACTTAGTTATGTTCACAAAGCAAATGCCAAATTGCAAATCATGAACACAATATGTAATAATCCCTGCACTCTTTCTGTAGACTAAAATAAAATAATTCAAATAAAAGTAACACCAAATTAAGATCAATTTACAGATAACTCTGGAATAAGATAGACTGGCAGTTTTCAAAAATTTGTATTTGCTTTTTTTCTTTACTGGCAAAAAAACTCCTTTTCCTTTATATCAAAGCTACTTAGTATTTACCAAGCCTAACTAGATAATTACACAGAGGTGCCTCACCAGAAAGCCAGACACTGGCTCAAGCTTGTCCTATGCAGAGAGGTATTACCTTGCATTTCTTCCTGAGACCAGAAAATATTGGTCCAAAGCTCTTCTCCAGCAGCACTCAGGAGACAGCACATATACAGGGTCTTAGGAAGGTCCTGCTCTGACTGCCACTTGAGTACATTTGAGACAGATTATGTCACTTGCTCTGTTATTGAATAGTACAATCAACTTAAAACTTTTATTTCAGGGGACAAACTAATAAATCACAGTAGCTTCAGATGACCATTAAACTTGTCAAGATTTCACTTTGCTACTTAAGTTTCTTGTGACTTGACTCAACACAGGAATTTTAATGATGGCCACATAACGTAATGCCAGGCTGACCTTCCCAGTCAGGAAGGGCTCTCCAGTAAGCATTGAGACGACCTAACCTCTAGAGAGGACATCAAAAATAAAATGAGTATGAGCTTAGACTATGTGACGGATGCTGTGGAACAGGATCCAGGCAATACTGTGTGCACTGTGCATACTGGGAGTCTGACTAAAAACTACCACTGTGGCTTATTGCCATTTTACATAAAATTACATAGCTTATGTATACATCATACCTGACATCGGTTCAGAGGGCTAAGCAGAAGAGTGCAAAGATAACCTTTTAATGAACAACACAAGTGTTATGAAAAGAGAGCAATGGAGATAAACTGAGCTTTTATAATTGCTAGTTTAATGGTGTATAAGATATTAAATATGAAATTAGAAGCATAACAGCAAGCTTTACGTAAACAATAGTATTTATAAGAATAACAAACTCACAAAACCTTTAATAAAATTAGACAGCATCCTTTGGATTTTGGTTGAACTTTTTCACAGAAGCTGGACTCATGTATGACCTCCCAAACCAATTATGCTATTGTTGCAACAGCAAGAAAGAAAAAAATATTAAAATGTTCCCGATAGCAGGACCAGAGCAAGCATCTCCTCAGCAGCTCCTTTCTTCCTAGCACACCACCCAGCCCTGTCAGGACAGACAGGTTCTTTAGGGATCCTCCACAGAGCAATGGCACAACAAAGTACAACCAAAACTTAATACTTCAGTGTGGATCCTCTGCAGATCGTGTCTTTTTAACAAGCTGGCCCCAAATCGAGCACCAGGTGTGCACAGTGCTCAGCTGCCCCTTGGGCTATACAACGAACAGCGGGTGTGTCCGGCCGGTGGGGGTCATGCAGGCACTCCAAGGGGCAGTGTACCACATGCTTTTACGCTCCCAATTCCACAACATCGGTCATTCTGATTGGCCCAGGTGCTTGGAACCCCTTTAGAGGGGAAGCAGGTACGTGACCCGCTTATCACGGCTAAAGGCCACCTGCTCCATAGAATGGTGCACTGGAGGTTAAGTGTATGGGGTACCAGCCACATAATAATAACCCAATCACAGCTTTTGGGGATCAATCTATCTCTGGTTGTCTTATTCTGATGTGATTATTTCCCTTTCTTCACATTTAATCTCTAAGCAATTTGAAATTTAGGAAGGAGAGAAATTTCGTACTTCGGAAATGAGTACAGTGTCTGAGAAGAGCACTGCAAGGCAGCCTTTCTCCAGAGTAGCTAATGCACCTTGCCTCAAGCTGGGGGCAATTCCACCTAAAAGATATCAGCTAGATGAGTTGAGGAAATGTTAAATTGGTCATTTGTCAGAGAATTCTTGTCTGAATAGGTAAATTGCAGTGAAATTCATTGTATGACAATGTTGTGTGAGGAAGGAATACCATGTTCTTTCTAAGGAGGGATTTAAGGACAACACTGGTATGCTGCAATCAGTTATATGCATTTGTAAGGCTCATGAAATAAGAGCAAAAATGAAGTCCTACAACACCTGAAGTCTTCCTGCACCATGCAAGTTCTCGTTTGATCTTTCCATCCCTCCTTCTGCCCCCTGACCTAGGAAAGGTAACACAAAGCCACCAAAATCATCGAACAGGGCATGGAAACATAATTTTCCTCATGATCCCCTGGCCTTCCTGTGGCTTACATACAACAGCAATAAATCAGTGATGTTCTTTTCACTCTTACGTAGAGAAATAATTATCTTAATGGTTATTGTAGTTGTGCTGTGCATTTATATTATAACCATCTTTTATTATCACTTAATGATCTTTCTGTTGTCTAAAAAAACCTGGAGTGATTGAGTTTGGTCTTGATTGTTGTTGTTTCTATTTACATAGTATTGAAGCAGTTGCCAAGCAGGGCATAATAAATCTAAATTCTGACATAATAAATAGATAATGTGTTGTAATTGGATTATTTGTAGATTGTCTCACTCAGCAGAAATTTGCATAACACTCAGAAAGACTGTTGCAAATATTGAAAATAAGCAATAGAGCTAATTAAAGGTTTTGTTTACATACGTCTTCTTGAAAACACAGTAAAGAAGGAATTAAAAGTACACCCTCTCAGTTTTCTTAGGAAAGCTTACTCCAGACCTTTTTTAAAAATGGTTGCCTCTTCACTGATTATAGTATATGTGATAGATGATGGAAAGTAGAAGATACCTAATATGTGATCTGTGAGAGTATAGACCACTAGCCAAGGTTATAGAATTGGTCACTCTCATGACTAATCTTTCCCATCAAAACCAAAATTTAAAACTCCATCACTAGCACAAAAAAGATAACGTAGCCAATTCCAGCAGTATGTAATAAAACATTTTTTGATAGATAGACATATATCAACAAATCAATAGACATCTGTGTTCATGCAGGTAGTCTCTGAATTAAAACAGAGAAGTCTATTCAGTTGTCATCCTGATGCATGCAAGAGAGGGATTGGTCTTTGCAGCTTCAAATGCTCATGGTCTGTAACCTAAAATGTGATTTCTGATACCGTTTTTTCTGATTTGGAAGTCTGGCTTCGAGGATCAACACTGCAATGAATGTGCAGGAATAATTAGACCTGAGAAAGGCCTCTATATACCACTGTTACAGCTTTTAGGTCTTTAAATAAAACAAAATATTGAATCTAGTTTGCTTTTATTTTTCATTTAAAAACAGAAATAAAAACACAATAAAACAAACTAAAAATGTTTGTGATAATGTAATTATGTATGAACTTTGGTCCAGATCACCAGATTTCCTGAAGGAGTTAAGTGAATAAATGTCTTCTGGTGATTTGGAGATTGTCTTTCAGCTCAGTTGTTGGGAAATCCTATGTAACTCCTAATCGAAGCATCACAAATGCGCACATTGCTATGTGAGAATCACTAGATTTAGGTGTTTCTTGAGGCTTTCAGGGAGAATGAAAGTGTGGAGACATACTGTTTTTTAAAATTACTGTCTTCAGAGAGGCTGTTGCTTTTTGATACCTTACAGATTGGTTACTGTCTGAAACTCTGGGCATTTAGCCTGGAGAGTTAGTGCAGGAGAGAGTACTAACTGCATGCTGGTCTCCTAGTTTGAGAAAATTAAGATACTTAGCCTGCCTCATATTGATCCCTCTGCCTGAGAGGGATTGCATGAATAGTCCTGACAGGACTGGTATTTTATAGTACTTTTTATGGAGTTATTTATAACTTGGATTATGATGTTCTTCTCTGTAGTGTTTCACTTCACAAAGAGGTACTCCATGCAAGTACATTAAGATGACTTGCATCATTTGCAGAAATGGATTGCAACTCTGGTAACAAAAGAATCTTAACTTGCCACTATTGCTGTAAATTATATAAATTTTAAAAAAAGCAACATCTGAGCTGGGAGGAGCTTTTTCAGTGACATGTCACCATGTGCATCATAATCTTATCCCATGTCAGTAAGGGCAATATGTCTTTTGTGTTCTCTCATGGGCCGTACTGAGTTGGAGGTAATTAGTTTAGACTACTACTAGCATCCCTGAATTATTTTAACTACCCTATAATAGTCTGTTTGATATAGACTTTCGTTTATGTGTAAGGAAAATATCAATGAGACTAAATGAAGGTTATAGTAAGTCTCCCTATGAAATATTGTCTTTTAAAGTTCTTGAGAAGAATCAAGAACTGGAGTGAGGGTCTGATCTCTGAGTAGCAGCACAGAGAGGCCTTTCAGAGACATGAGGATACCCCCTTTTTCCCCTGCTGCTGCTCCAGGGGAGTGTGAATCTCTTTTGTGATGGCTTGATGCCTGCTAGAATGGCACTGTAACTTATGCTTTGGAAACTCCATCCAATCCAAGGTCTTTTTGTTCAGTTTTCTAATAATTCAAGAAAAACCCCAAATATTTTAGCATCTCTCATCAAAATTGTGTCCCACGAGTATCCAAAGTTTCAGTATAGTCTCAAGAGGAAAGAACGGTGTTAAATAGGATTAAAAGTTAATGAAATATTTTATGACAGTATTTTGCCATAGCAACTGAAAGTTAGATCTGAGCATTGTATAAATATTAATATTACTCTCCTCATCTCAATCACTAAAGGACTTGGGGAGGGTATATGGAGGGGGAAGAATCTCATTTTTATGGTTCTAAAATTCAAATGTGAAAGAGGAATAGAGATTAGGTTATAAAAATAAGGTACTACATAACTTGCCTAATGGCCTGTAATCTGGAAGTACAGCTGCAGTGGGCTTTTAAACAGGTGCTCTGATTATAGAGCATAACAAACCTGTTAGGCTTTGTAGTGCATTTAATATCTTATAAACAGCTAGGCTAATTTGGGCAAGGCTAATGGATTAGCTCAAATGGTACTCATGTAAAAGAACTGTGATTATATCTGTGTACATTAACACTAAAATTTTGGTACCCTGAATTCCCCAATCTGTGTGTCTCAGGGCAGAGCCTGCTTCAGGCACAGGCAATGCCTGGAGGCTGTGGCGAATTCACAGCACCCACACGGTCAATGCAACAGGGAGATTGAGTTTCTCCTGCTTCTGATCACTGGGTTTATTCTTTGATCCTGTAGCTGTATAGTCTTTTGTAAGAGGAAAGAAGTTGGAAATGAGCTTGGTGCCTTGAGGTACTCTGCTGTCATTTATATTTGCCTCCTCTTCAGAAGTCTGTGACAGTGGTTTTTTCAAGTGCAAATTTAGCAAGTATTATAGCCCAACTGTCCTTATGTTTTTTTATTTTCTGAGGTTCACTTTAACAAGATACTGCAAGCCTTTGCTACCTTGAGAATAAGTGGGCTATGCTTCCAAACAAGAAATAAAAATTTAAAAAGGTGAATGCAGACTAATTCCACTGTGAAGTAAGGTGGCTTTCAATGGTGTTAGGACTTATGGGGGAAAAAAATCAGAGTATTTGTGTGCGTGTGAAAAAACAGAGTCAAGAATTCAGTGCAACGCCTGTCCCAAACAGCATTGGTCTTGTTTGGGATGGCAGCTCCTCGGGCTGTTAACACACTGAACACTGTCCGCAGATGCTCAGGCTCTGGCATCAGTACCAGTCTGCCACAGAACAAATCCCAGCTGCCTGCTGCTTGTGCGTGGCTGCCTGCCCTGCCTGCCGGCACAGGCACTGCCCTCCAGACGGCCCCTGTAGCACATCTGGGAAAGACAGTCTGCATGGGAACCCTCTCATCTGTCTCTGTTTTGTTCTGTCCAAGTAACACTTTATGACTGTGATTAAAATCGTGCTCCCTATGGGCATAAAAATGAGGTGTTTAAATATTTTATTAACTAGATCATAAAGCCAACATCCAAAGGGGTGAGCTTACACAAGGTAGTAAGATACACTGCCCTTGGCTCTGCTCTGCTGCTGCACCTTAGCTGATTTATCCTGCTGAGAGTTCAGCATATCAAAAAGAGAAAGGATGTGTTGGTTTAGGGTGGACCATAAGGTAGAAGCAGATTTTGTAGATTTAGAGGGAACAGGGCAGAAGAAGTAAATGTTTCATAGGAAATTATGGTGATATCTCAGAGGCCCAAACTGGAACCGTAGCCCCATGTCAGCTGCAGTGCCTGCAGGTACCTGTACAGGACACAGTTTTAGCTTTAGGATTTGTGAAGAACAATATGTTTTAAAAAGTCACTTTTTTAACCAGAGTTTTTTTTTAATCACTGGTTTTTTGTCAGAATGAATCTGTATACCCTAGATAAAATTCAAGTAAAATGTAATAATAATCTTCAGTACACTTTTTTGATGCATACTGTAGTTCATTGCATGGTCACAAATGGTTAAGCGACTCAGATATTTTTGCAGGTTCTGGAAGTTTTTCTAACAGCTGACACATTTAAGTTTTAATATTTATGCTTAGTTGAATTTTGACACCTAAAATATCAGGAAGTGATGTGACCTTTTAAGATTTCTATTTTGTTTTTATTGGAATGGCTGCTGTTCTTTCAAGCATCTGTTTGGTGGCATACTGTGGAGGAACACTTATTATTAGATTGTTTATTTTAAGAACAATGATATAATAGATATGTCATTTTTACTTGAAATACAAAATATAGAAAATAGGATATATAGCTGGCAACTCAAATACATGTTTCTGGGAGGCATCTTAGACAGTGAATCCATTTCTTACTCCACTTATTCCACAAAAGAAGAAAAGTATGTTCTTTCATAGCTACACTAATGCCACATGAGCCATTCTGATTCAAAAATGTAGAGTTTCAGATCTGATGCTGCAACCCAAAAGAACAATGAGATTAAAAGTATACCCCATCTTCAATGTAGCATTTCCCATTTAAGGAAGAATATTATAAAACAGATTAACCTGCTTGTGCTGTAAAAGTTCAAAGGTTAAGCCCAAAGGATTTAAAGCAAGCACATATGGTGGCTTAAGCCAGAAAACAGTTTCTAGTGGTGAATCCCAGAGTTGCAAAGACACTTATCTCAGCCCAGCTAAGTTCCTTGAATTCTAGATGTCTCTAAATGGATGTATATAAATCTCCCTGAAATCCTGTAGTAAACCGACAGCAAGGTATCTGCTATTCTGTTGACTGAAAGGTTTAAATCATGCTCCTTTCTACCAACCAGATATAGCGGCGGCATAATGCTGAATCCTGGTGCTGTATCACTTTTTAACATACTGCATCATGGACATACTACTCAAGATCACTTTAGATTTTATGTGTGCTTCATTATGCGATCTTAAAAGCCAAAAATGTGATATAATGGAACATTTAGCTCAAAGATAAGGAAAACAGCGTGCTGCACTTTGTAGCCATTTGATATCCTGACAGGAAAGGGAACTGACACATGATAAAGAAATAAATAGCACTAGCAGTGAATTATGGCCAGCACGGATCCATTCATGCATTATTTAACTGGTATCACGACACATTTCACTTTAGAATTGGCCAGGCCACCATTTTGCATTCCTTCAAATAGACTTGTTTCCTGTGTAAAGAACTGACAAGAGCAAATAAAATGAAAATATACATGCAAATGGTAGGCAAAAGTATGAAATAACAAACCCAAGGGCAAATGTGCACATCCTGTCAATTCCCAAACCATGAGGGAAATAAAGTATTCAAACATTATGGTGATTCATAATGTATAAAGGGCAGATAATGCAGTTGTGATGATCCTCTATCACACAGGATGTAGAACTTTCCCAAATTATGTTTTCCTTCTTTCAGGTAAAGACTTTTATGAAAAATATGTTTTAAATGAACATTAAGGGAAAATCCAATGCTGTCTATGTTAAGTCACCTTATGGTTAGTTACCCCATTGTCAGGATCATAATTCTGTAACAGCCTTTTGATTAATAAAGCCACTTGAGCACTTTGATTCTTTCTGTTAAATGTATTTTCTATTCCATTGTTCCCATAGCTGCAGAACTCTCTTCAATTTATTAACACCCAAAAGTTAAGAGAAAGCAATAAGCTAATTAATGATATGTAAAGGGGAAACTTGAGAACATAAATCCAGGAGGTCCTTCCTGGTGCAAAGAAGGGATTTTCTGTAGGCTCAGGTCTTCAGAGCTAAAATCAGAGAGGAAAAAGAAAAATGAGAAAAAAACCCCACAAGTATTTTCTTCCATTTGCCATTTTCTATTGGCTGGCTTAGGTGTCCCTGCAGGCACCAGGCTGCCAATAGCCTGTCCTGTCCTGAGGGTGCAAGCACGATACACTGTCACCAATGCAGTCTGCCTCTGCCCTCCCTGCCCATCCTGCCTGGTTCTCACTGGGCAGAGCATTTACCCTCTGACATGATGCACGTGATCCTGTGTTATGGATCCGCCTTTGTGAAGATGCTTATTCTGTTCCTTCTTTCTCTTTTTTTCAGTGCTGTTAATCTTGAGACATCCTGGCTATCTGTTATTTTTTAAATTACTATTTCCAAGGAGTTTGACACATATTCTTTTCCAAACATTTCCTAGTTTCTTGATAATTTTAGCAACTGAAATAAATTTCATTACTTTATCCTTTGGCGCTTCATTTCAGATATGTAAATACAAAGTACATTTAGCTAATGACTGTTCAAAATACAGAACACTAATAATAGAAAACTCTTTTCTTGATTAATTTGTCAAGCATGGATCTTTGCACAGAGTATTTGAGTTTTGGTAGTATTAATCTGAGTTGCTGCTGATAAAATGAGAATATGTGAGGTTTCACAACAAGAACATAAATTCCAATTAACAACAAAACAGAAGAAAGAATTAATTCAGCAGACTATGTATGACAAAAGAATGTTGCAGTTGTAGCTGTTGAAGTAATAAATATTATGTTTCTTACATTTTCATAGTCTCTACATGCCAGTAGCTAAACAAGGTTGAGAAAAAAAATCAATAATAAATTACGCTCTTTGCAAGTGTTAATAAATATTCCTATTACTTCTACAACCCCTATACAAGAATCCAAAATAATAAGTCATAAAACTTGTTTCATTTTTCCATTTGGCCACTGCCCAGACAAAAACAGGTGGAGAGATTAAAAAGAGTTGTTAGAGAATTTTTTTCATTTAGTTATCTGTTTGCCCCTTCACTGTTTCCTTGATAGTACTACTATTTTTGTTTTCATATACAACACAGTTGTTTGTGTCCAATTAGAATTTTGTAATTTATGGAACACTAGCTCGGGCAACAGAGTGTGATTATATACACGAGAGTAACTCCTCTGGATAAACAAATGCAGTTGAAAAATGGTAGTACTCCTAGCTAGAGGACTTTATCCAGTGCAGAAATTGTGTCTGTGACATATAATACGCAATTAATTCCAGACAAATCCACAGAAGTTCATGATATTCTTCAGGGCACATGAAGAAAGGAGAAGAAGTATTGGAAAGGAGGTGAAAAGAATTCTGAAATTTGATTGTATTTTATGGGGAAGTTTTCTTAGAGGAAAAAAGGACAGGAAATTACATACCTGAAAATGAGCATAAATACTATAGCTTTGTTCAAAACCACTGTCAACCTAGATTGTTAGTAGTATGAAGAATGTAAAAAACCAGCAGGACAGCTCATATACATGAGTCTGGAAATTGGGTTTGTCTAAAATATCTGGAACTTCATAAGATAAAAAAAAATGTTGCTTTAAATTGAAGTATAATTATTAAAGTAAATTTACTTAATTTACTTAATTTTTTAAGTTGGGGAAAGAGCAGACCAGGTGTTTCAGTATCCATTAAATAAAATCTTAGCAGGGAGATGATACTGTCATTTGTCACTTCCCATACACATAGGGGGCTGAACCACATAAGGAAATCTCAGATTGGGCTCTTCGTCCTCCTCCTCCTCTTCCTTCTCCTCCTCCTCCTGCGTTTTCTCTGTGAAATGACAGATACTGGTTTCACACTGGGGAGCTGCTGGCTCTTGTGAGAGGGAGCTGTTGGGTGCCAGGGCCAGCTCTTGGTAGGAGCTGAGGGGTAGGAAGAGGCAGTGCAGCACAGGGATGCCCCTCAGGGATGGGTGGTGGGACTCCCATGGGTGACCAGAGCAGTACGACTCATGTGGGTGACCGGTGGTGGGACTCCCGCCGGTGACCAGCAGTGGCTCAGCCCTGCATGTCCCCATGGACTCTTGGCCCAGGCACTGCAGGCAGGGGGAGGACAGGCTGCAAACCTGAGTTGGGATTTCTGGGCAGAGAAGACACCACACCGAATCTAAGGAATTCCTTTAACTCAAAACAGACAGCATGACTGCCTTGACTGCGCTTTCACCTGCTTCATCTCTGCAAGGGATATCACATCAACAGTCAGCACATTAAAACTGTATCTGAATTTTAAATCAGAAAGTTAAGGAT
The DNA here is from genome assembly GCA_031468815.1 of Morus bassanus. Taxonomy (NCBI): domain Eukaryota; kingdom Metazoa; phylum Chordata; class Aves; order Suliformes; family Sulidae; genus Morus; species Morus bassanus. The sequence continues at coordinate 34,034,826 of CM062574.1, read as the reverse complement.
GTTTGGGCCTTCGCTTAGTCTGCAATAGTGTTTGTGGGGGCCAGAAGCTCAAGAGCAAGCTTTGAATTTGCTGTGACTTCCTCTCTCTTTATTTTCTGGCACCTTCCCATCTCTAAGAGGGAAAAGGGTGGGTGGGTAGGAAGAGGATGAGCGGAAAAAGACTTTCTCTGTTCCTGTGTTAATTATCTTGAATTTCTAGATGGAGGTCTGGCAGAGAAAAAAAAGTTTCTTTTATATCCATTCTGTTTTTCTTCCATTCCGTTGGCATTGTTGCAGCAGGAAAGAATCTTTAGCTTTAAGAGTTAAACAGGAACCCTTTTCACTGGTACGTAAATGGCTGAATGATGTTAATGGCAAAAAATCTTTAAAGCCATACCTGCTACAGTAGCTGGCAACAGTTAATATTGTGGTTCTTTGCAACAAATACTGTGCTTAAAGGTCATTCGTGACAGGGGCTTTGAGAGCATCTGTTGCCAGGATCACACAGGCTGAATCTCATTATTGAAAACTATTTGAGTGACGATCATCACTATGTTTCACTATTCATTATCTTTTATGTTTGGCAAGAGTTCTGCACCCTCTTTCCATCATGCTTGCTACCCAACAAATATGTCAGACATTTTTCAGTTTGAGAGTTGTGACCTCAAAATTACCTATTTCAGCTTTCATTTTATTTCCGTTTTACACTGCAAATTGGAATATTTGTTAACTTGAAGCAAATTATTAAGGAGACATTACCCCATGGGTACTCTAGCCACTGAGCATGACAAAGAGGTGAATACAATTCAAGCAGTGCAACCATCTAGTTCATTTAAGCAAACTACAGTTTGAATGTTTCCTCAATGGCTTGAGAATAACAATAGCTTAATATTATTCACATTTGAATCTTCACTTAAGTTTGCTTCCCATTCTGTTTAGAAACCCACACTGCAAAGGTCTATGATGTCTTCATTTGTAGGGAGAAGAAATTTAATATCTTTACAATCAGATTGAAGAGGAGATTTTCTGAAGATGAAAAAATAAAAAAATAGGGATTGTTGGCAGTCTGATTCATATTGTTTCATTTATTAGGCAAATTAAGCGTGCCTATCTTTCATTCTAAACATATATTATGTTTTAATTCTTTTACATATTTAGCAATATATACATTAATTTAAAAGCCTTTAAATTCTCCATAACAAAATATAGCTTCCAGAAAAACATGATGGAATATCATGAACATACAGCTCTACTGGTTTGAAAGATTTTGCTAGTTCTGCTACTATTCCTCCATTAAAAACACTGTAAATCTCATCTATTAATCTAAGAATGAAAACACCTTTGCTGCTTAAAGTGTTCACCTCTCCTAGTCCAATGTGAAAGCATGATGGTCAACCAATTCTGCCATTAGCTTGGAAATATTTAAGTCTAGGAACTGCTGTATTAAACACCCAGCTGGACATAAGAAAAAGCAACACCTGTGGAGCCCTGCCTCTGCAATGCCACTAACCTGTAAAGCTGACCTTGTGGAGCTCTTTGCAGTATCTGAACACCATACAACAACCACCTGAACTGTAGCAGCTCTTTCTTTCCTTTTGAAATAACGTAGGTGAGTAGCAACATCTATGACTTCCCTGCCCTCCCCTACTGGGTGCTGTGGCCCAGGGAATATGGAGGCAGGGACCTGTTGAATGTTAAACCTTGGTTGCACCGTTCCATGAGCTGGGCTGGGCTGGATGATGCAGCCCCTCCCGCCAGCCCCTTCCAGTTCTCTGTACTTTTCAGATGAGCAATAGCACCCCACAAAACAGTGTGACCAACACCAGTCTTTGGGTCTCATTTTGCTCCCTGCTGGTGCCTGCTGTAAGCCTCCCCTGACCTCCAGGGCACAGTCCCCTGCTGGCTCAGCCCCACCACACTGTATCACACAGCTGGGAGTTTGGTGAAGATGTCTGAGAAAATCTCCAGGTTGCGAAAGAGCTGCAGTGAAGCTCACTGAGAAATAAATTATGGGGAGACATAGGTGTCTGAGGTTGGGTCATTGATTGCCTAGAGATTCAAGAGGAAGAAGACATGGAAAGATACAAAACCCTAAAGGCAAAAAAAGGCAGTGAGTCAAGAGCTGTAGGATCATTAGGTTGAGCTGTCCATTGGTTAAGTCACTGGTGTAACTAGCCTGTTAGTGTTGACAGAAGACAGCAGCCTTTCCTCCGTCCATTGAGGGATGGTGACAACACTGGTGTTCAGCCCAGTGGGCTGGTTAGAGTCTAGCTGCTTTTTGAGTGTGTTGGCCAGCAAACTTTGGCTTTATACTTTTATATTCATGCTTGCAGAGGCTCTTTGTGCACATTTGAAGGTGCTCAAATAAACTTGCCCAGGAGAGGGGGGCAGCACTGCATGGTCAATAGGAGTTTATGAATGTGTGAGCAGGATTTTGAAGATTTGTCTCATCTCATAGCAACGAGCAGTCCTCTTGGAGTACAAAGTCACTGGGTGTATTGAATCATAAATATTATGAACCACAACAACCCCTTGAAACATAGAATGCATTTAAATGCTGGTGAAGTCAATCTGGCTTACAGTGTGACTCACAATTACAAGTCAAACACACTGCTATACCTCAAAACAGATTACCAATAGACTACACAAATCCTGTTTGACACCTACATGTCTGTCATGTTTTGTTTTGTGTACCAATGCAGGGATGACATTTAATAACTTAAATTTGCAGCAGCTGAAATGGTAATATCGGTTTCTAGCAGCTAACATGTAAGCAATATTGGGAGTTTGAGCAGTCTGTCATTTGTTATAGACACCCAGAATGGTATAGCTAATATAGATTTTTTTTTTTCCCCATAAATACTTAAGGCATACATTCACACATAGCACTTCTGAAAAATTCAGGATAAGGATCCAGTGGTGTCAGTAGTATTACTTATCTATTAACCTACTGACTACCATAATATATGTTGCAAAACTTTGTTACTTCAGTGTCCATAACTCTGTTTAGTTTTCTGCCACGTTGCCTCTACACATCACTGAAAATCTCATTTATTGATTTTTACTGACAATGGCAGCAAACTTAGATTTCCTGTTTTGTGTATTACATGTATATATGGGAACAGGATAGACATCCTAAATTGTTCAGTTTCCCAGTATATGGCGTATTTTTACAAACAAGAATCAGCACATGCCTGCACAGAATTGTTAAATAATGTATTGGTTTCCCTTACACTGTGCATAAAGTGTTTTCCCTAAGCATCATTCTGTCCAAAGAGAAAAACATAAGTGCTCAAAAAAACAAATGCATAACAGTACAAACATAAATCCCTGTGGGCATATTCCCCATTGTGTTCCTACCTGTGTCATCCTTCATCTTTTAGTAAAGTGGGTATATAGTAGAATCAGATCTGAAAAGCACCTGATTTATGCCTCTTTTCACAATGGTAAATGAAGATATAAGATGCAGAACAGCAAGAAATTTGATCCTTGGTCCTCCATAAGCCTCTTTGGTTTGCTCTGAAGTACCAGCTGTATTTCAGGTCAGTAGAGATTAAAGTGTATTGAAGCAGCTATAGCAGTTGCCATAAAATGGCTTTAATTTCCCAGCAGTCACTGAAGTGATCATCTATTACCAAGTTTTTTATGTTATCCTTAGGAGATATCTAACATCTGAAACAAAATATTTGGCGAATATTGATTCTGCACTTGGGAAACTGGCACATGCACACTACTTTCCCACTTTTAGATACAATCTGTACTACTCTTCATTACTGCTAAAAGACGTATTCTCTGAGCTGGTCACTACTGAATTTCTACATGCATAAAATTCATAATTAGGCCTAGATTTTCAAGACTACTTGGTGTATATGGAGCTTGGCAGAGCTCTCTTGGAAATGCTGTAGTTATTCAGGTGAGCAACTTCACATCTGCCAGAAACAAACGTACCAGGAGAAGCAATATCAAGTGAAAACGAAAAACTAACTTGAACTAGCTTAGTCTTCAATTTGTTTAATCTTCAGAGAGTGATTATTTTACCTGTTTGTATTCCATGCAGTAATATGATAATCTTAAATGACTATAAAGTAGTTATTAGAAGTACTGCTTTGCAGAAAATGTTGTCATCTAAATACATCTTGATTTATGTCCTATTTATTAAGGTGATAATGGTGTCAGAGCTGCTTCTAACCTATGGTCCTCAAAATGCTGGGTCCTTGGCTGTTATCCAAACTACATATGATTTATTTTATGTATGGTTTCTGCAAACAGAAATATTTGCTTCAATATTTGATAAAGATTGTGTGCCGTTGACATTGTTCACAGATGACTTTCATGGAATGTCCTCTCTTTTGCATTGTAAATACTTTTAGTGGCCTTTAATTGCTTCTGGTTTCAAAAGTAGGGTAGGAAAGGGAAAATAATTTTCAAAAAAAAACCAAACCCCAACTTCTTACCTTTAATTTAATCATTCAAAATCCTAATAAAAATTTTTGTCTTTGTTTCTGCTTTGATCTGCACAAATCAAACAGTTTTGAGTTGGGATATTACACATCAGAGATCTACAAAATCGTGAAGGCAGTGGATAATGTGTTTTCAGAACTGTTATTCACTAAATCCCACAATCTGAGAATGAGAGGGCAATCAGACAAACCAGCAGAAACTATTTTAAAATACATAAGGGAAGGTAGAGTAGATAGCAAAATTCTGGACTTCTTTGTCATACAGATTTGCTGTGGAGGCAGACAAATGTCATCAGAGTCAAAACAGGAGTTAGACAAATTTGTGAGTTCAGCTTCATAAACGGACACAGTAACACACCACTCCTCATGGTGTCCTTGGACATAGGGAGGAAGGGTGCATTTCTTAGTGGCCAGTTACAAACCAACGTGCATCAGAATAACAGCAGGTCCCCCCTGGGAAAGTGAGGGTGGAGGGTCACACCTCCTTGGTAGCCCTGGTACAGCCCTGGAAGTGCAGATCCCGCCTCTTGCTACTTCTGCACCTTTTGTCTGGTTCCCAGTTCTGATGGAGGAGCCTTTTCTTGGAGATGGGAACACCTATGCTGTGACCTGTGTGGGAGTCATGTGTAGACATTTTAGTCAAGTATTTTAGCATATTGTCTAAAATTAGATTTCATTTTGCAGTATTTAATATTGTCTTCTGCTTGCCCACAGCATATTTTTAACAAACATTCCCTGGGTAGGAGTTTGACATATGCTTAAAGATTGCAAAATAAGATAGTTTTGCATCTTATTTTAATGGTACAATATTACTTCAGCAACATTCAGGAGAAAGAATTTCAGTTTAGTCTTTAAGCTAATCTTTGCCCGTGAGTATATTCTTCCTGTAGGTGTCTTTGCATGTTTTTCTTATTGCACACAATTAGATACTTTTCAGTTCAAATGTTGTTACACATTGAGATATGGAGTTGGTGTGGAAAAGTCATTTCTCATTGATACTGACAGATGAAAAGACAGACTTTTGCCAGACTCTTTCTGGGAATAAGTTTAAGTGATCAGTCTCTATGAAATTAAGGTAAGGGGGGGTTGATATTAACAGAGAGTTCTTCAGGAAGTACCTCATTTTTAACAAACTGGCTGGCACAGAGAAGGAAATCACATTACTGATTAAAACAGCAAATATAATGAGAACCTAGTTTTCATAAAACTAATAGAAGCTGTGAGCACTGAATGAGAGAATTATACTTTTTGTTGTTTATTTGTGTCTGTAGCTACACATTAAAATATGAAATACTAATAAGGACTGTAATAGTTATCATATTTCACATTTTGTCTAGATTTTTGCCACATCAGTCTAATTCAAATAAATACCAATGAGCTGCATTAAAAATAAATCTTCAATAAATGGAACAGCATGTACCTTTTTCTTTGGAATTACTTTATTTAAAAGGATTACTTTTATTTGCACTTATTCCACTTTGATTTCTGCAAATAGTGTCATTGTTAAAGAGTCACAGATATAATCAATAAAAATATCTGAATTGTCTTAGAAAACATGAAATAGCTGATTTTATACAGAGAGGAGTAGAGCATTTTGTTACTTAGCACATAAAGATGACAGAGTCCCACAAAGGAGGATTTAGAAAAGGAAATCATAAACAGCCAGTGGTTTTGCATTCCTGCTTTTGGTGGTTTCTTGTTCTTACTTTGCTACTGAACTCTTGACTGAAAGTCTTCACTTGTGAAAAGGCAAAGGCCTTGAGAAATGGCTTAGCTTGATTCACGGTAAGATTTGCTGCTAGCAGCAGGAACATAGTATCCTGACCTCATCACTTCACTGCTGCACAGAAAAAGGGGTTGAGCTGGTGAGCAGTTGCAAAGGAGCCAGTGTTTGTTGTATGCAAGGAAACATTCTTGCACCAGATATAAAGACCAAATTGTAGGTGGAGGAAAAGGTTGCTGTTGCCTACCAAAAAAAAAAAAGCTCTCTATATTAGTCTGTACTATGCAACACAGTATTTAGTTTTAAAGCAATATGGGTGAAGAGGGGTGGCCTTCCTGGCTGTTCTGCGTGCTGGCTGTACAAAGTCCTATGGGATTTTTCCTTTAGCTATGACACCCACAGCTCACTTCTATTATTTCTTACTGAATGGAGAACCCCAGCTGATGTGCTAAGAGGAAGGAGCTGTCAAAATACCAATGAACACTTGTGCTCTCAGCTGAACTGCACCTCTGCTGTCTTAAATCCAAGCATGGACAAAGGAACTTCATTGACAAAGTTGCGATATAGGACAGCACCTTGGAACGTGGCACAGAAAGAAGAACAGACATTTCACCCATTGTTTATTCTGCATCTCAATTTATCTCCATCTTCTGCTATTTTATTTCTATAACTGTATTATCTTATTCTGCAAAGTACTTTAGGGATGCAGAGCCAGGAAAGACAAAAAGAGAAAAATATATCTCTTGATTTAGATGGATTTTATAAAGATAGAAGATGCTTCAGATATTTATTAACATGACCTGTTGCATTGTTCCAAAATGATTTCTGGATCACAAAGAATGAATTAGTTACAGGAAATTGAAGTTCATTAAATAGTCTTGTTCACAAAGTAATCCGTAATCAACAGTAATCCTTCCATTTAAAAACCTATCTTCCTAATGGCCAATGTAATTCTCACTTCAGGTTGAAAGAGCACGTGTTTCTAGTTCTGTCTATCACAGCAGAAGATGATGGTATATTTGTAGTATGCTGACACTCCTCCTTATCTGTCTGCACTCCTGTACTTGCAGAAAATCAGTAGCAGTTTCAATAAGCAGGTACCGGAACGTAGAGCTGACTGATGGTTGCCTTTTACAAGGTGAATCATATTTCTTAAAATGTACAGCTGAGGAATTTTACCCTGTCAAAAAGAAAGTGACAGTTCTGGAGGTCTGTCTTAGTGGTGGAAAGCCAGAAAGTTGCACTGACCTAAACTACCACTTTTGGATGAATCATAGGGAATGCTTCCATGTTATTGGTTTCCATGTTATTCCATTTCCTGTAAAACAGGATCCAAACGTACCAGTAAAACAAAATAAATTCCTACACACTTAGGAGCTCCTTTGAATTCTTCAGAAATTGCTAAGAGAATGCAGACTGGTGGTATCTGTTTTGATACACGTTAACAGGGCTGAATATACTGCAGAATGAAGGGCAGTTGGAAACTTATCACTTTAGACATGCAAAAGATGGGACTGCAGATCACTAAAATAAAAACTGTGAAAAGCTGAGCAAATAATTGCAATAAAATAGAAAGCAATAAGCATATCAGAAGTAATGAGTAGCAAGCACATAAAAAAAATTTTGATACTATGACTGACCATAGTGCATCCGCTGTTGAATAAGGATTAATTACTTCTCCCACTGCAGCTGTGAACAAGATAAATAAAGAAATACCACCTTCCTTATGGATGGAGGAATAGACAATAGAAAGCCAATAAAGGGAGAATAAAAGCACACCTCTATATAATGAATCTAAGCCTAAGCTTTACTGTGGCTATTTGCACAGCAGTGTTAGCATGGGGAGAAATCTGCACTGCTGAGCTGTATATTTTATTTCTCCCTATATCCTGTAGTTCCTGTGGCCTGGATTTACACCAGCTGTGACAAGGTGCATCAGAAACCTCCATTTAGCTCTATTTTCTGACCAAACAGTCCATTTACTCCAGCTGTGCGTTTTTTTATCAGGATTTGGCCCTTTTATATAAAGGTGAATGCTTCTTTGGCTGTGGTCCCAGTGGGGCGTTTGATAACTTTGTCAGAAAGAATCAAGAGAATGTAATATGACTGAACAAATAATAGGCTGTCAAGGAGACTTGAGTTACAGTAGCTGAAAGATAGTCCAAAATGCTTTGTTCTTCAAAGAAACCTAGAAAAACTTTGTCTTAATTTGGCCTTCGGAACTTTCACATCAGCCTTTGCTTGTCTGCAACCATCAACTCAAAACCAGGAATTTATATGGATAGTTAGTCCTTGTGAGGGGTTTCTGGCAGGCTGCTTTCCCTGAGGTCAATTACATATGGCATAAGAAGCTACCACAACTGCTTTTTCACCTCCATTCCTTTATGAAAAGTCTTACAGATTGTACTAGAAAATAATTCCTCTTTAGCTTTTTTTAAACCACTCAAACAAGGAATTATCCCTATTATAGAAGATTAAAAACACACAGAAAAGCTATCTATTTCTATGGTTTTTTAATATATTTTTAGTAACTCAAAGCACATTTCAATCAGCAAATTCATTGACACTAAAGTCAATGGATATTCTTACAATAATAATCTATACTTTTTATTTTATAGGCAGATGCACAGTAAGAGGGAAACAGAACAAAGTTCAGTGCTCAGTATGTTTAGTCAACACCAGGTTTTGACTTTGAGAAGGGTTTTGTAGGACAAATACCCTTTGAAGACCACAAAAATTCTCCCCAATCCCCGGTGGCCTGGCTGCCACCTCCTCCCAGGCCAGCAGGGCAGATGATTCTATGAGGAGGGCAGGGGGACAGACCCACTTGCTCTTGGAGAGCTCAGAATGCTCTTTTGGAGCTGCACTCCAACACTACTGAGACACAGAGGCTTGATGCTGCTGTGATGGGCAGCCAGGGCGTAATACAGCCATTCAGTAAAGTGATTGTTTACCACCAGCAAAGTTATTTAATTAGGCACGGCTTTGAGCTGAGGGTTGGTCCAGATGACCTCCGGAGGTCCCTTCTGTGATTTCCAAACACTGACTGTACTCCCAAAGAATTTCTACGTTCCCCAAAAGCCTGCACAGTTGTGCTGAAACTCCTCCAGGGGAGGGGGAAACACTGATTCTGTTTGCTTGTCTTCATACTGATAGCCATCATCTCAGTCAGCCCTAGTCATTGAGCTAGAGTCTGCCTTATCCAGAGTATCCCACTCTATGTGTCCATTGAAGCTGTAATAAAAATTCAAAGTTTCATTTGGCTAGAGAAATGAGAAGATGCTTGGAATTAGGGAAGATTTGGAGCCAGGTCACTTCTCTGTAACGACAAATCTTCAGGTCCCTTCTTCCAGGACGTGTGTGGTGAGGTTTGGTTGTAAAATACAGGAAGAATCCTTGGGAGATGGCAACAGCACTCCCTACAGCCACAAAAATAATCAGCTCCAAAATGAAGTTCTGTCAGTTAAGTAAGAAAAGTTCATTTACAGAATATCTTTTAAGCTGTACATATTTTAAGCTTACACACCTACTCCTAGTTTGGGAACTTAAGCTGTGTTTATTTTTAAGGAAGGGTGTCAGTTCACCTTTAAATGGTTCAGCTTTTCACATTGTTGGTTTTGCACTACAGAAAAGTATTTCCTCTCTCTTCATATCATGATTCAGCTCAGCTTGAGAAGTTAGATGTGCAAAGGCATGACACAGACATATCTCCCATTTCTGCATTCAACACAATAAACAAATGAAGAACAGGAACAATGTGTAGTACAAAGATTAAGAAATCGCATTTCTGTGCAGGCCTTTTTCCTTAGCACTTAAGGCAATAAATCATTTCAATTAGACATAATTAAAACAGTTTACATTTGAAATGTAAATTAAAATTGAAATCACTATTATCCAGTTTCCCCCTTCTACATTCATCTCAACTACCAGGAGGATACTGCATATCTATCTACTCTTGGCATAGATTAAGTCATAACTTGCATTTTTTTTTATATGATCTCTGGTTGTAATCAAGCACTAGTATACGGACTTTTATCATCAATTCCACAGTTAGGCAGTCTTTTCCAAGTTCCTGTCCAGATACCTCTGGGCTTTGAATCCTTTATTGCCTTTTCTAATTTTCCCTTTTCATCTAAAATTAATTAGAGTACAGACTCTATTGTCTTTTTGTTATTCCATTCAGCTTTCAGGGCATTTTTGTTCTCCACCTAAACAGCAGTTCTGTGAAGATTTAATACACCGCCCTTGTGTCTATGAGTGTGAACTCAACAAGAAGAGTGCCACAGCAGATATGGGCCAAAAATTATATAAAGAGAAATAAAGAAATCTTTTGTACACCATTATGCAAAAATACAACATTATGATATTAGAGTACACAGCAGTGGACTGATTAATTAAGATAATAAACCTGATGTAATTAAACATGACTTGGATTCCTTTTATTAGCCCTTCTGTTGTCAAATAAACCTTTCAAACCCTTTAAATAAGCAAGCCAAATGACAGTTTCAATTGGTATGCAGGGGATTTGAGTTACTTAATGTTGTAATTTTTTTCCTGATTTTCACTCTTTTAGAGCATTAGGACTAACGCTTGGAATAAACACATTGATTTGGTTGTATTGTCAGTGGGTCACTAATCAGAGAAATCATTGATTAGACAGTAATCTGACAATTAAGTCTGACATTGTCTCTGATGCCTTGGCAATGGGGGGCTGCATTTTTCTTTAAATTCAAACCTTGACCTTGTTGTTTTTACCATCTGGAGACTGAAATGAGGATTCACAATAAGGACAATGTTCTTATCCTTTGTTTTCTTCCCTTGTTTTTTTGAGCTCAGGACTGATTGTCATGTGGTTTTCTGCATTTATCTCTTTTTAAAATGAACACACACCACTCCTGCACAGAAGTGACATTTTGACAGGTTGTTAAAGCACTTTAACAATTTCATCCCTTTCATTTCCTGAAGACTGATCTTTAGGATTTACTCATTCAAATGATGAAGTAACAGTTTATAAACCTTCATTTTGAGGGGGGTCATTCTTGTTGCCTCTTGAGGAACTGAGAACATCATTCTGTGGCAAGTCTGATTGTGTGTCAATATTTCAGAGCTCCTCCAGCCCATGGGCTCAGCCCATCCAATATGTACCAGCAGCATTCATGGAGAAAAGGAAGTGAAATGTGATGTTAATCTCCCTGGATAGTACTGGAATGAGTAATTCTTCCAATCTAGCAATAAGACACAATGTTAGTCTTGAAATTAGACACTTGGGCTCCAGTCCATCATTAATCAAAAAAGCACTTGAGCATGTCTATACCTTTAGGCATGTGCTTAAGTGTTTTGCAGCAGTGGGGCAGGCTAAAGTAAATGCTTAAATGATTTGTCGAGCTTGTGTTTCAACATGCTGTTGTTAACATTTGTATATACCAGCAGGAATGCATGTTGTTTTCTACACGGAGACTGAAGGCAGTTATCAGAGTCTCATTTCAGTGAATTAAATCAACATCACTTTAAATTATCTCAGTTACAGGAAGCTGTCAGTGCTGCCATAAGAAAAGATCCATTGTCACTCCGTGATCCAGGGGAAGCCAGTGATGCCCTATCAACTCACCAGAAACAAGTTTTCGCTTAGTACCACAGGATGCTCATCACCACTCATTTTCAGAGTGAGTATTTCAGATCCAGCTGTATTTTATATATCTTAGAAACACAAACGGAAAACGGAATTTAGTAGCCAGATTTTAGAAGGCATTTACCTTTACCTTAGAACAGAGCTGTTGACAAGAGAAAATTAAAATCAACAATTTATTTGAGTACTACTTTTATTTTTCCTGTCTCATAGGCTTGTGTGATATATATCATAGTAGTGCCTCATTATATACTGATGGATCTAAACCCAGAGGCAGAATATAGGGTTAAACTGCTATTTAAAGCTTTATTTCAAGGTTTTTAGTCTCTCTCCCTTCTCTATCTTAAAAAGTTCTCCCATTAAAATAAACCTAAGAAAATAAACAAATTTTAGGGAATTATTTTTTTTTTTTTTTTTTTGAGGCATGCAGTAAATACTTAACCTGCATGGACCAGTGCTTAACTTAGAAAATCTTCTGATATTAGTAGAGTGAGAATTTAATAAAATAGTACTTCTCTCCTAAGAAGCCTGTACAAGCATTAATCAGTCTGTGTGAAGGATGGTTCCCGCTTGGTTTGTTCTTGGTTTGCATTCTTTGTTCCTTTGAAAAGGGAATGACTGGAAGAAGAGGAGATAGCTATTTCTGAGGGGAGCAACTAAGCACGGGTGAGGTGCTGCCAAAGGCTTCAGGGTTAAGCAAGAGATGAGGGAGTCACAGCAGGACACTGTGTCCTCAGGCAACCAAGTGTCCTCTAATTGCAAAGGGAGGAGCTCTAGTTCATTTGATAATAAAACAGGCTATTGAGCCAGTGTTTTAAGACTAGTTTGGGGAATTCACTTTTAGATAGCGATCTAGGCAGATCCACCCTGACTGTCTGATTGATTTGGCTTCTACAACAACTGATCTACATGCTGAAGTAGTGCTGATTTTCCTCACCAGAAAATAAACTATATCCTTACAGGATTATTGCTTAAATTCAGGGAATCTGCTCCAAGTTTATTAAAATACAGCGCAGAATTTTGACACATTCAGTTGCTTCACTGCTTTTTGTTATTAATGGAAAGCTATCTATACAGAGCTAAATATTTGTATTCAAAAGGAATATGTAAGCTTGTTCATTATTATAAAAAAATCTAACTTTCTTTGAAAGATCCACTACAATATCATGCTCACCCCCCAGCCTTTTGTTTTCCTCCTTTTCTTCTTTCCCATTCCCTCTCCACTTCTCCCAGCCAGCATCCTGTTGAAATTGTTTACAGCACTGATACCAGTACACTGGGCTGATGGAGAACTCTGAAGTACTTTGGTACATATTTCTCCAGTGGGGAAAAAATAGTATCCAACATATTCTGCTTACTTAACCTCTGTTTTGATCAGCTGTCCTTCAATAGAAAGCCCTCAGATTTCTGGGTTTTTTGTCCAATGACATGTTAGTGGCCTTCACCACATTTCTATCTCCCACAATGAGTATCTGATGGTAGAAATGTAACACATTCAGCACTATCAATTTCAAACACAATACACAAGAGTAATAGATGTTAAAAATTGCCTTGGCCACATACTATATTGTCAAAAAATAGATTTCTTAGAGCAAACTCTGGGTTTAAATAAAAGGTGACATTGTTAACGAATGTCATCAGAGTGATAAAGTGATAGATGCCTAGCCATTCCTCTCTGTGGACCTTCTTGAATAGAGAGGCTGTATAAAAGAAAAGGATATTTGTCAAGGAAAATTGGATGGAAAACTAAGGTTTTATGACATTTATTGTCTTTTCTTCAGCTCCTGTCTACTATAGTAGTCTATCTAAGTGTTTGTATAACTCCTTATCTGGTTTAATTTTGAAGTATATAGTGATGAAAGGTATAAGCACACCTTAGAAAGGTCTCCCCCTTTCAAGCTCTTTCCACCTTATTGCCCTATCTCTGTCCATAAAATGAGAAAAATTAAACCACGGTATTTAGAAAGCCTATATTACCCTAGGCATCTGCATATAGAAGAATACATTAGGAAGACAAAAAAACAAACAGTACCCCCAAAACTAATTTCTGGAATGAAATAAAGTTTTCATGAAAAAAGACATCTGTCAGAAAACAGTGTTTACAATATAATAGTTTAAAGAAGTGATTAGTTTAATGCATTCCTTATATCAAATCCTGGTTACTAGATAAGTGATAACAATACAATGGAAAAAAAAAAGAAAAAGGTATTTCATTCAATGCAGTTTTATGCAAATATCCACCTTCCTGCATACAGTTTTGAGGACAGAATATGACAATAATCACCACTCATTACTCAAAGAAACCCAGATACCCTTCTCAAGTCATCCTTCCTGTAGCAGTGCTGGAACTCACGTATACTTTTGTCTGGCTATTTCAAGCTAAGGTCCTCTTTTAAAAAGAAAAACAAAAAAACCCCAATCATTTTCTTGGGCTGTTCAAGAGCAGAATCCACATAGCAGCTCCTCTTAGAAAGCTTCAGAATGTGCTAATAAAGGCAATAGTTCCATACTGGTTTTCCCTGTACTGTAAGCACATTAAAAGTGTAGAAGAAATGTTATTTATAGAAACATGCAAACTAGAACGGGACAGAGATCATAGAATCATAGAATGGTTTGGGTTGGAAGGGACCTTTAGAGGTCTAGTCCTACTCCCCTGCAGCAAGCAGGGACATATTCATTGCTCAGAACTAGTAACAGCTTATCTGTAATACTCACCAAAAGTTAGCATTGGCAAATATCCACTTATTTGTTACATGTAATCATTTTGATATCATTTGCTCTTCTAATTCACAACCCAAAATGCTTAAAATTCCAATTGACAGGCCTTGTCATTATTATTCATTATGCTTTATTAAAGCCATTTAATCACATGCAGGCCCTACAAACGATTTCTTCCCGTTTCTCTTTTTAACAAACATGCTTTTGAACATAAGCATGCATAGCAAATAACTTATCTGATAGAAACAATTACAGACAGCAAAAGGGGGAAAAAAAATTTAAACTGTTGGGAATTGTTCTTTGCTTTCATTGTCCTGTAGTACTGTTTTACCAGAAAGTGCTCTGAATAATTTAGGGCCTACTAATATGATTGCAACATCTTCTGATGTTCACCACACTGCTTGAGGTCACTATACTATCTGGTTATATTTGATGCCCAAGAAAAAAGGAAGCTCTAAAACTGAAGGCAGCCTATCAAGTAGAAAGATCATTCCAGTTGGTTTTTATAGGCCACTTAAGATAGACAGTAATGGTCGGACTCAATCTTAAAGGTCTTTTCCAGCCTAAACTATTATCAGATTCTAAGAGGAAGCAATTATTCAGAAATATGATGGTTTCAGAGGTTTTAGTAAAAACCCAAAATGAGAAAACTGATTATTAGATTCTCCCTACCCTTGTTTCATGTTATTTTACTAAGAGTTTTTGCTTAAGTCAATAAACATAAGCTATTGAGAACATTAAGTTAGAAAGCCATTTTCTCCATACTAAAAAAGTAGCACTCTGCAGCACAGTACCCTACTCAACATAGGTAGCTGAACCATGAGCTTTCAAGTCTCTTCTCTTCTTCCTCCAAAGAAAGTGTTTAAATTGAAAGACAATTAGCCACTTTCAAAGTTACAAATAGCAGAGAGCACTATACAAAAAGTTTCCTCAACTTCCTCTAGAAATATTAAAAAAAGAAAATCAGAAAGTTGTATCTAGCCTTGACCTTAGAAAAATACCATATTAGCAGCAATGTTAGTACTATGCTACTACTAACCCAACTCACTGTGCATCAATCAAGCAAATAGGAACATGTGTCTGAAATACTCCTGAGATTCTGCCTGTATTTATTTACTTAAAATTAGACAAAGATTAAATGAGGGTAATATTACATAATTTCATCTACAGTGCTGTTTATCTGTGGGAGCTAAGGTAAACTAAATGAAGTTGAGATCCACATAGGGCATAAAACACTCAAGTTTTGAATTCAGCATTTTGTACCTAAGTAATATTGATAATTTCTACTCAAAACAAAGTCCAATTCATATTGCCTCTGAAACATCCACAGTCAAGTTAGCAGATATAGGAATATGAAAGAGTTGCTGACTTTGAGTCTTTTTCAAATAAATTAACATAGAAAATAGGTAAGAAAAGTTTAACTCTCTGCAATGTTTTCAGACTAGCTCCTTCAAAAGGCAGCTCACCCTGTAAATTGAGATTCTGATTACAAAGCAACCTTAAGGGTCTTCAGCAACTTAGGAGGTACAGTTTCCCCCCTCAAACTTAAGAAGAAAAGTTAGCTATCCCTACACACCTAGGATTAGTCCTATCACATTGCAATAGAAGTAAAGAGAAGAGATCATTGATGGCTTCCCCACCAGCTCATATGCCCTGACCCCCAAGGCACAGGGCAAAGTCAGACAGCACTACGCACAGAACAAAGCAGCAGGAGCACAGTTTCTGCGCAGAGACCATTTGCCACCTCAAGGACCTACTTACTTTGCCTGTACCTAAAGCAAACCCTCACTCTGCTGAAGGGCATCACTCAGGTCTATGACTATCCTTCTAGCCTCCTGGTTTGGTTTCCCTGAGCACTGTAAGGAAACCATTAACACCACTCTCACCCTTAGTACGAAGCATAACAACCCTCCACAGCCTGCCTTGCTCAGGGAGAGAAAGGAACCCCCCTCAGCCATCTTTGTTCTCTGCACTTGAGCTCATAAACTCCCTACTCAGGCATAAACACAGCCATAATCCATAACACCCCTAAGATATACTCCTAGCCTGGCCTACCTTTGCTGTGCTTTAATGAGGGCTGTAATTATTGTCAGGTGAGTGTAATTACTGCTAACACTGGCCTGGGTTATTTCAAAGGTTCCTGGCCACAGGTACTGGGCAGCAATGGGGTGAGAAAAGTGATTTTGGAACTTTTCCTAATTTGACCTTGTTTCTACAGTTATCTCCTTTGGCAGATTCTATTTCCTTGCTTTTGCATAAGCCTTCCGTGTTACAGTAACTGATCTCAGGAGTCTGCATTCTGTTTGGTTCCTGTATTATTGAAATGGATTTGTATTAGGTGTCTGTGGCAAAGTTTTACTTGTGGGGAGGCTGCAGGGTGACCACTTCCAACTGCCACCGAGGGTCTTGCTGCAGGGCACAGCTGTGCCCCTCAGCCATGGGTGTGGCACCTCAGGAGAAACCTATTTAAGCAAGGGCAAAACCCCCATGTGGTAGTGTTGGGGGAAGTTAAAAAAGAAAATAAAAAAGTTATATGATCACTAAGGCTGGAAGAGAAGGAGTTACTTGGGCAGAGGTTTTCTCATAGCCTCTGGAGGACCCCATGATACAGCAGGTGAATGCATCCTGAAGCAGCTGTGCCCTGTAGAGAGGAGCCCATGCAGGAGCAGGTTTATCCTGAAGGAGCAGTGGCCTGGAGAGGATCCATGCTGGAGCAGAGGAAAGCTGTGATGAGGAAGGAGCAGCAGAGAAGTACTGCTGTGTGCTGACCCTCTCCTCAGTGCCCCTGCACAGCTCAGGGAGGGAAAGGAGTTGAGCTGGGGAAGAAAGGGGGAAAGGTGTTTTAAATGTTGTCTCTGCTTCTTACTATCCAACTCTATTTTAATTGGCAATAAGTTAACTTAATTTTTATTAAGTTGAGTATGTTTTGCCCTAATAGTAAGTGGTAAGCAATATCCCTGTCTTTATCTTCACTCATAAGCTTTTTTTTAATCCTATTTTCTCCCCCTGGAGAGGGGGCAGTGAGAGTGGCTGGGTGGGGGTCTGGCAGCCAGTCAAGGGCAACTCACCACAGATCTAAATTAGCCAACTCAAAATCATGTACTTTAGATATATCTTTGCATCATTGGGCTCTTACTCATTGCATTCACTGGCAAACCTGGAAAGTCAGAGAGGTCTTTTTTTGCTGTTCCTAACTTTCTGTAGCTGAAGACCAATGGATTTAATGTCATTTATCTACAGAGAAGTGAGGGTATTGGAGGAAGTTGCTCAAAGTGAGCACCATCTAAACTTTACGATGTCTGTAGACTAATTTCAGTTGCTTGGGTTAATTACAAGTGAAGAATAGCCTGGGATAAGAATTATCCCTGCTGCTGCAAGGCCTTCTGCATTCACCTGTATGTGGGAGTCCTTATGCAGAATGAGACCAATGTAAATATGGGCTATGAATGTGATAGCTTCTCACTTAGATGTTGCAGGCTGTATGTGAATCACTTCCTGAGCTGATTCATCTAGTAATTCTGTGCAATCAATGAATCTGAGGGGAAAAAAAAAAAAATCCCACCTTTTGTAAATGTGAAAACACCAGCGACAAAAAAGTAAAAAGCACAACTAAGTTGTTCACTCTGAATGATGTGCTGACAGGTGGTTGGAGCTGTAAATACAGTTACAGAGACTGTCCAATAGTGGAAGATTGCTATTCTACTATGTAGTATGATGTATTCAGAGGTTGTAACTAGTCCTGAATGTTGGGTGTCTTGGAGCTGTACAAGAGTAAAATGGAAATCTTTCTAGTAGACTTATTGCTAGAGATTGATATGTGTAGTGTTGAGATGGGGAGAAAAAGGGTTCCTTTAAGATTACTGGTTTTTATAAGAACTTCTCTGACTACAAATGACTCACTTTAATTTGATGGAATGATCCAGAATGTTGCAGTAGGGACCTCAATTCATCCAAACCACCAAAGTGTCTACAAAGAGTATGTACCAATACTTGCAACATATTCTTCCAGATAAATTAATCCATATTGTGCTTATTCCTGACAGCTTTTTGGCTTTAGGCTTTTTCATGATATAAAAAAAAATGGGGTTTGATAAGTGAAGCAAAAGCCCTAGAAGGAGATGTGCAAGAGATGTGTATGGGCCCAAGAGCAAAATCTGAACCTAAAAAATATCGTGATGCACAATTGCACACTGCCATCAAATGGCCAAATATATTTATTATTGTACAATAGCATCTCAGCTGACTGGCTAGTATAAGGACTTCTAATTCTAGACAACCCAGTTGAGTCACACAAACTAAAAACGAAACAACAACAATGGCTTTTTTTTTGGTGTTTGATGGAAATATAGGCCTGATCCTGCAGCTAGCTTTAGGGGGAGGGTTCAAGTCTTAGCCCTGTAGGCATCAGTGATGCACTTCCTATGTGCAGGCATGGACATTTATTCAATGGAGCCATTTATAGGTTCAGTTTTGCTACCTTTGTTATGAAAATAAATATCTTAATAATGAGAAACACTTTTGTTCCTTGGCATATCAGTTGTTTGCAACTTCCATACTGTTCTCACTGAAAGGAAATGTTACTGAACAGTTGCATTCTGTCCCCAAAATTCTCTAAATGTGTAAAGTGGATAGAAATAAAGTAGTGTAAGGTAATGGCCTCTTGCAGCAGAGGCAACTGAGCAAGTGTATGAGAAGCTGCATACCAGGGTGAAACACAATAAGGAAAGACAGACCAACTTTGATCACTCTTAGCCATGGTCAGCTCTTGGCAAAAAGCTTTGTAATAGCACAGGATGGGCCTCCAGATGAGCTAGGCAGCTTGGAAGTGTCCAGCAATAAGCACAGATGGAAACCATGCCTGTCTTCCCATGCTCTGGGTTTTTGCTGAACAGTACCTTGCCAGCATTTTTTGCTACTTTGCTGACTCTTGACTCTGCTCCATGGAATTACCATACAGGCACATTTTGCACTCTCAGTACAGACCTACATAAGAAGTATATCTAAATAAGTACATCTACATACATCTGACATAAAAGCTATCCATCATGCAGAACATGTAGTTCAGTAATCACTCAGAGCCAAGTAGTATTGAAGCTCTCTTTTTCACTGTTTATTAACTATGCTGGTTAGTGTTGTGCCATAAAACCCTGGGGATGACAACATTAGTTTTAATTCTAGATACTTTAAGAGTCCCTTGGCAAAGCTCATAGGGCTACAACAACTACTTTTCTTCCCTGGGCAGTTATAACTTTGTTCCCTAATGCAGGATTTAAAAAACTCTGTGTCCAGGGTATCCTTGAGATCTCATTGTGACATCCATACTATGGCTGTTGTCTAAGTCTATTACTTCTGCCTTTGTCAACAAATGCAGCCTTTTGTGGCTGTTTCCTGTCCGAGACCTCCAGGCTTTGCAGATGATTGCTTCATGGATTTGGAAAAGGTGTAGCCTATGGCTGTTGTATGTGTTCACCTGGCACTGGTGCAAAAACTCTCATAGTACAGCTGCTCCTCACCACACTCTTTGTCACAGGGGAAATGCATGACATCTTTAAAAATGTTTGGCCCATCATCTTGGGATTGGTTTTACTTCACTGGTTTCTCTATATATCTTCAGACATCAGAGGTGCTGAGAGGACTATTAGGTTTTTTATGGTAGAAAATATTAACAAGTGCCATCATTGGTACAGTCTTCTAACTTAACAAAATTATATCTTGATGAGTCTTGGTGTCTACATCCCCTTTCAAAACATTCTTTGTCTTTTTTTAAATAGTTTTTTATGTCTAGGGGCAAAAGAGATGAATAAGATGAAGGATAATGTATCTAATCTATACCGAACTGCAAAAATATCTTTACACTGGATTATAAACATTGGTTCATTGGTTGATTGTCAGTCATTACTGATAAGTATAACATGCTAGTTAAAATTTACTTGATGAGTATGATGAAATCGCTTGTTGATAATATCCACTAGTAAAGCTATTTCAATAAACTAATGCATTAGATGTACATATTTTTTCCTGTTTGTACTTACTGCTCTAAGCCAGAGATATTTTGTGGAACCAACATGAACTCCTTCAAGTTATTCTGGTCTATTTTTTTATTGCATATAATGAGCCTTAACAACCCCTCAACGTTACTGTTCATGAGTTCAATATAAAAAAATCTCTGAACTTCCTGTCAATGAATTGATCTCATGTGTTCCTCATCTCCTGTAACACTTTAGAAATAATCATCCTGCAGTCTTAAAATAAAACTGCATTTAATATTGAAATCCCCACTTAAATTTAACAGAGCACTCCTTGCTGCTTTAATTCACTTCTGAAGAGCCTCATTGTGGGCAGATGCTCTGACAATCACAATCCACATTTTATCTAGTCTTGGAGAATTTTCACACAAAACTCATAAATATAGTGCAGATGTAGACTCTTTTCCACTGCATTTCTCTCAGCTGCTCTAGAGAATTTCTGCTAACACTATCTTCCCTAATCTTTATTTTCAATATATAACTTTAAGGCTGGGGGGAAAAAATTATTTCAGATCTGTCTGCCACGTTGATTTTATCAAAGGCTTAATGGTTAATATTCAGCTTTAGTGACTACTTCCACCTTCTTAAATGCAACTGTTTACACACAGGAAACAGGTTTATTTGTTTTTTTTATCGTCCATATTCTATTCCATCTTCTTGCCAGTTTGGAAGAAGTGGGCAACTCCCCAGTGTTTTGTTTGATGGTAGCTATTGCTTATGTACTATGGTTTTATACTTTTTAATGTAGCATGTCATCTCCTCGTTCTTTTTAGTTAGTGCTCAAGTTGTGAGGGACTAGTACTCAACATCTATTGGACATCTTTGTGTGGTACTGTAGGATTTTCCTGTATTGTTCAAAGTTCATTTTTAGTTTCTCCTAGTGGTCTAGAGAAAGCATACTGGCAAGTATGAGGATAAGAACAGTTTTCTGTGGGCTACCAGTTACACCCTGCTTTGTTACCTTTTCTCTCATGCGCATTATGTCATACAGAAATTATATTTTAAGCTGCAACTTCACAGATTTAGTTCCTCCAGTAGTTTGTAGTGTTGCTCCTTTCACAGATCAAAATGTCACCTTTATAAAGTGGATGCCTTGAAATTAATCCAAATGGCAGTGTGGCGAAACAACTCCTGTGCACATTTAGTCCACAAAATGAGATTCCTTTGTTGCTGTAAGTTATGAATCTTACCAGTTTACCTCTTTCCTACACCTAACCTTTTGGTGCTAGATTCGCTAAAGATGCACTTTAGTTTGAGTGCCCCTACTCAGCCCATCACTTCTCATTAAAAAAGAAAAAAGAAAAATAATATTTAAGTATCTTGTTCTCCCTTTTTCTTTTTTTAGACTTTTAAAATAATCCTGTTGAGTTCTCAGACTTATATAAATGGTGGCACTGTCGCACTGTTTGTACTAGGCACATTGACAAAAAAGCAATAATAAACATATTCAGATTGGTAATGAACAAAATCATAGAATATTAACCACCTCATTTATTGATTACCATAGATGACAAAGTATTTTTCCAAAAGAAATATTTTTAAAACTGAAACTAGTAACAAACAAGCCATGAACACAACCTCCACACCTACCCACTGAAAAGGAATCCTTCCCTTTCTCAGTTCCAGTAGAAAACAGTTAACTTTTTTGCTGCTGGCTGGTGTGGTCTTGCCTAGTGTTTCACTGTAGATAAGAAATCACATCAACCTACTTTAACAGCTATACACCTCGAGCTTCTGGGGTTTTGTTTCAAGTCATCACCTTGTACATTGCACAGTGCTCATGAGAAACTAAGTTAATTGTCTTTGTCCATCTTTGTCCTTGTTATCTATTTATGAAAATGATAGCAGGCACTCTGCAGAGCTGGAAAGAAGTGTAGATTAATCTGCGGGCTGAGACTGCCCAATACATTATATTTCTGTCTTTAAGGTCTCTCTATTCCTGACTTACAGTAATAAAACAAAGTAGAAGTCACAGGAAAGTCTTCCTAATATTCCTTAAAGGAGTGGTTAACTGGTTTTATCTTTACAATTTATATGCTTTTGAGGGAGTAACCTTTCCCTGCACATTCTGAATTTCTCTTCTCCTTTGACCAGGGTGCCCTCTGTGTTCAAATAGCGACTGTTCAGGTAATTCATTTTCACTTGTTCTGAGTACTGACAAGTGACATGATCTTCAGGAATAATTACAGTGGATAGCCCTGTATAATTCATGTTAGGTAAAAAATGCAATGTTTTTAAAGGTACAATAAACAAGTCCCATAAATATAAAAAATCCTCTGAAAGGGTACTACATAGATGTCAAAGAGACTGTAGAAAGCTCAGTGCAATGCTAACAGAATTGGTTCATTCAGTCAGAAGGAAGGGGACCAGATCCTCAGCTAGTGCCGAGGTAGTCTAATTCCATGAAAATCAATAGTGCTGCTCCCATCTTGGATCAGCAGAGGACCTTTTATTTTCCCTTCTGTGTTTGGCAGGCATCAGTCTGACTCCTTCCCAAGCTACAAATGTGAGAAAAGAGGCACTCTCTTTCCTCTGGTGGAGTGGAGCCCTTCCCCAAGGACTACAGCTGCCTTTCAGAAGCTGGACCTTCAAACCCAAACACTGCAGCACCTGAGCCCCAGCTCAGCACACAGGGGGCTCATTTGTTGATAATGCTACTCCATTGATTTAGTGGCATTACAGTAGCTGAATTAGGCCCATCATACCCTACTCAATGACAGAAGAAACTGCAGCTATAACTCAAATTTACCCTTTATCCCTGAGCTATTCTAACTACTTAATAACTTGGCTTCCAGACACCCCCTCACTGCCCTCCCAGGTTGTTATAAGTTGAACAGCACATAAAGGTGCAATGCTACTTTCTTCATAAATGAGAAGTGCAGTTTGGATCTATAAGGGGAGTACATATTACATATCCAAGCATACAGAAACATAACAGAGCACCCGTGAGAGCTGAGAATGGCTTCAGAAAACAATCTATAAATCTCCGGTGTTATCTTTCTGACAGCCTCCTAATCTCTGCAGCTTGTTGTTAAGAGCTGCATTAAACTAGCCTGTCATTGATCCCAGCTCTCACCACTTCTCAAAGAGATGTGCTTCCTGTGATCAATTAGAAAAAGAGGCATCAGCTTCTTAAAAGCATCTTTACAACAGGACCCTGCAATAACATATCTTCCCAAAATGTGTATCTCTGACATTTACATCATACCTTGTCAAAATACAGCCAGCATTTGCACCAACAACATAATTCAGTCTTCTGAAATAAGTAAAAAAACCTTAGGTTCCTCATGTTGAATCATCATTCCAACCTCCAACTTCCCCCCCAACGGAAACAGTTCTGTTAAAATAGTGGCAATTTCTTGCCATTTATTTAATTTTGAGTCAGTTTCAGATAAGCTCTGTATAGGAAATAGCTTCCTTTCAGTGACTTGGGGGTAAAAAGAACATGAACTTTCTGCTTTCCTGTTAAATTTCTGAGGAGTCTGGCTTACTGTGCAATTCCCTTTCACTGTGCACTTTATTCAGTATGAAAATCTTTCATCTATGGAGTTCTGTGTACTAATTCCAAAGTTACTTATAAGTGACGTCTCTTTTATTCAAAAGAAAATAGTGATTGCGGTTCTATTTTTCTGTCTCACATCAAAAGAGTAAAAACTTCTGAACTTGTTTGAAATAAAAAAATTTGCATTCCCTTTCTGTCCCTAAAAGTACAGACTTGTTTAGGTCACTAGGTATTTTTAACAGGGATAGTTATAAATTTTTTTCACTTTTTTCGTTTTGATTCTTCTAATTTCTCACCAAAACTGATGACCTGATGTGATGGAAGAGCAGGTAACAAGAAGCAGATAGGTTAGCTTAAGGCAGCACCTCTGGGAGTTGGGGTATGTCATGATTACATGTACCTTACTATATAATACATGAAAGGTGGTCACTATTGTAAATGTCAGGAGGGGATGTGCTAAAGGCCGACACTAATAAAAGAGTAAAAGCATTTTGGCTTGAAGCTGGAAGTTTGCTAATAGTCCAGTAAAACTAGATGGGGCACAGAAACTTACTACTCTTAAAAAAAAAAAAAAAAAAAAAAAAATCCAAAAAGGAATAGGATGTGGCTGTCTTTAGCAACAAAGGATTAATTTTGGTGGACTAATTACATTCCTCTTATGGAAATTATGTTTCTGTTGACTTCTCCAGCTACTGCAGAAGTCAAAAGTTCCTTTTTACACCTATTCCAGCTGAAATAAGGTCCCATTGTGTTGATGAACTTTAATTTAATATGTGCCTAACCCAAAGAGGTTACTGTCCAAGTATTGGAAGATCATCAGTTCTGGTTTCTCCACAGGAACATGAATCCGGGGTGCAGAAAAGGATGTGGAAAGAGAAGAGAAGTAATACTATAACCTGTTCCTTGGTATGGTGAATGTTATTTTGTACTGGATTATTTGTTTCCAGAATAGCTTTTATCACAAATCTAAGACTGGACTTTCATGTTCTACTCCTTCTTTCTTTCTTTTTTTCAAAAATCTTCTTTTATATTTAAAAACTAAAGAAATATTGGTCTTTAAACTACTATACTTTTTTAATACTTGGAGTAGTCTGTCACCTTAACAGGGAAATACAGTGGAAGAGGAAGATAACGACCTTTTGAAATTAAAATACATATTCTCCACACTTACTGAAATATGACAAGATAAAGTAGCACAAATTCTCCTGGACTGGTTTTCCATTTCACATCTTTGTAACCACTGACACTGTGACAAAGAAAGCCAATTTCTGTGTGCCTTAGCCTTTAGAAATTTTAAGATAAGACATAAAATTGCAGCAAAAGGATGGATCTGTTTCAGTGTGCACTTGCAACACTCCATATAATTAGCAGGCTAAGAGGTAGAGCTGTATTTAGCTCACTAGCTCTTAAATGGAGTTACGTTCATTTGTTTACTGAATGTCTCTACCCACTAAAGGCTAATGAACTAGTAATGGATCTGTCAGAAAACGGAAAAGACAAATACCTCTAAATGTTGCTATTATAGCCTAAGAAAGTGGCTATTATGGTTCCTCTAACTCATGATCTTCATAAGAAGGAAGGCAGCAGGAGATTTGGTATTCAATGGGTGTAAGGAACCACGAGCATAATTTATGTACTGATGGAGTGGAAGGGAGGAGAGTGGCAACCCTCAGGAAACAATAAAATAAACCAGCATATTCTTCCTGCATATTTCTATTATGGCTTTTCCATCTTCAGTTCCATGCTTCTGTGTGAAGTATATTAATCTTTCCAATTTTTGGTTATATATATTAAAGTCTGAATCAAAAGCAGTGTCCTGCTGCAGTTAGATACTGCAGTGATACAGAGTCCCAGGTCTGTAAAAGCTTATGACAGTGATTCTCACTGGTCTCCACAGATGGGGAAGAGACACACAAAAAGGGAAGGATGAGTCTCCCTTTCTAACGTGAAGCCCTGTATTGAAAAAAATCCCCAGCCTGGGTTATGAGACTTGCAAGGAACAAAGCCTAGTCTACCTTTGCTGGCTCCATATTTGTGACAGTTTAGATAGACTGAGGACAAAAAGACCTGGATATACGTGCATCTAATTTGCCAACAAACGTACCAGGATATCTAATAACCTTTGCAGGGTGGGGAGGGGAAATGGGGGGGAAGACATTACATTCACTGTAGCAAGTGATGGAGGGATACTTATCACCACGCTGCACTCTTGATACAGAGGGTGAGTTAAAGTCAATACCATGGAAGGAAAGTGCATGGTTGGTGGGACTTACACATTCTCTCTTGATTCTGCAGTGTACATATGACTTAACTGACTTGTCTAAGGTTGCTTAGGATGTCAACGATGGCTTCTTGAAAATGCACCTATTTTTCCCGCCTAAATCTTTGGTCCTAGTTAACCAATTAGGATAACACCCCCCTCCATCTGTTTCCCTCCTATCTAGAAAATTGTTCATATACCAGTTATAAAGGGAAATGGGATCTGTTGTGAGCCTAACATCGCTAGCCTGTTATGAGGCTGCCTAGAAGAGAAATTATCAGCAAAAAAAAGCCAGGTCCTTGGATGTGCCCTTGAACACACATGGTCTCAGAACTGCTGCAGGACAAACAGCATAGATGGATCAGAAGAGTTTTGGATACAGCTATCATTCTCTCAATGCCTTCCTGGGGAACCTTGATTAAGCACAATATTTGCAGCCAATTTTCGAATTAATCCTCACCTTTGTTTATATCAACACACAGTCTGTCCTACAAATTTCTGTGGGGTGATGCTTGCTTACCTAAAGCCTGAATTCAGTTCAGTGGGCAACATTACACTTTTCTGTAAGTCAGAAAACAGATTAAATGTCAAAGTAAATTACACTTCACCTGCTTGAAATTCATCAGTTGAAACAAAGGGCCAGTCAGGTGCTTGAGCCAGTCAGATTATAAACTCAAGGTATAAGGGGAAAACTAAGCTTTCAGAGTAATGCCCAAATAATAAAATACTTTCAGGCTGATTTAAACTAAGAGAAATTTCTGTCTGAAGAATGTGAAGAAAACAGGGTCAACAGCTCCCTGGAAACTACACTTACTGTATTTTGTAGTTTTGAGCATTTTTTATTGTGAACTAAGATTCCATTCCTATGAATCTGCATTACTGGATTTGGCCAAAAATATTTTCAGACCGAAAAACAACAAAGAAAACTCTGGGCAGACTACCTTTTCAGTTGACTACATGTAATGTGAAGTACAATCACTTAGAGATCAAAGCTTTTATACATATGAATGCTATGTCAGTGCAAGCAGACCAATATTGACACATTGAGTAAACAGTACTATTAATGCTATAATGATAGAATTAAATCATGCCTGCCTTTAAAAAAAAAAAAAAATCCATAATATTCACACATTGGAAGGGTTCTTCTGTCTGACTTGTAACACCTCTGTTCTTTAGAGGCAACTGTTCCTCTAAATATGTAGAAACTATTTTATGTGGTACAATTTTAGCATTTTTTCCATAGTCTGTTATTCCTTCTCTATATAGTTTAACTTTTCTTCTTCAGTCCCCTCTGGAAGCATTATTTGGTACTTCTTACAGTTTTGAGGGGATTATATTTATGACCTTTGTTACAGCTGATCTAGTGTTATTTCATTTCCTTTGCATCTGGAGGCTGTGACAGGTTTAGACTGTACCTTGTGTCAGAGTTTGACTCTGGACAAGCACAGAGGAAGCAGAAGAGACTCCTGGCTCTAAAGTCAGACCTTCCCATAGAATCAGAACTCCCCAGAATCAGACTTGCTTCTTCGCTCTCTAGCTAGCACAAACAGTTGGAATTTTGAAATTATATAGGACTACAGGAATAGACCAATTCCTTTGCTGATACCATTGTTTGCCAAAGTGAGGACCCAGAGTTTGAATATCTGCATTAATACTTTATTCTACTCTAATAGGAGATACTTTTGCTTACCATCTGCAGACAGATTCCAGTTTCCTCATCTACTTTCAAGGTATAGAAAATATGATCACAGGATGTAGATTAGCACTACAGTTTTTAGGGACAGAGAGATAATTGTGACCTAATTTTTGCAAAGCAGCAAGTAAAGAGCCTAATCAGACACATAGCTTCTAAGTGTGGCATGACCATTAGAAAAAGGTCAGACTATGATTTAATGACTCAAAATGAGGTAAACTTACCTTCCTTTTGTGGGGGGGAGCATGTGGAACCCAACAAGCCAAAGAAAATTCCTTTTCTGTTGAAAACTGGCTATTGAAAGGAGATTAACTCATGCAGAAGGACATAAGACTGAAGAAAAAAATTATGATATTTCTATTTCCTCAGAAGACAATAATACGTCCTTTGCAGCTGTAATTGCTCTTCACCTAAGCATGTGCACAGACTCTGTTTAAGAATCAGTATGGTATCTAGCGGCCATTGTGAAAAATGTGCTTTATTTACTCAGGAGACTCATCATGACTCATTCCAAACTATTAGTCCAGTATTTCCTCTAAAAACTTTGCAGTATTCCTTAAAAATTATGCTGGCAATAGTCCTTTCTGAAGCACTGTTTATTTTTCTTTAACATGATAGCTGTAGATTTGACAGGAATTAAGTCATGTTACAGATTACTCTGGGCTCTGTCTTCCAAGCACTGAGACTTCTGGTCCTGACGCAGTGAAGTGCGTAACCCCCAGCTTGTGAAAAATGTTTTAACATAACTATTTGCAAATACTGACATAGTACTGCACACATCTTTATCAAGAAATTTTATCACTCCCTTCCATTCTTCCGTACAACTTTGATGCCTCTAGGCTCTTTGGTGCTGCAATGACTCACCTCCCTTTGTGTGTCTCTCCTTCTCTTGGATTCATGATCACATACCATCCCTACAGCAACCACACAGAGTTGCTAATTGGGAGAAGCAATGTTATGAAATATTAATGCATTTGACAGTCACGCTTTATTCCTTTTGGAAAAACACTGTGCCCTGCTTTTTATTTTTTCCCTCCCATCTGCTCCTGTTGAAAACAAGGTGGTTGGCGTGATGAGTCAAATGCAATCCATGCACCAGTGGGACAGTGTTTAGCAGACCCCCATCCCAACTCTGAGTCAGAAATGTTGTGATCAGTCCCAACCTTAGCCTGACTGCTGCCCAAATTTTACTTTCATCTTAAGTCTGAAAATATGGAAAAAGCTGTTTCCTGTAATCTGGAAAAATGTCTTCATGGTATGTGACTCTTTTTGTTCAAATTTTAGTAGCATATCGCTCCCTGTTTATAAAGGATCCAAGCTGTTCAAAAGTAGACCTATATGTATTTTATTTAAGAAAATATACAGTAAAGACCAATGTGCCTGTTTAGATCATTGGTCATTAGATGACCAAAGACAGACACTGTCCCTAAAGTAATGTGGAACTTGTCAAGAGATGTCATCCTTTTTTGTAGACATTGCTTGTACAAATTACATTACAGTAATACATTTAATATGCATGCAAATTCCTTGTTATTTTGTATATTTAGCATATTTATCTTAATGTATAAAATTACATTTTTAAAATAAATGAAACTATATATACATTATATACATTTTAGCTCTAATGTTTTCTAAATTAACATCTCATCTTTAAATAGAGAAATATCCAACCTATCTTGTCATAGTTTTACAAAATCATTACTCTTTCTTCATAAAGATTTGTTGAATAACACCTAAATTATTTTTAAAGTATCATAATAATGGAAACATCATGGAATCTATGGCTTCCGGAGGACTCCTCACAATTTTGTATTTTATGGTTTTTATAGCAAACAGGCTGATGTTTTCATAGCATGTTTAGAAGCTTTGTAAATAGTAGATTCCTACTACAAGGCTTGAATGAAGACTCTCCAGACAAAATTCACACCAGGACAAGAAAACCTTGTCTTTATTGCCTATGGCAGTATTTACATTGTACTTCACAAAACAGCCCCAGCAATGGATGTGTCAGTCTGTGTTTCTGTCAGGGATTATTTTAGAAGGAACTGGTAGCACAGGTGCTCATATGCTTGTGTGTTTCATATACAACTCATAACAGTAGTTAGATCAGACAGGTTACAACCACAACTCAGAATGATTCTGATCTTAAACCTACCTCTGCTCCTGCTGTCCAGATCTGTGTTTTGAATCCCTGAATCTTAGTCCATGAAACTTGGATGGTTGCAGAACTCCAGGGGTATTCAATAAACCTAAGGAAGCTGGGTGCCCAGAGACCACTGAATTGTGTTATGAGCAAGCTGCAGGCTTCCTTTGATTATGTGATTTTCTTTAATTCACAATTCAGGCTGTGACCAGTATTCATGCAGAATTATTTCTCAGCTGATCTTCAGTCAGCTAAATGATTAACTAGCTTGTATGGCCTTTAGATTTGAAACAGCAACAATGTGTTTTTCTTTTTTTTAATGAAGACTGGAGAATAATTGAAAGTGTGTAATATTTTAAATATTTTGCTTGGAAGTGAGAGTGTGTACGTAGTTTTAATAGTTGATATCTTGTTCTTGGAATTCATTGTTATATTTTTATATGCATTTATTCAGGAAAATGTAAGGCATTTCACCACTGAGTTTGTAAGTGTTTGTAATACAATCTGCATACATTATCAGAATGAAAAACCTGCTTGTGTGGACTGCAAAGGTTTTTTTAAGATACTTTCAGAAAAATAAATCTTGAGGAAGGAAGTATGCAGTGTGCACTTTGACAAAACCTAAGATACTTCAGAAAGTGAACATGCTATACAGAAATTTTCATATTTCAAAATGGAGGGTTTCAATTTTAATGATTCCTTAGTGGTTTTAGTTAGGGATCTCATAATGTTATTTTTAATAATTTTTTGTTTATTGCCTTTTACCCGCATACATACTATGAAATGTTCAGTTTTATGTACTAGGAAGAAGAAAAGTTCTATGGCTTTTAGTGATTCATGAAACCTGAAGTACTTGGATCTTGCTGGGGTTTTTCTGGTTTTTTTGTAAGAACTAAGAAGTCATACTATATTCCAACAGGCATTTTAAAGGCCAGTTCAAACAAGGAAATTTAGACAATGCTCATAAAACAAAGCAAAGATAAAAGTGCCTCTATAATATCATAGTTTAAAATGCTGCCCTTTTGAAGATTTAATGAAAGAGCATGAGAAGGTTTGATGTGCTCTGAGACCACTGAGCACTTTCTAGATGCTTATGCAGGAGTTCCCCTCTGGTTACACAGGGGTTGATGCCAGCATAAATCAGATATGAAGTATCATGATGAGTTACAACAAGCAGAATATTCACACCAGACTGGACATAGCAAGCTTGACACAGGCTCTGTTTCTACTGATCTTATCAATGCTGATCGCACCACAAGGTGGCGGGGAGGGGGGAAATAGAAGATCGATATACCTCTCCAAGCACATGGACTGTGAAGCCATGTTTTATCTCAGGTTTCAAGCTGCACCAGTCTTCAACGCAGCATGGTTTCATGATATCTCTGCAAGAAGCTAACAGAACTGACACGTGCAAGAGGGAGATACTAGTTTCTAACTTTAACTGAACCAAGATAACTAAAGTCGTAAAAACAAATGTCATTGTACTTCCAAGGCTCTAGTATGTTACGAGCATTCTCGTGTGTAAGAGGTAGAAAGGAAGTTTGGCTGAGGCCAACATGGTCAATGCATGTGGCAGTCAATCAGAAGCTGGCATTGGAATGTATCTCACCATGGCCATACACATTAATTAAAGAAGGATACATAATGCCAGAAACCTCAGCCACAGGTTGCACACAACATGAAACAACTCAGACCAAGATTAGGAAAGATGTGGAAGCAGAAAAGCATTATAGAATCACAGATTTCAATAAAGCATTTAGTATATCTCTCCAGGGCAGTATAGACTGTGACAGGAAAGAGCAACATTAACAGAAGAAATCAACAGCTCCCCACATCCTATGTTTGCAATTCAAAGACTATACTTTAACACAGTGCTTAGATTAAATAGCTCTGGTAAGCTGGAAATGTCTCCGTTTGTTGTGTCTGTTTCCTCTTCTCATTATAGTATTACGTCAGAAGCTTTTGACAGCTTTTAATGAATTATGTTCAGCAGAAACATACTTTCCACCCATATTTCCTTTATGAGATGAAGAGGATTGGAACTAGCAGATCTAGTGTTAGGTGGTGTTGCAACTTCAAACAGAAACTCAAAAGGTACCTGATACAGTGAATAGCTCTAACACCATCTCTGAGAGAAATTCCTTGTTGTATATGTGAACAAGTATTCAGAGTGTACACATGGAACTAGGCAGGTAGCAAAGTAAAAGAAAATTTGAAACTGCAATTAAGTGCAGAATAATCCATGTAGGCTTCATTTCCCAGGAAGGGTTAGACCAGATGATCTTTCAAGGTCCCTTCCAGCCAGGGCCATTCCATGATTCTGTGCATTTTCTTCTTGGCAGTAGTATAGACAAAACTCAGAATCTAGAAGGGCAAGAATTTCTCAATGAATCTAAGATAAATCCTCAGCATGATTGTTCTTAACAGTCATATTGTTGTGCCCCTGGATCTAATATTAACAATGAAGTGTAAAATTTAATTCTTACAGCAGTAAAGAAAAAAACCTATACTTTAGCTAGAGTGACCAGAATAGAAAGCCTAAAACCAATTAAATAGTAAAAGTTGAATGGTAGATCTCTTTTGTGACTAAGTAGCATATATTCCAAATAAGATTTGGAAACAATGAACTAGTCCTTTCTAAGTTGGTCCAACATCGCACATTTTGTCTTGAATATCTGATGGAATTGTGGGGGGGGGGTGCGCTTGTTTGTAGTCACTATCAGCTTCTACTGCTCATCTCCTGGAATAAAAGGGGTTCTGAAGAAATCCGTGTCATAACACGCTCTCCTAAATTTCCTAAATGTAGGATGCAAGGGTAGCAAAGAGGGAGAAACTCCTAGCTGTCTCCCTCAAAAATTATCTGAATTTGGATATTCCCAGTCTGCCATAACATGCTGTTGTAGAGGACTGGAATAGGGCACAGGTTAGAGCTGCCCAGAGATTATCCCAGTTTGTGCCAAGGGCTAAACAATCCCTGATTAGCTCCTGGATTAACTTGAGCTTCATAAAAGCATTGTGCAATTATCTTTCCTCCCTGCCTGAGCTCTGCACAGGTGCTTTGCAGCCAGAGCCAAGGATCTTGCAAGGATAGAGAACATTGTGATTAAAACCTGTTTCTTTCAAATAATAGGCAGACAGCAATTTCTGTCAAACTGCTCTGTACATGTAAATGTGTCTTGCCAAAGCCAGAGTTGGCTAATAACATGATGCTAGTTAATAACAAAAACATGTCCCAAACTTGCCTCAGACAACTACTAATTTGTTTTTCAGAAAAGAGGTATGTCAGTTTCTTTCAGAAATTCAGCTTTTGTATAAGCTTCTATAATACTGGTGCTCAAGTGCCCATATTTTATCAGCATATGTAGCAATAATAAACAGCTATGTTGTCTCCTCTTTTAGAGCTTGATTGCAAAGAACCATTTTCTGTCAGGCACTGGGAGTTTGTTTAAATATTGTGCTCTGCATCATAGTATCTTCCCAAGAAGCAGTTTAATTTTGTCTAAACATTTTAATTGCGATCCTAAGGGAAGGGAAGTCATTGCCCATATTAAACATGAATCCCATTATACTAAAACGTTTATGTTCCTCAAAGGCTATTTATAGATGCTTTGCTAGTGTATGAAAATGTAAAATGCCGGAGCTGAACAATCATATCCTGGCTCTGCTTGCCAGTCTGAACCTCAGCTTGTTTATTCAAATGGTCAGGCGAGGCATAGGAACAGTATTACTTTCCGCATTACCATGATTTCCTATACACATTTATGACTGGCTTGTTGAGTCAGGGCAGATGCCAGAGTAAAGGGGCATGCTCAACAAGAAGACTAGATGTTAGCATTGCAGATGCACAAGAGAACAGTGTGTGGTTATAGGTCACAGGGGGACAAGGCCAAGATGGAGTTGAATAAATGGTAGGTCTGCCACAAAATGGCAGTTACAGAGGAATGAAGACATTCTGTCATATTCTTGTCTCATAAGAGTGGCACACATGTTCTTGAACTGCGAACAAATTTCTTTGCTTGATTCAAAATACATTGAACCAGTGTTTAAAGGCCTGAACCAATGGCTGAACAAAGCCTACTCATGTCAGTAGGAATCTCTGTAGATTTAGATGGGTTTTCACTCATGGCAACAGTGATCTCTTCCTCCCCAAAAGTGGCATTGAAAAAATGGAGTACCAGAGTCTCTAGTTTACTACTAGTAATTTCTATAGCAAACTGATCTGGTTTACAAATGTAAATATCTTTGTATTCTGCAGCAAATGGTACCCTAGTGTAGCTTTGGATCTGTTTCATAGCTTCTTTCAACTTTGTTTCAAAATTTCACACAGCAAGTGAAAGTCTATCTTCCTCTACTGAAATGGAATGGGAAAAGGAAATTGGGAAACTGGCAACACAGTGTGTGACACTATAATCAAGGAAATGTGGAGATTTAAGACTGAGTACAATTGCAATTACTTTACAGGTATGCCATCAGGAGAAATAGATTTTTCTTCTAGATTATTAATGAACCACATGCTCAATGAGAATGAACATAACTTTTGACATTTAATAGAAAGTATTACTGATAACAAAATAGCATGCCTGGTAATACCAATACAATGGAAACCCATTACTTACCTGGAAACTACTGAATGTACAGCTTAACTTCTGTCAAAGGCAAAACATCTAAGAAAGAGAAAGCAATTATATATTTCTTAGTACCCAGCATAGTCTCATATATTTTTGTTATCAATGAAAATGAGTTTTCCTTCAAGAAACATCTTCAGTAAAGAAAATACTCTTTCTGGAGAACCAGAACCTGATTTCTAGGAAAAAAGTTAGGATTCCTGGAAAACAATTTAATTTGGATTCAAAGATTTTACTGTTGCAATATGAAAAGTGTAAATAAAAAATATTTAATGTTCTTTTCTCTTTTTCCTCCAAGGAATTTTTAAAACTACTAATATGTTTTGGAATTCCATACTGAATAGTAACCACAGGAAATTTTATCCTCTCTGAAAGAACACTTCTTTCCCCTCCCATCCTCCCAGTATGTTGCGATTGGCTGTAAACGTCTCACTGAGCTAGCTGGCCATAGACAGAGTAGGATTTCTTCCTGTCCATATGATAGAATAGAATCATAGAATCATAAAATTATTTAGGTTGGAAAAGACCTCTAGGATCATCAAGTCCAAACATCAACCCAACACTACCATGTCTCCTAAACCATTCCCTGAAGTGCCACGTCTACATGTTTTTTGAACTCCTCCAGGGATGGTGACTCCACCACCTCTCTGGGCAGCCTGTTCCAGTGCCTGACCACTCTTTCAGTAAAGACATTTTTCCTAATATTCAATCTAAACCTCCCCTGACGCAGCTTGAGGCCATTTTCTCTCATCCTATCACTCGTTACTTGAGAGAAGAGACCAATACCCACCTCACTACAACCTCCTTTCAGGTAGTTGTAGAGAGTGATAAGGTCTCCCTTCAGCCTCCTCTTCTCCAGACTAAACAATCCCAGTTCCCTCAGCCACTCCTCATAAGACCTGCTCTCCAGACCCTTCACCAGCTTCGTTGCCCTTCTCTGGACACACTCCAGCACCTCAATGTCCTTCTTGTACTGATGGGCCCAAAACCGAACACAGTATTCCAGGTGCGGCCTCACCAGTGCCGAGTACAGGGGGACGATCACTTCCCTACTCCTGCTGGCCACACTGTTCCTGATACAAGTCAGGATGCTGTTGGCCTTCTTGGCCACCTGGGCACACTGCTGGCTCATGTTCAGCTGGCTGTTGACCAGCACCCCCATGTCCTTTTCCTCTGGGCAGCTTTCCAGCCACTCTTCCCCAAGCCTGTAGCGTTGCATGGAGTTGTTGTGACCGAAGTGCAAGACCTGGCACTTGGCCTTGTTAAACCTCATACAATTAATGTTGGCCCATTGATCCAGCCTGCCCAGATCCCTCTGTAGAGACTTCCTACCCTCAAGCAGATCGACACTCCTGCCCAGTTTGGTGTCGTCTTCAAAGTTACTGAGGGTGTACTCAATCCCCTCATCCAGCTCACTGATAAAGATATTAAACAAGACTGGCCCCAGCACTGAGCCCTGGGGAACACCGCTCGTGACGAGCCACCAACTGGATTTAGCTCCGTTCACCACAACTCTCTGGGCTTGGCCATCCAGCCAGTTATTTACCCAGTGGAGAGTACACCTGTCTAAGCCCTGAGCCGCCAGCTTCTCTAGGAGGATGCTGTGGGAGACTGTGTCAAAGGCCTTGCTAAAGTGCAGGTAGACAACATCCACAGCCTTTCCCTCACCCACTGGGTGGGTCACCTGGTCATAGAAGGAGATCAGGTTGGTCAGGCAGGACCTGCCTTTCATGAACCCATGCTGGCTGGGCCTGATCCCCTGGTTGTCCTGTACTTGCCCGGTGAGCTCACTCAAGACGAACCGCTCCATAATCTTCCCTGGTACCGAGGCCAGGCTGACAGGCCTGTAGTTCCCCGGATCCTTGTTCCAGCCCTTCTTGTAGATGGGCGTCACATCTGCAAGCCTCTGGTCATCTGGGACCTCCCCTGTTAACCAGGACTGCTGATAAATGATGGAGAGTGCCTTGATTACTCTTGATTATATCATTACCTAGGAAGAAACTAGAATAAAAATGAAAGAGCAATGCAAAGTGCCAGTGAGAACCAAGCTGTATCACCAAAGACTTGCTCTTCTTTTTTCCAATCCTTTCTTCTACTTGACAGTACTTAACAGATCACATGACCCTGCTGACAACAGAACTGTGAAACTGCATTTTGTAATATCCATAGCATCACAGGGAGCATCCATTTCTAGGAACCCCTGAGTGCTGAGTTAATATTGCAGGCTTATTTGGCCCTACATAATTAGTTATAATGACTAAAAGGACTACCAGAACATAAAGTCTTTTCAGCAGGCACTGTCGTTTCTGTGTGGTGTTTTATATTGTCTAGACTGTGGCTCCCCTGCTCTGATGGAACCTCAATTAATGTGCAACATAAAAGAGGGTAAAACATTTTGATTACTCTGAGCATGGAGACAAGATATGATGCCAGCAATATATTTTAACATAATATTCTAGCTTTTTTAAATATAATGTTGAATTATTTTTTTCTTGATGTTAGGAGGAAACTAGTGCAGTACAAAACTTACACAGCAAATGAAACAGGAAGAAGATAGGCACGTATCATTTTTAAGATGTTGTAGCCCAGGAAACTATATATATGTCTGTGTCTATGTATTTGTGCATGCATGCATGAATAATTTAGTGAGCTAAATAGTAATAGGATGTGCAGTTGAAATTAGACATTGTTACAAGGGACATATAACTTTCCAAGTGCTATTAGTACTTAGCACCATATATACACAGCATAATAATTGACAACTGGCAGAATTTAAGACCTTTAATTTAAATGGTGTTAATCTTGCCCATTTCTTATATAATTTATTAGTTGAAAATTGTAGAAAACTTTTGTCACTGTCAACCCATGTTTATATTTTGCCACCTTGGGCCCATCTAGAGTCACTCATTTGCAAAGTTTCTAAGATCAAGAAGGGTCAGTCATTTAATGACATCAGAAAATGACTGACTGCTACACTAGCTTAAATATCTGCAATGTGTGGTCAGGAGATCTTTACACTGGCAGTCAGCTGTATTTCTTTTTGTTAATATCATGGATAGTTCATTTCTCATGCTTAAAGTTAGCCTGACTGCCAGAAAGGAGCTTTTGGAGAAAAACAAACAGGCAATGGAAGAGTGACTAAAAACAACGGTCTATTACAGGAATTATGTGAGGGAAGAGGTGCAAAGGCATTCATGAAGGGCTGCTTTCTTCTCTGCAGCTCTGCTTACCACTGGTGATGTTGCATAACCACAGCTTTGCATAACGTGTCTCTACCTCAACCTTGGGATAAGAGGGGGGCAAAAAGCAGTGTTCACCAAAGAGGGAAGTTGCTGAGAGGGGAGCTGCCTAGTTCTCTGACCTCAAAGGAGAAACAAGGGCTCTGACAGAAATTTATTTCTGCTGAACAATTTTTTTTTTAATAAAAAAGATAACTTTAACTCATTGCTATTCAGCAATTGTAGAAGTTAAAGACATTTTCTAGCAAGTAACAAGTAAATGTTGTCTCTTGTGTTAATGCATTTGGAGTTGAGAAGCAGATAAAGAACATTTGAACCAATGTGTCCTACCTGAGGGAGGCCACTTAATTCTGAGATTTAAGCTGAGTGGGAATGCTGGCTGCCTGCTAATGGAATGGCATTTTGCACCTTTTGTTTTAATACTAATAATAAAGCTTGTAATTTATACATTTCTTAACCTTTGTAATCTCCTTGATGCCAATTTTGTTGAGGAGTATGACCAGTGAGGGACCAGTTTCATCTATGATAGTATAAAGAAGTCATTACATGACGACTTCTCTATAATTTCACTTCTCATAGTCAGAATTGGATGAGCTTCTAACTCTATTCTGGAGACTAATTTGGCAATAAACTGTGACTTTTTTTTGGTTTTTAAATATTTGAATAGGTGAATTTCTTTCCTGAGGACAGTCTGTGTAGAATGTCTTGTATGAAGAGGAATTGAATGGTGCCACCCAGATACTTGTGCGTATGATGGGTTGGGGGAAAAGGGGTATGCTTACACTGCTGAACTACTATTCTGTATATCTTCTGGGGTTCTTTCTTAATTTAGATCCTTAGAAGCTCGTTGTGATATTGTATCATAAAGTGATCAAAATAAAAAAACTGATCAGATAAAGAGGATAAATCAGATACTACTTTTTTAAAATTTTGATAACTATGCTAGCAACCTGAAACCTTGCTGTAGGTTAAGGCTAAATCAGGCCACAGAAATTCCTGCAGGCTGCGTGCAAAAAGTCAAAATGTATCTTCCTCCTAATGTTGTAAAGAAAGAAGGATATACCATAGCATAAATGATATTCACTGGCAAGCAGTCAACACAGTGTACAGGAATATAACATTCTTTTATTATATTGTTTATAAAACCTGCATATTTAATTCCTTATGGATTCCACAGGCCACTTAACCCTCAGCTGCACCAGTCCATAGACACTGCTCAATCAAGTTCTCTTTCATATGCTATCTACTAACAGTTAGCACTGAATTATCAGTTTCAAATATAGGTTATTGGCCAGGAAGTACAGTTACCTACAGGAAAGACTTTGGGGTTGATTCAATGTTCTGATTAAAGAGGCTCTGAAGCTTTTCATTTCTCATACCAAATTCCAGCTGAGAGATTGAGAAGTAACAGCAGAACCCACGACTAAATGTTCATTGACTTTCTGTCTCTTTTTTTGCCCCATATTAATGTTAAAAAATAAGGAAAAAGCCTTATGCTCTCTGTAGATACTTGATGGATTCATGCTCTAATCCTGTGTCTGTATTGAGTGATTACATTCATGTGTCTTCACTGCAAGTTATAAGTTAATACTTCCTCCTTTAGAAAATTCTTGCAGAAATTAGGGAGAAGGAGAGAATCTTCTTTCTTTCTAAACCTCTGCAAATATGTAGACATTTATGGTTGTGATAGTGTGATAATGTAGTGCTTATCACGTACCCTTGGCTTTTCCCAGTTGTATTTTAGTGATTATTATAAGAATGGTCTAAAACTGTGCTGTCCCCTCCAAGTTTTTCATTCTTATTACAGAAGCAAGTGTCAGACTTGAGCAGTGACACAATGCTTTGAATTCTTTGAATATTACTTACCAGTCTAAATTTTCAGTGGTTCACATTTGGCTAGCACTTCTGTTCATACCCAGTGAAACCTGCTCTGAACTGAAATCAAAGGCATGGTGAATCATTATTCTGATTCACTGAGCGTAAGGAGTCATAAAGAGGGTATTATGATAGTCTGGCAAGGACAAAAAAAAAAAAAAAAGGCTCAGCACTAAACCATGTATAGCATTGTGATTTTAACATAATGACAGATGATGAAAATTAAATCCATTTCTAGAACATGACTGTAAAGATTTATGTAACTCTAGTCTGTAACAGGTAATTTGCTTGCTCTCGTTTGGCGGAGGAGTCCCTGAGCTACGTAGCCAGGCAGAGGGGTGGGTTACATCTCAGGCACTTGCAGAAGTTCAGCTGCTATTTCATGCCTTTAAGCCTTTGCACCACAGACCTTCCTCTCTTCCCCAGTTAAGACCAGACTCTGAGATTTGTAGACTCAAAGACCAGTAAAAGGCCCTGGTATACCTTAATATAGGGGTACTCCTGCTGTTCAGCCTTAAGAAACTTTTTCTAGGCACCTAAGTCTTCCTTTGTACTTTGTCAGAGAATGTTTCCTTTGTACTTTTCCTGAGAAAACACTAAATTAAAGAAACGCACACTACTCTACATACAATTTTGGAACAATGACAGTGTTTGTACCAATATTCAAACTTGATATTCCTGGTGAATTTCTTATGCCAAATCCTTTCCTGTTTCTTACGCAAAATATAATAAGCTAAACACTACAAAAGCACTTGTCAAGGTTTGTCAGAGAGTGGTTGTTTCTCCACAAAGGTTTGCCATATATGATATGATACTGTGTTATGTGTATGTCTGTAAGAACAGCATAGAATGTTAAAATAACTTAAGGGATTGGATTATATAAATATATATAACCCTGATTACAGTGAGAAAGCTAGGCTTTCTCCAATACTTTCTAGTATCTACTTGGTCAGCAGAACTCCCTCAGAGCTAAGAATATTTTTAAAAATCCCAGATAACACAAGTATATATTCTCAGTCATATGAAAAATATAAAAGAAAAATAAATTAGAAGCAAATGTTTCCAGAAATATTTTTAGTACCTCTAATTGAAAAGATGTGTTTTGCAAAGATGGAAACTGGTCAAACCTACAAATTTATCATTTTAATGACTAATTACATTTTAAGGTGCTCAAGTTTCTTTTGATTAAAATTCACTGAGTAATAATACAGTGCATCTGGATTTTTATATTACTCTTGAATTTCATTTTGCAGTACTAATCTGGTATCCTTTAGAGTCGGGGGGGAAAATTGAGTGTCTCAATCTTGTTAATTTCCCCAATGACACATTGAAGGCATGGTCTGCTTTCATTAAAAAAAAAAAAAACAAACCACCACCACCAAAAACAACAACAACAACAACAACAACAACAACAACAACAACAAAAAAAAAGAAAAAAAATAAAGAAAAAGCAAAATGACACTCAGTTTGACCTGGCAACTGTGTCCTGCACTCATTTTCAGGAAGCTCAGCCTTCCTTTAAGCATTTGATCCAAGCCCAAAGGAAGTGGGAGAAGGACTCTACAGAAGGACTGCAACCTTTGCATAACTCCAGTTCAAACATTCAGTCATATTTTCCCCAGTGGTTATGAATTCAGAATAAGGTGGTGCTTCTTAGTGTTCCACTATTTAGAATAACTTTTTAAGCATTGAATACCATACTAGATTTTAACAAAGTAGGCAAGTACTCCAAGTTTAAAACTGCCATTTAAAATACCCTTTCAAAATAGAAGCATCAAACCCCCAATTTATTCTTCAAAATCTTGCCCATAGTCATCAGACATAGCAAACTTGCATGCAATGAAAAGAATGTTCATTTAGTGGTTGCTCTATTAACCTTTATAGATAAACTTTTAATTAACTGAGAATCATTTCCTTTTTTTGTTATTTTATAAGTGAAAAGAGGAAGTAATTTTAAAGGTGGACAATTAGAAAAAATCTTGAATCTTTAATATTACAATTCTGTCTTTATTTTTAAACTCTCATTAAAGAAATGAATAAAAGGAGAGTTGCCCCTTTCTCTCTCTCAAATACCTGTGGTAACTGACTGTAGCCTGTAAAAGGCGAGTGTGCCTCAGGTCACACTGTCAATGAGGGTGGTACCTGTTGCTTCTCCTCTTCCGTTGCACATTTTCAGAGGAGGAAGGGTTCAGGGAGAGATTATTGCATCTCTATAAGCTGAGCCAGGACAGCAGTGGAAAAGCAAGCTCTGTCAGAGACAGGAATTGCTCATATGGTGGCAGATGATTTTCTCACTGAAATGTACTTATTCTTAGCTATGGTCCACCAGAATTCACCTTTTCGTGAATTATGTCAGATCTGATCCCAGGAAGTATAGTTTCAGCAAAAATCATAGTTTCAGGAGAAAAGGATTTTGCATTTGGAATATGGAAGCCAGTATATTGTCTAGGAAACAGGCCTCTGGGATCTCAACCTATCATCACTGAAGTGTGAAGTTCTAATTGTATTGCTTTTCGTAATGTATCTGCTACATAAATATTATTCAATACCTGCAAATTTGCCCTAGTGGGAAATGGAGAGGTTATAATGCAGGGAAGATTTATGCTTGCTAGATGCTGGGCTGTCATGATTAAAAATTTTCCACCCATTATGTGAATCCTATTGATCATTGCAGGAAGCAGAAAATTGTGCTGTTCATTGATTTTGCGTGGCTACAGAATGCATTAGGCCTGATGCATTTGATGGGTAGGCAAGTTTTCAAAGGAAGCTCAGTTAAGCTAATCTTAGTTCAGAGGAATATGCACAATGGAATAAGAAACCTTGTAATTGCAAG
This sequence comes from Morus bassanus, assembly GCA_031468815.1. NCBI lineage: Eukaryota > Metazoa > Chordata > Aves > Suliformes > Sulidae > Morus > Morus bassanus. Next base: position 33,992,124 of record CM062574.1, on the reverse strand, counting down.
AGCAAATAGAAGAGTCAGAGGACTATATTATGAGCCATATCAGCATAAGAATTAGACATGAGCCTTCCCAAGAGACAACAGTAAAACGCATCAAGGCTTTGATGCTGTTTTTCATGAACGTAGCAATTACTGGATAAATTGGGTTTTAGCTTCTCACCCATCAGCCAAGATAGTGAACAAAAAGCAATTAGTTCTTCTGCCTCCTTAACAAAGGGGGGTTATCAGGTTTTCATTGACTCCATAAAATAACATAGTGAAGAAATGAGTTTGAATCCAAAAGTAGAGCAGAAAGGGTACAAGGGAAAAGGGGAGAGAAAAGGAAAGAAAATTTGCAGACAGAGGGAATTTTACCTTTGAAATTTGGTTTCTACTGATTTGGTCCTTATTATCTCTGTCTTTTTATTAGCTTATGATAATGCTTAGAGTCATCTCTGTATCACATGCTGCATTTCCCATGAACAAAGGCTCTGAGCAAATTTAATCCCCAAAATAAATTCTGTCAGTATCTAATGCAGGGATTAATTTCAATCTTGGAAGTAAAGAGAAGAAAAGATTATTTTGCATCCCAGCTGGACGCAGTCTTACTGGCATGTTACTACAATGTAAAGAGTTACATCTCTCTGATAAAGGAAATGTTAGAATATCATGTACCTTTTGGATGCATATTAACTCTTCCTGAAAGTCTGTGGCATGCAGACCCCTAAATATCTAAGTTACTTCTAACAGTGAAACCTAAGCCACTCAGGTCCTGCAAAGCTTTTGAAGGATACATATCTTTAAAAATCTGGACTAAACATGTTTTTATTCTTACGTTCTTATTTGCTGGTTCTGGTAGTTTTGTCAAGAAAAAGGCATACTAAAATGACTAGTTACAGAGAATTTGAGTGTATTGACATTTGCATTACATTTAAAAAAAAATCTACCAAAAAAGTACTACCAGCAATATTAAGTATTTTTAAATTGTAATGGATAGTTATGTGGGTTTACTCAAATAATACCATGTGGTTTAGGTGAAAAAAACTATGTGGGTGCTATCACATTCTCACTATTTTATGTCTTACAACATCAGATTTTTGAAATAGATTTGTCTGTAACAATTACAAGTTTAAAAGCACAGCTTCTTCAGCTTTCCAGTATCATTAGGCAAACAATAGTCGTATTTGACCTTCCCTGTGTATAAAAAGTAAAAAGTGAGGTTCAGGAGTTATGTTATTGTATTTATTGGTAGTTAGTAACCTTGAGAAGAAAAAGTTCTGGTCTTAATGCTGCAAAGATGCTATAATTTTAAGCATGAGTGTGAACTCTTTAAATAAAACAACACTGAACATATTTATATGATCATAATGAAAAATCTTCTAGGTTTGGGGATGTATCTTTTACATAGAGAACATATGATCAAGTCTACTTAAGTATTCCTGATAGATATTTTTGGTTCCACTGAGTTTGAACTAGCAGGACTTCTCTTTGTGCATGCAGCTAAGACCATGCGTGTAGTAGTATGACAATGTCTGTAACAAAAGTTGGAATTAAAAGGGTTGTTATGGAATGCTTTCACCTTTTTTTTAATCTCCATTAAATGCACAGATCATTGCAACTATTTCATTTTACCAGCAGACTAAGAAAATTTCAGTTAAACAGGAACTTTATCTGTGACTAAGTCCTGCAAATATTTGAAGGGCAACTCCTGAGTTAGTCCTGTAAAGATTTATCCCACATATATGAAGCTTTGGAGAACTGGAATCCCAATCTGTAATGATGAAGCAAACCCTTGTATGTTAGTTTAGTTACTCTCCTGCTTTCTAAATCTAGCAGTATCTAGGGGATTAAAGCAACAGCAACAAAAACAGTGTTGTAACATAAAATGTCAGGATTTGAAAGAATGGGAAATCACAGAAGGAACAACAATCATAGCTCAGCACTGAGGTCTTTAGCCACACAACCCAGAGGATAGATTTGCTATTGTCTGGAAACCAGCCCAGCTCAATTTGAAAGACCAGCTTCAGGAATTACTCAGACACAGTGTGTCTGGCTAGACTGGAGCAATTGAAATATTTGCCCACACAGTTGCTTACCAGACAATGTATTAATCTTTTGACATACCTTTCATCAATATTATTTAACAGTTGTTTACTCTTAAAGCATCCAATTACTAATTAAATGCTATTAAAAGGCTTGCATTTACTTTTCATTTACTTAATTCTGCTGTTTCCCTGGGAAGATGTCACAGACCACACACCTTAACTTTTTCCAGCAGGCAAATTTGAACTGTAGTTCTGTAGTGTACATTAAACTGGATGGATATAAATAATGTGGGATAACAAAAAAGCACATCCAGAAACCCAGGGCAAAAACAAAAAAATTGCTGATAGAGAAACCACCTGCTACCTTGGGGTTCTCTGCTGCAAACCTGAGGGTTCCCACTCTAATTTCGCACAATATTTCACGGTGGCAGCCTTTGAGATTTTAAGCCTGTAGCAGCCACTCTCGTGCCCATATTCCCCGCCTTCACAGTAGTTGTCAAAACCCATTGCAAAGCAATTATGGTGATAAGTACCAAGACAGACAAGAGAAAATTAGATAAAATGTAAATGAAGGGAGATGATGCTGAAGCTGTAGGGTATGATCTCAGTGACCTCCTGTGGGGCTGTTAAAAGGCATAGAAAAGAGCTATACAGCCTCACTGTTTCCTAATTTTTGTCATAAGGTTTATTTTGCTGAATTCTAAAAGTTTAATTCTGAGGGATAAGATAGGTCACTTGGCTCCTACTCTGGAGGGCATGTAGGAAATTTAGGGGTGGGGGGAAGCAGCTCTGAAACTAGAAATTAACATTTCCATTTTATGCAGCTAAATACAAAGAATTTTTGTTCTTGTGAATCCTGTGAATAGGAGCTGGCAAACATCATAGTCAGTCCAGTAATGGACTAGACCACTGTGGCTGTCAGCAAAAAGAAGTGAAAAATTATGACAATTGTCTTCTAAATCATCCTGCTGGAATATGTTACTGTTCATCTAAAACTGAAGGCTTCTTCCTCTACACAGTCAGGCTCATGTGCAAAATATGTGCTGCATACCCTTCAGGAAAATTAATAGCTCTTCCTCTGACATGACTTCATAAAGGAACAATGTTTTGGATGAAAAGTCAAAGAAAGGTCAATATTGTTTTCAAGAGTGGTAAAGTACTAATATTTTTTTTTTTTATAGAATAATGGTAAACAGGAAAGAGAATCAAATCCAAAACTCCATGGATCCAAGGGGAATGTTTCTCCCACTATCAGTAGTTTTGGATCAGGCTTGAAACACCTGCAGTGGGCAGGTAGTGCTAGATCACTGGAAAACACAAATGGTTGTACAAAACCGTGAAAAATGCATGTGAAGGAAGAGAAATATTTTTAATGAGCTATGTAGAATCCATTTTAAGGGTTCAAGGTCATGCTCATTATTGTACTTCACAAAATTTGGTTGTCTCGTGATTCTTTCAGCAGGGAGGGATTCTTACCAATTTAACTAGGACAGAGGAGAGGTAAAGCAACAAACAATATCATTATGATGGGAAAAGAAAGTTAACACAGTTTAAACTAAAATGAACCACTTTCAGTCCTTCTCATAGAATTTGTTCTCTGGTGACTGAGGTCCTGCACTCCCTCCGGATGGGGTCCTGTCACTGTGCCATGGGAAAATCCATGTGTTTCTGCAGCCACATGTTCACCCCAGGTGACAACCCTGACACTAAGTTTTTTGGCAACTGTTTTTCAATATAGCTTTCCCCTTTTCTTTCCTAAAACCTCATCTCTTCCCCCGCCCCCATTACCCAGAAATTTGCTAGCTGTATCTAATACATCTATTCAGAGCATGCACCAAAATACAGCTGCCTGTACTTGTAATCAGACGGAAGAATGAAAAGCATTTTGGCAGAGTCCCTGAAACATAGGTAGAATGAATTGTTGAGAAGTCCCAAATGACTCAAGTGGTAAAACAGCTCATATCCATTTCTATGACTTTCCTGTCATTTCACATATATAATCTGTGGTGTTTTCTTTCCTTCAGGTTCACATCCTGGGTGCATTCTGTAATTCTAGAAGTGACTTTTGTTTACCAAACACATCTATAAAATTTCAAAAGTTTTTAGTTGTATATGTTAACTTTTTTCCTAATTTCATGATCCATCACACAATATTTTAAACAAAGTATTACTCATTTAGAGACAGTTACATTCTTTTAAGCATCAAAAATAATATTATCACCTACTTTGTGGCAGGTAATTCATGTTTTCTGTGTATTATTTGTATCCCAAATTACTTTGGTCATTCCACAAACCATCCTATTAGATGTTTGCTATTTAGCGATAAATATAACATGTACATTTTCACATCTGAAACTGGTTTGCCTCCCTTTTGATGGAAATTTAGGTTGTTTTTCAATTTCCATTAGATCTCCTTTTTTATCATAAAGCATGGTTTCTTTTATTTCATACTGCTAAATGCAGTGGAACAAAACTGATTTCAGAGAATTAAGTTCTATTTAGATTAATTTTAATTTTATTACCACAGTGCCCATAGGGTTTGCCATTTGTGTGTGTGTTTGGTAAGAGAAAACTGTTTTTTAAAAATACAATATTATAAAAAAATATGTAATAGAAAACAGTAAAACCTGCATGAATGGGGAAGTGAGAGAGAAAAAGAAAGAAATATATATCAGTTGCTAGAGATGCTAAAATCAGGTCCTAGCAATTTCCTTACCCCAAAATGCGGTAAGTTAGCAACTGGTGATAGTTGAGCATGACTTCCCATGCCGTATCATCTATAACATGTGTCCATCTGGTTTACTGTGAATCTGCCTTTATGAATGTGCCTCCAGTGCTCTAGGGAGTGTGACATGCTCCATGCTCTACTTCTTCCCCATCTAAATGCTTGCTTTGCTGAGCAGCCTACCTGAGCAAATGGGTTTGGGCTGTCCTGGCAGGCACATCCCCAGCTGTACCTGCAACAGCCTTGGCAGCAGTTGCCTCTTCAAACTCTGGGCTACTGGTATCTGGGGTGACCCTCAAAAGGAAATGTGGGTATATCCACATACTTAACTGGCTGACCTTGCATTTCCCGTGGGTCTCTACTGAAGATTTTAAGCACTGTATTTGACCTTAATTTCTTTAAAGCATTTAAAAATGAGTTAAGGTTTAATACCTGCTTTTATCCTTTTCTGAACTGCATCCACCACAAATTGCTTAACTAACTCATTAGGGCCCTAAGCCAAGCAGATGTCTAAGCCAAGCACGCCTTTAAGACCCATTGAAAGGACAGGGACTATCCATGCTTATAACCACAACGTGCTCTGTTTCAGTGCTTGAATACCTCGCACAACACAATTTAAATTTGGACTTAAAGTTAAGAGTGTTTGAACAATTTGACAGACTAATTCTTTTTCTTTGTTTTAAAAATATACACAGTTCTCCATTTCCCTGCAAAAAGAATCAGTGCTACAGTTCCTTTTTGATATTTATTAGAAATTATTCTAACCTAATCTTCCCTAATTTACTCTAGGTTGCCTTTATTCACCTTGTTATCTGGACTCTTTCCATTTAGCCAAAAGCAGTATTAAAGTCCCCAGCAAATGTCATGGAGCTATATGACTTCTTTTACCTTTTGCTGTCAAAACTTTCTTTGTAGTATGGGTTTTTACTGTTCTTTTGTTTTACTTTTTACTAGTTTACTTTATTATTACTGAGTGATAACCAAATCCAAGAGCATCAGTGACAGTGAGAAGCATCATTCTCACAGTGGAAAGTTATTCTTTGAAATAAGGTTTTGTAATATTTCCTAAGGAAGGAATATAATAAGCAAAAGGACGGGGAAATAGACCTGCTATATGAATATAACCTACAATTAATAAACAAAATATAGAAACGAAAATAACAAATGGTACATTGTAAAACTAAGCTAACTTTATCTTGATGGGACAAAAATGAAGTAGGAGTATGCCTCACTTACAAAATGAATTTTCCTGGCAACTGTTAACAGTTCTGTTAGTTGCTTCTGTGCCCTACACTGTGTGGCAATTTTGCAATTACATGTTAAACTCCAAATGCCATGGGATAAATCTGCTCTTCCCTGCAAATAAGCTCAAATAAGAGTAAAAGGTGTTGACTGGAGAACAAGTAGCCCATTATGTTTCCCATCATGGAAGAAGTGAGATTCCATAATGTTCTCCTGTTCCACTTTTCCTCTGTAGAGGAAAAAAATTCTGTCTTTTTTTTTTTTGTTGTTGTTAATTATTAAACATTGTCCTGCCTATCCTCCATCAATAAAAGCATGAATAAAAATATTTAATTTCAATAACTTTGAGATTAGTTTAAGACTCCTTTTTTCAAGATTTGGTTAGCACATAAACCAATATTTTCCTGTGAAAAGGTATGTTTTGTCCAACCATAAGAAAGACCTCTTCAGCATAAAAGTTTAACTTCTTCCAGCTCTACACAGCCTTGAGCTGTCTTCCCTGGGATCTGCATGCCAGCCTAACCTATTCCTCCTGTGGAATGCAAGAACTGGAAAAAAAGATGGAATAATGCCTTGTAATTTTGTTATACAGCATTTGTATGGGAGGATAAATGCAGACCTTTTAAATAAACAAGAAGTAGCCAGAAAGCCAGGGCCAGTACCATTCCCTGGCTCTCTTGGCAATACCCACGCCTAACCATCTTGCTCAGGCTTGAGGCAGGTACCGGCCTTTATTAGGGGAAGAAAGTATTTAGCCTTTTTGTTCAACAGCATCTTCACAAAAAGTTGAGAAATTGGTCCAGATGGGGAAGTAATTGTGATGCATGCCATTAACCATCATTTTTAAAGTACTGAAATATGCAAACCCTTTTTGCAGAAGCATGTGGATTATTTTGCAGTAAATCTCATTGTCAGCAAAATAAAGCTCTGCATTCTTAGAAAGCTTTTCCTACTGTAAACTAGGTATATCAAAGATGTAATCTAATAGACACAGATGAATCAATCAGTAGTGCTTCTTTAGGAATTCTATGGGTCATTTCTTTAATGTCCTTCCAATGTGCTCTAATTTCTTGAAAGTTTTACCAGGTGTGGATAATATAAGGGTATGGCACATTCCCTCCAGCAGCCATGGAGCCATACACTGCTATTAAATATGTGTGTTTTATGTACTGTTTAATAAGACCTATGTAGATGTTGATTGAATGTTCATACTTTGTATATCTACTTCAGCATGTTGCAAAGCAATCTGTTTCAGTGTTTCACAAAGAAATTTCTTGAGTTTTTTGTTCTCTACTTAAATTACTTCAGAAGCCAAAATTCACAGATACACATAAATATGTTTGAGTTGGGTATCTGACTGAGCACATCTGAAGTTATCCCCCTTTTTCTCAGAGAATTTCAAAATAAATCTCTCTGTATCCAGTAACATTCTAAAAATATAGTATTTGAAATTACTGGCTTTGACAGATAAAATGGCAAATTGGAAGGGCCATAGGAAGGATCTTACAACACTATAATGCTGTCACCTTTTTAATATAAGATTATTCCCTGCTGCTCCTGCACGTTTCAGCTTACACTGTATGTTCCAGGGACTAGGGTATAGAGTATTAAGGATACAAAGCTAAGTGTCCAGAGGAGGGCCACAAATTGGTGAATGGTTTAGGGGGGAAACCATATAAGGATCAGCTGAAGTCACTTGATTTGTTCAGCCTGGAGAAGAGGAGGCTGAGGGCAGACCTCATCATGGTCTACAGCTTCCTCACAAGGGGAGGAGGAGGGGGAGGTACTGATCTCTTCTCTCTGGTGACCAATGATAGGACCCGAGGGAATGGCAGAAAGATGTGCCAGGGGAGGTTTAGGTTGGATATTAGGAGAAGGTTCTTCACCCAGAGGGTGGTGGAGCACTGGAACAGGCTCCCCAGGGAGGCAGTCATGGCGCCAAGCCTGATGATATTCAAGAAGCACTTGGACAATGCCTCAGACACATGGTGTGAATTTTGGGCCTGGGCTCCTATCCTATGCAGGGACAGGAGTTGGACTCGATGGTCCTTGCGGGTCCCTTCCAACTCAGGGCATTCTATGATTCTGGAGTTGTTGTGACTGTACTTTATGGTGAAGAATAAGACTTAGTGTTACTATAGGAAGACAGAATTACTCCTTTGGTGATAAATCCTTATCACAGTACCTTGCATGCCTGAATCTAGTTAAATCAGGTAATTTTACAGACTGATTTAAGATTTACAATTAAAACCATGTAAAAATTACATGCACTAAGAAGCCAGTCTACTCTTATCAGCTTTCAAGCACTTGCAAGAAGAATTCTTTCCTCTCATTTTTTTCTCTCATACTCTTTTTTTCATTCTCTGTGAAGAGATAAACTGTTAAATTAAGTTCAAAGGTACTTTAGTGGGTTACCAGAGTAACATTTACCTGCTCCATGTACAGAGGGTTTCAAGAGGATTTAAAAAAGAACACAGCATTATCTAATTTTTCCATTTGCTAGAAAATTTATAGCCAAGTTTTGTGACATAGAGAAAAATACTAAGAACTTGAACTCTTCTAGCTTAGGGTGAAGAATGCAGGAAGAAGATGGTGAATAGATAAAACATTGCAACTACACCTTGGAGAAAGGTAATTGTGAAGTGAAAACCCCTGCATCATCACAACCAAGTTTTGATAAATTTTCTTTTCAGATGATCAAGGTTCAGCATTGACCTGTGTCTTTGCATCATTTCTGCAGCTGCTTGTGTTCCTATTAGTAATTATAAGTATTTACAGCCTACCTGATTTAACAATGTATTTTAGGAAATTCCCTGCACACAATACTTGCAAAATATATCAGAAGTTTCAGAGTGTGTTTTAGAAAAGGTATAAACTCTATTGTACACTGATTATCACATTGACTATATAATATAATTTTTTTAATAATTAAAAAGTTCAGATTAGTTTTACTCTCTGCTTGATTGTAATGAAACTTTATGGGTAGCTGTAATTAACCTCTACTAATGTTAATTATGCACAAAGTGGGATCTTGGAACTGCTGACCATGCAATTCATTAAACAACTCAGGAGGTGATATGGATTGCACAGTGTTTATATGCACTTTTTCAACCTATTGTACAATGTGAAGCCAAAGTGGTGAGAGTTGTGCTTTGAAAAAAATATGCCGAATTTGTTTACATAGTAAAATCATTGAGGCTCATTTATCTTGGAGCTAAAATGACTACAGGTTTCACCAAGATATTGCTGTAAGGGTCCTGTTGCAAAAAACTTCTTTGTAAAAGGTTATTAAGCCTAATTAAACTCAATTAAATTCCTCAAAGGACTTCTTTTATGAAGGCCCTTTTCCACTAAGAGCCCATACACAGAGTAGGAACACAATTCTGTGTACTACCTCTACATTGACTTTACAGGTCATGGCAGTAACCTCATGAAATATGGAAGGGTGAGGACACAGTTATGCTCTGTTTCATGATATAAAGATGTTGGCATTTCATCAGACAACAGCTCAGGTAGTTATCCTACATAAAGCTTAAATTTTATAGGTCAGTTTGTAAGATTTTTGAGAAAATTTCTCACTTAGCCTACTGAGGATTAGCTACTTCTGTTTTATGCAGGGATCAAAACAGTTTATTGGTGCACAGTTTCTCCAAGCTGCAAGCAATGCTAGAATTACAGACTTGCAAATAATTCTACAAAGAGTTTAAAGCAATTAAATTGAAATAGCCCATTTTCTGTTAAAATAAAGGAATTTAACTGACCATAAGCACACTTAAAATGTGTTTAAAAAAACCCAAAACATGCCAAACCCAAACCTAAACAAAAAAAACCCACAAAAATCCAAACCAAAAAACCCCAACAAACCACAAAACCCTTCAAGTTTGTGATTTTGTGTGTAAATATATGCAGATCAGAAATCAGGGTAGAAGCTCTCTAGTAACAACTGAGGGCTCAAGAATCCATCTCTATCAGCAGGAGGGCTGGAGCCTCTGGAGCCTCTGAAAATATTTTATCTTTATCTTTTGGTCTTTATCTTTTGAAGTCTAGTCCAGCTCTGCTGGATGGGAGAAACAGCAGGGGGTAAAAATGTTTGGTTTGTGATAATGGTCTTGTATTGAATAAATGCTTATGGTCCTCATGACCTTTTAGAAGATTTACAGAGTTCCTTGGTGCAATGAAACCTCTCCAGAACTAGTCCCTCACATGCACACTTTCTTGCCATGAAAATATCCAGTGAGAACTTCCTCAGTATAGTTTAGAGTTCTTCTCTGTGTACTGACTAAATTGCTTCACTAGCATCAGAGAAATACAAGATCAATGCCTTATTAATATCACCCTTGCATATTACCAGAGTTTCTTTCATTGGTAGTTTCTTGTGAGTTGGAATTAAAATGCCCAATGTTATAGTGATATTAAGCCAATATCATTACAAAATCCATTCAACTAAACATACTTTTAATTTTAGTTTTGAATATTTAATACTTTAAAGTACTCGTGAAGCAACAAGTTGAAAATGCAATTTGTGCCCGCAACAAATTCCTTTAGATGAACTAGAAATCAGCATATCTTAAAGGTTGATAAAGCTTCAAAAAATTTTCTCTTTGCTAATCACTCCTTCTATATAATTGCAATGTGTGAGTATAATAGTGATCATAAGCAGTATCATTATACATGTCACAACAGAAGAGTTTGGCATTGCAAAGTACAAAAATACCACACACTAAAACTAGCTAAAGTTTCTTCCTTAAGTAGTTGCCATCTATAAGCCTCATCTGCAACGACAAACTTTTCCTCCAGTTGCTTTACTCACAGATCTACAACCACAGTCTAAATCGATTTCTTTTTTTCCCCCCACACTAAAATCTTATCCTGTGTCTCAGATGTCTTCTTTTGGTTTACAAGCAATTGCCTCTAGTAACACGTGGCTGATAAATGGAGCTTTTAATTTTAATTCCCACAAGTCATCTTACCTATTTTCCTAATCACTGCAGAAAATACCATCATCATCATACCAGTCTTCTACAAGTAATAACCTCAGTTCAGAGCCCTTTGTGTTTCCAACACACAAGTTATGTCTAGCTTTTGCAGATTGTTTTTTTTCCTGAATAACATAACTAAAACTTGGACTTTATATCAAAGCACACAGGTGAAATTTTCATCTAGCTTTTTTTTGTACTTACATCACTTAAAGTATTCTTCTGCCCAACCTTGACAAATGTTATCTTCCCTATTTCCCCCCTAATCTTCCAGAAAAATATTGAGGAGAAGATTTATTTCTGGTACTAAGTCTTCATTTATAAGTCTTCTATAAGCAGTTCTCCCGGGTTCTCTTTCTGTTAATCTAACCAAATACAAGCTGCTCACCATCAATTTCTAAGCTGCTCACAGCCTATCCCCATTTTCTTACTATTGCTCTATCATTTCTTAAATAATCTCCCATTCATTTCAGAGAAGCCACTTGCCTGGCTCTTGACTGGTCCATGCCATCAACCTCCTGTATTGCTGGCTTCACATTAAAACAGTTTTTGTGCTTTTTCTGTGATGTTTCTCGTACCTGCAGGGAGTTATCTACAACTAAGTGCAAAGTTTTCTCTCTTTCTTTCTTCAGTTCCATGATTCCATTAGAAGCTTACAAAAACTTCATAAAAGTTTGACATACTAAATGCCTGCCTACCCGCACACCAGGGCTGCCTTGTACTTTTTGATTGGCCTGCCCATGGGCTGCCACCTCTTTTATGCATTGAGTACAACTTCCCAGGGACAAAGATAGTCTTTCAGTGTTTATAGACCAGATACAAGAAACAGCCCAAGACTAGGACTGATTGTTAAGTAATCTGTAATACCAGTTAATAGTACTTAGCATATTACTGCTTTATATAATTATATATACAATACTTATAGATTTCATGAATAAGATAAACAGTGTTCTCCAAGTGTTAAAGCAGATTGTGATTTCCCCAAAGTACCTGTCTGAGTTTGTAAGCAGATTTTAATTTATGTTCTGTACCTTTGAGCTTGTTTTCAGATGGTTTGCAACAAGTAATAGATCGCCTGGGGACGCTGTGAAATCTCCCTTATTGTAGGTTTTCAAGAAGACTCTTGACAAACACCTGTCACTAAAGACTTGGGAATAGATGATCTGAGTTTGGGGCAAGGGGCTGGTCTATATACTGGATTTTTTTAATCTCTGTTTCTATATCTCCTTTTCAAAGACAGCAAAACTCCCACCTTAAAAATCCTGACTATGGAAAGCACACAAACAGGGAAATACACCTTTCTGCAGAAAACATGTTTGTCACAACACAGGTGCTTGGGTGCCAGAATTGGTGTACCTTACCTGGGGTAAGGTACTCTACCCTTTTTGGATTAGGCAGGTAGACCAGATGTAGCATGATATTGAGCAAACTTGCTCACTTCCTCTTCCAGAACTACTTCAGGTATCTCCACCTAGCAATGTCAAAATTACGTTTTTATGAAAGTGGCTGGAAAGCTGCCCAGAGGAAAAGGACATGGGGGTGCCGGTCAACAGCCAGCTGAACATGAGCCAGCAGTGTGCCCAGGTGGCCAAGAAGGCCAACAGCATCCTGACTTGTATCAGGAACAGTGTGGCCAGCAGGAGTAGGGAAGTGATCGTCCCCCTGTACTCGGCACTGGTGAGGCCGCACCTTGAATACTGTGTTCGGTTTTGGGCCCATCAGTACAAGAAGGACATTGAGGTGCTGGAGTGTGTCCAGAGAAGGGCAACGAAGCTGGTGAAGGGTCTGGAGAGCAGGTCTTATGAGGAGTGGCTGAGGGAACTGGGATTGTTTAGTCTGGAGAAGAGGAGGCTGAAGGGAGACCTTATCACTCTCTACAACTACCTGAAAGGAGGTTGTAGTGAGGTGGGTGTTGGTCTCTTCTCTCAAGTAACGAGTGATAGGATGAGAGGAAATGGCCTCAAGTTGCATCAAGGGAGGTTTAGATTGGATATTAGGAAAAATGTCTTTACTGAAAGAGTGGTCAGGCACTGGAACAGGCTGCCCAGAGAGGTGGTGGAGTCACCATCCCTGGAGGTGTCCAAAAAACATGTAGACGTGGCACTTCAGGGCATGGTTTAGGAGGCATGGTGGTGTTGGGTTGACGGTTGGACTTGAGGATCTTAGAGGTCTTTTCCAACCTTAATGATTCTATGATTGATTCTATGATTCTATGATTTAAGAAAAATAATTAAATATGTTAAAGAAATGTCTCAGCTTGTCTCACTTGGAAATTACCCAGGCAATTTTCTGCCTTTGTTACTCTCATATGCATATACTTACACTAATGTAAACACCAGTATCCCTAGTTTCCATGCAGAAACATGCTGTATGTATGTGAATATTGTATGCAAAGGAAATAAAAATCAAATATTAGACTAAGCTCTTGGGCTTGTCTAGAAAAGAAATAAAAGGTAAGCTAAACTATCCTTGAAGACCACAGTTTCATGTTCAAACAATAAAACTTAAGCTACACAATTATTAAAACAAGCTTCTGAAAAATATTTTATGCATCTTTTAATAAGTATTTTATGAATAGGTGATGTAGGATATATAAATTTTTGCAAAGCAACTGAGTCCACCTTTCAAAGTAACAGTTATTTTTCTACCATTTAAAAAGATGTTTTATTGCTTGGGTACCAAATATGCTGTGATTTTTTTACGTCAAAATTACTCTTCCATCACTTCATAATATTTAATTTATCTTAATAAACATTTCAAAAATCATTGATACATGTTAATTTGTTGCCAAAATCCTATGCTTTAATTTTATCAGAGAAAAATGTGAATTAGTCTAGACTCTTTCCCAAAGTTTGAGCCAGCCATTATAATGATAAAAAAGGAAGAGTAGAGCAGAATTTGGTGTCTTCCAGCATGGCATTTTCACATCAGGGGTATCCACTCCAAATTAATTTGTGTTAGTTATACATTCTCAGTATGACATAATTCCCATTACCTTTTCTGTCTTATAGGAGTATTTTTGACAAAGTTCTTCATCTCTATCTATAACCAAGTGTGGATACCAAGAATAGGTCCCTACCACAGGCCATTCTACCTCAGAAAGATTTTGTCCTAAACCAATCCAGTTTATCTATGCTACCAATTTAAAAAAAAAAACAAAACAAAAGTACTCAGTTATCCTAAAATGCTGTCCCTCCTTTGTAACCTTTATTCCTATTTTTCCTGGCCACCACACATCTTTGATTCCAGTATAGAACTCCTCCCCATGGATTCATCTGTCCCTTTGATAGCATTTTTTACATTTTGCACCAAGAGTTCTTGTCTCTCCAAACTTCCCACATTGGCATTCAAGTCTTTCAGTTGCTTTCTTATTGACCTCATCCTTGCTTAGGCAATCCTTTCTCTAACTGCATTGCCTTCCTGAATACTGCTTTCCAGTATTCTGCTTCAAGGTTTTTATATGAGCAGGTTCTTTCTCTCCTTTATCTGATTTTGTAGTCCCATTCACCTTGGTTTCCTTTGTCCATATTTTAACACCAGATAGGCAGGTACTTAACACTTTTGAGCTTCATCTACCAATGCCACCTTGCAATAATCTAACAGACTTTGAATGAAGAGGGCATACACCTTCCAAAATTTTTCATTCATCATAGCTGGTCCATAGCTTAACCAGCTCTTGGGCCAGCTGAACATCTCTCGATTGCAATATTGAACTGGCTAGCCTGTAAGGTGAAAGGACTGTAGGATACATGACTGTTATGAAAGCATTGATTTATGATAGCTACAGACTACAAGCGGAACTTGATTGTATGTGGTAACTACCTTTACGTGTGAAATTATGGAGCTGGGGTTCTAAAAAAACTGCATCAAATCTGTAATCTCAGTTTCCCCTGATTTGTTTATGTTTCTTTTAATATCTTGCTAGTGAAATTATTATTTTTTTGAAAAGTTAATATTTTCTATGTTTTCTCAGAAAATTAATGCTTAAGTGTAATTTTTAAGTTATAGTCTGTAAAGTGTTTAAAATATTAACAGTATTATTTTTTTCTCACTGCATATCCTGATTGCTCTGTGGTTGTTTAAATAAGAGAAAAAGAATTCCATTAAACAATAGTTTATCTGGGAAAAAAAACACCAACAGATATAGTTACATGTCTACC
This sequence comes from Morus bassanus, assembly GCA_031468815.1. Lineage (NCBI taxonomy): Eukaryota > Metazoa > Chordata > Aves > Suliformes > Sulidae > Morus > Morus bassanus. The sequence continues at coordinate 33,977,000 of CM062574.1, read as the reverse complement.
TCTGCATGAAATGGCACAGTTTAGGTTGAAACAGTTTTGCACCTCCATATTTTTGTCAGAAACACTAAGAGATAGGAGTAGTTTAATTTTTGATACATATACTGAACTGACTGAAGATATTATTTCTGATTTATTCATTGATCTCAAAAAAAAAGAAAAAAACCACTTAAAAATTAATTGACAGCAAATATATTTATCAACAAGAAAGCGCAGAACCTGCTGGGGATATAGCAGTACCATGAAACAAATGTGTGGTCAGCTTCTTCAGTGCTAAAATTAACAGGGACTAAATAAACAGCTTTAGAGTATTTAAAATGTATCCTGACTGCCAAGGCTTAGCTGCTGAATTAAATCTATTGCTGAGACAGCCTTGTCCTGTATGTATATATACTATGCTAATTATAAAATAACAACCTGGATTTTCAAGGGAACCTCAATGTGACTCTTTAACTGTGGTCACAGCTTTAAGTAGGTAAATATCATTGACATGAATAAAGTGGATATCTACACTGCTAATTAGAGACACTGCTGGCCAGCACCTGGCCCCAGGCTATGAGTCAGGGGACCTGTGCTCTCTTTGGGTCTCTTCTACTGACCTGAAGTTTGACCTCAGCTATTTCACCCCAATGTTTCTACTTTTTTAACACTATTTCCTTCCATGTTTTTTGGACTGTCAGTACTTTAGATCTTATTCAGAGCTAAAGGGTGTTGATGATAACCTTAAAGTTTAAGGAAAACCGATTTTATTGTTTGTATTAAAGCTGGTTAGAAATGTTTTGATAGAGCAGTTTTTATTGAAAAATAATCTAGTCAGAATAATTTCATTTAAAATTAGCTGAATATAATAAAAATAAGGAATTAGTCTGATTTTGACCAAAACTGAATGAAAAATACAAAATCCCAGGAAACTGGAAGCTGTGTTTTCCAAATCCACTTACTCCTGACAGGCTACCTCTAGATATGGGACTTACTTGGCAGAAAGACTCATAGATCCATTTAAGCTCTGTGCAAGCTGGGTCTGCTTTAGAAATGAAGGACAAATCAGTCTCATTACAAATCAAGTTCATTCAGTTGGCTAACCAAAAAAAAAAAAAAGAAGGAAGGAAAAGAAAATGAGACATCCAAAACCAGCTCACAGTTTAAAAAAAAATCTGGGTTTACTTCAGTAGTCAGGTTTAGGAGGTGTGCCATTCTGTCAGTAAATATGTGATAATGAAATAATGGTATTATAAAGAAGAGTGACCAAACCCTTGGCATACTTCTGTCGATAGATCTATACCAATTTATAGCTTCTGATGGTTGAGCTTGGCGTTTTAATCTAGCCATTGTCAATTCCAGTTCTATTTTTATTAATCATACCAGTGATGTCTGAATAAGTAACTCCAGAGTAATTGGATTTAGAAGGTTTGTATTAAAGAATAAAATGTACAAGTACAAACTGATGAACAGAAAGATATATATTGGTTCTTTTTAGGTAATATGTATTGCTGCATACGCCTTCAAGGTATCTGTTGAGCAATTTAGCTGTGTTTTCTGGCAGCTGTCACTAGTACCATCCATCAGAACAAGAGCCCTGGCCGACAACTCTTTGCTGAGATGCTAAAGGGATGTGGATTTTAATTCTGGGTAGTTTTATGTGACAGAGAGTGTAACAGATGAATGCCAGAAAAGCCTGGGACCATGATAGAATTTGCACAATTTCAAGGCAATAATTGGACAATTTTTCATGTAAAATCAACAGCTGGACTGTTGCTGTAGCTTGTGCACAGAGTTGTTCCCAAGTTTAGCATCTTGTTTTACCACCTCTATTCAAGCAAATCATCATGGTTGGCATTGAGAGAGGATTCAGGAATTGCAAAAGCTGGATTTCTGTGAGGAGCCCTGAGATCTGGGATTTGTTGGAGCATCTTCTCTCTTTGCTTCCTTGGCCTCTTTTTTTATTACATACAATAAGCATCTAGATAAGAGGTGCAAGAAAGCATACTTATATCACCGAAAAGCATGATGTGAGGATGAAAGGAAGGGGAGAACAACAATTACTTGCCTGCAAACACATCTGTAGTTTCCTGGAAGGAGAAGGGAGAGAATCATTGTGCGAGAGCTGACAACATCCACCCCTGATACAGATATCTTCCCCTCTGCCAAATGGGGAGGTTATGGTCCTTCATCTTCCTTTAGCTGCCTGACATTTTTTTCCCCTCTGCTAGATATTGTACTTTCTGTCCTCCCACTCAGCTCTTTGCCTGCCAGGTTCAAAATCAAATAGGTTTACTTAGGAATCTAATAAATAGGTCTTTGTTAACCCAATTTACTTTGACTTGATTACAATAAGCTCTAAACTCCAAAGCAGATTAGGGAGCAACTTGATAGGTCGGAGGAAACGATGGGGATAATGATATATAACTGCAAGGGCATTTTAATTTGCATCAATATTAAAAAAAAAAAAAAAAAAAAAAGGAAAGAAAGATACTGTGCTTCAACAACTTCTCACAGGCTCCATTTAAAACTAGGGATGTTGGGGCTATTGCTGACCATGCCCTGTGTGTCCCCATTAGGAAGGTGGCTGTTTGCATAGCCATGAAATATTTTACCTGAATGAGGCAAACGTAGATTGCACTTTCACCCAGAAAGAAGATATTTTAACGCACCTGGAGATTATCTGCAAGTGAATTTTACATCTCCAAAAGAAATAATTGAAGCCATCACTGGTCTGGTGTCAGATGGAGTACAGCACGGATAGCCTTAGGCTCTGATTTCTATACTTAGAATTTAAAACTAGAAAATTGCTGAGCTTCATACTGTACCATCTCCTAATGGTTTCCATTGTTCCAGCATAAGACAGTTTGGGGATTACTGATGGCCTTTGCCAGTGAATGCAGTGGGGGGGACCCTCCTCTAACACTCAGAAATCCGAGTTTACATGGTTCTGTCACACACTGAAGTCTTTACAACAAGAAGTTATATTTCCCTGCTGAAAATTTGTAAGAATGTTTTCCCCACCCTTATATGTCTTTGATAAGATATCAAGATAGGAATGTAACATTCTATGGCATTATATTAAACACGCAGCTTTTGTTTGGTTTAATCTCCTCTCCTAGAAGTGTTTGGTATCTAAAGATGCCTTGAACAAAAGGAAGTATTTTACCTTGAAAATGAAAAAAAGTGCTAAAAATAGTGAAAAAAATGGGAAAAGAAAAGAAAGACCAGAATGCCTAATTATTTCAGCTGTCCAATTTAAGAAGGACTAATTTTTGGAAATGCTGATTGCTCATACTAAAAAACCAGATAAACAAACACAGCTAACATTTCTGAAAATCTTAACCTACAGTAAAAATTTAATTATTTCCTTATGAGTACTAGATGCAGGGTTTATAATAATGTTTTTGCTTTTAGCATGACAAACAATTGGAATCTATCTTGTTGAAAGCATTCTGTTGTGTATCTTTCTTGAACTGAATTTAAATTAATAAAACCTTTATAAGGAGAGCTGTAACAGAATATGATTAAACCAAAATGAAAGACATTTTTAAAATAGTCAGGATGTTTAGGTCTTCCTTTGAAATAATCTATATTTCAATAAAAAAAATCAATATGTGTTTAAAATGCCCAATGTGTTGATTTATTCCATGCAGAAAATATGGTGCAACTTATTCTGAATTATTATAAGTAGGTAAAACCTGGATTTTCTGTCAGGTTAGAAATTGCATTTTCTGATTTTCATCCTGAATGGAAATGGTAAAAGTAACAGGAATGAAATTATTTCTATAGAACATAAAATTCCATTTCAGATATCTACAGCCTGTAGGTCTGCACAAATGAAGCTGCCTCCCTTTATAATAGAGGGATAAAATAGATGTGTATTTAGATTGGTTTGTTCCAGTTTGTTTACAAAGACTCTGTATGACCTGTAAGAAGACTTCTGATATGGGAAAGGAAACAGCCTGGTCAATGTGTTTGGGATGGTTGTTGTGGAGGGAAGGAAATAGCTTCTGTCTGGTGAGCGTGGCCAGCATGAAGGCAGTGTTGGGCGGTACGAGGATGCAAGAGCAGAGGAGGAAAGTTGAGGGGAGCTTGAGTCTCAGGGTGGCAGGAGGAGGGAGCCTTTTGTACTGGTATCTATTGCTATACAACCCAGGAAGCCACAGGAAGCTGCTGAACTAGAAAATAGTACTGGAGGGACTAACTCACCGTTCAAGGACAAAATTGAGAGAAGAGCGTTTTTCAAACCTTTTTAATATATCTCTCCACCTCATTTCCTATTTAAACTGACACCTTGTTCTAGTTTATTACTTTAGTGTTCTGATGAATGTGTTTTGATATCCTTTGGCACATTTGCTTAAAAAAAGGGGAAAAAAATGTGTGAACAGTTGGTGGTTGAGCAGGTGGCCAGGGCTACTCTGCTAAACTGTTTTTCCCGAGATGCACTGAGTCCTCATCCTCATCACCCCTCTGAGACATCATGGCAAATCACACCAGCACCAAGTAATACTGAAGTGACCTGAGCTAAAAAGTAATAATGGCAATCAAACTCCAAATTTAACCTTTGACCTCCCCAAACTCAGTCAATGAAATGTCTTCCATATGAAGCTATTCAGTACATTCAATCCTCTCTCTCTTCCCTCCTCTGCCAGTCTTTCCTTTCTTTTTTCCTCCCCTTCTTTCTCTCCCTACTTTCTCTCTCTCCCAAACACTATCTATAGTCTATATGGTATGTTCACATTCTTGCCTGCAGAATGTCCTGTTAAGGCTGCAGTGATGCTGACCTTTGAAAAATCTCCAAGTCCTCCCTCTGGGATACCAGGAATCCATTATGAACAACCCCATAAAGAGTCAGTACAGAACCTCAGTAAGAAAGGTGTCTTACTCAAGGGCTGCCTCACCTTTGAGAAAATCCCAAATACATGATTGCTCTTGGTAATGACGGTACCAACATTCCTTCCGTACCTTTGGAAATGGAGAAAGGAAAAATCAAAATATTCATTTTTTGAAAGATAGGGATCTCATATGGAGACCAGCTAATCTACTTGATGTATCATAGCCTAAAAAGTCTTTACAAAGAAAGCAAGAAACTGATAAACAAAAAAGTCCTCTCAAGGTTGATAGTTATAAGTGAGTATATATGAGAGATCTGTTCAGATAATTTAGTTTGGCAAGGAAAGCCATCTCCCTAAATTATGCTTTAGGCTGGCTCTCAACATCTGTGATCTATCCTAGCTATAAGACTAGTTCTTGCGATGACCTTCTCAACCATGCAGTACCCTATATAGAAGCAACTCTGCTAGCACTTTTAGTGTGCAGAGGAGTATCACAGAACTGTACAAACCCTCTTTTAACTTCTGCCAGGGATATGACAGAAGTGGGAGGTTTCCATTTGATAGCAGAGAGGTCAGCAATGTGTTAGGTTTGTTACATTTTTTCCCCAGTTACTTAAAATCTCTTTCAGTATGAATAACACTCAGTACAGTTGTCAGAAATGCAGCATATGCCAGAAGGTTTGAGATAACTGAGCAAATGGGCAAGCACCAAAGGGCTCACACTCAAGAGCAGCCTGCAGCCATCCCATTCAGTGCGAACTTTGTTAGCTGATGCTGAGTCGCTTCCTGCCAGAGCAGTAAATGGCCGCTGGGAGAATGGTAGCCGTTCCCAACAAAATGACAGTATTAACAGTAGCAGCAGTCATGAAGTCTGTGCATTCCAACAGAATATTATTTTTATTAATAAATTTATAAACTGAATGATATGTCCTAGATAATTTTTTTCTCTGGGATTTGTTTTTTTGCAATATTGTCACTCAGCTACAGGAACAGAAAGGAATACTTGTTTGAGAAGTGTCATGAAGTGTTAATATTTTTTTTTATATTTTTATGGCTGAACAGCTCAGAACGCAAACTGTGTTGCCTACAAAGTTGTATGTTAGATCTGCCATGCTCTTACTCACGTACCTTTTGACACTGATGTACCTAGAAGGGCAGTTCTCTTGTTATCATCCATGAATTTTTCAGACCACGTATCATTATACTGCTCACCATAACTAAAACCAGACAAAACACAGTCACCAACAAAATTCAACTGGCTATTATAAAGAAATGAAAGTCAGTTAATGAACTGTAACATTAAATAAACACAGCTCTTTTCTGGTCATAAAAAGGGTACAAATAATAAGTTCATATCTTTCAGAGTTTTAGTGGGAGAGACTTGTTTTCAAAGATGATTTGGTCTTTGTCTAAATACATTCTAAAATAAGGCCACAAATTTATTAAAGTTCAGGTTACCAACAGCTTCAGAACCACTCAGGAAGAAGAGGAGTAATTCAGTGGCATTCAGGTTGGATAACTTTACCCAGCTAATGTCAAGGTCATATTCATAACATGGGGTATGGTATTTCTCTTCTCATTCTTTTCTTCTGAAAGAAGGCTTAAGTTTCTTAGAAAAAGAAAAATACCTTATCAGTTGTTTTCATAGCACTAAGAGGCTTGTTTTCTTTTTGTTCTCAGATGTTGACCGTTTTCACTTTATTGTGTGTAAGCAATGCCACCTTTTTGTTTTCAGAAGTGAAAGGCAGAAGGGGAAACTCAGCAGTGGTGGCAGGACAGCACTGGCACACAGTGCCTCAGGATCCTCTTGGCTCAGCATCCCTCTCTATTTACCTGCTTTGCTAAGATAAATTTAAAGGCCATCCACCTTTGTAATTTAGCTACCACAGGTGCTTTCAGGCAGGTCTATAAGTATATTTTTGCAGGAATGAGGTTACTACAGGAAAGTGATTTCCAGTAGAAAATCCTTTCTTTTTAATTCCTTCAGGGGCCAGGGAGAGCAAAGAAAATATTGCATGTCCCAGTGATTGACTTTGGAATCTTCCTCCTTTCGTTCTTGCCCTGCACAGTACCTATGTTAGTGCTTGATGTGTCTTCTTCATAGGTCCACAGGAGACAGATAGATGCAGTTAAACCTGTATAAACCGATTGGCAAAGGTTAAGAAGATTGAACCAGGCTAGCTATTGCATCACAGCCAAAAGTCTGTTGCTTTTCCTGTAGATCAGCTGCTATGAAAATAATTACCTAGTCTTTACAGTGACTGAGAATATTTTGTATTTACAGTTCCTAATTTTTCCCTTTCTGTGTTCTTTACTAGCAGTATTTGAACCCTCTGATATACAGCACTTATCTTGTCAGAGAACCATCATTGCCTGCTGGGATACTCTTATTACAGCCTTCCCAAGCCCATCTGGGATTTTACAGCTTGAATTCTGCTCATCCAGTCTAACCACAGATTTAAATAGAAAAAGAAGTGTAGTGATATTGAAAGGCACCCTTACAGTTGTGGCAGCCAGTCCATCCCTTAAAGTGACAAGCTTTACCAAATCAATTTTTCAAAAGGGTGCAAGGGCAGGGCTTTTAACCTCTGATTGCAGATCCTGAAGACTAAATTGACTATGGACCACAAGGTCGACTAAATCTGACTGGCAGTGGGCTTACATTTATTGTGCATACCTCCCCAGGAAAATAATTAAGGACTCTCAAATGAAAATAAAAATTGAAAACGTCTGATGTAAGGTAATATTTCAATGTTTGCTTTAGATCTGCTGATCTGAATGGAAACATGCTGCACCTGGAACCTTTTGTAATACAAAGAAAGTGCAAAAATGTTGCCACTTGCTTAATCTTTCTATAGCTCTCCTCTTCTTTCCCCCACTATTTTCTGAGTAAAAGTCCAGTGCCCCATATCACTTTCCCAATGTTTTGTTCCTAAGGATTTGTCTCACACCATTCTGGACCCATTTAACTACCTATTCAATCATTAGTGATGTTTTCAGAACAGTGTTTATTGGTGACATTAATCCAAAAGTATGCAGCAGCTTCCTAGCCAGTTACCTGGGAATTCCCTTCTTTGGGATCATCCCTGGATGGCATATGGTTCCTGAAGGATCAGCCTCATGCCTTCAAGCCCAGGGGACAGCACCATGTGCAGATGGATGGGCATGGGGAATAAGGCAAAGCAGTGGTGCTCTCTCCTGAGCTCCCCCCAGCTAGGGGAGCCCTGGAGGAGCACTGTGCTCCCCTGATGGGGATCCACCAGGTCTGGGGAAGCCTTCACCTCGCACACCCTGCTCCTTGACTTGGGAAGCCAAGCACAAAGACTGGAAAGGTAGCAATATACTGTTACTAGCCTCCAAAAGAGAATTAGAAAATAAAAGTCAATATTGTAGTTTTCACAGAATAGTGAAACAGATATTCTGCTTTTTGCAGAGATGGCCACAGAGCTGTTATCTTAGTGTGATGCACAGAAGACTTATATCTTTAATTTGCACCTCATTTGCCTTCCAGAAAATGAGTGGGATACCATAATCATTGGTCAGCATGCATCTAAAGCTTTTGTGCTTCAACAGCCACTGAGCATTGGTTGTTATTACAGATTTTTCACAGTTGGATTTTCACAGTTGGGTAAATAAGTGTCATAATAGCAGGGGTCCCTGGACATCTGTAAGGATCCCTTCACAACCTGTGGAGCCAGCCATGTCACAGGGTTCACTTCTGGAGAATGACAACATTCTCACTTAAGCTGTGCAGAGAATTTTCAGCCTTTGTACTTGAGCACTGTTAATTGTTTGCACAGTTAATTAAACTATGGGTGAGGTATTCTGTTAAATATCCATGTGTAATGCACATATTGACTGTTTCAAGGTGAATACTTTTCTAAATCATGAGCTATTGAATGTTGACTTACTGTGGTCCATTTTCTCTAATTGGCTTGAAGCTTCTCTCTATTGCTTGTTATGATAGAAGGTGTTTTTTTCCCCGCTAAAAACATTACTGTCTCTAAATATGAACATCAATGGATGTTTTGAGAATCGTTGTGCAGGAAAGAGATTCTCCTGAGTACATATTTAGATTGGAAATTGGCTGGTGTTCACCTTCTCTCTGCATTAAACAGCCCTTGGGCCTGTGGATGAAAGCCTGGTGGTCTCAAGTGTACTTGTCAGTCATGTTGTAAAAATACAGCAGACTGTCTCTTATGGGGTCACAGCATTGTTTTCTTCCAGGACCTTTACTATGTAAGAAGACATTTTAGAAAGTTTTTTTTCTATACAAAATGGTGAACAAATTATATGTTGTTTGGTAAACATCTGCAAGCTCTGCAAGAATTCCCACTGTGCAACAGTAGTCATAAGTTTTAATAAGTTAGCCTGGCTTCATGTGATGTGATAAATTCTCAATGATTCCTCAGTCACTTGCAAAACTTGTCATTCCATTCAAAGCCACCATTCAAAATATCCTTCATATCATAGCATGCATTCAGAGGCACATTGATGAGGAAAACTAGCTCTCAGATGATGTTTCCTAACTCATTGTAAGTTCAGAGAGAGTTACATATTTGAAGAAATTAATTCGATTCTGTAGCTCAGTAAAATCTCTTGATAATCCAGGCTATGCTTTGAGCTACATATTTAAAGCAAAGTCAGGAAATTTTTTAGTCTGTACGGGGTGTCTGTGTATTTCTGCATGACTCTGTCCATTGGTCAACATCAGATGTAGGATCATATATGGGAGACCCATGTTTAGCTGTAACAATTAAAGAAGAGACCTCTTTAGCTTTAAGGGATTTTATCCTGAGTTGTACTAACAGAAGTAGTGAGTTTCAAACCCCAATAGCAACTCAAAAGACATAATTCTATAAAAATTGATTCCACTTTATTTCAATGGCTTTTTCCCCAACAGCATGAAAAAAAGTTTTCCTCTGTGAATTTAAGTAGCATTTAGAGCATTTAAACCTATCTGTTGAACGATAATTGCTGCATTCAAAATTCATGCTCTCTTCATCACACATTAGCAATAAGATGAGAAAGAAAAGAGTGTTTGGAAAAGAACAGATACTGCTGGGTACCACTTGACTGAGACAGTAAGGACGGCAGAATCTATTGTTGAGGCGTATGGTGCAGGGGAAAGCAGAACACTGTTCATGATTTTCCAGTGTCTGTTTTTTAATAAAAAGCTGAACTCCTGCTCTCCGGAAAGAGATGCTAGGGAGAGAGAAAAGCAGCAGTCCTTGTCTCTGTCCTTCCTGTTTGTCCTTTAGAAGTCAAAGTACTGAAAAATACTGTTTGGTGTAACCTGTTGGTCAGAACAACTTTGGATGGCAGAATTGGTAGAATTGCACAGGCAAAAAAATCAATCTGCAAAGTGCTCTGCTTGTTAGGCAAAAAATTAAATTCCCTCCAGGTGATGTTAGGAGATGGGAAGAACAACTCTGTACAGAGAGTGAAAAGCAAATTCTCTTTCTTTGGCTGCTGCAGGAGGGGAAGGCTACACCTTCACAGGCCTCATCTCCATTTTTGCTTCTAACAGAAAATTATCATTAATGATATGAGCTCCTGTTGTTCCTAGCCACTTTCAGAAGTATGTTTGGACTTGGTAATCAAATAGGGAGGTGTAGAAATGACTACTGAGAGATAACAGCTAATAAGCAAAGACAAGGATCAAAACAAAACCTGAAATGTACAATTTCTGACCACAGTGATGAAAAGTTAGGTTGTATTTTTTACCATGGTCTTTGCTTATTAGCTGGTAGCTAGTCCTACTCATTATTTTACAGAGTGAATAAATGTAAAGTTTTATTTTATCTGTCAATGAACTAAACTTTTAATTAACTTTCATATTTGTCTTAAGTTAAGACTAATGACTCTCAAAGGAATTGCCTACAAATCCTTAAACTTTTGAACAAAGGGACCAGAGAAAAAGCACCAAGCTTCCTTTGAAAACCAACATTTCTATTAGAGAACAAAATCAAAAAATAGGCAACTTGAAACTGGGAGACACAGAGTATTAATATTCATCATGAAAATGAACTGAAAGAAAATTTAAATCTATGTTGTCCCCAGAGGATTTTTCTTAGCGATTTCACACAGATTGGCAAATTACACTAATGATTTCAGTACTTGGTCTCTAAGCTGAAGGGAAATTATTTGTGTTTAAATCAAGAGTTTCTCTGAAGTATAAGATACTTCATTTAATGTTACTTACTTGTTTTAGTACAGGCAAATGATTGTTGACAATGACTTTAAGAGAACATTGTCCATTTGTGCAGATTTCTTTTCCTTCTTCCCCATCATTGTATCTGGTCAGGTTAATGGGTGTCAGGGTGGTTTGCCAGGATCAGGACACTCTTGGTAGAAGAAAACCAGGTGTAACAGACAGGTAGAAGTGCCAGAAACAACAATAATAGGTATTTCCCAAAGTAGGTTTTGCACAAATGTAATTTTATTCCATCTGTAATATGTAAACTAGTATTGTAGAAATAATTTTGGCAGATGTCAATACATAAATATTGAGTGAAAAAAAGAGGGCCGCAATAAGGAATGAGAAGCACAAAATTTTACAAAGGTATAAGACACAGTTATAAATCCTACAAGTCTGGGGATAGTCTGCACTAGGGTGAAATTAGAAAATTATCTTTGAAGGGTGAGCTAATAACCTTTATGTTTTAGATGCCCATGAAAGATCCTTGCTTTAGTATGTATCTTCATGATAGTGGTGTGTTAACTGGAAGAGCATTAAAAAGATGATGCAGAAGAAAGCAAGGAATTTGGCCTTGTACCGTTTATTTGACAAAACTTGGCTGCAGCTCAATTCTTTTTTTTTTTTAAGTTGAGTACTGGGTTTTTTTCCTTCTTACATTCTGGCTCCTCTGATAGCATGTGTGCTTTCCTGCTCTGTTATTGACTTTGTTGCAAGCAGTCCTCTGAGCAGAATTGATTTATGATACACTTTGCAGCCATCCAGACAGCTTCCAGCGAAGTGACAAAGAAGTTCTGCTTCTGCACCCACCTAATCAATGAAACGCAAAGGAAGACTAGACAAAACAGAACCCCCACATGGAGCTCTGGGGTGCCAAATATCAAGCACAGTTCACAAAATCCACAAAAGTGTCATGCAGTGGTTTTAGTTATCATATGAGTATAATATGCCTTTTCTGTATTTCCAAGGTAAGAATCTTTCTTTTAAGGGACAAACAGAGTAAAGGAAAAGCATACATATAACCACAGATCAATGTGTGCAAATGGACTCAAAGTTTAGCAGAAGGAACATTAAAGCTAGCCTATATTAATATACCAGAATAAACAACAGTTAGCTTTTTACTCCATCTTTTACAACAAAATATATTTTAAAGCTGAAAATAAAGGTATTTTAAAAATTAACCAGGAATGGTTTGATCTTGCAAAAGACTGAGCAATGTCATTCTGATCCAACCATATTCGGAAGTGTGTATTTAATTGGAGTGTGAATCAACGCTCCAATCCTTGGGACAAACCACATAATTATCATTGAACATCAATAAATGTTTTGTTAGACTGAGGCTGAATGTCCTCTTCTGGCAGGATCAAGCCACATGAGAAACTGAGAGGACTTTGCTAGGTCTTTGTCACCCAGGTATCTACATGAGGATGATACAAAGGCATCAATTTACTTTAGAAGTGTTGTCTTTATTTACTAGAGAGAGATGCACATCAGGATTTAAAATGAAGAGCAGTGAGGGCAGCAGAGGCACTTGCAAGGATACTTCTGTGGTCTGTCAGTTCATGGACAAATTTTTGGAAAATGCACCCATGCACAATTTAAAGCTCAACAAGACTTCCCAAAATTTAACCTCTGATTGACACACTGGGAGAGACAGACATACTGCTTTCTGTACTCCTGCAAAAATGCAGAAATTTCTCCTATGTCCTCTGATGGTTTTTTTTTACCATAATTCAGCTGGGTTGCTAACCTTGAATTCCCTTTGCTTGTGCAACGGGGGACCATCTTGATGTAAGGCCATTGTATATGTAGTTTACAAGCAAATGTCTGTGTGAGGTGAAGGCATGAGAGAATTAGGTTCTAAGACAGCATGCCATAAATCTTGCTTTATAGGACAGGATACTCTGGGTGGGTAGAATTATCTTGTTATAAAGCCAATGAGATAGAAAAGCAAATAGCAACTCAGTTTTGAAGCACTCCAGTCCCTTGAACAGGTGAAAGAAATTTCTCTAAAATCTGTCAGCCAAAATGCATTCCTCTATGCACAGAAGTGCATCCCCGTATGCATATTTCCCCCCTGCACAAACATTTAATGTGTGTCGAGGCTTTTGTTGTTCTACTGTGTCACTGGGGGAATGGCTCTGGTGCAATGCGCCCTGTTCCCCCTTCCGCTCTAATAAGATTCTGCTTTGTGACAGATCTTGTCAGAGGCTAATTATAACAAATGCTTGGAAATATTTGCTCCAGAATAACCTTTGGCTCTAAGATGGATCACTCACATGAGGCAGGTCCCCTTGCAGAGCCCAGGAGATCAAGTTCTGCTTCAGAACAATGTCTAAAATTCAATAACAGCACTGTGTACTCGGCTGACCAAGTTTGGCAGTTTCTGATTGATTTCTTTTCCTCTTCAAACCTTGCCCGTCACGATCGGCTAATTAAAAGTGCAGTAATCTGATATAATCTGTTTCCCAGTTGGTGCGGCAGTTGGCTATCTAACAGAAATAATTGATTTGTAAACTGCCAAACCTCAGACATTTAGACTTGCATTGTCTCCTCTAAACCATGTCTAACAGGCAAAATTTGTCTCCTGATACATCAAATGACCCACACAACAAAATTAATTCAGCCTTCACTACTATGGAAAATCAATAGAATAGAAATAGATAAATTTTAAAATGTAATAAAAGTCTGGAGGAAAAGCAAATAAACATGGCTATAGTCTGTTTGTGCAAAGTCAGCAGTGTGTCACCATTTGGCTCCCCTCAGTTTTTCCTCTGCTGTTATTAAAGAAGTGATAGTTGCCTTGTCACTTCAGATGAGATTGTCGTTACAGTTCAAATCAGACCTATTTTTTTTTTCTTTTTCAGGTATAAATGTGACTTCCAGTGGCTGGTGACCCATGCAATAAATTCTTTCAGTCAAGGAACAATAGCCATCTTGGTTATTTTTTTCTTACATTATGGATACTTTCTTAGTATTAAGGATATCCTTCCTTAAGTATCCTTAATGTAGGCCAATACCTCCTTATTGTAGGACACAAACAGAAATCTGAGTTTAAAGGGGTGAAAGCATCTCACAAAATGGACAGCAACAGTACTGGAACAGGTACTGAAGTCATTGTTACAGCACAAACTCTTTCAGCAGAGGTGTCTGCTGCCTTGTGAAGTTTGGTTCTTCATTTTCCAGTCTGACAATGAGCATAAACATCTGCTTTCTTCTAAGTTTATAAATGAAGCAAAAGTAAATCAAGCATGGTGTTTTATGGATCAGGCTATCACAGTTCTTGGAAAGCCATCTGCTCATACAGTCATCTTAAAACACATCTGAAAGCAGTCAATTTTTGAGTAATATTCTTGGGACTGCACCTCAGAAAGGAAATGCACTAGAAAATCTGTCACTATATCTAAAATAGGAGTATGTGTGTAATAGATCTATTTCTTTGGGGGGTTCCCCCTTTTTTGTTCACTGCAAAATATTTTCTTTTACATTTTTAGGCTTACTAATAAATCAACATTTAAAAATTAACTTATACTGAAATGAAAAGGAATATATTCCTCTGCAAGGAAACCACAAACCCTACCACCACAGGGCACAGCACGGCAGCCCCAGTGGGTCATTTTTAAAGCGAAGAGTGCAGGGCCTTGTGGCAGAGCTTCCATGTGGCAGCTTCAAACTCTGCTTAGCAATGTCTTAAACTAGCTTATTTTTCTCCTCACAGCTCTCATACCAGGAGGATTAGATCACACCAGGTTGCACCACTGGCTTCTGTGTTTGAGTAAATAGCAATTCTCATACAGTGTGTTTGCTCTCTTTTGATTCCTGTCGGAAGTAAACACAGTTTACTAATCTGTGCTACTTGAGGTCCCCAACTCCTTTCTCTCCCCTTACAAACACACATAAACGCTCACATACAAATGCATAAAGATATATATTTGGTTTGAATATTTACACACACTTTGTGTATATATATATATTATATGTGTAGATATAATGTGTGTAAATATTCAAACTAAATATGTATATATTTATGTATTTGCATACGAGTATATATATACAGTACATATATCTATTTCTGCATATTACATAGATACGTGTAATGTATGCACATACATACACACTGTGAATTTCAACCATATTGCTATTTAAAACTCTGGGTCCTATGCACAGTAGTTGTTTTTTTTCCTATTTATATCCCATACTCTTGTTTTCTGCAAGTGTTCTCTAGTTTTGTGTATGATAGCAGTTAAAGCTTTACAAAGTAGTATTTTAAGTCTGAATAAATTTTACAAGTTAAATGGTTCACCTCCTAAGGGATTTGAATCTAAGAGATCCATAAAGCTAAAAGACTTAACTCTTACTAGATCAGAGTTGGCTTGAATGTCCAACTTGTCTTTTAAGTGCAATAAAATGTGGGTAACTGAAGCCTATGGATGGTTTTGAAATGTTCAGACTAACAACATATATTTAATTAGACACATATTTATACTGTATGCAAGTTATATACAAACAAGTATTTCAAGCTTGTGGTAAATCTCTAAGAAATCTTGGCTATATTTCCCCAAAAAATGTCCTCTCTCCCCAAATATCTGCATAAAATCTCAAGTTCCATCTTAAATCAATGGCAAAACCCTGGAGACTTTAATGTAGCATTTGATGTTTTCCCTTTTTTGCAGTCAGGCATCTAATTCAGCTACAGATTTCATTTGGCTACTTTTTCCTTTCATGTTTTATGATTTTCCATCAAATCAATATTTTCCAGTTCTAGGGATCTGAGAGCCCCGACACCACCTTTGTTTCTCCAGGTTCCCAGTGCCTGACCCCAGGCTGGGAAGTTAAGCTGAACCTCAGGGAGGTTTCAGGGCAGAGCTGGTGGCCTGGCTCTGGTGTGGGACTCCCAGAGAGACACAGCGTCTGCAGTTCCCCAGGGCTCATGGGGGTCACGCCCTCTGAGGGACCCCACCACCCATCCTGGCTCTCAGGTCTGGGAAGATCCTGGAGAAGCCTAAAGTAAGGCCTCAAAAAGCCGCCGTAGCCTGGGATGGAGGGTACGTGGCAGGTCTTGTCTGGCGGTCATAGCAGGAGCTTGTCAGCAAAACAAAAGGGACGAGGAATCAGGGCAGGCATCTACCCCAACTAGGTGAGATGAGGCGAATCTTTGTAAAATCCAACATGTTTCCAGCAGAACTATGAATGAGCCTAAAAACATTCCCAGATGAAAAAATACTAAATTGATTTTTTTTTTTTCAAATCCTTAGTCTGTGAAATTTAAAACAAGAACACAGAAATTACGCTGAGGAATAAAAGGCATCAAACACTCATCTTCAGCCTGTTATCAGTTTGACTAATTCCAACCAGCGCAGGCTCCAAACAACTTCCTTTAATTACCTTGTCACAGGCTCTGTCTTGATGCCTGTCTTTGACAGGGCTTGCCCATTGTTTCCCCACCACAGTCCCAGCATTTCCCACTTCAGTCCAAGGAGGGTTCAGCAATGCATGGAAAGACCAAGCTTTCAGGAGTGATTTGAATTTGGAGAGCTTTAATACACAGAGGTCTGGAGGTACACCAGCCATACAGATGTGTGCATGTAGAAATGTATGACAGTAGGACATCAAAGCTTAGTCAAAATAACTGACAATCATCATCAATACAGTAATTTGCCCATTTTTATATGCAGGCTATAATGGTTTTATATGATACAGGAAAGTGGATATTTTTTGGTTAAGGAATCATGAAGTAAAATGTTAACTACTAAAAAAAGCTATTCTTAGATTTCTTTCCGTTCTGTATTTCTGATTAGAGGTATATTATTATCTGGGCCAAATAAATGAGCCCTTTGCTCTATCCTGAGAGATGTATAATGGACAATTTTTCCATGTTATCTCACAGCCAAAATAAATCTAAAAATATTCATATTTCTGTGTATGTAACTGTGCAATAAAGTATCAAAATATGAATAATGCTTTAATAAAAATAATAATATAGAATTACATCTAAAATAAAAAAGCATAAATGATCCTCTAATTGTCATATGTCATCTACGATGAGGAGGACAGCATTATTTCCAGCATAGCCTAAATTATGTTCCTGAGTCAAGCCAAATGACATTGTGGAATTAATTACTCAGGCATTCAAAGTGACTACACAAAGATTTCCTGAAGGACTAGTATGGATTAATCATGACATCTCAAGGTGCTACCCTTAATAGGATTTCCAAAGATTTGATCTATGAGTAAATTTTGAGCTCATGAATATCATGTGAGTCTGGATATATTTTCCCATTGCACCTGTAACTGCAGAGACTCGCCTAGTTGTTATGTTGTTAGTGAGTATGAATGTCTGTTAGTAATTTTAAAGACCTACCATTTATTCAATAAACAGTGAAGTTTTTCACCCTGAAAGCTGAAATTACAGTAGCTGGAGACTTCTATATAGATATAAGCCATATGCAATAGGACATACTTTTCTGAGTGAAAGAAGGGAATTGTATGAAGATTTACTGCTCTGGAAAGTAAGTCTCCCTAACATTGGTTATCGGGTTTTTTGTTATGCAGCTACATAACTATTTTATCAATATAATTTGCATAAATAATCAATGGTATATGTAATCTGTAGGACTTAATTGACCCCTGTGATAGAAATGAAAAAGATTTTCAAGACTTCATCGTGGCTTCCTTTTGAGAAAGAATAGTACTCTACTATGTAATAAAAACAATTTTCACATAGAGGCATTACTGTGAAATGGGCTACTTTAAAGAGGAACCTAAGAGTATTAAGAAAGATTTTCACTAATGAAAAAATATTGTGATTGACCTGAAATCCATTACTAAGGCAAAAAATTATAAAATGAAAAATATTCACAAATCTAAATGAACATGTTTACAAGAAGAAATGAAGAGGGAAAGAATATGCCTAATGTTTTGTTCACTTTTTGGATCGATTTTTAAAGTAATTAAATTTTCACAAATTGTTTTTACATCTTTTGATCATTTGCACATATACACAATATGATTTGAACATGATTTATAGATTTAACTGTGATAATTGTATTTTTACTGAGGCAAAGACCTCAGTCTTGGAAACACACATGACTTATTTTCAGAGCAAATAAAATACTCTTATCTTCATAAATCAAAGCCTATCAAAATGAACATTAATTTTAATTTAACTGCAACATGGCTTGAGTTTTGTGGGGCTTTTTTTATCCCGAGTTATCATAACTTTACAGCTCATGGTAAAGGGATATAGCTGCTGCTGCTGCTGCTGTGTCACAGACAAACAACTGCAGATCAGCTCTTTCTCTACTCTAAACTGCTGATGTCCCACATTGCTTCAGGCATGTTTCAATACCTAATACCATACTAGCTTAATTTGAATTACTGATTCCTTGGTCTGGCAGCCAAACTGAGGCATACTATCCATCAACTTTGGGCAGAAAGAGTTTCCATTTTTAAGGTTCAGCTCTTCCTATCAGCGCAGGTGCCAGAGTGTTTTAAAAAGGCTTTTATGCACATTGCAAGAGGATCATCAAGATATATGCCTGACCCATAAAGGTATGTAAACATAAAATGCCTACTGGTTTAAATATGAGGTCTGGTCTATGCATCTTTGTTAATATGATCCTCAGATTAACAGTTAATCCTCAATTAACGCTCAGATTTCCTTAAGTCTATCACCTTTACTGACTGTGACCAGAACTTTAATTTAAAGGTGTTCATCTCTGGTTTTACTCCTAGAGATAAGCATTAGACATCAGGAAAAATGATTGCAAAAATGAAGCCTTAGTTTATGGGGTTTGGAACAAGCTTGTTTTTTGTGAGGGATAACAGTTGGCAGTTTTGGAGGAACAATAATGAAATCCATCAGACAGTTGCTATAAATTCATAGAATTACACTGAAGATAACACAGTGAAGATACTTTGTAATATTTGAGGGTCTGGTAAAAAATGTTTGTATTTTGAATAAGATGAATTAAAGAGATAAATAGTTAAATATTTGCATATTTATATATGTGTGTACATGAAGATACAGGTAGATCAAAGCAGATTATAAAAACAAACATACATTCACACTTACAGAAAATAGCTAAAAGCCAGTGTTTCAACTTTCCCTCTTTTTTGATTCACACTTCCGACACCAAGAGTATAACGTCAGTGAAAGTAACCAAAAATAAATATAAATGGAAAATATTCACTCATAAAGCCATTACTTTAAAATCTATCAGTAGGTCCAAAAAAGAGCAGCTTTGAACCATGCTGCTTTGGTTTGCATTTCACTGGACAGCGGGAAAAACGCTCAGAACAAATGGACATTACACTTTTATAAAATATGCCTTATAATAATGAATGCTTGCACACTCCATAACCCAACACAGTTATCACATATCCCTCATTCGAAAGCATATAAAAATGATCTGACAAGTACAGTGGAAAAAAAACTAACAAAGTGTCATTCTACAACTAAAATAAAAACACCTCTTATCTCCAATATTTAAAATGGCCGAGAATAAAAGGCAAGTACCCTCTGCACAGGGTAGTGCCCTCAGGCAGTGCACAGCCCCACTGACAAGAAGTCCCCCCAGGATTTCTTACAGCACCCTCAAAGGCATCTCTAGCATTCCTCTGAATTTACCAGCAAAAAGATAGTGTGTATATATGGGTGCACAGACACTTTTCCAGATCCTCTCAGGGTGGCCAAGGATGATCCTATGTCCCACTGTCCATCACCACCAACCAGCTGGAAATTGGCACCCCTCTTGCACCATCTGTGTCCTTGGCTGGTTATCATATCAACCTGCTTCCTTTGAATTACTGTTATTGATACTTCAAGCTATGATAATCTGATAATCAAATCCACACCAAAATGGATAATGCCTGTTTTTGCAGTCTGTCCCACTGTCTCTGGTCTGGAGTTGATCAGACCCAGCAGAATGATCGCCTCAGAGTGATCCAACCTTTCTCAAGGAATAGGCACACGGAGGCCCTTGGATTACATTTAACATCATGATGCGTACACAAATATTCAACAGAGCCAACTCCCTTCCCTGAATCCTGTGATCTCTAGTCTGCTAACTTATACCTAATATTAAGTTGTGAGAAAAAGCATTCTCCCATAGTTTGCCCTCATTATTTTTTTAGTTACGCAGTTTTGAAAAGGTGTTGAAGAGGTGTTAATCTGAGCAATTATTTTTTATTGTGGACTATTGTCAAACCAAGTACTGAAGAGAAGGAAAATATTAGCCAGTTATTCTCTATTTTTTTACTTCTTCCTTCTTAAAAGCCTTTGTCTTAAGTACTAGCAGAGAATATTTTTATTTACTATAATTTAAATTTTTTTATGTGTTACATTTTAGGATGTTAATTCTACATGATAAATACCAAGACCGTTCCAATAATCTCGGATTTCAATGAACAGGAGATACCAGGCCCAGATGTGGTCGGTGGATGAGATCTGCTGTGGGATTCCAACCTTAAGATTCTGCTGTGTTTGTGGTATATGAAAGGGATAAGATATGATATATATGTTAAAAAGAATAACCAGAAGGTTCTTACCTAACAAAATCAAGAAACAACACAAGGACTCAAGAAAAGTCACGAGATTTCACACGTCCCTGCAGCAGTGCCTAAAATCAGATCAGTGTCACATAACTCTAGTTTTGCCTGTTTCTAGTAGATGTTAAGTAAATCTAGTGTATGCTGCAGTTCAGTAGTGAAGGTGCATGCCGGTCAGCTGGTGACAGTGTGGCACTGTCCGCACTTTGAACCTCTGAAATGGTTGAACAGCTGTGCAGCTGTGCAATCCCCATGTAGGCATCTCCCTGCCTGCTTAGTTTCAAAACTCTCTTTAGCCTTTAAGATGGGGAAGAGATTTGCCAGCAGTGAGCTACTCTAAGGCATACATTATAGCCGAGGACCCCGTGGGATTTGTTTCCCTCCTACAAAAGCACATGAGCTCTCGTGTAACCTAGGTACATTTTGCTAGTGCCTGAAACATGTTGGACATCATATTTCTTAACCTTTTTCTACAGCGTACTTGAAGGTTTTGGGCTAAATTTCTCAGCCCAGCAGTGTACTTAAGGACATGAGGACAGTTCCTCTGGGCCGGCAGGGCTGGAGCTCACCTGCAGCTGATGGCAATGAGGACACGTGGGTGGGGAGAGGCTAAGTGGAGCCACCTCCCCGGAGGTCCTGAGCATAAAGGCAGCCCAGACCTGGGCTGCAGCTGTTCTGGGAGCTTCTGTGTGGTTCTGTTGGGGATGGAGGTAGGTCTGAGCTTCCAAAAGAAAGAAGTTCTTGGAAGGGAGTTTGGTGGGAGGATGATGAAGGGGATTTAGTACTCCTTGTGTGAGTGCAAGAGAATGAGGCAGGTTGCTTCTCCTTAGGTAAGTGGATGGTGTTAATTACTGGTGGAGAGTCTTACTTTAAGCAATAGGTTAATATAGCTAATGTTACTTCTTAACAGTATCTCAAGACTTGTAGGAGAAGGTCTGGCAACGTAGGGAGTCAGATGCTCATGTAGGATTTGTGGTCTATCTGTTTGCAGCAATGGGGAGGACTTTGGGCTTGGATTGTTTGTTTGTTTTCCCAGCTGAGTGAACTGAATTTGAACAAATAATGAAAACTACAGGTTTAGGCTTGCTGTCCATGTTGTAAGAGAAAGTTAGTGTTCTTGTTACTATCTAAACAATCTTTTTGGTCAATTGTGTAAGTGCTTTTTACTTCATTTAACACAACCAGCTTGCAAAACTTTGGTCACTTGTGCTCTTTATGAGTTTGTGAGAGCAAAAGCAGCAAAGCTATGTAGGTGAAGATTTCAATGAACTGGAATAAGAGGTTTTGATTATGTCTTAGGAATCTGTGTGGTTAGCGCTTTATTGACTCCTTTGCTTTTGAGAATTGGCTGTCAATGAAAGGTTAGCATTGGGGTAGCTCAGTAACTGTTGCTAGGCAATTAATGTCACCTGGAAAAAAGCAAACAATGAACCATTTTAATTAAGATACTGTATTTGAAAGTAGATTTATTGACGGTTTGTCCCAACTATGTATTTCATCACCTAAATCCTGCTGATAAGCTATGGCTAGCTAGTTCTGAAAGATCCATTAGCTGGGTGTGATTATGGTAGCTGACACAGCTGATGTGCTTTCCTTTGGGCACTCCTGCAATAAACATCTAGAGTCTTCTACCACTTGAATAAGTAGCTGTTGAAAGGAAGAATATTGCATATGGACAGCTCTTTAAAGTTTTGTAATGTATACAAATGTAATATGTAAGCATGCAAAGTACCAGAGTATTGCTATTCACTCTGTAGTTTGCTGAGGTCTAAAGCTTGAATTTCTTCTGTGCACCCCTCCCTGCTGCTTGATGATCCCAATTTCTGTAGCAAGATTAAAGCGTGTTAATGTTGCTTCAGCTCTAACATGTATTTGTACAAAAAACTGGCTTAATTCATATCTTCATTTCTGAGCAGGATACCCATAGAATGGCTCTTCCCAAGACAGAGTTTAAAGAGAGTACTCCAATTTTCATAAAACTTTCCTGTTGTGGGGAGCAGTAACATTTTTATTGAACTTCTTTTCTCCCTTCCAGCAATGTAAAAAGAGGTGGCAACTTGTATGGTTTTGGGATATAGTACAAGTAACACTTGCCCTTAGACTAGGGACTTGGGAGATTCCAGCTGTGCTGCCTGTGTCCAGTGAAAAGGTACACACAGTGTACTAAAGGTAATGAACAGGTTGTCTCTGAATAACGTGAGGATTTTTCCCTTTGATATAGTACAAACCCTTGTTTGTTCTGTGAGCAAAGAGTCAATATGACTTCAATGTTTAGCCCTGTCCTTTGCTATGGGAATGAGTTCCCAGAAAAGTGTTTCCATTCGATATATCTGCTGCTTTTGTCAGATACCCACTATGTGAATGTCTTGTCGGATGCATGAAGGTATCGTCTTGGTGTTTTCAATAAAATCTGAACTAGTTATTCTTGGACTCGTGCTGAGGTGTCACTTGCTCAGTTTTTCAACAAGATAGTACATTTTTCAGTTTAGAAAGCTTTAAATTCTTGTTGCAGGTTCTTCAATAGAAATTGTATAGAAACAGACCTTATTCTGTAAAAAGCATACCTGGAAAAATAAACTTGGTTTGTTAGAATCTCTGCTAAAATAAAATGGTGTTAACAAAGCAGAACTTTGTGACAGCTCTGGGATAATGTAATGTTGTGGAGGTGGAGGGCAGAACAGGTGAGAGAGAACTGTAAAATTCCTGTTTTAATACACTATGGTGATTCAAGGTCAAACCATTTTGATTTGGGTCATTTGTAACAGCAACACCAACAATGAAGATACTTTTGCTTCACTTTTTACACTTCTGAAATCTATAATACTAAACCATATTTCTTTACATGAATTTGTGAAAATTAAACTGAGCTTAGCATATGTATCAAATATCAGTGTCTTGTGGTTGTACTCAGCTTGATCCGTAAAGGGGGTGGAATTCAGCCAAAGAATAAGTTTTTCCAAACAAAGACTGTTGTTGTTGTTATTGTTTTTTAAATCTATGGTAAGTAATTCTGATTGTGATATGAATTTTTGAAATTGCCTACCTGGTGAGGAACGTCCTATGCCTTTTTCTACTTTATTTCCTAAGGGAGATAAAAGTTTGTGTTTTCCTTTCAAAGTTATCTTTCTGAACTATAAATGTTTTTGTTTACATCTTTCTTTCTCTCTTTATTCCCCCCTCCCTCCCCGGCAGGGTGAATACCTTCATTCCAGTACTTGCTCCTAGTAATACATACTCATCCTTAGTGAGAATACTTAGTTTCTTGTTTAATTTTAGTCTTGTACCAGACACTGATCTGCTGCTGGAATGTTCTAAAAAAGCCTTCTCCTAGCTTCTGCTCTAATCAGCTTTTCTTCACAATGGAACATTTAGCAACATCAAATAAGAGTTTTGGACATCTTTCATACTAAAAATCTCCTATTCTGAACTACTAATTAGTAATTTTCATGTCTCATTTGGTTTTTAACATATATATTCTATTTGTGGTACTATGACATCATATTTAATGTAGTTAAAACATTCACAAAATGCATAAGAATAGAAAACATTTGGTTTTATATGGCTAGTATTTAAAATAAAAATAATTTTATTTATATATTTGGATCCCTTTGGGAGATTATGAGGTGACAAATATTTCCCAGAAAGCTTGACCATGGGCCAAGCAGTAAAATTATTACTATTCTCACCACTAGGATCCATCTATATATATATTTTCAATTAATATGTAAACATTCTTAACATGAGTTATGCATGTTCAGTTATGATTGGAAGAAAGGGGAAAATATATAAACATAAGGAAGCAACATTATTCCTATAAAATGAAAACACTTAATTAAAAGGAGAGTAAACATACATCTTGAATCTGACTTCCACTAGTCAGGCTGCTTCCTTTATCTCAACTCATCCTGTTTAATTTCATTGTAGTCATGATTTCTTAGTGCAAAGCCCAAGTGGACTCAAATGTGGACACAAGCGTTAATTATTCCCATATTACTAGAATGCTCTGGATTGTTTCATTATGACATTGTTGACTACATGTATTTTAGTAAATCTGAATTTCTTTAAAATCATATAACTAGTTCAGATCGATATCTTCCTATAAATTATTTCTCTCCAATTTCTTATTACTTCAGCTGACTTTAAGTTATTTAAATGTAGGATTTTAAGTGAATATTAATATGCTGTTATGTAATTCTTAGCAGAGGGATTGATTTTTGTTGTAGTTCAGTTGTGCCTTCTATGTAAGAACATAGAGGTTGTATTAAAAAAAAAAATCAGCCTGCTGATGTATTTTTCCCTCACATATTTTGCCTCTGCAATAGCTAACATCTAAGTTGTTTTCTAATGAGGTGGCTTAAAAGAAAAGAAACTTCTGGAGAAGCTCTCTAAGGATGTGACTTTATTGCTGCTCCAGCTCAGTAGCAGGCAGCCCTACATCACTGCTGCCAGTATGTGAGGAGCAGCCTGCTCCCGTGGTCCCATAAGGCGTTGTTCCCAGAAGCAGAGTGGTTGAGCTGTGTGCAAGGCCGGGACACTTTCCATTCTATATATTGTGGGTCTGAGCTAGTCGCCATCCATCAGGGCTGGTGGTGGCTGTGGACAACAAAGAGTGTGTGGACAGCACTAAGCCCTGATATGGGAGAGGGATAGTACTGTTGCACCCTGCTGCTTACCTCTGTGTTTCTGTTTGACTGTGTGTGTAAATTCCAGGTACTGAGATGCTTGGCTCAAGCCTACTGTCTGGATTTTTGCTGAAGTTTAGAGGAAGGAGTAGAAGGGGGATTCTATGTTAAGATGTATATAGAGGAGGTTGGAGAAGGAGGGAAAGAGACTAAAGATAGCTGCGGCTAATAATATTCTTTTAGAAAGGCTTAATTTGGTCTCTGAACGTGACCTAATATCACTATTGATAGCGTTTCTTCTGGTTATTCAAAACTTGATGAGAAAGGCATTATCAATAGTGCTGTGGACAGGCAGAAGAAGAATCACAGTCTCAATCAAAAGCCAATTTTAACATTGTAAAGCAAAACACTGTGACAAAAACAAACTTTAAGGATTAAATTTTCATAATTTTGGAATGTAACAATGCAGAATACAGTCATTTCTTTGGCTGCTGACTTCATTGTCTCAGTCTTTGTCATACACCAAAATCCTTTTTTGCACCCAGAAAAGAACTATTCATGGCAGACGGGACAAATTGCTGCTTTCACAAGCTTGGAACTTTCAGTCATGATGGGAAGAAAGATCTTACTAGAAGAACATGTAAAATTGCTAAATGTACTTAAGTAAGAGAGGTACATAGTACTTATCATTAGATAAATTAGGATTATATTGGAGGTTAATTTTGGTTCAACCTTTGATGTATAATAATTCAAACTGTTCAAAGCAGCTCTTCAGTCCTGGAGTGCTTATCTCTCGTTGTCATTATTTCAAACCTGAATGAATGTCCATCATAATGACTTCCAAAATCACCAATGTTATTTGAGAAATGTACTTCTAGAGAGCTAAGTGCACCAGTAATTGTTTTAAATGTAATAACTAACAATATCTTAATTGTACTGTTTTTCTATAGCACATTTATGAGGAATATGAAAAAAATTTTACATTAAATTTTCTTCTGTCTTTTCTGTTGGAGTAAATAAAAAGAACAACTGGAAGGGTTGAATACAATGTGAAGTTTTAATCCTTTCAAAATGTTTATGAGCAGGACCATTCCAGAATACATTTGGTAAATTCATAAGGAAATTTTAGTCATGGTTCATATTTGTCACTTCAAGATGGAGTTTTCAGTGGCTCCTAGGTTTTCAGCCTGTGAGTAATTGTGCACTTCATCTTTATTTACAATGCAGAGGGCACTAGAATCAACAACTTTTTTTAATCAAAGCTGGACTTTTTTTTCTGGTCAATGCCCATCAAGGTGCATGCAAGCTCTTTCTGAACTAAGCTGCTTGTTGGCAATATATTTTAGTCAAAGAAAACTTGTATTAGCTAAGAATTCTTAAGCCTTGTTTTCTTTGTTCAGAGAAATAAAAAAAGATTGGCAGCTGTTAGTGTTGGTAATTTTCTCCAGTGTTTGAGTCGGTATCATTTTTATACCACAGGAGGAGAAAATAAAAGTAACTTTTCCTGAAAAGTGAACATGAGACAGCCTCAGTATCTGGCCTTATTTTGTACACTATCTTAATGTCAGGGGTGGAGTACTTTGAGTGCAAATGATTTTTGTATGGTGTTTAGCTGCATTTTATCTTCCTGGTCAAAAAAAAACACTCAGTGACATAATGATGGAATGCAAGCTCCTACCATGCAGAAAATTGACATTGTTTAAAAAGTCAACAAATGCATTCATTGCTCGACACTGAAGCAAGCAAACAAGCAAGCCCCTAATCATAGAGGGGACTAAATAGTAATAAAAATCAGACATTGTATTGCTGACTGTCTGCATTATTTTTGACTCAGGCATGCTGTAATGATCTTTCACTCTGTTTTTGCTTTTAAACTGCAACAGTGTAATTTTTATAATCATTGCCTGTGTCTCAGTTCTTGGCCTGTTCTCTTATCTTCTAGCCAATACTGTAATTTCACTTAATAGTCCAGTCATTTACTTTTTTGCTCACGTGGCTGTCTCGGGATGTAATTTGTGCATATTCAGAGTGAACTCCCTGAAAAATCTTTATCGACTACAAAGAGGAGATTTCTTTTGTTTAAATAGCAAGCTTCAATCTAGGCTTTGAACTAAAGTTACTGTGAAGTTACCGTTGACAACTTGAACTTGTCATTTTCCCTGAGAAGGTTGCTTTGTAATAGAGCTGATACAGGACTAAAAGCACCTCTAGTCCTATCTATTAGTGTGTGCTGACTTCCCAGTCTTCTTTACAGAACTCTGTCTGTGCTACTAGTTTATTAATTTTTACAGCTATCTTGAGAGTTCATGTAGCCACCTTGATGCTTAGATTTGGCTTAGTCTGATGTGACCTTGTGCATTAATCTGTGTTGTGCAATTGTATTATTTGTTTCTTCATTCTTAAAGTCTGGGAACCACTTAGATGCCCTCAGACCTCTTCTTACCTTATTTACCTCATCATGATATCTACATTTTGGACCTGAGTAGGAATTTTAATCTGCTAAGGGTTTCTGTACTAGACTTTTTGCACGGAGAGTGGCCTTTGGGGAATGCTTCTCAGTTTTACTTATTCCTTTTAAATTTTGGATTCCTCCTCTGCATTTTTCAAAGTATTAGTGAGCTGGTAACTGAGAGGTAGCAGAGATTACTAATTTTGTTTTGTCACTGTTTTGAATGCTTTTTCATCGTAGTCCAATTGTCCATGGCAAACTTATTTTACTATATAATCCCATTGTCTTGGTCCTTTAACGCTACCGTTTTCTGGGTTTTTTTGGGGGGAAAAACCCCAACCAACCAAGGTCCTGCATGCACCCATAGGGGAAGGGATAACATTGCCTTAATATGTTTTAACAACTTATAAGACTATGGAGTGTGATACAGAACAGTCTTTTCGGACAATGGATAAAAAGCATGTCTGTCTTTCATTTTTTCATACTTGGTCATGTGTAACTGAATTTGTTCAGTGGCTGTGCAGAAAATGGGACTAAGGTGTCAGTCCCAGCACCACAGCTTATGAGGATGACATGAGTCAAGCAGCCCTATTAAAAAGCAGGAATTCAGTTTCTTAAGCAAGAACTAAAAGTTGTAAGCATGGGGGGTTTACCAGATTAGGAAAAGAGAATAAGATGTCAGCTTTACTATCTCATTCATAGCAACAGTGTTGCATGTTCATGAATTTAAGTTTTTTCTTCTTCAAAGGACCACTGAAATGTACTAGCACATTATATTCAAAGTTCAGTCTTGATTTTGATCCTGATCAAAGGGATATGGTTCAAGTATTTTGACATCTAATCCTTTTTTTTCTCACTTTGATCATTTCAGACTGAGGTACAAGTAACCACTTCCACTACCTGTGTTAGCCAAGACTGAAAAGCACCTTATCTGCAGATAATGGATGCTGCTGCTTGGAACTCCATCCACTTGATATTTTAGTGTAAAAGATGTCTCTCTCCTTTTGCCTGCTGTTTTCAGCACTGCTGCACAACATCATGGGAAAAAAAACTTAAAAAAATTATTAAATAATAATATGGGAGCAACAGATATGAAACCTTCACAGGCTACATGTGATTTCTATGCAATACAGTGTGAATGAGTCCCTAGAGAGTAATAAGAGGTTAAAACAAACCGGCGCTTTATTGTTGTAATATAAAATTTCTCACGAGATGGTATCATTAGGCAGATCATTACAGACTTTTTTTATTCTTGTATCATAAAATAGAACTGGTGTTTACTGGGGCTGATATTTTACAAAACAAACTATAAAACAGGGATTTATGGAGGCAGCAGAAGCCATGTAAAAGTTGCTTTGTGGTGTTGGGTGCTATAGATGGGCTCCAGAAACTAATGGGCAGAGGTTTTACCAGTGTGTCCTCAGTGCTAGGGATGAGCCAAGAGGGTCCTAACCAGTCTGTTGTAGTGATGATCTGCTTTTGTTACCAGGTTGCTTTGACAAGGTAGCTCTTGCAGTTGTGCCACCATGTTGACCTCAAAGCTGTAACAGTTAAAATGTGACCCAAAATACTTATCTGATATATCACTTTATAAATTTGAGAAGAATAAATGCTGGGGAAAGACATTTCCTGGCTCTGTTTCCTCCTTTTTAATGTACTCTTAAAAATCCAAAAGAATTGATTTACACTTGGATCTGTCAAGAAATGATGGTGTGTAGGGTTAAATACATGAAAATTGTACCATTTTGCATCCATAAAATGTCACCAGTTTAATTAAACTTTTTGTTTTAATTCTGTCTTGCCTCAGGTCTCTTCACCTTCTGCAGACAATGCTACTAATCCTCTTTTTTTAAAAGGATCAGTGAAGAGATTGTATTTTTTCCAAGGGTATGTAGGGAAGTGTGGAGAAAGACTAGTACCAAAACAAAGGAATCCCCCACTACAGCTGTGAGCAACTAGTTTCAGCCACCTATCTTTCCTGGGCTTTCTGGTTTATTGCCTTCCTCTTGTGCATTTTTCCTTTCTCTACCACCAGCTTTTTCCTACTCCTTACCCTCATCTGTCTCACTTTTCCCTGTTGAAATCCTGCTCTTCCTCCCAAGCTGGACCTCTGTTGGAGGGGAGGGAATAATGCTGTCAAGTGTTTTGTGGGACTTGCACTGTTCTTTGTGTTTTATGGACGGCAGGGCTGAAAAAGAAACAAGTGCCAGCAGGTAATTTTGTTTTCAAATAGTCCAAGTGTGAAATGTGTGAGCTCCATTTATCATTCCAGCTGAGTCTCTGTGGAGACTGACCTGCTCGTGTTTGCCCATTGTTTTTGTTTTCCTTGACTAAATGTTGCTTGCTGGAACAAATGTTTTTTGAATCTGAATTTGTGCATGCTCACAAATGATAAATTGCTTTATTTGTTCAAGAAACACTTTTGTAGGAATGTTTTAATTGTAATTAATAAGGGGGGAAGGGCTATGATTGGTTGCAGGCATTCTTTGTAAGCAAAAATTGTATTTATACCATCCACAAAGACAATGGATGTGAAAAATAACTGTAAATTTGGAGGGCTGCAATTATGTGATTGATTTATACATACAGGCATATTAGAAACCAATCCTTTATGTTTCAGAGGATGTTAGTTTTAGAAAGCTACAAGCTAGAAATACTGAGATGGGCTTACTACAACTTTCCACCATCACATACTAGGTATAGAAAAGACACAATAGCAACAAATGTTTTGCCCAGTTTGAGGACCCCTCAGTGCTCTGGCAGGTCAAACCTATTACAGGTGGTGTGACTACTGCTCTCTGCCATTAGAAAGGGCTTTGCATGTTCTGGAGTGTTGAGGATAGCTATTCCTGTTCATATTCATAAAGAGATGCTTTAAAACATCATTATTTACACCTTTCTCTTGTAGCCTTTTAAGTGATATATGGACCTTCTGGTCCCCCATTACTGAGCGGTTACTCAGGCAGAGAGGAAATACCAAGATGGTTATGAGCCCCCTATCTCCTTGGTGTCCCTTCAGCCACCATCACAAGGATGCACTCACAGCTTCCTAAATAGAGGTAGAGGCCAGCAGTTTAATACTGTCCTTCCATGTAGTTTCTCTTTTCTTTTGAGAGCCACTTGGAGAGAAAAACAGAACAGACAACCACCCTTTTTCCATAATTTCTTAGAGGGAGGGAAAAGCATCTCTTGCAAGCTTAGCTAGACCTAGAATTAGCCGCTGCCTCCCTTTTGTTGTCTCAGCACCTTTGTGGTACGTTTGCTGGCTTGTTAGTAACTTTGGCTCGTGAATAGCCAGTCTGTTCCTGTGTGCAGAGGGTTGTAATTTCATCTCACCTTTACAGATGTATTGCTTTGAGTTTGAGAGCTGTGAGGAAGCTCTCAATGTTGGCTTTAATTAGTAATTTTTTGGTTGTTTTCTCTAGTAAAACTTGTTTCAGTTTAATTTGAACTGTAATTTGCTTTGAATACCTCCATGTCATTGCTTGAGAGATGAAAGTCCTTTTTTATGAGAAGAGTCTCTACAGTTCATTCTCAAGCTGTTTGAGAAAACCTTAAAAGCTTTTGGAAGAGCTGGCTTCTAGCTTTCTAAATGTAGCAAGAGTGTAGTTTGGTAGGCTGAATATTTTCATAACTATTTTTATAAGTCTTTCTTGGTTTTACTTAAGTAATAAAAGTAAAACAAACTTTATCTTGGTATATGAAGCATTTGACCACCTTTACTTAACAGTAATGCTGGGGAAGAACTTGACAAATGTCTCTGAAGGAGGTGGGATATATCCTACAGATGCAATTTTTTACTTTGAAGAATGTGTTGTAAACATCCTTTCCTATCTGTTTTATAGCTATCAGTATTTTTAGTTGAAGGACAATGACTTGAACATTTGGAGCTTTTTTGAAAAGGGGAAGGGAGTCTTACCTGGCCCACAAACTGTTACTAACCTACACCTGTGTATGTTTTCTTCCCTTTTTCACAAAGCTAAACTGTTGTATAAAATGCAGAGTTCTGGTGTCGGAGCTTTTCAGATATGAGCTCACTTAAGCTGTCCTATACACAGGTGATGGTTCTTTCCTGAGCTCTGTGTAAGGGTTTCTTTTTGCCAGAAGGCACTATAAGTACAGGCTTCTACATACTCATGTACCCTGAGCACATGGGCATCAATGTTTTGCTGGCAGTAGGTATTTATAGAGGATAAAAGCACCCAAGGGAATGGCAGAAAGATGTGCCAGGGGAGGTTTAGGTTGGATATTAGGAGAAGGTTCTTCACCCAGAGGGTGGTGGAGCACTGGAACAGGCTCCTCAGGGAGGCAGTCATGGCGCCAAGCCTGACGATATTCAAGAAGCACTTGGACAATGCCCTCAGACACATGGCGTGAATTTTGGGCCTGGGCTCCTATCCTGTGCTTGCATCCTTTATATTATAAAACATGAGTCAATGTTTTTCTGCATCTTCTGGAACAATGTGACATAAAGACAGGTGATAAAGAGAAATGTCTGGCTCTGAAAGCAGCTTAAAAAAACCTGGAGG
The DNA here is from genome assembly GCA_031468815.1 of Morus bassanus. Taxonomy (NCBI): domain Eukaryota; kingdom Metazoa; phylum Chordata; class Aves; order Suliformes; family Sulidae; genus Morus; species Morus bassanus. The sequence goes on along the minus strand of CM062574.1, from coordinate 33,944,838 downwards.
TCTGTGTATTTATGATGCTTAGCCTGTCCAGAACTGTAGGAAGCAGAAATCTTTTTGGAATTTATTTTATGTGTATGAAAGCACTTGCAAATGTCTCTTAAAACCCAGTAAAATCATAGGTAAGTTCACATTTATCTAACACAGTGAATGTAAGAGATAATGTCATGAACTACTACTTTGGCTATTAATACCTGTCTGTGGTGTGGAAGGCTCTCCTGTGCAGAAGATGCTTCAGTATTACACTGCAGCAAAGAATAAAATACAGTTACCTCTATCTAAAAGTCAGCATATACAATGTACATGATATACTCATTTTGTATCTCTAAAGCCTCATGTAGTAAAAGCAGTTGGGGATGACGTAGGAAAACCTGGACCAAGTCAGAAAGATAATTTTAAAGGTATATCTTACTATATGTAGTGAAAGGAAATGGTTCTGATTCCTTTCTCCCCACTTTATTGAAGTGCTGATGTACTCTTTAAGGAGGTAACATTTATCAAGTTACAAAACCAAAGGCAGAAGGGGAAAATCAAGGGACAGAATAAAACCCCAACTCTGCTGCAATATGTCAGCATTCTTCAGGGCCTCCTGGATGGAGGTGTTGAAGTCCAATCTGTTGACTTCAGACACAGTGGCACATTATTGTGTTGAAATGATCCCACGAAGTAAAATTTCATGAGGAATAAGAGACCATGTTGCTGTGCTCAGGCTACACATCTGGCTGTTCAGGATGATACCTTTGCTGCCAATGGAGCACGCAGGTGTTACTGTCCTGTAGGAAAAGGGTCCATGTCCCTCAAAAAAGATCTGCAATAAATTGGTAATGTTGCCATGATTAGTCTCAGAGGTGCTTACAAGAGAGGCAGTAGTTTTCAGAGTACCGTGATGTACTCAGATCTGTACCAAGTAGTTTAGACCTGTTAATTGTAGATGCAGTGACATGTTACAGCTGTTGCAGTCAGTTTTTGCACTTGTCTACTTGCATTGTTAAGGAAAGATTTTTTTGCCCTTTCATTCAGATCTGGCTATTGCTTTTGGATACAAAACGCTTACTTCAACAGAAAAACTGTTTTTCTTAATTTACCAACTACTCTTCCTGTCATTATGACAGATCTTAAGCTATATCAGCTCAATCCCAAGCATAACTTCAAGTTTGCTTTAAAGTCAAGAAAGATCTAAAGGAATAATGTTAGATGTTAGATTTAAATTGATTAAGGATATTCATCTCTACTAAAAACATTGTACTGATCCCTTTTGCTTGCTTTTACATTTTAATGTCTTATATTTTAGTATTGCTGTGCTGTAACTTTGAAAAACTTGAGTACTTTAAGATGTTATACAGTCAAGCAAGATTCTCAAAAATAATTTTAAGAAGGCTATTAGAACACTTCTGACACTCCATAAGGAGAGGAGTTTTGAAAAACTTCCTTATGACTGAACAAAGCATAAAAATAATTCCAGGGTATTTAAGTGGTTTTCCCTCCTGTCTGAGGCAGATGCATATGGATTTTTTCACTTCCAGGTACGTTACTCTGTCTGGCTGCATACAACATATGTGTTCTTGATTCTGCCTGTGGTTTTTAGACAAGTGATATCTGAACCACCACAGAGTAATTTAATTTACAGAAATTGGGCCATTTTTAAGAATAAATCACTTTGTTTTAACTGGATGTGATTTTTTCACTTCTGTTAGTGAATGAAATTATAATAACACAATATGTCAAATGCGTTCATATTTTGCATGCTATATGAGGACCTGAGCTCCACAGTAACTGAAAAAGTTGGCAAATAATTCCTTCATCAGTTAGGTGTATTGCAGGGAGGGACTTCAGAAAAGCTTCACTGGCACTAGTAGAACCTAAAGTTACATCTACTTGGCAATGCCAGTGGAAGTATAAATGGAAAAAGAAGAGAAGAAAATATCAGATGATAATCATAGGTTATGATATCATCTTTGTGTTGGTAGGATTAAAACATACTTGCCAGAATATCAACATTTTCCAGTGTCTCGGATCTCTTTCACCATTGCCACCAGTGGGAGCTGTGCTGCTGGCTCCACAAAGCACAGATTCGTGCTTTCTCCCCTCTTCCCCACCTTGTGCATCATAAGACAAAGATGTCCTTGGAGAGACACATTTATGATTCTTACTTCAGAAGGGCTGAGGTCCAGCAGGTTTGTTGCACTGAGGTTTCACAGGTGCAGAACATAGTTCACAGCCAAAGTGATTCATGAGCTATACTATAGGAGGAACAAGTCTGGCCCTGTACTGTCTTGTCCAAGAGTCGTTGTTCTACAGCTGGGTAAATAGACTTTTCAGGCTTGGCCAAATCAAAATTGTTCAGTTACGTTTTGAATGCAAGAATTTGACTCCATTTCCCAAAGCCGCCCAATATTTCTGTACTTTACTACAAAGCAGTCAAGATGGAAGGCATTTTATTGTTTTGGCTTGGTAGTCTGCACTCTGTACTTAGTGTATTGAGGAAGGGGTGCTGGAGGTCAGAGGCAACTGAATCAGCAAAAGATGCGAAGATGGGAACATGGTTTGTTTTGGCATAGTGTCAGTTAGTCCAGATTTTACAGGATTCAAGGAAATGCTATTAGAAGTCAGTAAACTTTTTCCCTTAAAGAAAGGAGATTTTCAGAAATATTACCTGAGACCTTGTAGTGCTGACTTGATTTTTTTTTTTTAATTTCTGAACACTGAGATAATACACCAGCATCTTCTAGTGAGCCCCTAAAAGCTTTTGCACAATCATAATAAGGTAAAATCCTCTGGTCAAGAACAGCTTTGCAAAGCATTAAGGTAAATGCATACATATTTGCCTGTTTTTGACTGGAGGATTAGTGATTTGTTTCTTTGTGAAACTCTATGCTGAGCTCTTAATTAAGCTTACCAGGCACAAGTGCACTTCAGGTGATCCAGATGACCTTTAAAGGGCCTGCAGCAGATGGTGGAAAGTCTGTGTTCCACACAGTATTCTGCTGTTTTGTCTGTTAAATAAGTATCTAATTACTCCCAGTCTTATCTTATTTCAACACAGTGTCACTAAATTACTTACATGGCTGTAAGTAAGGTAATCCGTTGCCAATTCGATAAGCTTTCAGCTTGACTTTTTGGGAAGTAAACTTGCACCTGATGAGAATTTTCTTTCAAGCAGACAAGTGTCTTCCAGTACTTTTCCAGAGGCTTTTAACAGGATCATTCACTGTCTTTCCTGCACAGGTTTTTTTTTCAGTTGTTCTAAATAAATTGCCTGTGACAAATTTGGATTTTTTTCAAGTTTCTTGAGGGCAATATGGTTCTTATTTGTGATGTTTTACACTGATGGGCAAGAGGATGCAAGCACTTCTGAAATAATACCATCAACTCTTTGTATGTGTGGACACCAAACCACTACTCTTATTTTTTGAACTGCTGCCTGTCAGTCAGAATGGCTATTACGTAGAGCAGCACTTAGGCAGGTGGTTGAGTCATTCTAAGTTAATTTCTTCTTCAGTATTGTCTTGAAGAGATCTAAGCTGTGAAAATAGGCAGGTTATTGGAGTCAGTATCTACATTTTTCCTCACCTATGACTCTTTTTTTTTTTTAGTCTCACTAATCCTGAGATGGTATATGAAAAGCTTGGCAACATTGGGGATACTCTCCTTCCTCCCCTCAGCCTTCCTGCAGTCATCCCCTGTGCATGCTAGCATACCTGCAAGCCTGTGGAGGAGGGATGTTTGCTATTTGAGAGGGGAAAAAAAAAGTATTGCTCATATGCACTCTCATGCATTGGAAAGAGGGGAGATGTCCTGTGATTAAAAAAAAAACAAAACAACCATAACTTCTGGTCTTCAAATAGTGAGCCTTTGCTCTCTATTCCTGTCTCCAAAATGTATTCAGGCCGTTATTGTCCTGCATCCCTGTGCAAGATTTATGTCCTGCAGAAATCAATGAAGTTTTGCTGGCATGCATTACGGCATTCACACAGAGCTCTGCATAGGGTGAGGCTCCATAGGCATAAAATTGCCATTACCTCTTTACCCCAATAGGTTTTCTACAGTAACAGTATTGAGGAGAAAAAACATTTGGGAGAAGCTTATCAATCTCGCTAGTCAATTGGTGTTTCATGTTTTATATAGTTCATATGCTTCTTATCTGCCAGATACAAGCTGGTTTGGATGTTTGATGTAAACTAGTTAGCAGGTCTTTAGGCTAGTAAATATTGATTTTTATCTTTAGCTCTGCCTTCCTCCTTTGTTTTTGAATAAACTTGTTTCATCAGAAACAGTCATTCAATTAAAATGGTGTGAAAAGCACTTGATTCAGTCAAAACTCAAGATGACATGGCTGATGTCAGGTTTGGACTTGTAGAGGAAGGAAGCTGTGCTTCTGTCTTGTAAGCATTCAGAGATTAAAATAGCATCTTGGTACCTTGTGATGCTCTGTCACAACTCCACAACACCCTGTAGTGTTAAGGTAGGTGGTCTCCTTCTGGTCTCCTTGTGTCTGCTAGAAAAGTGGAGTGCTCCATCCTGCTGAGCTGAGGACCACTGTAGCTGCTGCATCTCTTGCTCTTCTGGGTAATCCCCCTGCTTTTACACAACAGAGTAACTTCTTCTGTCATTCAGGGTGGAAATCACGGGAGATGATCTGTTTTGTTTAAAAGTAAGGTCCAGGTTCAGACCAGTGTTCTTTAAGTTGTGTTTAAGAGGAGGTCAAATGAGTTAATATAATGCTGCCTTCTGTCCTTAAAAATCTGTAGATGTAGCCAGTGAAGGGAAATGTCTTATTCCTGTAATTTTAGTCATTGCCCTCAATCAAAATCTCAGAACAAAACACAGGAAAAGATAAGCTCACAAGCAGCCTAAGAACCTCTTTAACTTTAGTCTCTTGAGTTCCCATAAATAGTTTACAAACTAATTGTCTTTAAAAGAGAAAAACCTGTTACTAAGGGTAAGATGTTTAATGTGTTTCTGGTAAATATGCAATTTAATCTAATAGTGCTGTTCTTAGCTGTTAATATCCATGGATGACCTGTTTGGCATGAGCATCTGAAAGCAGAGCTGTCCTATTAACCTGCCAGGGTATCTGTTAGCCTCATTTTAAGAGCGATTTGGAAGAGCTTGGAGAAGATCATTGTAAACATCATAGCATGATGCAAAGGAATTATTACCATGAGCATACTTGCTGCTTTTGTTGCATGATCAATTGTTAAAAAGGCCGCTTGGTTTATGTTTTTGCATTAGAAATCATACCAAGTTAAATAACATTTTGCCTCCCTGTGATATGCTATTGGTAACTTTTGTTAAGCTGGATAAAAGCTCCAACTGCGGAATTTAAGCTTTACTTCATTCTGTGGGTAAGAAGCCACAGGATATTTTTTTCTTCCCTAAAATAAAATCTTTTCCTGACTTTCAGTGGAGTCTCCTATTTTTAAAATAGGTGGGCACTAGTGGTGTTAATGCAAACACTGGTGGCTGTGGAAATGGTTCAGTGGAGATAGGCCCTGAAGTCCCTGCCATTGCCCTGCAAACAGGAGTATAGCTAAGGATGCAGTGAAATGAAAAGCAGCTGTGCCACTTGAGAGTGGTGAGTGGCCTCTCCACAGCAAGGTTTGGGGAGAGTCTAAGGACTGCCTGGCTGTCTTATCACTCCATGCTGTGCTGTGTTTAAAGGCTATTCCATTTCTTGTCTCATATAGAACAGTCATTATCATTGCTTTTATCTGTCATTAGATGGCAATAATCATACTGAGTGAAACTTCTTGTCACTAAGTGAAGTATTTTGTCTCCACAAGGATGCTTCCAGAACATACAGATTTTTGAGGAGGATGTAAGAAACCATACAGCATGCAGAAGTTGTGTCCTTCAGGCATTACATTTTTTGGGGTTACCAAACCTGTGCCCACTGCTGTGGTGAGCTGAGGGCCCTGTGGATGCAGCAGGGTGCTTGTGTGTGCCTCAGCCCTGTGACTTTGTCCATTTCCCTGGTCTTTGCTTGGTGAGCTGAGAAGGATGAAAGTTCACAATCCATTCTCCACACACCACTCATTATTTTGTACGTTTTCAACATAGCTCTCTTAATTAACTTAGATAGGAGATTTAATCTCATCTCTGAGGTAATCAATCAGTAACTGTTTTGAGTCTTACTACTATGGCTCTCCATTTCCTTAATCATTCTTGTTGTTTATACAATTGCCCTTGGACAGTACTTTACCTATCAGGTTCAATATCTATAGTATATGATTTTTATCCTCCCCTCTCCTACCTTACTGAAGTTGACCTGTTTTAATACCTGTGAAAAAAATCATAGCCATGTAGACCTATTTATTATTCAAAGAGATTTTATGTTGTTGTACAAAAAGATAGTTTTCATAGCTTGAACTAAAACAAATGTATAATTTAAATTTCTATTTAGATTGCCACTACAGGTTGTTAAATTATTGCTGCTATAATGGAACTGCACCAAATGTAGTAATGAATTTAACAGACATATATGCACCATAGTAAAGCATAACAAGTCATTTTAGGGTTTGGTCTCAGGAAAGACTGAGTGGTGTGTTTTGGGTTTGTGGGTTTTTTTTAAAGCATTCACAATTCACAGCTGCTAACTATCCTGTCTTTACATATGACACCAAGAATTAGCTAAATGTTTATGCATGAGTTTAAGGACTTATTAGCAACTGCAAGAACTTGCTCTTTTATTTCTAAGCTAAAACTTCAGAGCAAAGTAGTATAAGTAAGCTTTTTTGTTCTGAAATATTTCCAAACTGTGCAAGCAACATGATTTAAAAATATCACCTCCTCAGGTGATAATCTCAGACAATGTGTACAGTGATCACAATGCACACTTATCAGTGGACCTTTCTTGTATTTAGTGTTTTTCTCTAGTTCTCTCAGGCTTTGAAGAAAAGTTAAAATACCTGCATATTTAACTCTGTTGTTCACATCTTCTCTGAAAACAACTCAATACTAAAATGAGAAGGGAAGTATACATGTATTAAAATTACGAGAGGTTCTCTATGATGCTGAAGAGTTGTTCATCACAAGCTGAAAGCAGCGGGGAAAACCTAGGTGTTCTCAGTAGAAGCAAAATTTTAGATTTCCAGATGATTTTTTTTTAGGTCATGTTATGTATTCACAATTCCTATGTTAGAGAAGCTTCCTTTTTTTATATCTAACCTTTTATTCAGTGATCACACAGTACTACATATTTCATAAATGAACTGGATTATACTCACAGGCACATCTAAACCATAGCCTTAGTCAAATACCAGTATCCATTTCACAGGCTAGGAAATGAGATGCATGTTAAACGTCACGTTTCCAGAATGACACAGGAAACTTATAACTTGGGAATAAATCTCAGAATTCATGTTTTCTAGTACAAAACAAATCTTTTCTCTTCAGCTGTCTGATAACCTCAACAAAAAGTGACCAATATCAGAATTGTTTATGTAAGAATCCTTGTGCTTTGAAGTATGAAAATATCCTTAGCATTGCGATTTATGCAATGCGTACTCATACAGCTACATTTTTTGCACTATGCTTTTCAACCCTGTTGTAAGGGAAGGAGTAGCTCTAACATGTTCAAGAGAATTTCCAGGTGCAAATCCCATTTGTCTGTCACTCTCTTTCTGCCATTCACAACAATGATGGTTATTATGCTATCAATTATTTTAAGAGGAGGTGTTATATATCATTTTCCTAGTGATGACTTCATAACAAAAGCTAAGATCTCATTCTGCAGAGTGAGGGAAGTGAATAATAGAAAAGTTTTTATAGCTTTCACAAATTGTACTGTTCTTGTAGGGACAGCTAATGCTAAGTGATTCTTGCTGACAATGACAGGCTGTTCTAGCCAGCAATGCAGAGACTTACCTGCATACCATCAAAGTCAACACTGTGAAATGTTCCTATATGTTAAACACCTAAGCACATATTTGGTCATAAAAGCCATACAGGTTTTGGGCACCTCTGAAAAATGTTCCGTATACAACAACAGAGGTAAGGTCTAAATTCCCTTCTGAGATGTAAAACCAGTTAATTTCTCTCTTATACCAGAATAATTTGGCATGATCTTTCACCAGAAAAAACCCAAGACTGACTTCCAGGGACTGCAACAGCTTAGAGCAGCAAAAAAGTTACCAAAAGACTGGGGTAGCCCCAGTGTGCCCAGGGTACCTTCTCGGCTGTGCCATGATCCTTAGGGTGACTGGAGCCTTCAGAAGGCCCACCAGGGAGAATAGGCTGAGAAATGCTGCAGACTTTCATGTTTCCTTGTGTTTTCAGTGCAAGTGGTCACACCACTCATCTGCCACATTGGGCAGGTCCTGGGGATGGCTGTGTGCTTCTGCAGCTTTGTCAGGAACGTCCAAGTGTCGCGGAAGTTTTGGACAATAACACGCAGACAAATATGATCAGGTTAATGCCACTTTATTGCTCAGATAGCTCAGTTAATATACTCTATTGCCGTGGGCATATGTTTTTTCTTAAGCAATATGATTGGTTCACGTATGGGTACATGCGCCACACGCTTACTCGCTATTGGCTTGTTTGCTTTAATCACGTGCCGCTTGTAACAATTTTTCACCCACAATAGACCCAGTGTAAAAGTACTGCTGAAGTTTCCCAACCTTGGTGATATCTTAATTCAGCCATGTCCGCAACTTGTGCTTCCTCCCTTTTCTACTCCCTTCCTTATCTTACTCAACTGCCCAAACGGCCTTCTCATAGTTGTGCTAGCAACAAGTTCTCTGTGCTTGGAATGTTTGGATTGTTCACAGGGTGACCTGCCTGCTCTAAAAACTCTCCCACATCCAAGAGTAAAACTCTGTCCTCTTTAGGCTTCCTCTTAAAATGAGACTAGGAGGTGGATGGTCAGTGTTAGAATGTGAGTGAGGGTTAATTTGAAAGCTGCTGCTTCTCTGGTCTTAAGTTTTATAGTGTTCTAAATCGATTCCAGTCCTTGTCTTAGCTCCATGGATAAAGCCACGTTAGTTAAAACTTAGTAATGTTTCCTATCAAGGGTTGCACTTAACAGGCTGCTTTTCAGAGAAGAGGAAATAATTCGCTGTCTGTCCATTACTCTGAATGCTTACAAAGGAGAAGATTAATGTGCTTTTCATGTTCAGTCATCATAGGGGAAATAGTTAGCTATTTCTTGGTAACTTGGCTCAGGGTTCTTCTCCACTTCATCTTGAAATTCTTGTTTCCAGAAGGCAGGGAGAAAGACATTTTATAAAATTATGTAAATATTTGTCAATAGTTGTATAGTGATACTGAATTTGTGATGGAGTTGTAATGATTTTTTTATTTTGAAAATTAAGATAGTTTCCACCTATTTTCAAAATACACAAAAAGAGATGCCTTACAGTCCTTGATTAAAAAAAAACACATATAGGTTAAACAATAGCATCTCGCTTCATTTGGAAAATGATGGAAAACCTAGAAAGGAGGCAGAAAGCATCCTGTTAGACACACAATCAAATTGCTATATGAAAAATGTGATGTTACTTGGTTTAGCTGTGGGTTTATTAAGCTTCCCCATATAATAAAAAACCCCTTAAAAATCCTATGTTTCTAGTTTGCTAGCTGTATATCTGTAACTTGAAATTATCAGGAGGAAGTGGGAAAGGGTCATCATTCCCTCTTTCATTGTCATATGAATGGAAAGAGATGAAACATCAGGAGTTGATAGATTATAACAAGACAGAGGATACCTGAGCTCTGAGCAATGATACGGGGCGCACAGCATATGCTGGGGTCTTTTTCACAGGCTTACAAGGTCCATGTACTGGTGCTTGTTGCAGGGAACACAGAAAAGCACTGAGGATGGCTACATTTTAACGGATATTGAAGTACTGCTGAAAAAGCCATTCTAATTATAAAATTGTTTCATGGAATTTGCAAGGGTCGCATAAATGCTCACCCTCACCCAAGGGCTGCTCACATCAATATGCTCATGAGCAAAGGTTGTGTTTTGTTAGCTTATATTTTTACATAGCAATTGTACAAATCTTAATCATAAAGACAGTATTTTGCCAAGCAGCTGTAACCTGCTTTTAGACACCACTCAACTCCTCTAAGTTGCTGTATATCTTTATAACAGTCATGAAATAAAACAGTTGAGATGAAAATGTGGCTTGATAAATGTGCACCAGAGCAGCAGGTGAGGGAAGAAGCAGAATATACTTGAAAGCAGGAAGAATAGTACATCATAAAATACTTTGTTCATACACTTCGACAATTATTTTATTTGAACTGTTTCTGAGAATGGTCATAAGTGCTCAGCATTTTTCACCTTTCCCTTTATTAACACCCGAAATATGATATTTGAACATACTTTTTCTACTGAATTAAATAGAATAGGTATAGGAAATAATGTAGCATATGACACCCCAAATTCTCTGATATACCTCTAAAATACATATGTTCATGCACAACACACATGCACACTATTCTAAGGTTAAAATGTTCCACTTTGTAAATGATTAATATCTTTCCATTCATGTGTCAGATTTGTCTGAGCAGTGTGTGACAAGGAAACCGTGACTAGGATAATAGTTTGGGGAGAAATAAGTTGATAATCACTTTCAAAGAACAGTAGGGGTGCAGACTTAAATAACTACTGGAAAACTCCAGTATTTTCCCAAGCGTTTCAACACTGTATGACACAATTAACAAATGTAAGTATATTTTTACTTAATATGCTGCTCAGAATCTGGAGGCCATATTTATTTTCGAAAGAATTTTAAGCTCTTCAGGGAATTTCTTTGGGACCTGCAGTTCATTTCTCCAAAGCACTGAAGAATTGTTTTCTCTGAAAAAGCAGCTCAGTCAGTATGTTAGGAGGGGTCTATCACAGTCGGTTTAATTATTACACTAAAGATATTTCAAGGAGCTGTGGCCTCCATGCAATGCTGCAGCTGTGAAACGCAGCTCAGAATAAGACATTAAGCTGTAGAAAAAGGAGTGAAGGGCACCAATGTTGCCTGACAGGAGCAGAGACAACATTTGCCCATGGCCATGAGCAACAGCTCCTCCCCTTTGTTCTCCTGACAGAGATGGGGCTGCTTGCAGTGACTCTGCAGGCTGTTTTTGGATTGTCTCTTTGATGCTCTGCAAGTTACTTTTTGCAGCCATGGAAACCTTCCAAATTCCTCATTTAGTAACTCTAACTTTTTCAGCTCACTGGTCCTAGCGGCTCTTTGTAACCAAAATCTCTTTTCAGCTACAAGTACTGCTACCTTCCACTATATACAGCAGTCTTTATTAGAAAGTTACCGCTGTTATGATAGACCTTATACGGGATGTTTTCCTTGATCATTTATCTCCTGTTCTTGCCTGGACTCTCATCCTGCTTTTTTTTAATTTTTTTATCTGTGTTGGTCATGACATTGCTACTTGGGCAGCGTCCGTTGTGGACGCAGGAGCTATTTTCTGTATCACACCCTCTGAAAGGCTCCAGAATGTGAAAAGTCATGGCTTCAGAGGCAGACAGAAACAAAGGAGATATTGAATGCAAAAAATAACTTTCTCGCTCCATCTCACCAAAAGACCCATGCCTTGTGACAGTGGTATTGGGGCAGCAGATGGCAAAGTGCGAACAGCATGGGAAGTCATCAGGAATCCCTGGAAAGTGTCTTTCAGGAAGCTGTGTGGCAGATCAGGGGACATTACTGCTAGTACAGAGTGCAAGGCAATCATCTGCGTAGCCATAAAATAACCTTCACCTTTTCTGGCAGAGACTGACACTGCAGTAAACAAGCTCAAACTGGGAAAGGCACATGGTAAGTGTTACAGATGAAGTCATAAAAGTCTGGCAGCCATGCAGTTCATGTCCTTCATAAAATCTGTGAAGAAGCAAATAGGAAGCCAGGGACTGGCCAAAGTACCAGTGCAAATCAATCTACTTTTCAGCATTTCAGGGAAAAAAAGCAGACCTGAAAGACCTGCTGAGCAGATATCTTCTCAGACAAAGATAATGTCCTGCCACATGTTACTGGAGCTTGCAATTCAAGATGGGGTCCAAGAAGATTGAATGAGTGGGGGATGGCTAGAGGGAGAGAAAACGATTTTTTTTTTGAGGTATCAGCAAGCCTGGGATAATTCAGTCTGAGTCTTTAGTGATCTTCATGCCAGTTTGGGACTTATGCGCACACTGAAGCAGCTTGCTGTGGTTTGTACTGCTGCCTGGATCTGTTTAATTATTGAAACTTCCAGAGGAAACACTAGTAGACGTTTCATGCTGAATAAGAGGAAATATTTCCTTGCCTTTGGAGCTTTTAAGGAAAATTGTTAAACTGACTTAGAATTGATTTCTCTTGTCACGAGACAAATACCTGTTTCATTGTTTAGTTCTTTGGTAGAGGTTCTTGGATGGAGACCCTGTAGACAGAGGGGAGGGAGATGGACTTGAAAATAAGTGGATGTGCTCAGGGAGGAGAAGCTCCCAGCCTGTGTCATGGGAAGGCAGTGTGGGGTGAGAGTTCCTATACAGGGAATCTGCAGCATCATGGGGACCAGAGGTGGCTGGTGAGCAGGAGCCAGTGCAGAGCCTGGCCTCTGGGCTGTGAGGAGTTCCCTGCAGCCTGGACTGAGACAAAGCCAAGCTGAAAGAAAGTGTCTGCCTTTCTCTGTGAGGTCTTCCTTTCAGTGAGGATACAACTGGCAGGGGTGGGTTGTTTATAAACCCTTCTTATCTTGTTCTGTATTACCTGGCCACTTAGTTTTATTTCAAATAATTTAATAAAAGCTTGCTTTTCTAATGGGGGGGGGGGGAAACCCTTTCACTTCAGTGCTCACCACAAACAAAAAGGGTTAGCAGGTCCTCCACAGTGCTCTCAAAATGTCAGGCCCATTTGACTGTATATACAAGAAGCTGCTATGCCGGTGCAAACCCAGGGATGTATGTTCATGTCCCACACCAACCTGCATTCACTGCGCAGTGGCCTTTCCTTTCTAGATTTGTAATGGCATTTCAGGCTCCCCAGGTAGATAACTGAGACAGTCTTTCTATGGTTTTTGAGCAAACTTCACAATGACCACCTAGAAGATTCAAAACCATCTAGTAGGTATTTACTTCACATGTTTTTTGTGCTGGAGGTTGGACTTTGTTTCCCTCTGATTCTCTCTTTTGCTTCTGGCCTTTTATTACCACCCATCTTCCCTGTCCCCAGGGTTAGTAATAGTACAATGAATTTAAGTGAATTGAATGTTCTCCTTGGGTGCCAGGGTCAGTGCAGTGTTATAGTGTGATACAGGACCTGGCAGAAAGGAGAGCGAAGAGCTACCACCTTCTGGTGGTAACAAGTTATTAGATGAAACCACATCTTAATCAGCTGTGGTTTGATTTTTGATATTTCTCTGAAACACCAGGAGAAAAAGTAATTAAGCCTGCCACTGGATTGGGGGGGGAGGGAAGGGGGGGTTGGACATTGCTGTTTTCTGTCACTTTCTAGGCTGTGATCTACTCTGTAGGATTAGCAACCCACCACACACTTCTGTAATCCCTGGGTTGCTGATTGTACAAAGCTTTAGTGCATGCTTCTCTTAAAGAGGAATAAGGTGAATCTCATCCTCCAAAGTAGCAGGTCTTGCACAGGGAAATGAAACTTCATCTCTCTGGATGAACTGAGCCTGCTCGTTAAATGATCCTGTGGGGGAAGAGCTGCTGAGCAATTTGTTGGGAGGAAAGACAAAACCTCACAATTAACTTTCAGAGGATCATGGTTTTTGGCTCTTGGCCACAAATGTTTAATGGTAGGTCAAACTTGATAGAGTTGCTTTTCTGCCCAGAGCTGAACTGGTAAGTCAAATCCACTACTCTTTGACAACTTAATTTTGACTTCAGGCTTGGGGACAAATCACAAAAGAATACCAGTAATTGTGCAACAGCTGTCACGGGGTGGGGGGAAGACTAGTTTGTAAGTCATGGCATCCTATTTCAGGAAGCACAAAACCTGTAAATGTGGCCCTGGAGCAGAATTGATCATATTTCTGAGTTTTCTTTCCTAAAAGAAAATCCAACTAGTTGTTGAACTAGACAGTTATTCCACAGATGTTTGGCTGCAGCTATAACACAGTTCTGGAAGTAAGGGAACATATCTCATGTGCTGTGTACACAATTCAAATGACATGTTTAACTTGTCAAGAAAAAGGATTTTGAACATAAGGCAAGATCAGTAAAATGATTCTCTGGGATATTTTTGGTAACAAGGCCAAGCTTCCATAAAAAAAAAAAGAGGTGGGGGGTGGGAGAAGGCTTTTGCATCTCTGGATTTGGAGGACGTGAGAGAGAGAGATGGAAGTGAGCTTACAGAGTTGCTTGTTCTCAGTCCGAAGTGTACAGACATGATCATGCTTTCAAAACAAGAAGGGAAAGCAACTTTGTGCTGCCAGTGGGGAGACATAAGCTGTTTCTGTGAGTTAAAAGAGCATTTGCTGTGATAACTGGCAGGGAACTGCAAAAAGAAGAGAACTAGTAGAAGTTCAGATAGAAATACGAACTGTTAGAAATAGAAGGCTGGAAGATAAAGCTGCATCAGAGCTTACCAAATGTCTTAAATTTAAATTTTAAAGGAAAAAAGAAAGCAAAGATGCAAATCTTTCCTTCCTTTCCCTTCTATCAACTCTTGACTTTTTGAGGGAATCAGGGTCTTAATTCAGAACTTTTTGTTCTCCTGAATAATAATCTATTCAGGGTGAACTACCATGCCTGAGAAGAGCTCTGCCTTTAGTCCTTTAGCTGTTAAATAAGCCAAAAGCTGGGTAACCTGGTTTCTTGTCAGGACTCGAGCATAGTGCACCATTCCACTCAGACGGATTCTAGCAGACCACCACTACCTAAGGAAGAGAAGTAAAGGGAGAAATGGAGTTTGTGAATGATTAATTACTGTGATGCTGGAAATGGTTGATATAGTCAAAGATAGATGTGGAATTATTTTCCTCTCATCTTTATGCAGGAAAACTAATTTTTGCCTACATATAGCAGAACAGCTTTGAAGCAGCTTTTCATATGCTATATAAATATGTATGAAAAAATATTTATGACAAGATTAATCTCTTTTTGCATCTTAGTCTTGCAGGAGGCCTCAAAACGGCTTTCAAATGCCAATCAAAATATTTATACTTCTATCTGAACTTCTTATAACCTCCTTTCAGCAAAGAGGGAGAGAAGATAGCATTTAGGACAAAATACTGGCTCCAATTGCATTGCTAAATATGAACACTTCCTGCTTCTGCCTCTTACAGCAGTGTGTACACTATGGGTATGAGTTAGTAAAGTTCTCCATGGGTTTTTAATTTCTTTCACTTTCTCTGGTCTTTGCAGTAGGTAATACTGACCCAGATCTCTTATCCAATCAATCCTTTTCCCAAATTAGGTCAATGTTATAACTCCTCTCTCTGGCTGCACTTAAATTCTTGTTTTCCAAGTTTATTTGAACTAATTCCCAGAGAGCCTTCAAATGTGCTAACTGTATGGAGTACATTACTTTGCCATCTGTTTCAGGAAAGACACTTTTCCCATTACATTTCTATCCTGTAATTATTTAAATGTTACAGTGAACTCTCCAGACCTCAGGTATTTATAGCCTTGTAAGCATACTTTCTTTTGTTTCAGCAAGAATACACAAGGAAAAATTTTTCTTCGACTTCTGCATTTTTTTGTTAGCACTCTGATACAGATGTTTATATGATAGTTCAAATTTAATATTAAATTTAACCTTCATGTATGAACATCACTAAAATATTGAGGGTCCAATTAAGAAATTTGATTTGAGATTCAGCTTGTCATAGAAAAAATTGATTTGGGGTTCAGCCCTTGGATAAAACTTGCATTAGTATAAGTCAGCACATTCCCACTAGCACCTTTCAGGGAAGATCATTCCTATTATATCTAAACTCCTAGAATAGCCAAGATTTTTTTAAGAAAAATTTATTATTTTCAGACAACTAAATACTAAATGAAAACATATCACTCTGGGCAGTTTTACAAGTTCTAGTTCATTGGTTCTCAGCAGCAGATTGAGTCACTGTTTAATGTCTTACCTATTGTTGTGACTATTTCCAACAATTATTTATAGCATACCAAAAAGATGTAAAAAACAAAACAAAAAACCAAACCAACCAAACAAAAAAAAACAAACCAGCAACCAAAACCCAAAACAACTACCTTCTCATGAAATTACTTCACCTTGCAAAGTTAGATAATCAAAACATACTCAAGGTTTTCATGCCGGCTGACTTTTTTTTTTATGTCACTGGAATGCAGAGGAAGTTCAATATTAACTTCTATCTGCACAAGAGTTCTAAATGAAGATTGGATACTTTCAAGCATGCTATTTGGAACTAACTACATACTATACTAGTAGGTTAATATACAATAAAGGCATGCTAAGGCAATAGATATTAATACATATTAAATCAAAGTTACTTAGGAATGCATGCCAGTTAATGATTTCTTCCAATTCGTTTACCGTTGGAATTAACGCAGCCAGGATGTGCTTTGTCTGTAATGCTCTGGTTAAGTCACAAATGTCCTGTGTTGACTGATTATTATAGGCCAACTAAGTTCCTACTAATCAGCACAGGTTTACCAAAAGTAACAGAGCAATATTGATTTAGGCCAACAAAGTCATAGCTCTGTTCCCTGACTGACCTACAATGCCTTGATGTGGATCAAGAATGCGAATCCTGGATCTGATTCACTGGGCTTTCAGTTTTTTAGTGAGGCAGTGAAAAAACCTCTTTGGCCTCTTTTCTGCCTTGGTGTCATCTGAAGATTTATCACATGCTTTAGCATTGTATCTACCTGCTGTACTCAACTAGCCTTAGATAGTAATCATCTTTGGTAATCATGGTTTAATCAATTTTGTTTTAAAGGAAGAACCTCACATGCTCTTAAGAGAACCTCACAAATTGACTTTCAAATGTTTTGTTTGTATGAATGCTCTAGTAAGATAACTAGAAACAACTGTCAGCATTGAGGCCTTCATGTCTGATACTAAACGCAGGCTTTTTGGAATTTTTTCATTCCTCACTGAAACGGTTTAGATTATTACAGATGACTAATTTGTATTTAGCTGAATAAGGAGGAAGATACCAGCACATGCACACAGCTATGTCATAGGACCCAAAAGTAAAGACCCATAGGCTAAAATGTTTGTATTTGCCAGTACTTCAGTAACAAGATGGCTACTAGAAGGGAATGTTGTGATTCCCCTGGGTTAAGGACAAAGGCCCTGCAACAGCTGTTTGATAGGGTGGCCGTTGGCATGATTATGGTTACTTGTGATTTGGATCTCACCCAGGTTCTGCTAAATACATCTTTCCTTAAACAGATGAGCTGTAGTCTGGGCTTTTGTAAGGCTGAATGTGTTGCACCAAATACCTAATTAAGAATAACAACTCTAAGCAGTTAACAGTTTTGGCTAACTTTTTTTTAAATGCTTCCTTTCTGTTCTGTGTTTTACTCTTGAATTTATTTTTAACTTTCACTGACTGCAACAGAGCAAGAGAAAATGGCAGTTGGGAATCATGAGGAGGGTAAAAACCTCATAATTTTTTATTAGCCACTCTCAGCAGATTTATGTACAAGTAATTTTTCAGTTTTTCTTGTGTGTATTCCTGGAGTTAAAGGCTTGGAAGTGGATTCTAGACTTTTAAAAAACAAATGCAGGGAGAAAACTTACAAGTAATTGTTGAACTAAAGATGAAGATACAAACAGGAACCAGCAGTGTTGTGAAAAGGTGATAGTATGAGCGCTTGCGGTCAGGCAAGGAAAGAAGGTGTTTTGGTGCAATACTGAGTATTAATCTCTGCTGCAGCCTATGTATTTCTGGCCTGAATCAGACTTCAGGTTGTGCAGTCATCCACCTGTACACAGTTTCTATCAAAGACTGATGGATTTTGCGTATTCCTTCATGGAAACGCATTTGAAATGTCCTGAGTGATCAATGGCACTAATGATACTTCATTAAAATCATTATTTTTCTGGAGTGTCAGACCTTGCTTCTCCATAGTTTACACGAGGGGTACAGGTCTGTGCTAAAACAGAGAAGTGAGAATGAAGGTGTATTTTCTCTCTTCAGTGTTGTTCCTCTTCCTTTCCAGTAAACATGTTTATGTAGGACCTTTCTGGTGTTTTGGAGGTATTGATATGAGTTGTAAATTTGATACCAAAAGTAATTCAAGTACAAAATATCTAAAGCCTGATTGTGGTTAATAAAGCATGCCAGAACCCAATCGGCTTCTCCAGAAATTTCTGAAAATATAAACAGTACTGCAAAAGTAACTTAATCAAAATTCTTCTCTAGGCAACCACTCCAGTGTACAATAAACAGTTTGTTAGTTGAGAGATAATCTGTTTTCAACTATTTGGGAACCACAATATTTCCTGTGAGGTGTAAAGATTTACAGCACACCTGCTGGCATGAATTCAATAATAGATTTATAGGCACAATCTAGCTTTGTTACTTTTAGGTAATAGTGGTTAATAAACATGAAGTAATACAAGTAATTTGCCTAGTAAAACAAACTATGAACACTTAACCCATATATTCTAATGCTTAATTCAAAATAAAAAGGGTACTCTACAGCATAGATTGGAGGTTTTAACAAATAAAAAATTATTTTTAAAGAAGGTTTTTTATTGTACATTTAGATGGAAGCCAAGTGTGGGATTTCCTCAGAGAACTGTCCCATTTGTTCTGTTTTTCCCCTTGTCTTGACCTAAAATACCACGATTTAGGTTCAACATGGGTACACAATTAGTCAATATTAATCAAAATTAATAATAAAAATAAAACTAGTCAATACCAGAGGTACTAAGGCTGAAACATTGCAACTCTTGCTATGCACAAACATAGAAAAGCCTAGGTGGGAAGGGACCACTGAAGATTATCTGGTCCAGCTTTCTTTTAAAAACAGAGCCTTAGATGAGGTTATTCAGGGTCCTGTCAAGCCAAGTCTAGAATGTTTCCAGCAAGGGAGATTTCACTGCTGTATGACCTGGTTCCATCTCTGTATGATCTCAGTATTTTTTTTGCTACTAATCTAGATTAATCTTTCAGTTAACTAGTACTGAGAAGACCTAAAAAACTAGCAATTAAAAGCTAAATATAAGGAAGAGGTTAGGATTTTCTGTCAAAAAATATTCATGGAAAATATTTTTGATTTTTACCTCATTCAGAAGCTCTATATTTTTTCTAGAGAGCAAATTAAAATATTTTAATTTTTTTAGTGAGTTTCTGATTTTTCTATTTAGAAAGTCATAGAAACTGCTTGGCTTAAACTT
This sequence comes from Morus bassanus, assembly GCA_031468815.1. Classification (NCBI taxonomy): domain Eukaryota; kingdom Metazoa; phylum Chordata; class Aves; order Suliformes; family Sulidae; genus Morus; species Morus bassanus. Next base: position 33,925,555 of record CM062574.1, on the reverse strand, counting down.
TTATTGAAAACTGGATTTTGGCTTGAGAGCAGTGTACTCAGTACCTAGATTATCTGCTCTTTCAAAAGTTCTTGAAAGTTCCCTTTGGATCAGCAGTTACTGTCACTGTTATAAAAGAAACTTAGTGTTTGGACATCACCATAAACCTTAGTGCATGAAGGAAGGCTTCCTGGGGTGACTTTAACACACGGAGTATGGTTCTCCACTGATGTCTCCAAAATTACTCCCTCATGCCTGCCCTGGCACTTCCCACACATGGATGTTCTGCACAGGGTTTTTTCTCTGTTCCCTAGACTTTGTGAAGACATGATCTTGCATTGAATTTGGTATTTGTGCAACATGTTGGTATGAAAGCCTTGTACCCTGAAGTCCTTTAGTTGTGCCCAAGGCGGCTGTGCTACGGGCAGCAGCAATGAAAACTTCTTCCCTATGCATGCCACTGTGCCAGAGGCTCAGCTTCAAAGAACCATCTGTAAGAAAGTAGAAAATTTGAAATTCAAGCAGTAGCTGTAAAATGTGGGATACTCCCAGAGCCAGGATGTAGGAAATCATGGCAATGGTTTCAGTGTATTCATAAAAAAAAAGAAGAAAAAGCGTGTGTGTAATTTGAGTAATCCTGAGGGAAGTGGGAAGCTTAAAAGGAAAAGTTATCAGTTCAGGCTTTTTTCCAATGAAATTTTATAATTATAAACAGATCCACTTACTTTGTTACTGTGTCTGCCATAGTTAACAGAAAATTATTAATGATTTTACACCTGCCTTTTAGAACAGGAGGTATTTTTTCTTTATTTACTGAGCTGTTTTATAGTTCTGTGCTTGAAAACTACATAACTTCTAGTTTACTTTTTTGTAATTTCCCCTTTGATATAGACAGTCAAAGAAGAATCTTTTCCTGTGTTTCATGGAAGAAATAATCCTAAGGGTTTTCATACTGAATTTGTTTAAAAATGTTTGGGGAATTTTTGCCACTGAGTATATATCGGGGAAATTTATAAGCAATTTTTAGATAAATCCATTTCTACAAATTGAGAACTACTGTATCTGCTTAACAATATTTTTGATAAGAAGTAACATTACTCCCCAAAATTGGGAATATTAAAACTTTGTGATAGTAGGAGGTTGAAAAGCACATTTCCTTAAACTTCATTCTAATAAAACAACCAGTTCTGCTTCATTGTTTAAATCCCCAGAAACCAAAATGGTGGTAGTATTTTATTTATTGGTCAACACTTCCAAATACAGTTTTGCACAGAGAGTTTGAGCTACCAACCAGCTTTTCATAAACAGCCTTGATACTGAAAGCTCCCCAAGTGAAAGTAGTAAAATATCCCTGCAGAAGGTATATCACTTGTAAAGACTACCGCCTCAGGTATTTTTTTAATTTTTCCTTTAAAAATTGAAGAGAAACAAAGTGCCTTCATTGACAAGATACTTTTTTCTTTTGTTGGATTGGCTTAGATGACAAAAAGGACCCCTCTGCATAACGCTGCCTATTTCTAGGGGGCAGCTTTCAACATGACAACTGGCTAATGTGTTTCTCAGTTTGCCTGGCATTCAATAAGCAGGCAGGATTATAAAGTACTCATTTTGTTTTCTTCTTCTGAGAGTGTCCCCTGGGCTTGTAAATGTAAATTTAATCTAGTACTGACGTGCCATTAAAAGCAAAAGGGAAGAAATTAAAGAATTTGTAAAATGAGGAACAGCAGAAGATTTTTGTAAGCCTGTTTTACTTTCACCAAGAGGTAAGTGTAAGAGATGTTGTTTAGATTATTTTCCTCTCATTATTGGGTTCCCCATCCTATCAAAATGAGTTTCACTGATATTATACCAGTTGTACAAAACCCCCAGTCCTCTACATGTATTTCCAGTTTATTGATCAAGTAACTCAATTTGATTTCTTGTCAAAAATATAGAACACAATGGATTGAGGAGGTGTATAAATGGTATGAATAAGACAAATCTACTGTCCTCCCAAATGCATAAAACATTCTGAATTTGAATCAGTGTATCTTGCAGTGTGTATTACTAGGGCACCCCCTAGCTCTTATATTTCCTGATCAGAAAGGAAACAAATCTGTTTTCATCAATTTCAGAGCAGAACAATGCTATTTTCTAAGTTGTAATAACAGTGTATGATTAGCAGTTGGCATTAAAAATAAAAATAACTTGCAGAACTTTTATTGCACAATTTGTGTTTTTAATAGGATTTTTAATATGAAGGGAAATTGCCCAAATATTGTAGTAAATATAATAGAGTATTGCCATTTTTTTATTTTTGTTTTCCAAAGCTGATTAAGATAGAGCTGGATCTCTGAGGTGTGTCTGGAGCCCCTCAGGGAAGTGTCTGCATCAGGAGGGTGAATTTTGCAATTTCTCACAGCAGAGCACCTTTGGAGCAGCCAAACTAGATTCTTTCTGAATGACACGAAAGCTGGGGATGTGACCTGGGAGCCCACCCAGTGCACTTCAACTGCTCGGGCTGATATGTAATTCTTCCTTCCCTCCCATGTGCCCCAAAAATATGTGCGATATGGATATTGGGTTCTCAACAGCAACCATTTCATGTGATTATGTTCATGGTGCATCACCCTACTTTCTAACGTAGATGTAACCAAACTGGGTTTAACTTTAGACTAGAGGTTTGGGGCTGAGCAGGATCTGATCAAGACAGAGCCCTTTGCTGGGGAGTTGATAAAGCAGTGGTATCCCACTGGTCTTACTGGTTATTATCACATTCCTCAAAGCCTGTAGGAAAAAAAACTTGTGATACTTTTCAGTGCAGGAGGAGCAGTGACTTCAAACAGGTTGTCTCGATAAACTGTCTCCCCTATACATCATCAGCCAGGCTATTCTAAACTGGCGGTTTCTTGGTGTTTTGTTAGCACAGATTTTTTTTCTCCTTTTATCTGTTCTTATGCTGCAGCTTGCACAACTTGTTTTATAAATGGTTTTGTATCAATCGTAGAAGTGCAAACCTGTTGTTTGTAGCTTTTCCCCTCAAATCTTACTATTTAATCCATGCATTCCCTAGAGTAGTTATGTGGGGTTTTCCTTGGTTGGTTTTAATTCGTTAGCTTTCAAGGCAGGACAACCAGCACCAGAAGAGGAGGTTTCCAGACTGAGCTGTAACATCCTGGAAGAAAATAATCTGGCTTCATACCTATACTTAGGTAACTGCAACAGGCTTAAAAAAAAAAAGAACCTGTTGCATTATTTGCTAATTGTTTCTTTCATATATAATCTGGATTAATTTATACTAGAAATGTCATTTTGCAGATCATTTGAGCAAGCTAAACAGCCCTGCAGGTATGGAATATGAATTAATGAATCTATTTCTATTAGCATATTAAATTGTTACAGTAGTATCTTTGCATCTTCCACATGAAATCAATCACAGTACCAAAGTCTGCTCTGGACTTCCTAGAAATTACTGCAATGGGACAGCCAGGAGGATCACCTAATACATCTCCTGTCTCTGGGTGATGGTGATTAAATGTGCTTAGGCATTTCTGATACAAATAGACTTTGGAGAAGTCTGAAGTGAATTCCACAAGTCTCTGCAAGTAACTGAAGTGATGTTTTAAGTCCCTCACATTTTGGCACAGTTCCTGATATTTTATGAGAGTCTCTTCCATCCAAATTGAATTAATTAGTGCATTCTTCCAGTGGAAATGGAAAACTATTGATTGCTGTCCTCCTAGCAGCCTTTTTTTGGTCTTGGAAGGCCATATAACATTCAATTTCTCTCTTTTACAAAAAACTGCATTCTTTCAGCAGTTCTTGAAATGGTGTTTTCCAAGTTCTTATCCCTCGGTTTCACCTCTCTGAACTCACCAAGAAATCTGTGTAGGAACTAACACCAAAAACTGGGCACAGCCATCTGTGACTTTTAGCAGACACTCTTTCCCTACAGTTGGTCACTGAGTTTGTGATCAATTATAATGACTTGTCCCTCTTGGTCAATATTATTATTTTTCATCTTTTATCTGTGTATAGACCTTTTATTTTCTAAGAACTGTACTCTAAGCATGTCTTCATTTAACTTCTCTTTGGTTTGGAACCTTTTTTTTTTTCAAATTGTCAAAATAATTTTGAAGTCTAGGCTTGTCCTTGAAATTTCTTGCAACCACTCCTAGATTTTTGACCCTTCTAATTTTTATAATTGTTTGATTTAATCATCTCAGTCGATAAAGAAATTCTTGGAGGGAGTTGGGCCTGGGGCTGAACCTTTTTCAAGACCACATTTAGTTCTTCCAACTTGACAGCAAACTATTGATAACTACTTTTTAAGTACAATTTTCCAAGATCTGTGCCACGTTTCATGAGCTTGCTTAGGAGACTGTCACCTGAGGCAATGCCAGAAAGCCCTCTTGAATTCAGGACACATCACTGCTGCTGTCCCATGTCTGCCAGGTCAGTTACCCTGCTAAGGAAACTAAAATAGCTCTATGTGGCCTGTTCTCAGCAAATCTGGTGGCTCTTTATTACCTTGTTATTTGCCAGGTGCTTATAAACTGTTTAGCAAATTACTGTTTTTAGGGATCTCTGTGTGACTGTGGTGTCACTTGGTACAGCTACACTGAAGGTAATGAGCAGCAAGTCAATGCGTTGGGTTGAGAGAAGCTCACAGAAGAGCTGTTTCATGACTGCAATATGTGGGTGGGAGATTTGACTCTGGCTTTCTGTTCATTTGAATTATACATGTTGCTTTGTGCTCTTCTATCCTGTTTTGCAAAACACAGCATTATAATGTCCTGTTGCAGTGAGTGCTCTTCTCTTAGGATTGCTTTTTCCTTTTGTTAAATCAAACTCTCATTCCACAACGGTTTTGCATTTTTGTCAAACTTTGAATTTGAGTCATATCTTTAAAAGGACACTCATTTTCACTTTGCTACTAACTGGAGATTTTCTGGAATCCATCTTTTTTCTTTCTTTTTTAATATTGGCAGCATGGACGGTTTTTCTTGGTCTTAAATTTTTGAATGCTGTACTTCTGCTAAGAGGGAAATCCCTAATAGAAATTTTTTGTTACTTGGCTTGAGAATGAGATTTGGTTTCTTCCCAGAGTAAGGAACCGACAACATCCTAAACATCTCTAAAAATTTTGTAAGTAATTCAGCGATGAAAAAGATTCTTAAAATGATATTTCTCTATGTGAAACAAGATCATCTTTTTTGGAATATGTTGAGTTGGAAACAATCAAACTTCTTTTTCTACTATGCCCAGAGTATATTAGAAATGTGAATTGGTGAAAAGTGAATTGAATTTTGTGTAAGCAAGATGTCCTGTTATGCACAGGAAATTCCATTCTGCCATTTAACCTACCTGTTATGTCCCAGTTGACCAGCAAATATTGTTTATGTTATTGTTATTGCTTATGTTCAATTTCTCTTGTCAAGGATATTTTTCTTTATTATTTGTGTAACACAACATCCGGTGAAGCTTGCATTAGTTTTTTGGTTGCGTGGGGTTTTTTTGTGATTTTTTTTTTCTTCTGAGCTCACATGCAATTCTAATTGAGATTCTTGTTTTCACATCTGAAACTATACACATAAGCCAAGTAATGAAGTTTGCAGAAAACACTCTGGATAATAGCTGAAACATCTTAATTTCTTTCTAATTATTAAAATATTTTTTTAATTTTTTAAGGAAATGAATACATGAAAACAAAGTAAAAATCTTGTTGTTCCATGAAGAAACATGCCAGTGTCTTTTCTGAAGTGGTGCCTCTCTTAGTAGACTAAAAGACAGAACAACCATGGACCACATGAAATATTCTTCATCTCAGTGTTAACCTCAGTCACATCCTGCCTATGGCAGAATCCAAGTGTTAAGATTCCAGCTTTTCTGTGCATATAGAGAGATAGAGTGAAAGGTGATTAAGAACTTTGTGTAGTTCCTAGTACCCTTTGTCCATACGCCACTGCATGCAAATAATACGTTATCATCGCGAGAAAAGCAGATGGGCTGGTTCCTTCTGAACAACAGTAATTCACCATGTTTCTGACTTTTCCTCTATGAAATTTGTACTAAAAATGTTGTCCTGGAGAAATAGAATTGGAGCCAGATGGACCTACCATTTGAACTACAAAATCTTACACCAAAATGAGTTCTGGAAAATATTACAGGAATGTGTTATTTTTATAAGTAACAAATGGGGAATTTAAAACTAGCAAAAATGATGTTATCAAACTCTATTTCATGCTCATAGATTTATTGCAGTTTCCATTACAAATGCATTTTTAAATGAAAATTTAGAAAAATCAATACAATCTACAGGAGAAAAAGATACAATCTTTCTCTAAAAACTTGCTGCAATGGCAGGTACTTGTACAACTGACAAAAGCAGGGGAAGGGAGGAGCAGGGCTGCTACAGACACTTAGTATAAATTCACCATTCTCTCCTTGAAAAGAATGGTGAAACCCCCATCTGAGGGGGGACAGATCCTGACCAAAGGCAGGGAAGTGAACTGCAGGGCTGTCTGCTGCATCAGGTGCTATAAATCAGGTTGGAGCACTAGTGCTGGAGACATCTCTTAGTTTCTGTTATCTTGTGCAGGCTTCAAAGAACTTCTCTCTAAACACTAGAGAAAACATTTTTTTTCATTAGCTGACTGACTTCTACCCTCTGAGACAACTATTTGTCCTTCCAACAGAGCAAAAAAGTTAACCTTTTATTTTCCCCTAAATTAAACTTTTCTTTAAGGCTTCCTCTTATGTTACAGAAGATTTCAAGTAATCATAAGCTGTGACTGTTTCTCTGGCACTAATGAACCCCAGGAAAACAACTTGGAAGGTTAGATATTTGGGTGCCTTTAATGAATAAGTTTTTGAAAATGCCGGTGACTTGTTTCTCTTTTGCAAACTGTCAGTAACACATTTGGAGTTGACAGTAGTTTGTCATACATGTCAAATGCTTTGGAGAATTGTCAGTGCAGCTTATACCCATGGCAGAAGGTTCTGCTCAGTCTCTTGGTCTTATGGACAATACTCCCTTGTGCTTGTGTGTGTGTGTATATAGCTGTACATCAGTTTAATTTCTCATGCAGTTTTCTTGGAAATATCCCAATGGATTTCTTTCTTTGGGAAACCAGTTTTCAATGACTATGTTTAAAAAAAATTGAACTTCTAGCCAAAACATGCATGTGAGTGAGAAGTTTTACATTAGGCTAAACAACTCATCTGGAATGGAGGAGACTCAGGTTCAAGTCTCTGATATGTAGATTTCTCACTGCCCTCTTGTGAGAGTCCTGAAAGCATTATTAGTCTAGTTAGAAGTACATCTGCCACCCCACCCCCCCCACCCCACCCCACCCCCAGATTTTTCCTAGTTCTAAAAGAGATAATATGATCTGGACTGCCTGCTTAAATTTTGGTTGAATGCTTGTGGTTGCAGGAAATATTCCTTTTAATTATTGTGTTCCTACTGCATTTTGCAAAGGATTGTTGAAGTAAAAAGTTATTGTCTTATGTTTGGGTTTTTTCCCCAAAATCAGAATATTGTCAAAGACCTTACTGTGTGTGTGCATGCTTCTGTGTGTGTATATATACACACTCTCTTTTCCTGCTTGTAAGCCAGCTTTCTCAAGCAATGTTTTGGGGAATGTGACACATGTGCTCATCTTTGGCTTTCTAATACAGACCTGAGCTGGAGCTCAGTAGGAACAGAAACAATTTTCAACTGATAAAGCAAATTGCTTTTACCAAGTTGGGGCCAAAGAAGGCTGGAAAATGTGTCTAGCCGGAAAACCTCCTATCCCTTAGCACAAGAAACTAGTTGTTCTCTATTTTTTGATGCAGTTTTGGGTTATTGGATGCCTCCTTTTATTTCTTGAGTATATGAATAGTTACTTTATTTCGTAGAATATTATATCTTCATCACAAATAGTCAATATGGTTTCTTTTCTAGCACTGAGTTGAAAAATATCACCTTGGTATGAAGCTTTATATTTCTCTTGTGAATTATTAACTTGATTAAATATAATTCATCTCACTTTATTTCCTATTTATCATAATTATTCATACCATATTTTTAATTAGAAAGAGGGATCCTTTCTTGCTTGGATTCAGAAACCCCCATAAAATCATCTACAGAGGTGGGAGCTCTGTTTTTTCCTTCTGTTTGGATGCTGTTGCACTAAGTTTCAAATACTTCTCCCCAGCTGGCAATTCCCTTTCACAGATAAGGTTGTAAATGTCTCCGGTTCTGTTTGTTTTCAGAATGAAAAACCACTGTGCACTTAGCCCTTACAGGAGTTCTTAACATGTTCTTGTCAGGCATCCAAAATATAAAAGTTTAATTTGGAATTAAATAATTCTGGAAAGAAGTGAGACATTCACAGGATAAATGAATTGTTTTGCATTCCAAATGTGTATTCTCTTTTCGCTTCCAGATCATTTTTGGCGAAAATGGTTTCTTTTGAGTAGATCCAAGAGCTCAACGCTTTGCTAGGAATTAGTCTTATTTGAGTTTCCATGAGTTATCTCACATTTCCAACCAGTAGCCATTTTTTCATGCAGAATAATGCACCTATTATTTGACGGTATCTTACAGTTGCTTACCCTTATAAACTAAACAGTTCTGTGAGGGAGGAAACTTGTGTTAATTACAAACAAGTCATTGTAACCATTTGTATTTTGGTGTTCACTTAGAGAAAAATATTTACCTTCCTAATATCAGAAGATGTTACTGATGCTTAGGCTTCAGAGATGATAATTTGAACTTCCAGTGCACTACTTGCGTGGTTTTACTCTGGTATATGTTCTTGCCCTTTAAGTGAAATTGCTTGCACCTTAACCCTGTTCACATACTGCTATACTGAGATCATTGAGAATTATCTGACTGTTCATAAATACATTTGTTGTAAAGAGTCACGTGAGTTGAGCTGGTTTGGATGTTGCACTGAAGCCCTCTTTGGCCTTTGCTTTTTAGTTAGACTACAGTTAAACACTTAAGTTTGAGTAGCAGGAGTATAAAAGTATACTTGTGAAGAGGAGCAGTTTGGCAGGCTGAGGGGATTTTTTTTCCTTGTGATCAATGAAAATTTCAAAATAGAAAGTTCTGATGAGAACTGGCAGAAAAGATGTGTAAATTCTCTTTTGGATATTCACATTAAGTGAAGAAATGCAAGAAACAAAAGACTCGCAGTAGGCAGTGCAGGAAAATACCATGCTAGAGGCAAACCAGCAAGGTCAACTTCAATCTGAACACAAAGCTAACCCGCTTTCAGTCTGCTGGGACCATATACAGGAATCTGACATTGTAATTTAACCATATTAAAAATGCTTAGTAACTTTTGGAATGCATGAAGTAACCACATGAGCTCTACATTCTGTTTACACTTTTGATTAACCCACCCAAAGGACTCTAATGTACAATGCTACAGCCTCTGAGCCCTTGTTAGCATAATGTGTATTAACTTTTAAGGAGGGAAGATGGGTAAGCAAGCAGAAGGGACCTGGAAAGTTTTTTTTCCTCTCTCAAAAATAAGCTTAGCATATCAAGGACAAACACTGTGGTACAGAAAGCTCTCAAAGTACGAAGTCCTGCTTAACCAAGAGAACCTGGTTGGTACTGTGGTTATAATTGATCTCTCAAGCCAGAGAACAAATACATGAATACAGTCAGAAGAATACTCTAGTATTTGTCCTGTATTTTTCATAAGGGTGTGTTGAGAAAAGAGTGGGTTAAAGTTGCAGATTCTGCCGTCAAGAGAAGGACCAAAGGAAAACTGTAGAGCTGATAACCACCATGGCATTGCCCTGAAGGTTGCTTTGCTCAGTTGAATCAACTGAATCAACAAATCAAATTAATTTGGCTTGTTTGTGTAGCTGGGCGGATCAGAGTGCTCTTATCTGTTAAAGAGTTTTGAATAAAACAACCTTTGGTATGACCAGCAACCATTCTTCCTGCTGAGTGGAAACAGAAACATGTTCTCTAACACAGAGATCCTCTTTCTACAGACTGTTGCGGGGCTGTCTAAAGGATGAATAACTTGCAATAAACAAATTGGCACAGATAGTGGATGCAATATAGTCACAATACAATGGCATTCTGCCCAGTCTAACATCTCCTTTCTCAGCAAAGCTGAGGATTAGTATTTGTGGGTTCCTAGATGAAAATAACTATATGGCACCATTCACAACTCTCCACGCTGAACCTTTGTAGACCTCTGTTGCAGTCTGTTGAAATATTTCCTAGGTCTTGGTAGAGTTCTGCCACCAGTGAGCCCCCCCTGGGGATGTAGGTATCTAGCTGTAAGGATTCAACCCCTAAATCAGGGTCACCATGGGAAAATGCAAATAGGACAAAAAAGAAAATTACTCTTGCAACATGGAAAAATCTGCTTTGGGCTTTTATTTAAGTCAATGACACTATTAAGCCTTTGTCAAACATCTCATGACGATTAAAATGTGAATAACTTTAAGAAAAAATTCTTTATTTTAGAATAACATTATAGCTGTGTATACACACATGTTCAAACTATGTTCTCAACTGTCATTGCTGAACAGTCCAAATGCTTTATTACAACCGTGTTATATAATTAGGTGAATAATTACTTTACTCTAAGTGCCATCATGGTCTGAGAAATGAGACAAACAACTACAAAATCACCTGTAATTATATAGTTCCAGCATGATTGACTCTAATGCCTTCTGTAAATGTAAAGTGCTAGCATTTGTAAAATGGCCCAGTTATTATTTCAAAGCTGCCTATATTATTTAAAAGGACATGTATGTCCCTCTCCTAACAACTCTTTACCGGAAAGTTTAGGTGATATATTAATTGTATTTACTCTAAAACTGATACAATGACAATTTTTAACTAACAGATATACAATTCACTTTAACTGTTAAGATAATAACTATATGCTTATTATGGCTTTTAAAATATTGAGTGTATTTCAGAAATGAATAATTATGTTGCTGCTTTTTTGATATGTTTCTGCTTAATGGTGGTGTGAGTACCGTAAGTATCATTAGTTATTCATTTCTTATTATTTCCTTGGGATTTTTTGGTATTTACTAATGTTTTATAATATAATGCAATACTTGTTCAATTAATGTTTGACAATTTTACATTTCCTTTCCCTTACTGAATACATACATACATACATCCAGTGTGCTACCAATAAAGGCTTATGGTTAACAGAAAATATAATAAAACTTAGCTTTCCTTCTGAGGTGTTTGGAATGGTGTTTCCCTGAAACAAATACCTGTTAATCTAAGATGAACTAATGCAAAGAAATGTGCATAGCTTAAACCTAAAAGACATCTAATTTTAAATGTGGCTGAAAGAAATCAAGCATCATCTCTATAAAATGAAGTCCTTAGTTTCACATCACATTGAAAAACAGTAGCTCTAGAAACAAACACATCCAGGAAAAATACTAACAATTTAAATGATCCTCAAATATTCATATGCCAGTGATAACCATTCATTTTAAGTGCTTTTCTAACAAAAGCAAGTGAACTATTTCATTGTTAATTGGACGTTTAATACAGACAAATGTACCCAGTGACACAGTTAATCTCATGCTGCTTGCCAAGCAGCCCCCCCATGACTGCTGCGGTGGGGGGCTCCCTGAGACTTGTTCAGCTTGGGGCAATACTATGCAGGGCTGTGCAGCACAGACTCTCTGCAGGCCGTGTGTACTGAGGATAGCGTTTGCCAACAGGTATATGGTAGTTAATATTCCTCAAGAGAGAAAATAACCTATGGGAAAGTAACAAATGCATTAAAAGCTGCTCTTGAGATAGGATGCAGGAGTGCATCTTGTGTCCAAGTCAATCATTTAATGAATATCTAAACTGGGAAAAGATGGGAAAACCTTGGGAGAAACCTAATGAAAGGGCAATAGTTCCCAGCTGTTCACCCAGGACTAGAAAGTGATTGCATTTACTAGTAAGGAGGGGGAGGATATTACTGATAATTAGATCAGCAATTAATAAGTTCCTAATATGGGAGTGATACGTAAGTAGGTTGAGAGCAGAAGTGATTATGCTGTTGTGCATATTGAGAGGTTGGCAAGGTGCTTTAACGTTGGTTGCTGGAGGGTGAGTTCTCAGAGTATCTGGTATGATTACGTAGTTGTCCTACTGAAGTGCAGCCACATCCACCCATGACAATTATCTGTTTCAATCACATTGATATCACGTACTCTTGAAATAGCTGGGAAGGTGGGCTTGGGCCAGGCAGTACTCTCTGTAGTTGTTAAATTCCGTTTTACAAGATATTACTTCAGTGCACAGAGGCAGATTTACTGGTTACAAAAGCTATGTAGTTTCAAAGAATGTAAAGGAGTTGCTACAGGAAAAAAAATCAGAATGTGTAATAGTACCAGTCACTAAATAATTAAAAATACGATAGAGGTGTTTTAGTATTTTTCAGCAGTATGAGGCACTATGTACTTGTAGTGATTTCTCCATGTCAGAAACTGGCACATACCCTACAGAGATACTGGGAGGAGGGTTGGGCGTTTCTTCTGAAATGTCTGAAGATACAATGCAATCATAAAAGTAGAGGTCCCAAATAACTAAAAAAGTAGTATTTTAGCAGGGATAATGCTAACTTTACTGACTAAAATAGCAACAGAAGCTCTGGAGGGTATACGCAAGTAGCTAGTAACACTCTCTGGAGAAGCTGGCATTACAGCTGAAAGAGGGAGCTGTTGCAGGGTGGGGTGGAAAGTAAATCTAACAGTAGCCATCTCGGAATTCTCACAAAGCCATGACTTTGCTAGGAGTAAACAAGTTTTAGCAATATTCTCTCTAAGTTTTTGTTAATATTTCCAAGTATTAGGGGAAAGAGTCTTATCTATTTCTTTAGATAGGTAAGATGCCAACAAATGTAGATCAGCTGTCTGTGTTCATACTTCAGGGGGATATATGTAGATTTCTGCACATCAGCACAGCCTCTTCAATTACATTTATTTTTGTTACCTTTTTGTATTACTCCTACAATAATTGAAGGAGGCTCCTACAAAGGTTTGACAATAGACATGGTTGCAGTGGAGGAGGATGTCAGATGTGAAGACAGACACTCCTAACAAAATTACGTGGCCTTTATCGCAGAGTTAATGCAAAGAAAAGAGAAGTATCTTAATATTAAAGCATGGCTCGCTCTTCTGCTTGCTGCCTTCTTGAAGTTAATGGTGAATTCAGGTCTCCAAAAAGGGACGAACAGGAGCTGTGTTACAGAAAGGTTGGCAGAACTTCTGAAGATGTCTAACCCTCTGAATCCCTCTGAGCATTCTCAGATCCTGTAGTCAAAGAAATAAGTCATTGCACAATAAGTTTAGAAAAGCTTCTGCATCCTGGGCAGCCTCGTCAGATCTGTCAGACAAGAGTTTGACATAATTCTTTCCAGTGTCTTTTCAGCTGTATCTCCTCAGAATGTCACCTAGAGATAGTGGCATTTTTAATTGATTCTTCAGAACTCTTTTTGTCTGAAGTTTTGGGCTGAATCCTTGGGTGTTTTTAGGCAGTATCTGATAGTATCTGTGAAAGGAGATGTGTTTATCAGCCTCACATAAGATGAATGGGATGCAGGAAAGAGGTAGGGCACTGAAGTGGTACAGCTGTGCGAATGGATGATTTTCCAGGTTTGCTGGCAGCTTAAAAATAAACATAACATTGTTCAACATAAACATTATTCTGGGATTGAACAAAACATTTCTTTGGTTATATAAGGTGCTGGTATGAATACATATGAAAAATATCAACCTTTCAGATTTTACAATCCTGTGAAAGCAATGCTCAAACACCTGGGAAACAATTTCAGAAAGTGAATGTCCAAAATATAAAACCCAAACTATTTGAAATCTGAAAAGGCAAGACTGGAGGGTTACCCCTAAGGCTAGAGTGATGAGGCTCCCTTGTAATCTTTGTCAGAGAACAATGAGCCTCCCAGTTTTAAAATTTATGAAATAGATGAGGCCTTTGAAGATAATTATATCAGCATGTCTTCCTGACAGCAGTATCTTCTTACAATTATTGTGACCACAGTGCAGTTCTAGTCAAAATCTTCTCCCTTTACTAAATCAAACTATGAGGTCATTCTAATAGTGTTTCTGCTGTTTATTTATAACATTTCAAAAGGTACATTTGGCACGGTTTATTCCCTTGCAGTATCAGCCACACTTGTTTCTATGCAGGCATTTTTAAAAGTAAAAGCCTAAATAATAAATAAACAGAATTTAACCAATGTTTTTATTTGATTTTAATCCCAAATGTATATTTACATGCTCTTGTTGGAGGGTATATATTCATTTTTAGTGAATGGCAGCATAATTATTCCAACAAAGTAATATAGTACAGTAGTATATTCAACAAATCTTACAGCTGCCCTTGGCTACACTAACTTATGCAACTCTATCCTATTTAATGAATATGCATACACTCTGTCCTCATTAGTAGATTTTCTATGACTAAAGTTCTGTTGTAATATGATGTTTTGGCTCCCTAACTTTTTTGTCTTCAGAAGTTTAAAAGCAAAAACAAAGCCAAAAGGTTCCTTTACACGATTCCAAGTAGTTGGGTCCTCAGGACCATGCAAATGGCAGCGTGGCAGAGTTCTGTTGTGGAGGACTGTCTGATATACAATTGATATTTCTAAATCTGTTTGGATGAAAGAATCATTAAGATTTTGACTACATGAGGATTCAGGAAAGCTTAAAACAAATCAAACAAATTAGCATCCTATGTAGGCTTCTCACTTAGAAATAAAGTGACCTTAGCTCACTGGAGCTTCACTCTTTTTTACCCTTGCCTATTCTGCAGTGCTGTGTTCTCTGAATCTCTGAGAAAGACAGTCCAAGGTAAAGTTATTTATTTCTCATGACATTTTCTAACACTTTGGATACTTAGCTGATGTGCTGTAATTTTAGCTTATGCTCTTTCAATTAGTAAGACAAATTTCTTGTATTGCTCATTTACTGGCTGTTTTCATGCTGCACTCATTATCTGTCTTGTTCCATGGGAACAGACGTTTAAATTGGGAATGGGTCAAGAGAGCACACTCAAAATGACTTCTGACAAGCAGCTGACATTTTTCTGCACCTAAGACATTCTAATCTTCATGCTAATAAGGACATTTATTCTTATAGAGTTTAATAATTGTAAATGGCTTTAGAAATAAAAAAGTGGTACTTAAGTCATAAACAGTGTATGCACCTGCAGAATGTAAGCTCAGTGAAGTGGCACACAGCACATCTAAAACTGAAGACTATGCATGTCTTTAATGGAAAATGTTAATAAAAAAGGAAAAAATATTTTAACAATGCTTTTTATAACTATGTATCTTAGAATTAAAATATATTTTTTTATTCATTAGGGAAGCATATGTAACAATGAGAGCAGTTAAATGTACATAACTGATTCTGGAAATTAGCTCAAACAGGCATTTTTATCATTTTAAACCTTTATGTGTGAAATGGCATTTTTAGGAGTGTTTGAGGGGCATTAAAGGAAGAATGCAAGCTATAATAATGTTAGATTACATCAGAGAAACGTAAGCACTAGGTCACTACATCTATTTTTTCAGCATTAAAGCCTGATCTAATAATTGTAATGGATTTTGGTGTGGTTCCTCAGTAATAAGATGATTTAGTGAAGCCTATGTATGTGTAAAGGTTTGGGGTTTTGTTCTTTTTTTATTTCGTTAAAGGTGAAGGATGAAAGGCAAAAGAAGCCTCTTGTTTAGAATGTGCTATCTGAAATGGTCTTTTTGTTGGATTATGAATGTGGAAAAAGAATTGGAGCAGAAAACTTGTATCATTATTAAATTAAATTCAAAGCTTAAGAATTTTAAAACTAGTTTGTCTTTTAATGATAATATTTTTGACCTTCAAGCCAAATTTGGTCAGCCACCCGCTGTTATCTTCATACCTATTTAGGCAATCAAAACCAGGTGATTTCACGTTTGCAAGTAACCATCATCTCTTAGAGATTTTGGCAATATGTGGTGTCAGGTATTTGTTGGTCATGTCACTTCTTTTTAGGTGTTCACTTGTAATGTTTTCATTTGAAAGTGGTGGTTCATGTTTAAGTTCATGATTAGGTTCATGGTTTCTGATTACATCAGTTAATCAGTGGGGGTTTTAAAGGTTATATGATTGGTGACCAAAGAGGGTTCTGTTAAATATGGCTCAAACCTTCAAAAGTAGATGCCTAGCAATACAAAAAACCTCAAAACCAACCAACCAAATAAAAAGCCAAAGAAATATGGGCTTAATTTTATTCCTTCTCAACTAAAAAATTGGATATGTTCACTACAGAATTTTTGCATGGAGTTTCTGCACAGATGAAATCCAGCTGCTTTAGTGTAAAAGCTTGGGCTGGTGCTGAACAGGATGGCACATCTAGGGATAAAGGATGAGAGAGAGGACAGCAAGGAGAGGACTGGTGGGATGGTGAAAGATGTGCCACAACAGCACTGTGCTACTTTACAACCCTTGACTGATTGCTGCACACAGTGTGTCATTGTAGTTACATATTTCAGAGTGTTGCCACATGCTCCTATAGCAAACAATCAATTTCACCACAGTTTTTTTCAGCTGCCCTTGGTAATAGTCCAGTTACCTATATCTGGAAATACTTTTGTTCCTGAATGGTGCTTTCTGCCTTTTTCCTAGTGATGCACTGCTCCCAGAAGTACCTTTATGCAGTGACAGTCAGTGAAATTTGCAGTATTTACAATTAAATTAATGTTCTATTGCACTAAATTTACATCACATATTACTGTGTTTCCAAATAAGTATTTCACTCTAGGCTTGGATGTAAACATTTTGTGTGTGGGTGACTATATATATATTTTTAATTTTCAGCAAAAAGAAACTATTACTGTCAAGCACTATGCAGTTATCCACCTATGACTTTTTGCATGAATGATTTATGTTTTATCTACGCACAATTTAGATGTAATTTATATGGAGAAGCCATGACGGATGCCCTCTGTGTATATTACGGAAAATTGGTATCTATCAAGATTGAATGCTTGGCACACAACAGGGCAATTGCCTGCAATCTGGAAGTGAGAAAGCCATAAAGAGGAGCAAGAAAGCAGAAAAAGCACTCACATCTGCATAAGTATGCAAATACGGCTGATGGAGTGACTCAAAATCATAGGAATACTTTGGAAATGTCCTGAGCATGTTTATCAGCCCCAAGGAGATCAAAACTATAGAAGCAGATGGATACAACACAGAACTGATCAGGGATAATACAAATGCTTATGTAAAATTTTACCTGTATGCTATACACTAGAAAAGGCATTTTTTTGCTCCAGAAAAGATGTAGCTGGTAGATAAGCAAATAGCACAACAATTGGATGTCAGGCTCAACCAGTAGTCCTTTGAATTGTTGCTCCTAAATAAAGAACAAACATTTGCTGAGAAATAGTATTTTTTTCTGAGTAGAAGTAGGCCGTACTAAATGACAATAAGTTACACTATAGTCAGCAAGGTGTCTTTTCTGTTCTTGTTTTCATATAGCTTTAAGCTAGAAAAATACTCTCATCTTTGTATTAGCTTTTGATTTGGGAGATGCATGTTCAATACCTGTACTATGTGCATATTTCATGTGTGAGTCTGGACAACAAAGGGTACCTTTCATCTGGTCCCCTGGAAGAAGGCTTGGGAATAAGCAAGATGCTGCATGAAAAGTTGTTAGTGATATTTGTGGGATGCTACGTACAGTGATGGCTGTATAGCGCTGCAAGCTTAAGTCTGTGGCTTCTCTGGGGTAGTGCAAAGACCACTTTAATATATGTGTAGATCAGCATAGATAAGTGCCAAATTTCTGGTTATATAAAGGTGTGTAGGTGCACTGACTCAGCCCCAACCTCCTTATCCTTCACATAAAAGTATTTTTGAGGAAGTATTACCAAGCATTACCTGTACTGAGCAGCTGTTCAACTATGGTAGGAAACTGCTGACACCAGGTGAAGCATTGAAAAACTTCTTTTGGTGTAAAGAAAACATCCGCTTTCTTGAAAGAGAAGAGGTGCAAGGGTAACCAATTTGAATTATTGGCAATTGTGTCTTTGAAGTCAAAAATTATGCCAATGTCATTGGCCGTGAACTTTCTTTCAACAGGTGTGAAAGAAAGGGGCTTGCTTGAAAAGCATACATCTGAGAGAAAGGGCCGCTTGACTTCTCTGGTCCACTGTTTTCACCTGCTGTTTAGAGACAGGGAAATCACTGGAGTTAGGGAGAGGAAGAGGCTGCTTTTTTGGAGGGATGGAAGAGCAAGATGAATTGCTTTCATGGGGGCGGTGTTGCTTTTTGACAGGCTTAAAAGCTGCTCAAATGACTGATATTGTTTAGGTCTGTGTTGTTCTTTGAAACAATAAAAGTCACTTTACAGGAGTTGATGACCACAATACATATGGTATGTAATGTTTTTAATTTTCTCGTCAGTTAACAAACTATAGATAGGGAAGAAAAAAAAAAAAAAAAAAAAAAAAAAAACAAAACACAAAACAGCACCACCTTTGAGCTAGAAGTTGTTCAGACACTTCAAACGCTGTTGTTCCATCCCTAAGAAACCAGATGTGAAACTAGAAGTGTTTGGGCCAGCCTCTTGTGAGGCAGTGGAAGTCCACTGACATTAAATGAAAGATACTCATGTTCCAGTTAAAAAAAAAAAAAAAAAATTCTATTTCAATGCTTGGAAAATCAGTATAGCCCATCTGTGATACAGGTTACCACTACGGCTGCATACCAATGGTGAATTACGTAGTTTGTCATGATTTCACCTAAATGAAAAAGTGTTATGTGAAGGTATCGGAGCTATGAAAACCAAACTTTTAAAATTGGCCTTTATTACGCTTTTGGCACCCTGAATTAGACTTGCACACATTAGATGGCCACATATTAGACCTGCTTTTTAAAATACTACATTTAGAAATAAATAAAAAAGAATTGAAAAAAAAGAGCTCTGAAGGTCACAATGGAAAAGAAGATTGAATAAAATGGAAACTTTTTTATTTAAAAAAAAAAAGTCAGGAGTTATAATTAACTTTTGTGAGAAATGGGCAGTCACCCTGGTTATGCAGCTCACCTGCAAGACAAACAACTCAAACAGTTCTCAGTGTTCTTTATTAAAGGCTAGCATGCAGATTGTGGAAAACTAGCTAGAATTGCGTAGATCTTAAGATATATATCTTGTTATCACAGTATCTTTCCTGGGAGCTGTGCCTGTATTGCAAGATACATTGATGCATTAGGTATAGATGCGTTAGCTAAAATGCCTCAAACATTTAAAAAACCAACAAAAATATAATTCTAAAACATTAGAATGAGTGTAGATGCAATTTTCCAATATATAAATTTCAGTAGTGAACCCTGACATGTAGAAATCTTTTGCCATTTTAGCATCTTTGGTGTTTGTACTACCTACTTACTCTCTGGGCCATCTGCTCTTCAGCAGTTCAGCAGTACATTTAGATGAATGGCATTAGAACATATGTCCTTGAATTGGGTTTGCATGGCAAGGTTTTGGTAGCCAAGGGGGCTACAGGGGTGGCTTCTGTGAGAAGCTGCTAGAAGCTTCCCCTATGTCTGATAGAGCCAGTGCCAGCCAGCTCCAAGATGGACCTGCTGCTGGCAAAGGCTGAGCCCATCTGCGACAGTGGTAGTGCCTCTGGGATAACATATTTAAGAAGAGGGGAAAAAAAGCCCTGTGCAACAGCATCCAGAGAGAAGAGTGAGCATACATGAAAGAAACAACCCTGCAGACACCAAGGTCAGTGAAGAAGGAGAGGAGGAGGTGCTCCAGGCACCAGAGCAGAGATTCCCCTGCAGCCCATGGTGAAGACCATGGTGAGGCAGGCTGTCCCCCTGCAGCCCATGGAGGTTAATGCTGGAGCAGACATCCACCTGCAGCCCATGGAGGACCCCACACCAGAGCAGGTGGATGCCCAAAGGAGGCTGTGAGCCCATGGGAAGCCCATGCTGGAGCAGGCTCCTGGCAGGACCTGTGGCCCCATGGAGAGAGGAGCCCACGCTGGAGCAGGTTTGCTGGAAGGAATTGTGAACCCGTGGGGGACCCATGCTGGAGCAGTCTGTTCCTGAAGGACTGTGCCCCATGGAAAGGACCCAGGCTGGAGCAGTTCATGAAGAACTGTAGCCCGTGGGAAGGACCCATGTTGGAGAAGTTTGTGGAGGACTGTCTCCCGTGGGAGGGAGCCCACACTGCAGCAGGGGAAGAGTGTGAGGAGTCCTCCCCCTGAGGAGGAAGGAGTGGCAGAGACAGCATGTGATGAAGTGACCACAGCCCCCATTCCCTGTCCCCCTGTGCCACTAAGCAGGGAGGAGGTAGGGAAAATCAGGAGCAAATTTGAGCTTGGGAAGAAGGGAGGGGTGAGGGTAAGGTGTTTTAAGATTTGGGTTTATTTTTCATTACCTTACTCTGATTTGATTGTTAATAGATTAAGCTAATTTCCCCAAGTTGAGTCTGTTTTGCCCATGACAGTAATTGGTGAGTGCTCTCTCCCTGTCCTTATCGTGACCCATGAGCCTTTCATTGTATTTTCTCTCCCCTGTCCAGCTGAGGAGGAAGAATGATAAAGCAGCTTTGGTGGGCACCTGGCATCCAGCCAGGGTCAACCCACCACAGTCCTCTACTTGTGAATTGATATGCCTTTCTTGTCGGTCTGTATGCAATATGTATATTTAGTGTTTGATATGGTCCGTCTAGCTTTAAAAGCACTTCACTGTTTGAGTGGGCATGATGATGTCCATAGCATTGGCCATGTATTTGTGAAGGCTGACAAGCATCTGGAAAGCTCAGCCCTGGTTGAAGGCCATGGGAAAGCGGAATAAGCCAGTTACATCTGCAGTAATAAAAAGAACAGTTTCTTGCCTGTCTTAGTCTATGGGAGATTGGAAACTTGGTGCATTTTTAGCAATATTTAGAACTCATTTCTCTCTTCTCTTACACCACTGTAACTTGATTAAATGAAGTTATTCCTTATCTACTCCCATGTAAGTAGGAGGCAGGTTTCTAGGGCCAGCATGGAATTGTCAAAACAGTTTTTATTTTGACAGCACCAACTCACCAGAAGGTAGTGATAGTAATTTTAAGCAATTCTATGAACTATTGTGAAAAGCACTTTCAAAATTATTAAACGTTGAAATGTGCTAGCACTAGTAAAATAAAATAAATCCTCCTTTAAGAGAATCTTATTAGTTTACTGAACAGATAAGAACTACATATTATACGTAAAGAGAAAATCTCAGCAAACTTTAAAAAAACCCTTATATTTTTCTTTTGACTTTATAGCCTTAAGCAAAGATGAATAAAACTTTCTGAAGTCTATTTCTTCATTCAGTTTAAACTGAAACACAAGCTTTCAAATGATAGCTGTCAATGGACTATTTCTGCAGTCTTCAACTGCAGCAAACCAACTATATAGACAAATTTAATTGCATTAGTGCAGCTCTGACTGAACACTGCTGGAGGATGGGGTTTTTCCCTCAGTTGACCTATCTTCCAAGCAAAGTCTTTCACTAAACTTAACTTTTCCTCTGATAATCCCACTCATTTTGGTTATAAGAATCCTGTTGTTATGAGAATTACAAAATGCATATCTGTTTTTTCACAATTACTGTTTTCATCAGAAAGGAGATGATGCACTTTAGTTACTGCTTGCTGTGGTACTCTACTATCTCGGCGTTGAATTGTTTGTTAGGAAACAGCACTAGAAAAAGTCAAGGGTTTTTTCTTATAAAGCCAAAGAGATACCAAAGTATTTTTGACAACAACCATTTATGAGATATTATTTATGTGAGCATTTGATTAGTGATATTTTAATGTTATTCTTCAAGTTGCATTTCTCTAGTACAAAAAATGTTAGCAGGTAAACATACAAAAAAAACCCCAAATGTTTTCATGGTTTAAAAGCATTTCTTCTGTAATGCGTAGCAACTGAAAAGTATACTAACTTAATTTACTGTGCAAAATAAATACCTGCATAGAAAAGGACTCTTATCTAGATCTTATCTAGACAGCCTACATGTATCTTTGATGACAATGTAAATTCTTAGTATGTAATACAAAATATAGAATGCAATAAAAATATTTCTAGCTAAGAAAGGATCCATTTTTTAAAATATTCCTTTGTGTTTAAGCTCTTAAATGAAAGTTTCACTTTCTCAAGTGGTAGTTAGGTATTCCACTTAGCCTTTGCTTATCACTAAATTCTTCAGCCACCTATTTAACCTGAAATGTGAATGTCTTTGAAATAGGCTATAGAAAGAGCGTACATTCACAAACACATAAAAAAAAAAAAAACCCAAAACAACCAACTGAACAAACAAACAAAAACCCCAACAAAACAGCAAATAGGCACCTAGATTCCATGAAGTTTTGCTTTCTCATGCCAAGACTAGGTTGTTGGAAGTTTTTCTTTGGTAAAATGATATAGGGTGTAATTATTACTGGCAAAAGCAAGTAGACTCTTTGGAATTGAGAAGTGAGCTTACAGCGATTCCCACTAGGATAGGAGGCAAATTCCTTCATAGGACTGAAGGTGAGGCTGATTCTCACTATGCAGCTGTAATCACCCCTACTCTCTGCTGGATGTCCTGATGCCTATCCCTCAGGTTCATGTTCTCAACCCAAATTCTCACATGAGCGTTGCATAGTCTATTCTGGGGATGTGAACAAAACGCAGCTTAGACACATGTATTGCTGCTTCTGTATGCTTCTTGAAGCAATTATGAGCACCCGCATTGCCTAGAAAAATCTGCAATATTGAATCAGTAACCACTGAATAATTTCTAAGATAATACAGTATCTGATGAATAAAAGGCTCACAGATTAATTCTCTGTTTTTCCGTAGTTTTCTACTCATTCAAGTAATCTGTAATGACAACAAATAGAATGGTATTTTTGAACTGAGAGTTTATACTCTCTTGTATTCCAGAAGCAGCAGGAGACCAGATCTACTTCCTTGGCATTATGAATGCAAAGACTCTTTTTTGTGAGAATGTGAATCAACTAATTTGCCTGTGTCTAAAGGATGTACCAGCTTTTAAGCAGAGCAGCTTAGGGAGGAAAAAAGCTAGTTAATTAGCAAATGCCTCTGTATGCACATTATTGTGGCTGGTTTATATGGCCATTGCCAAATAAATTCACATGCTGACTTTGGTCTTTTGAGGGCCTTTTTAAACCCTCTGCTTGTGCAGTGTTTTGTACAAGTTTGTCTGCATAAATGTACACAAAGTTTATAAACTTTATTTCAGGTTTCAATATAGATAATTTCTTAGTTTTATTTAAAAGTTCAGTTAAGTTATTGCATACCTTAGCAATGTATATTTGTGTAAGATGATGTAGAAATTCTGATATATAACAATATATTATCAGAGGTCTGTCAAAACAACACCTTTTTTAAAAAAACAACTTTGCAGACACTTTCATACAGAAATATCCTCTTTAACAAGTGTTGATCTCCACTGGTAAACAAAAATTCTCTGACTTTCATTACTGATGATATTTAATAGTTTTACGCTGAGTATCCAGGACAGCAGAAGCCCTTGTTGCCATCAGACTTAGTATAAGCAGATAAATAATGTTTACATTAGAGATTCTTATATCAAATATAAAAATATTAATTCTGTTTTAAGTTTTCCTTCTTTTGAAACAATCTATAGGCAGGGGAAAGAGTTATTCTACCAGGCAATGTAGCTATGTTATTTTATCTCCAGTTAATAATGCTGCAGGATTATTTAAAATCATTGGAGGCTGGGCTGCACCGTGCTGGGTATTTGAGACTTGACAGAAAGCATGCATCTTTGGTTTCTTGTATATAACAGGATCTGACTTGACAGGGGTGGCCCAGCTGTTGCTGCCCCTTGCCCTGCAGCTGGGAGCTAAGTTACTACAGCTCCCTGCTCTAGTGAGAAGCTATCATGGATTTTGGCAGGGGTAGTGTCCTACCAGATCAGCCAGCTAAACTGTCTGATCCAGGGTTCAGTGAGTAATGAGTGGTAGAAGGTGAAGGGGAAAGGGGAACAGGGCAGAGGTGGCCTTTTGGTTGGCTACTTGCCCTAAAGCCGTTGCTGGAGAGTTACGCTGAGCCCTCCGCTGTGGTGTGGAGCCTGTACTGTGAGCTGCGCTATCCAGCTGTTTGGGGTGAAAACACTTCCCTGCAAAGTAAATACTTGGAAGTCCAATCTCTCCACTGCTGCTCAGGCTGGACTAGGAGCCAATTTGTATTCTGTTTTGATTGCAGACATTTTCTCATACTGGCATGGTCTTCTGCTTAACACTGTTTATTTGTTACGTGGTGGTGAGGCAGGATGGAAATAAAATATTTTACTAGAATTAGTGAAAATAAAAATATTTTTTGTATTGTTGAAGGAGGGGGGAAGTCTCCCTTTCAAAAGAGGTACCATTGCTTCCCACAAATCCTGCAATTTGGTCTTAAAAAAAAAAAAAAAATAGACCTAACATCCCACCCAGCAAAATTCCTGGACTGTATAACACAGACTTAACAAAGACTGAGGAAAGCAGCTGTGAAGGTGTGCTGTGTTGACAGACAATGCATTTTTAGCAATGTAATTTACTCCTGTTCAGCTTTACTGACCTTTTGAAAGATTAAAATAAAAATATTATTCTCTGTGGTCTGAGTGATTTTAGCTGTTTCACAAAGGCTTCATATAAAAGCAGCCCCAAGGGGATACAGGGTTGAAGAAATTTCTAATAGTTTGAGGTCTGATTGTTATAACCCTGAGTTGTAATGGTATGCGAGGGTGCAGAAGTAAGAGGGTTGTTTGTTTTGTCCAAGCTTAAGTGGCATATTTTTATTGTGTTTTTGTTTAAAAAATGGTTTGCAAAGCCCTGTTCTGGGAAATACAACCTGAGGATCAAAACTGTAGAAGAATAATGTTTTTACCTCAAATTTCAAGCTCTTTTCTGCAGGATCAGTACAGAACAAGTATGATGTGAAGGGAAACAAGTTTTCCCTGCTGTGTAAGTTGCCTGTGGCACATGGTACCACGCGCATCCGTGGGGCAGCAGCCTCTGTGTGGCTCCCACAGCTGCTGTTGCACAGCTGGAGCTTAGATGCAAAGTGTTCACAAGCACATAGCTATTACCTTGTATTTGGGGTGGAGAAAGGAAGGAAGGAAGGAAGGAAAGTTTTGTTATCTGGATTGATTTTTGTCAGTTCTCTCCCTATTCTGACCACAGCCTTTAGAGTTTTACTTTCTGGAAAGTTTTATAGACCTTCCTATGATAATGTGTTGGTCAGGCAGCACACAGCACTGATAAATACGTTTTTGCCGTTCAATGGCAAATGTGTATTTGCCATTACATTTAAATGTCCATTGAAGCCAACACTTTATTAAACGTGACCAAGATATGCAGGTAACATCTCACCTGATATTCCACCACCACAAAAAGCAGCTATGGAAAGGCGCAGTCCTGTCCTTCCCTGTCTCTAGCAGAGCACTGCCACCCCTGTGTGATGTCCCCCTGCTGCCAGTGCATTCACATGGCCTCAGGTGAGCAAGGTGATGAGGATGAAAATAATGCAACAATAAACTTTGTGCCCCAGTCCAATTTATCACACTGCTGTACAAATACTTCTGCCAGAAATGTTGGGCTATGAAGGATAAAATTTGAGTTCCTGGAAAAAAACCACATAGCCAAATTCAGAATCCACACGAGCCATTAATCATGTTGCAAATCAGAAAGGGAAAAATATGCTAAACTGCCCCAGTATTTGTCACTCTTAATATCTGATTTATTATTTTTAATGTGTTTTTCTTTGAATCTCAAAGTTCATTAGTGTTCTACCCTAGCAAAATTCTGACATCTTTTGACAAGGAGTAGCAGGAGCTTAATGTTATATTTAGCTATGGCAAGTGAGATGTTTTTTTGAGTTAAATCCACAGTACTGGAAGGGGTGAAGGGAGACGAAATGAAGAAATTGCTGTACTAAAGCAGAACAGAAATCAATCTAATTTAATGTCTTTTTCTGCCAGTGGCCAGTGCTGGGTACTTTAGGAGAAGATATGAGAAACACTGTGATAATTGCTTTCACAGGAAATATTTCTTTCTGCGGCTTCTCTTATATTTGTGACTACCATATCTTGCGATACAATGTGTTACATTCTTTCCAAAATTTTACTTTAAGAATCTTTTTTATAGCACTTCTAAAAGTTCTTTTTATTGAAATAAACATCTGTTCCCTTTTAAAAAATTGTACCAATTTTTGGTCTCAATGATACTCATTCCATAAGATCTCATAGGCTTATTATGCTTTGAGTGGAAAAAGTATTTACCTTCACGGCTTTTTAAAATTACTGTCTTCCAGATTCACAGAACAGATGACAAGAGAAGTAGAGAGAAGTTCCCATTATAACTTCTGTATTGCTTAATGTTCCATATAAATTATCGTGTCATAGTTCTGTGGTGATGTACTTAAAAGGATAACATTTTTCTGAACTGAGATTTCTTTTAAAAAAATACATTAAAGAAATGGAAATGGAAAAGGAAAATAGTATTTCATGTAACAGGAAATTAAAATATTGCCATTTTATTTGCAATTTCATGATTGGCTTTGCTCATTGCAGATTATTGCATTTCCAGGTTTTTTTGGCTCATGTTATACCTGAAAGAGCATGCCCACACACTTTGATATATATGGACATTGTCATCATCACCTATGTCATGCTCACAGCAGTAGAAGTGTTTGCCCCCAGAATGCAGTTAACCACTAGAAGTAGACTGTCTTACCTCACTGATCATCTGCCATGGTGTTGGCAAGCATGCAGAGTTTGGTGTTGTCTTCATGAGCTTAGGCATGATTTTAGAAATGGCTTATCTTAAGCTGATCAGGATCAAGTTAAAGATAGACTGAAGGTGGCTACTCTTTCTCTGAAAAGCAATTGTCCTCAGAAAGTTTTGTGTGGATTAAAAATGTGTCTCTTGAAAAAAACAACTTTCTCACACAGATTTTAAGTTCTTGTAACTCCAGGATGTGTCATGGCTGGTTGTACTTTGTAGCAGCTGATGGATTGAGATGTGACCAGACAACATTGGCATGCCTCAGCAAACTTTGGGTGTTTTGCAATATCTGGAAAAAGACAGCCAGGTGCTGAGGTGGACATAATGCACTATATGACTTGGAAAAGGAGGTTTCCCATTCATAAATATCGGTACAATTTGTAAAGATGCAGATCTTAAGTGTGGGAATCCTTAAATGTATTTCTCCATCTAACATCATATATGAAAGGCAATGACTGTAATGTCCAAGGCTGAGGAAGGAGACTTAATGCAACCAGATCAGTTAACAAAAGCTGTAAGTGTTCACAAATGTGCACAGTAACCTGGGAAGCTGGCAGCCATCCCCATTCCCAAGAAACTGAGAACTGTCTCTCAAGGTCTGCGTCCCTCAGTTTGGTTACTACCATCAGATTTGCTGTCTGATGGAAAGGGTCACATGCAACCACTTCTTCCTAGATGTTGCTTCCACAAAAAAAGTGCATTTTCAAAACAGCAGTAGGTATTTCTAATTGATAATTTCAGGTTTGGGCCAAAGTGTTGCCCTACCTACATGGACGTGGAATCTGTAAGCATATGAGCTATCATGTAGATGTTGCACAGTGGAACTCAGTAGAATTTTGAACTCAGGGGATCTATGCCAGTTTACATCAACTGAGAATCCAGGTTTTTCTATATTCTTTTCTTATAACTTTACAACAGAACAGTAAATACAGAAAATGTATTTATTCCTTTACATTAATTCACAACATATTTAGTTTTTCTTATTTCAGGGACAGTGGTAGTAACTGGGCATTTGAAGTACTCAATACTGCATTTTGTCTGAATGGTTTAGTTGTACTCTAGCACTTTGTTTTCAAACTGAATCACCAGATTTGTTCTCACAGCCAGGACATGAAGACAAACTATCAAGTCACCCTGCTCTATATAGCTGTGAAGACATAAATTAACCTTAGGCACAGTTATTTGACTGCATTTCATGACCCTTTTTTTAAAACATTAATGAATGTTTAAAGTCTTTCCCCCATGTGGCTAACACTCTGTTAGTTCAGTGTTAGATAAGATGCCACAGTTTTGCTTTATCACTTGAGAAAACATTGAGACAAAACCCCAGCCTGTTCTCAGGAGATGACAGCCTTCTACGTTTATGCCAAGAAGATTAAGAGTACTGTGTTTGTAGTGGCTAAATATAGATTTTGGACAGCCTTTTCCAAAGGAAAGGTACATGATGACATACTTGCTCAAGAACACTACAAATGCACAAGCAATTGTGTTTATGAATAGGTGAAAAGACAATGATTTTTGAAGTTCAAATGTATTGAGCAGTTGTTATTGTATGATTAAGCCACTTACAGGCAGCAGTTATATGCATTTACCTGTCTAGTTTGAAGGCAAAAGGGCTTGACTTTCTTTTTATTATGGTGTGGAAGAAATGAAAGCATGGACAAGGAAGACTTTGTATTTCTCTGTATATTTCCTTCAAAATAATGTCTATCATTCTTTGTAATTTAAATACTACCTTGCAGACAGTTGAGGAAAGAATCACTGTTTTGTTTAACCCAGGGACACTGTCTTTTTTTTTTTTTAACAAATATTTAGAACAACAAGTAGAAAAAAGGCATTAGAAAGCCAGTACAGGCCAATTATTCCCACACAGTGATGACAAACGCAGTTTATTCCTCTGTGAGAGACAGTAGTCTGGAAGTATGATTACCCCTCTAATATAATTCCATGCATTCTTTTACTTACTGTATATGAAGTACCATGTAGCATCATGTAGAGGAAAACTATAATAAACATCATATGGATTAGAGAAGTGTTCATGGGCAAACAGAAAGTACCTAATCCTGTGGGCCTGCCTCCTCTTTTAAGGAAGGAAGGATGAAGCCCAGCTGCAAGTGAAATTGTCCTACTCATGCTGTTGTGCTCTGGGCCCTGGGATTGATGCGTTTGGTATTCAAGTTGTTGCTTCTGGTCACACAGTGACTTTCTTTGCCACTCTGCAACAAAGGCTAGCAGAAAAGATCCACTAAACTATGGATGCTTTAAGAATTATCAAAGGGAAGCAGGTTTTGCTGTATAGAAGTTTTCAATTTTTTTCTAAAAATGTTTTTTTCCCCCCAGACTGCACACAAACATTTTACCGTGCTTTATTCTATTTTGTTCAGCTTCTCAACAACTATATATATTTATTCATTGTCACAAGATTACACTGGGAAAATTTCTCTTCCGCTCTTTCTTTCCTAACATCAAACTTGAGGCACTCCCATTTTAAAAGCAATGCTTCCTAATTTCAGTGCAAAAGGTCTTGACTATTTGGACCCATGGGATCTTTCAGTGGTACATTAAATGGATTTTCCTTTGCTAATTTCTCAAGGCTGTCATACAATGAGGGTTAGATACAGACTGTGCAGAATAATTTAGGCAAATTTTAAGTGATGTGTGCCAAAAGATTCATGTTGCTGCTCTGGAGGATAAAAGAAGAGGTTATTTTGTCACAGACTTCTTTCAGATATTTTAATTCTTCTATCACACCAGTGCAACTGAATGTGTGGAGACACCCAGGTAACAGTATGTTTGCAAGCTAAGCTGTGTCTGCACCATGTCTGCACCCCCTCTGCAGTTCAGATACCAGTCAGCCTGCAGATGTGGTGCAAAGCACATCTCTTGAGAACTTTTCTTTTGAGTGGGGCACAGGGAGAGGCTATTCTTCACAACAATTTTGAGAGAAGCTATGCTAAGAGAAAAGACATTTTAGAAAGTAGTATTGGGCAGGTCCATTTTGACAAAGTCTGTGTAGCCTAGTGCTATTCATGTGGTCACTCTATGCTTCCAAAAAGCTGTTTGAAAATGAGGGTCCAGATGCACACAGTTCATTCTGTTAATGTTGGGATTGCTTTTTGCCATTTAGTGATAGAAATCCAGCAATACCCTGTGAAAGTTACTGCAGAGCTTACTGGGTTACTTACAGACTTGGCCGATTCGTGTTCTCAAAACTGAGAACGATGGAGGTAGTAAACATGCTTTCTTGTGACACAAATTTGAAAGCAGGATTTCAGATAAGTTATTGTACCTTCCCCTTCCTAACTAACTATTCATTCTATAGGGATGCTGGATGCAAGATAAGCTTTATACATATACCATAGATATGAATCCAGGTGGGAAATAAAAATTACAAAATAAGCTACCTGAAAACAAATTCTTTTCTTGTTATCAGAATGCTTTTGTTTTCCTTTTCATATTTTGCCTTTTGCCTCCTTATCTCTTTTATCCTCATATTTGTCTACTTTTAATCCTATCTTCATCTCCTCTTTGGCCTCCATTGGAACCAATGGATTTGTAGTGGAGGTGGAAAAGGCTCGGCTGAATATGCCCTGCAGTTATAGGCCATGTACTGGTGACACACTGACTCTCTGGACTTTGATTACTGGAGCGGTCTTTTGTTTAGTTGTATATCTCCTTCCTATCTTCTATGCCCACCCCCTGTCAACATCGTGATTTATCAGGACACGTCTAGATTAATTTGTGTTATGTTCATAAGACCACAGGCCTTGCTTTTCATGGTATTATTGTATTAACAGGCTACTCTACAATCTCTGTGGGAGAGACAGTTGCTGACTATACTAACAACTACTTAGTGCAAATTTGGTTCTTGCCATACTTGATTTTTTGAGGGTTCGTTTTGTCTCATTTAGGGTTTTCTTTACAGATATCTGAAAGAAATCTGTGAAGTTGATTATCTGGGCATAAAAATTCCATGACAGCATTAGCATAAGTCTACTATCAGAAGAGCAGCTTGTGCTCCTGTAGACTTGTCCAAGCTGTATCATGAGTTGCTTTGACATGAATAGCAATGGTTTCTTTCTACAAGGATGCACCTTAACACGGGATTCCAAACCTTCATGGAGACAACAGATAAATCCTCAAACCTTCTGCATTTTCTTTTGCTGTGGGTACTGGAGTGTGCTTATTTGAAAGCTGCATTTTTTAAATTGCACCCTATAGTTACTACTACCTTTAAAAATCATGGTGTACTAGAAGCTAGGTCACAGTAAAAGATAACTTTTGAAAAACCCTGAAAGGTGCATACCTGCCTCTGTATGCATCCAACTATAACTTAAGATCTGGCTTTTAACCTCTGTATCACTTTGTCTTGTTTATATATTTTACTGTTCATCCAGGAGATGAGCTAGAACATCACCAGTAAAATCTCTGTTACAGCTTAGCGAACAAACCTTTCGCTAACCTGGAGGAATTAACCACAGGATAAGTGTTGTCTCTGAACTTGCTTGCCAGCTGTGAAAGGCCAAGTAAAAATTCAAAATATAGATGCCACGGATGTGGCAATGGGCAAAAAAAATAATCTGATTTATGATTTGGATGTTAGACCTAAGTAATATGATATGACAGGGCCTATGGTGTGTTGTAATTCATAGCTACTGTAATAGTAGGCACAAAACCTAAGGCACAGGGCTGTCAGCCAATTAGCTGTGAATTAATAGAACTTCATTGAAGTATCAGAGGCAAAGACAAAACACTAAAATTTTTTATACATGAATATGATATATTTATATGTGCTTCTTATCATGCGATCCATGCCCCTGCAATGTGTATTCTAGTCTCTGCTCTCCGAACAGTGATTCACCAGTGACATCACTTCATTTCTCCATCCTATTTTCTGTTATATGATGGAATTTGTAAATCACGAACCCCCAAACTGTGCTGTATTACAGCCATTGTTCCCACAATTCTTACTGTCAACTAAATGACGAGAATCATAACTTTCCTGCCATGAACTTTCATGTGTTAATCCTTGAATAGGGATTATAACACAATGGGATTACTCAATTTCTTATTCCTTTTCATAACAATAACTAATGAGCTATTTACAAATAAATAGGCAGGGTCATCTGAAGTATACTTTCACAGGTTTTCATAGGCACTCTTAAACATTACATCTCTGCAAAGATGGCACACTTTAGTGTTTTTAATGCCCTAGTTTACCTCTTTAAAAAGTGATGGAAGCAGTTACATTTGACACTGGGATTTCGTAAGGTGACTAAAGTAATTAGCATCCAAATTCCTGTGGTTCGAAAAGGGAATAATCATTAAGACCTTTTTGACTGTTTAATTGTTACAAAAAAAGTACTATTACAAAATTGCTTTAATTTTAAATGTTAGTAAAACGTTAGTGTTATATTAAAGCAGATAATAAAAGGTAGAGATAACTGGTATATTGGCTGTATGGTATCTGAGCCATTGACTGTGTAGCAGCAGCAGCAGGATATTTGTGCATGTTGTCAGTAAGAACTGGGAAATGCCATGCTCAGGGAGAGCATGTTGTGTATGGGGAAAAATTTTTCTTGTTATTTCTCAAGTGTTTCTCCAAGAAGGTACTGATGGTTTGCTTAAATACATACATATACGTGCATATATATCTCTCCTGCTATCTGGAGAAACAAATATTTTATTAACTGTGCTGTTCTTTTTGTGAGTGAGTTTTCATATTTTGCTTACTATCCCCAGAAAACCCCAGTAAATAGGGATTATGTGCAGCAGGGAGATGGGATTCCATCCTGCAAAAGCTGCTGTAAATAGGAATTCTGTGAGTGAATTATGCAGGATGTAATAAAATAGAGGAAATAGAACAAACTACTCGGCACTGGTGAGGCCGCACCTTGAATACTGTGTTCAGTTTTGGGTCCCTCAGTACAAGAAGGATATTGAGGTGCTGGAGTGTGTCCAGAGAAGGGCAACGAAGCTGGTGAAGGGTCTGGAGAGCAGGTCTTATGAGGAGTGGCTGAGGGAACTGGGGTTGTTTAGCCTGGAGAAGAGGAGGCTGAGGGGAGACCTTATCACTCTCTACAACTACCTGAAAGGAGGTTGTAGTGAGGTGGGTGTTGGTCTCTTCTCCCAAGTTACTAGTGATAGGATGAGAGAAAATGGCCTCAAGCTGTGTCAGGGGAGGTTTAGATTGGATATTAGGAAAAATGTCTTTACTGAAAGAGTGGTCAGGCACTGGAACAGGCTGCCCAGAGAGGTGGTGGAGTCACCATCCCTGGAGGAGTTCAAAAAATGCATAGACATGACACTTCAGGACATGGTTTAGGAGACATGGTAGCATTACGGTGATGGTTGGACTTGATGATCCTAGAGGTCTTTTCCAACCTTAATGATTCTATGATTCTATGATGAAAGTAGTAATAGTCACTTTGGAAGGCTTTAATTATCTTAGACAGAAAAACAGTTGTTTTTACAGTTTATGGCTTAAGCTGAGACAAATCCCTTTTGCACCATTTGTCCAGAGTGGTAGGAGTGAGAAAATGAGAGTATAGAATATCCTCTAAAGGCATTTTCTTTGCATGTAGTTGTCAGAGAATGTACAAGTCAGTAAAAATAAGATCATAGAAAATACAACATTTGAATTCCTTTTCCTAAAAATAAATTGGATGTGTTCTCATATTCATTCCCAAATCATATATTTAAACATTACTTGCTTCATTAACAAAATAGTCCTCTGTCCTACATAGAAAGAAAAACCTGTATGTATAACTGAAACGAAAGTAAAACTCCATCCTCATCTACTGTAATGACCAATGCATACATGTATCCACACAGTGATAGATTAAGTTTTACTAAATATTTGCAGTTTCTTCTGATGAAGTTTAAACTTGTTCCAGATCTTATTAAACTCTTTTGTGTTCTTCTCTAGGCCATAAATTACTTCTTCACATGAAGACGTGACTGCAAAATTCATATAGACATTCTAACACTCCCAAGATGAATGCAACAGCAGCAATGTCATAAAATACATTCATTACTTATATTTGTTGGTAGTTATTGCTAGGAAGTAGTAATCTAATGTTTACTAGTTTTTCTGCAACTGCAAATATAACCCTAGGTGAAGGTCTGATTTGTTTCATGGCAGGGGGGAGGAGAATTTTTAGCAATAAAATATTCCCAGACTCGCACAGGTAAATTTTAAATTTCTTCTATTGACCCAGTTGCACGACTTGGAAATTATGATTATTTTGCAGTTACATGCAGGAAAAATGTATTGTCTCAAGCTCAGGATGTCTGAGTGTAGAACTTCTTTGTTCATAACTTTTGGTCTGTTCTCTCTGGTCACAGGTGAAGACAGACTTGGGGTAAAGAAAAGATATAGCTCAGGTGTCTTCAGTTTGCAAGGAAGCAGTACTCTGTGGCTCTCTGTGGTGTGGGAAGAGGAAGAATGTGGCTCTGGTTCATGTGGATATACAACTGTGTTGACTTTAAATATCAGTACAGAAATCAAGGGGTGAGTGGGTGAGGAAAAAGAAATAATTGGGGCTTGTCAAATTCTTTTCTGTTGTTTTACCCCTGCAAAGAACAACAAACACTCACCACCACCCCACACCCCTAAAAAGAAAAAAGAAAAAAAAAACCAACCCAAAACCAACCAAACAAAACACCCTACCCAAAATGCCAAAAGCAAAATCAAACCAAGAAAACCTTCATGGAAACCAAAACTTAAGTTGTGATTTCACAAGTCTGAAGAGATTTGTAGGGAAAGGCCTCTCAGGAGGGAGTTATAATTTTTTTTTCCTGTTCATTTTGGTTTTTCCCCCTTTTAACTTCTTGTCTCAATTTTTTGTACCCTTTGCCATGTTACCTTGCTTAGAAATGACTGAAGACAGATGAGATGAATTAAAACCTGGACTGACAAAACCAAAATGCTTGTTTCTGTGTCAACATCAGATGCATAAAGAGTTATCATAATCTTTAATGAAAATATCTTAAAATTTGACACAGTTTCTATTTTCATGAATCAATATAATATTTTTCTAGGATTTCTTTCAAAAGGTTTTTCATTAGACACTTACTTCTCAAGATAGCTTTATATCTCTTTCAAGATCTTTTTTGAAAATACTTTGACTGATACGTAAAAATACTGAATGTTTAGTTTTAAAATTGGTTCTCTAGGTTACTGTAGAATAGCTTACCACTATTTTTCACATTAAAGCAGGTTCTAAGTTCATAGAGCATGTATACACCATCTCATACAAAGATTTAATATCTCTGAAATTACATTTTAACATACCTCTTCATTTATTTGTATATAAAATACTTAAGTCCAGTTTTCACCAGCATGACAATCACAACCACACTTAGACAAGCTGTAATTTTCTGACTGCTTGTATGTACTTTTCTGATAAAAAAGACTAACATTATATTGGTCCTGGATAAGGGCTGTTCACCAGCTGCCCAAGTTTTGCGGAGGGCAAGCAAGGAGATGCAGTAACTCACTGGCTGAGAACAGGAATACAGATCTCACAGACGGAATTTAGACCTCACATACTTTGCAGAAAGATAATGAAATGTGCTCACACTTCAGGCAGTTTTGAGGATTTCTCATGTCATCTGCTTACGTATCCTGGGGACTTAGTATATGTAAATACTGCTGGCCAGGACAGTACTCTAAGACCTCTCCAACTGCCTGTTGGTCTCATGAATTTATTTTTGCTTACAGTTTAAAAACTTCCTTACTGAATGTAGATCTTCAATAGCAGACATGGACTTATTAACTAGACCTTTCATTTACTAGCTTATTCTTGTTTCTTTCATGCCTTCATGTTTGTTCTATGTATCTATCTTTTATTTATATTAGACATGGCTAGCCAGAGCCATGAGAATACTTTGACTGAATTTGTGTTAAGAAACTGTCTTTTATAAAAAGAATAAATTCTTTACAGGTAGGACTGTTCTAATTTCCTTATTCCCAAGTAGACATCACTTGAATCAGACCCCTTTTCTCATCCTAAAATGAGGCAGGGAATAGGTACAGACAGGCATTTATATATGTGAGAGCTGAAGTGACGTAGCTGAGGATCTGGGAGAGAAGCCTGTGAAAAAGGTGTATTGTGACTCTAGTAACATTCCTTGTAATCCTTTTCAAAATTCCTTGAAGTACCGACTTCATCTTACTCTGCTTTGTTCTAGTGTCATTTAGCGCTTGGCTTTTTTTCATAGGAAATTGCTTCTCTAACCCACTGCTATATAGATGAAACTACCAGATTTATGATGGGAGTCCAGCTGTTTTAGCATTCAGAAACTGTATTATAATACAAATGGTTCTCCCTGAATACAGTGGCAAAGCAAGATGTTGTTTGTTTTTCATGGCTCAGAGCAAACTGAGAAACTAATATTGGCAGAAAAAGAGCTGTGTTAGGGCTTACATAGGAACAAAAATGAGGTATGGGAAGATTTCAGCAGAACAGAAATGGCATCACTTACTGCTTAACGTAGATCAGTCTGGAGTAAATAGTGTGAATTTTGTCAGGTTGACTAATCTTATTGAAAACAATCAACACTGTAGTGTAATTAAGATTGTCCTGGATAATAATATCTGTGAAAGATCCAAGAGAAAACTTCTGATCCATACTCTCATGTCAAAGGGAAGAGTAGCTTTTAATTCAGCATAAAAAAGTCCTTCCCCTGAATTTCAGACCACTGTCACTTGAGAGTCGCATAGAGTGGCAGAATCCCTGAGGTGGGCAGGGACCTCTGCACCCTGTCCAACCCCTCGCTCAGAGCAAGGTCAGCTATAGCAGGGAGTCCAGGCCTGTCTCCAGTTGAGGTCCGAATATCCCCAGGGATGGAGTCTAAGCTCCAAAGTCTCTCTATGCTTGACCACCCTCAGAGTAGAAAAGCTTCTTCCTTATATTTAAACAAAATTTACCGTATTCCAATTGATGCCTGTTGCTTATTGTCCTGTCACTGGGTACCACTGAGAAGAGCCTGGCTCTGTCTTCTTGCTGAGATCCCCCTGAGCCTTCCTTTGGCCAGGCTAAATGGTCTCAGGTCTCCCCTCATGTGACAGGTGCTTTAATCCCTTCATTGTGTTTTGCTGGACTCTGTGTCCATGGTTAACCCAGTTTTACTGCTTACAGTGGGTTTCTAATCTAAACTAAGCTTCAGGTATAACTTACTTTGCTGCTTACACCAAAAGGGGCTTTGTTTCAGAACTTGAAGTATTTTTAAGCATGTTTTGCTGTTTTACTGCACATAGCAATGCTCTGTGGAGGAAGTAGCTGTCCATAAATGTATTAGCAAGCCCTGAGCCTCTGGTTTCCAACTTTCCCAAAAACCTGCATGTACAGCCAACTATTGGCATCACTTCTGAGCTCTTTCAGGAAAACAACCACCTTTGTAAACCCACATGTGGCTCTATTGTACAGAGTGCCTTCATCAAGAAGGATTTGACCAAGCAAAACCCAGGCTTGCTCTGTGCTTGCACCATAACTGTGCTGTTCTGGCCACTGTGGACAATTATTGGCATCAACAGCATCTGCTGTGCCACTGTCCTGTCCTCATCATTAGCAAGGACACTTCCTAACTGTTTTGGTAGCCTCTATGGTTTCAGAATAAATTGAGTTCCAACATAGACATTTCCCTGGTGACTTTCTAGAGACACTTTGAATAAACTAGGAGTAAATTTCCTTTAATTTGGGTGTTTTTTTTTTTTACTTCTATTAAATATCTAGGAGTGTACTTATCTCACCAAACCTCTGATCCTTTAAAATTAAATTACCCTCTCCTGGTGAACCAGGTCAAAAAAAAAAAAAAAACACAAAAAAACCAAAAAAAAAACAACCCCTTGTAAAGCAGAATAGTCTTAGCTTGTCCTGGATTTCCTGATTAAGCACTATTAAGATGAATGCCCTCCCCCATGTGAATTATTTCCTTGAGGTCTTCCCTGTTCTGTTGCCCTTCAGTTATCTGTAAAAGGTGCAAAGTGATTTGTTAATATTTTTGTGCGTTTCAAAGCTTGGAAAGAATTGTTTCAAATGTAAATAGAGCCCTGTCACTAAACTCTTTAAAATCAAAACTTTTTTCACCATAAGCGTATCTTAAAATGCCAATGGGAGACTAGTGACCCAAAAAACCCAACGAAAGAAAAGCAAAAAAGCATCTTTATTTTGTAAAAAGATATTCAATTTGGGAATTTTTCAAAGTAGAATAAAAGTTAATTTTATTGAGTTTTAGCACAGAAGTAAAAGTTTTCCTGAACAGCATCTTAATGCCCTGGCAGAGCACAATACCTGACTATATAGTTGTGTGTCAGATTTAATCATGCAACAATGAGGCACCTGATCCTTATGAGACAGACCCAAACATCAGTCATACACACACAGGTATTAGTGAGTCCCTCTGATACTCTGGTTTCCAAGATGTCACTAATTCTTTTATGCATTTCATGCTGCACACCCACAGTGAAATTCCAGTTCATACTTTCCCTATATGTATAACGAATACAACTGCTTAAGTTCACGTCCATGCAACCCTTTGTATATAAAATTTATAATGCAGACATTTAGCACAATCTTAGTTACCGTTAAATACTAGGGCATTTTCCCTTTCAGGATAATATAGAAAGTGGTCACTAATTGTTATTAAGATGATGTTAAATCTACTAATAGTAGGCTTAGTCCTCATCTGAGGCTGTCCAGTCCAGGCTCATCTCCAATGAGGATACTGCATTAGACTGAGGATAAAGGCTAGGTAGTACGCAGAACTAGCCCCCTAACCAGCACTGTAATTGTACATGCCAGGATAAATTTAGGAGTCCTGTTTTACCATCTAATCAAACACTGTGGCTTAACCTCCCTCAGATAGGTGCCTAGCTTGGGATCTCTGAACTGCATGTTAGCCTGCCTCTGTCTTTGTAGAAACTTTTGGACAGAAAGCTCTCTCCTATATTTCTATTTATATAGAAATATATAAATATAGCTTTCTACCTCACTTTTAAGACCCATGTGGAAATCTTACATATAAAAATTCTTCTGTCACTGTTTATGCTTTTTTTGTCATCATTGGTGCAACCCCTTTTAAGAGAGAAATATGCACCATGAGCAGCAGTGGCAGCTGACACTTCTGCTCAGATTCTCAGAGCAGACTGTGCTCTTCTGTGGTTATCACAGCTTGGTTATTTCATTCAAAGTTTAAAGATCCAACCTACTCCAAGTAAATTATTAAGAATGAATTTGTTCAGCTGAGGCCCAGCGACCTATTTAGAGAACTCATCATTATCACCCTAAAGTAATGACTCTGTAAATTGAAAAGTAAGTTCAGCAGTTAAGGACTTCAATAATTTTTTGCTTTGAATGTAATCATTCAGGCTTGCATTAATCTTGTGGGGGGGTTTAAGTCATTAATATAGGACAGAACTTTTGACTAGAGACAGCTCTTTGATAACTATAAATCTTTTCCATCATTAGGAAAAGTCCATAACTTGAACTACAGTTTCTATTTTGCATTCTGCTACAGGGGCAGTAAAACTGAAGTACCACCACCTCAGGCATAGTCTGTGTCTGAGACAATGCCCTCAATTAAAACTGCAGAAAAATCCAGAAACTGTTAATGCTGTTTTTAATGGATAAGTTGTGGAAAGTCCTGTTGCCTACTTTCAAGAAATAGAGGAGATGACTCAGATATTTTAAAAACCGCTTTCCTAGAAGTTAGTAAGAACATTGGACTACCTTCCATGAGGAGGACATGCAGATTTAGCTCTGTGGTTTTACAAACACAATACTTCCAAATAAGAGATAGTTTATCATAAAGAGCAGTTTGATCTTTTTCCCTGTAGACAGAATGCATGGCAAAAGTATTAGGGTTTTTTTTATTATTGTGTTTTTAGAGCTATATTTTTTTAGATAGGGATGCAATTAAAATGTGATGCTATCCAAGAAAGTACTGGAAAGCAAGCCTCTTGATTATCTTTTTATGCAGGGTAACGTAATGTAGCAGGCTACTTTTTTTAGCAAAGTAATTTATGAGAACTTGTGAAATCTAGAATAGCACAAAACTGTTTAAAAAAGGTGACCACTGTCTGTTTTGCATAATGTCTTATTTCATTCTGCAAGTTTAACAAAAGCCTGATGGATTAAATTCTCTTCAGTTTAGTTCTACTCGGTAAAGTAGTACTTAGGGTACCTCTTAGAAACATCTCTGTGGGCTTAGCTACACAAAGAAAAAGTTGAAGACAAGAGAGTAGTAAATCTGCAAGTGTTCCTCCTAAGTCTCCATTCTGTTTCACTATATATCATTTTTCTTCCTAAGATTATGAATAAAATAAAATCTTAAATTACTTATGTATATCAGACTTTAGAATAACAGATTTTTCAACACTGAGAGTGAGACAAGCAGGTGAAACTTTAATTACAACATGTAATCAACCTGCTCAGTCTTATGAGGTTGATCAAGTTGGAATATTTTCAGCAGAATCACTGGAAAAACAGAGCTACACCTATGTGTGTTAAAATGCTAATAAAAATAGAACTCTCAATTTCCTAAAGAGGTTTAAAAAAAAATATACTGAGTTGTGCAGCTAGTTAAAAAAAATCACTGGTTCTAATCTTTTAATCTTTACACCATAAATTACAGCATCATCCAATGTTTTACCTTCCAGTGTGTAAAGCTTAATGCACAGAATGTTGCTTAATACTACCCAAAATAAAATGCTTGCTAGTGAGGGTTGAATAAAAAGGTAGATTGTTGTCTGATTTAACTCAGAAAATCTCTATGCTAAATAAAGATTTATCTTGGCCTTTTCTCTGGCAACTTTTCTTCTAGGAACACTCTTAACAGATTGGAAGTACAAAATATGAAGCTTATCTTTGCAAATTCATCCCAAAGTTACTGCCAGTAACAGTAAAATATTATTCTAAGTTCAACAGGAATGTAATCAAGAGTTGCAAGTACATCAAACTAGCAGGGCATCCTTTTCTTTGGATACTTTACCTTCTTTCCTACATATTAGCAAAGACGAATGAAGAGCAAGGTCAGTTGTAACACTCATATGTGGTAGTTTTCTGTCTTGCGTTTATTAATGGAGTACCTTCTACAAAACCAGCATGCAATATCCAAAGGCTCTAGGTCTCTTGGATCTTAAGGTGGATGCTTGCTGTCAAGCAAATACATCCTAATTGGTATCAATGGCCTCAACAGGTGTGATCTATGGCAGGATTTTACATATTGAGCCTATACACAGAGTTTACATAGAAAAGCATAAGGTGAAAAGAGAAAAAGGAAGCCCAGAGAAGAATTTACACAGGTACAAACCTAGCACATTACAAAGTGATGTTAAGAAAACCCAGAGTTAAAATGGTAAATGTTAAAACACTAAACAGGACTTTTGAAACAAAATGAGATTTTCCTTGCTGTAGGGTATGAGTTATAACTATTGGATGTTCTGAGAAAACAGTAAAGAAGAGGAATTTCTGGAAAAGAATTTTCTTCCTTTTTGCCAGAAGCTGATTCAGTGAGCCCATTGCTGCTTCTTCCAAACAGTGGGTTTTCTGTGGTGTCCAGTTCCAAACACAGCACAGCAACATGCTGCTGAATAGGGGGAGTGGCTAAAGGAATTTCAAGAAATAAGTGATCTCCTTCCTTACCTCCCTCAGGCTGAGAGCTTTTCTAAACAGCAATGGTGTTTTGCAATATATCCAGATAATACCTAACATACTCTGGGTTTTACACTAATAAATATACATAACATCCAGAATAATGTGGCATGGTATGAATATTTAAGTTTTTTTTTTTTTCCTACAGTGCTGTTTCAGAAAAAGCCTAGCCCAGTAACTTGTGACTTAAACCCAACTGTAATAATTTGGAAAGTTTTTTAAGAATTAGTTTTCCAAATGAACAGTGATTCTAGATCCGAGTCATATTAAGGCACTAGTTTTAAGACAAGTATAATTTTGCAAAATAATATTGTGTTTCGTGAGTGCTTCAGCCAGTGTTTGCAACCTGCTTTTGCCAAAGAGCATTTAAGTGCTGAGACAAACAGAAATCAATGAAAAGAGTGACCTCCACCTTCTAGAAATGGATTAAGGCGCAGTGATGAAAAGCCTCCTCTCCCTGGAATTTGACTTGCTCCAGGTCCTATTTTCTGTGTGTGCCTTCTGTCCTATCACCTGTGTTGTGCAGAAAGCAATAACTAGCTTTGACATTATCTCCACCACTTACGTTTCTCTAAAATTACATTCCACTTCTGGGTATTTTTTCCCAGACTTTATCAATTAGGTTGTTCTTTTAACCTTTCATTCCTCCTTCCCTTCTGTCCTCTCTGATTCCAGTTGGTGTATCACAAAGTCTTTGCTGGTCATTTCCTAATAAAATACTTCAGTGATTTTTAAATTTATATTGAGAGTGCCGCAGACCTCACCTAGATTACACTACCTGCTAGATGATAACATGCCTGGGGATTATGTGTATATGTTCTATTTGGAATGTTCAGTTGTATACTTTTTTTTTAATGTGGAAAGGATTGACCAGAAAGTTA
The DNA here is from genome assembly GCA_031468815.1 of Morus bassanus. Taxonomy (NCBI): domain Eukaryota; kingdom Metazoa; phylum Chordata; class Aves; order Suliformes; family Sulidae; genus Morus; species Morus bassanus. The sequence continues at coordinate 33,883,217 of CM062574.1, read as the reverse complement.
CATTTTTACTTCTATAAATTTTATCTTCCTCACAAATAACCAAACAATGAAACCAAGAATTTAGGATAAATGAAATATTATTTCACTTACCTGAGGGTAAAAGTATCTTTTCTTGTCTTCATTAGATGCAATGTAGATAAAATAAGAAAATTTCTGATTCTGAAAAGCAATGATCTCCATAGCGATGGGAAAGGTACTTCGGAAGGAATATTTTATTTCTTTCCAAATAGTTCAGTTTTCTAGAAATGAGAGGGAAATGGTCTCTATTTACATAGAGAAAAGATCCTGAAAAGATCTTAACTGCAAAATTGCCAGCTTAGAGTTATTGTAATTAGTGCTTCCCACACTATATTCATGCTATCCTGACATGGCCATTTGACAAATGCTGCTGATTTGGAAGCCTGAACAGAAAATGTTGCTTTAGATTTTTAAAGTAGGAGTTTAGCAGTTGTCTCATCCCATATTTATTGGGAATCCATATATAATCTAAATACAATGTATATAAAACATGCAAGGCACCGTTTTTAGCATCTCTAAGAATGCTAATTCCAAGGAATTTAAATACTCTGCGGTGCAATAGGATCGACTATTTAATCACCGAAAGGTCAGGGAGGTCCAGAAACAATGCTTAATGATTCATTAATGTTGAAAAAAAGTAAGCACAGTTGCAAATGATCATTTATCTCTTAGGACAGAATCGATGACCCACCATACATGTATAGAGGCTCTTGTTTGTTTGTTTCCATTAAGCAGTATTCATGAAGGCACAACAGTTAGAGACTGAAGTAAAATGCTGTTTTCCATGTGCTCATTCTTGCTATATCTCCCTCCCCCATGCAGCAGCAGCTTCAGTGTGTTTAATACATATTTTCAATTCGTGCTGCCGTGGTAAATCAGATAGGGACAACCAAGTTCCAGACATTTTTAAAAATCACTGAGTTTCAGATGCAAGGACTGACTGAGAAACTTTTTATTTGTTGCCATGTATATCCTCTTTTCTTTATGTATGTTGTTGGAAATTAGAACAACAAAATAATATTGCTATTATGAACAAAATCCACCCCAAACAGTTGTGCCCCACTAAACAAAGACCCCACTGCAGTACAGTGACATGAAAAGAGAGCAAAAGACAAGACTTAGATCCCAACTGTGATTTTGCATATATAAGGTCTGTGTATGGGTAGTTCATACATAGAAAAAATGAGGGAATATTTCACTTATATTCTTATAAGCATATTTAGGACACCTGAATCCTTTTTTCGTCAGAACGACAGAAGTTAAATGTTTGGAATTTGACTCTCTTGGGAGAGTCCAGGATTCTTCTCCCTGAATTTACTTGAATTTAGAAGATCTGTTTTCTTACCTTCAACTGCTGTTTTGTTTGGGGTTTGTTTTTTTTTTCCTACCAAGACACTTACTCAAGCAAACTATCCTTGTAGCTAATTCATGACCGATTAAATCAAAATGTCTTCTGAAGTTTTTTTGTGAGTGAATTTTTATGACACTGATTAGATAAATGAAAACAGAAAATTATTCCTTTGAAGGCGGTGTTAAGCGCTGCTTATGAACAAGAGTATCTATGAGAAATTAATAGAAAGAAATCCCAAATATGAGTAAAGCAATTTTGATTATTTGGTTAAAGTGGCTATTAGTAGAAATTGATTTGACATACTTACTCAGCTCTTATTATCTTGCTTGCTGTAAAGCATATTATTCTGGCCTTAATTATGTCTTGCCATGTTTATTATTGACATAGTCATGGCTAGACTTGGTCAATAATCACAGCTGATTATCATCACTAAAAATAATTATAAATTGTTAATTCATCTAGTATATAAATCATCGAACAGGGTCTTGGTGAAATTTGAGTAGAAAATGGAGGTCAAATGAAGTTAGATTAAAGAAGCAAGGTTCTATAAGGGAACATAACAATAAATAGTATGTATTATATCACTGAAAGGTGTTTTAAGGAAAGTGGTCAATGTTAGATTATTGGGCTTGCAATAATAATAATAATAATAATGTGGTTGCTCTTTTATATGTAATGCACAAGTAAATAAATATGTAAAATCTAAAAGCGCTAGCTTTTTTGCCTTAATGGAGAAATGTGCTTCATAACTTTCCCTAAAATGGTACTCATAATAGCAGCCATTGTCTTATTCTTGGGCAAAGAAGATATTAGTATGTAGAGGGTAACAACCTCATAATAAGAAATATTTTATTAATTCTGGTTATAAAAACATGTTAATCTTGTCTCTCAATTTCTGTTGGATAAAGCACTATAAACATATATAGTCTCCATAATAGTTTTATAGTGAATGTCAGAGTTGTTTAGCAAGGCCATAGGTGTACTTCTATATTATTTTTCCTTTGCCTGTTGCAGTGTATTTAGCTGACCTAATTTTTTAGGTATTTGGAATGTAAATGCATGCATCTAGGCAAGTTGCTTAGACCCTGCTTACATGAATGTAGAGAAATACACTTCTAGAATACCATCCACTTTGTACTGGTGCTGTCACCTAAAAGAAGGCATTGAATCATGTTTTGCAAGACACTATTTCTTGCTGCAAGAGAGGGCATTTAGCAGACTGTGTTACAGACATTTACATATTTAATGTTACAACAGTTTAACTCCACTTTCCATGTCAACAGATAAGAGGAACCCTAGTAACCATGTTTTTATTCTCTGTCTTTGAAAGACCACTTGTTCTAATTAAGCTATGTCCATAAACTGAGAAAAGATCTAGAAAAAAAAAACACCCCCAAATTTTAAGAGCAGTGAAACAAATGGTTCACAGAGGTAGTGGAGTCTCTATCTCTGGAGATACTCAAAAGCCATCTAGACAAGGTCCTGAGAAACCTGCTATAGCAGGGTGACTGGACAAGATGACCTCCAGAGGTCCCTTCTAACCTCAACTATTCTATGATTTCATGAAATTGTAATTAAAATACTCTTAATGTTACATGTTTGAACAATTTACTGATAGGAAATAGTTCAGAAATTGTCTCTCACCAGTAAGGCTTATTCTACCTGTCTCTTAATCATTCTGATGGCAAGAACTGAATAGCTTTTTCTGAAACTTACCAATACATACTAACCTACATGTAAAAATCCACAGCATCTCTCTTCAATGAATAGACGACTCTTTTAAGAAATTATGATTAACTAGTTAGAGACACTTATACATCTCATCAACATTAAGCCTGTAAATATTGAAGATATTTAATCCAACAAATTGCTTTGAAAAATTAGGTGTGTGACATTTCTGGTGTTTTTTCATTTTGTACTAGATTGTATTTGTTTCCTTCCTCCTTCCCTCTTTGTGCCTGTTTTTGCTATATACAGAAGGAATGAAGCGAAAAAAAAAAAGTCTTTTAAAAGAGTTTTCCAGAGAAATCAAGGCTATGTCATATGTTACACTATGATGTGTAACCTCCAATGCTATTTATCAAAACAATGTTCAGTCTGAGATAATGATATTTATGCTTTTATGTAGAGGCACTGAACCTTGAATTATGAGAATCTGAGCACAAAGAAAATTTGCTCTGGTACTTTTATTTCCTGTTTGGGTTAATTTTTTAAGAATTAACTGTTCTTTATGATTTGAGCAGTCAGTTTGATCTGAGATTCCTGAAATAATTGATAATTCACATGCCGGTTTCCCTCTTTAGATTAATGTTTAATCATAGTAAGAGTCATGTTCACATAAGTCCATTTTTTCTCTGCTCAACAGCAGACCTGTAAAACTCTAAATAGTTGTCCCAATTAGCAGAACAGTGTTACTGGAAAGAGAAGGATCTGAAAGGAATGATGAAATTAATTTAAATGACATTTTTTTTTTTTTTTTTTTTAATTTTGCTTTCCACAACCATCCCTAAATATTCAAACTGCAGATGTTCAGTGCAACTCTTCAAGAACTCACTGCATGCTTAGGTCACTGCTGTGTGATTCCTGTCACGTAGTTATTTCTTTAATCGCATTGTTCTTCCTCTGATGCTGTGTTGAGGGCTTGGGTGGGGTTCTTCGGTTTGTTTTTGTTTTATTACTTCATATGACACTATTAATCACAGAATTGCAAAGATAAAACAAACATCAAGTTGAACTCAAAAGCCAAACTATGCCAAGTGTTGACTTTAACACTTGTAGTGACAAACCATTTTCAAGCTATCACAAAGTACATATATATAATACTGATGGCGATCTATAACCTACACAGTTATGTCTAAGAATAGATTCTAACACTCCTCAGGTTATTTTAGGCATGTTAGTAAACGGTATGATTTATCATAACAAGGCTTTTTCTTTTTTTTTTAATCCCAGCATTTCAGCAAACACTTAGGTCTGACTTCACTTTAAACGTGTTTGTATTAGGTATTATGTTATTACTTCCCTTTCCTGAATGCAGTTATTTTCCATAAATGAATCTTGTCTTGAAAGACAAAATGAATTGGATAATATAGCTTGGGGAGAGAGTCTACTTAGGTTTTCCATGTACCCATTACTAAAGATATGATATTCATTTAAAAAGAAAAAAACCCTTCATACCCTGAGGAAGCTCAAGAATCAGATTAAGGGATAATGGATCATTATCAGGACTGTATAAACAGCTTTTGTATTGATTAACCCATGTTGCAACTCTTGAAAAGAGCTAATAATTTTAGTGCCAAATAAAGAAGAGATTGCAGTTTCCAGTGAGGAAATGGCTGTAATTGCCATTTGGGTAGTGTATAAGAGATAATTATTAGACATCACCCATTATTATGATCCAGCAGTGAAGCTGCTGACCACAGAGGCCATTTTATACAGATGAACACTGAATTGCAGAGCATGTGCTGGTCTCTGACACCCACTCCATGTGCTAACATAACAATAAAAAAAAGATTACTATTCAGTGTGCATTTCAGTATGAACCTACCTATCTTTAAGCACTCTTGTCTCTTGACCATGTCTGATCACAACACACAAAAGTGCCTAGCTTATAGGCAGGGGTATTTTTTCGGAATGTTTATGATGCAACTATACATCCAATCACACAGAAAAACTTAGTATTTTCCAATAATTTAATACTGCTTTTAAAAATCAAAATTTATAGACACAAACACTAAAAAAAATCTATTCTCACTGGCAGATCTGACTTTGTGAGGAGGCATGACACTTCGGTTCTAAAAAGCTTTTTTCTTTCTGCAAAGCAGAGTTTGCTTTTGCATCTTTGTAGCTTTATGTTCTCATCAGACACAAAATATTATCGATCCTTCTTACCATGAAGAGAAGAACTTGATTAGAATTATTTCTCCTTTGTGTTTGAGACCTATATAAGACCTTCCACTATAACCAGGAGTTATTAACAGAAAAAACTATATTTTATCTGTAATTAAAGAAAGAGAATCAGATTCTGGAAAAAGTTCATTTTTGAGTTAAGTTCCAAGTTGATAGCTCAAATCCTTTTAATTTCATTAATCTTCATAACCCCGTTTGTAGAAGAGGAAAATCAAAAGAACATATATCTACCAGAGCTGTTAGCTTTTAACATTTAAATTTTAATACTATTAAAAGTATTGTCCCATTTCTTCATTCTGAACACAGTTTGAAAGGTGCAGTATGTTAGGCATTGAGTCAGCCATTTGTAACTGAATTCCTAACAGTAAATGGTGGTATTAGTGCAATTATTGGCAATTTACAGTTACCAGGTTGAAAGCATTCTTAAGTGGTTCTAGCCAATTCAGAGATGATGGTTTCTTAAGGCAGCAAAAAACTACTTGTTTAATCTTTATTCTTCCGTGTAGTCTTGTTTAGTGGTTTACTACAGAACACTTTAAGTCCCCCATAACTTTGAATTCAATTACTTTAAAACTGTTTTTACAAGTTTCCATGAGGATTCCATTACAGTTTAGCATTAATGAGGACTCATAACAAGCAGTTACCTGTAAAACACTTTCATCTGAGGCCTACTTATGTATAGTGCATCTTGATTGTAAGATTTTTGCTTACAGTAGCCTATATGTCATCTTACAGCGTGCATTATACTACTTGTATAAATACAGAATTAGAATGTATAAGATTTTTATAAGATTTTTAAGAGATTATTCTGTAGTTCAGTGAGCTTTTCTAGAAGCTAAAAGCAATTATCTAAATGATGTTGATCAGAATAACTATAAATAAGATGTGCTTACACAATTGCTGATAAAAAATGGCCAACATAGAAGTGGTTAAAATTTCTGTTTCACTAAAAGATACAACAAATTACTGTCCTTTGTACCCAACTTTTCCTCGCCTTCCTTTGCAGTTGAAGAATTAGATATTTTGAGAGGGTAAGAAAACTGGTCTGGAGTTTAAACTGGAAGATAACATTTTAAAAAGATATACTGTATTTTTGAAGAAATGACTTTTTTTTTAATTGTGTCTCTTTATGTTAGATTGCAAACTGTAAACATTTTGGTGGTTATTGTTCCCAGAGATACTTGTAAAAGGTATGTTTTAAAAAATGACACCACAACATAAAGCATACCATTGACTAATGGTATTAAAATAACGATAGAACTAAGTATTCAGCAATGGAACTTGATATGGATGTGACTTAATTGGTACCTTCATTTAGAGGGAATTTTTAATTATACTTTATTTTCAGACCTACTTTTAAAAGCTTCATTGCTGTGGGGTTTCTATCACTCTTTCCTTCCTTCCCTTAGAAAATTATTGCATGATTGAGACCTCTTACAGCATTCTCTCTGAATTTCTTTTTGTTGGATTTTTCTCATTACTACTAGATTTAGCTGCTTTAAATACTTTGTTGACCTCCTTGCTGTCTTATACTCTCCAAGGACTGCTATTGAAAAGTTACACTACCATTATAACCCCTAAATTATTGCTCAGTAGAGCTCTGTGTTCACTAGTTCTTTTAATCTTTCATTATAAGTAAAAATGTTGATCACCTTTGTTACTGTGTTCTGAACTCAAACATTTTATTTATTTCTTTCTGAAATGTTAATCCCAGAACTTAATATTATTTTTAATGCACCTTTCCACCAAACTAGATTAAGAAGTCATTAGTAAAACCACTTTAAATCACTTCAGTTGCAGAAGCATTGGTCTGAGCATTCTCAGCATTCACTGAAGCCAAAGCAAAAATCATTACTGTCTTGAAATCTGCTACATCAAGCCACTGTCCATGATATAAAAGGTGGCTGAGGCACACAAAAGAGGACTTCCTCGAATATTTCTGATTTAACATTTTTGTTGGCTTTTAGCATTTAAGTAATTTCAGGTGTATAAAATTCAGACTGACAACAAATACAGAAACAGAAGGAGGGTTTTAAGATGCAGATTTCTGGAGATTAATGGTCTGCTGTATTATTCCTTCCAGTTAAACCATCAAATAAAATAAGTTGCATTCCTACTCCACTAGTAAAAATTTGGTAGAGACTTTCTTGTTATCACAAAAGTAAGTTGGGTTCTGAGTTTGTTGTTACTCTGACTTAAACATGACAAATGCTTCATTTGAAAACTGTCAGCCAGGTACAGCATCTTCCAGCTGAAAATGAAAGGGGATAAAGAAAGAAAGAAAGAATGTCACTCCCTTTTGTTATGCTATTCTTGCTAAAATAAAGTGGCAGATAGTCATAAAACTGGAAGAACACAAGTTGGTGATGTTTTACGAAGTAAAGTGCAGCTCTGCTTTCATCTGGATAATGAATCATTCACACATTCACAGTCAAGTTCGTACTTTCTCTGACATGTAGGTTTTAATCAAAAGGTTGACATTGTCTACAGAAAATTTTCTATAATCAGGGCTGTCCTAAGCTGGGGAAAGGTATGTCAGTATGCCACAGCTCCAGAAATTTCTAGGTTTGTAGGATTCTGCTAGTAGTTATGGTGATGAATAACTTATCAGCTTCCTTTTCCTACTAGCTGTCATGCAAGTCATCCCTGGTAGCATCTTGATGTTGTTGTACAGGTACCAGTTAGATGGTTACATTTAGGTGTGGTTGTTTATCACTTGCCTAACAAGTCTTGCTAGTTTGCCACCAGTACATGACCCATATTAAAGTTACTGGTACATTGATTTTGTTCTTCTGTTAGCACAGAAATTCCTGTTGAGTTATGTTAATCTAAAGTCTGCATAGAAGAATATAATTTTATAAAGATAATAGAAAACTCAAAGCCCCGAGGAAATAAATCCCAAGATAAATAAGCATTCAGAAACATGTACCTTGTTTTACTTGGTAAATTTTCTGGTGGGACTGGAGAGTTGTCTACAGGGTGACACTCATTGTTTCTTTCTTGCACTGCATCTGCCCAAGCTTTCTGTGTTCACGAATGTGACCTAGTAGGTTCCCACTTGCAAATATCCTACAGTCCCCACTTGAACTTGACCTCGAGCTGACTTTGACGCGATAATTGCTAGAAGAGAGCCAAAGCTTGATACAGTGATTTATTTATGTACACATTTTACTGTGTGTTGTTTAAACTAGCACATTGCACTGTTTACAACGCTTCACTAATATATTTGAAAAAGTAATTGGATAGTTCTAACTATGTAAAATTGCTTATACAAGTGTGACAATGTGGTACACTGCTGCTAAGCAGGTTTTAATCAACTCAACATTGGGTTCATTTGGTTACTAATCTCAGATGTCTATGTTTCATTTTTATATTACAGGAAGGAAGTTTCCATAAATATTCAAGACATACTAAGTAAAAGTAATTATTTAGGGCTTAGCTGGGAGAGTAAGCAATAGAATGAAAAGCCATATGAGCTGAAATAGAGATTTATTTTTTTTTTAAGTAATTCTTCAAGTGTAAGCTAGATTTACAAGAAAACTGTGGATCATCAACATTCGTATGAAAGCAATACAGTAGACTTGTTTACTTGGAGTATATGCGTGCTCCAAGAGTCACCTTGTACAAAAAAGATGAGCTTTAATTACAATAAAACATCTGTTCCTCTTATAAAATGGAAGTCAGCTTCTAACAAACCGTGTTTTTTCTCTTGCGTTCTTTTGATATGTTTAGAGTTTTACAAATAAGTGTTTTCAGAAAAAGTTTTCAGCATCTTCTTCTTTTTGGCACAATCCATCCCTTCCATGATGCTGAGGGATCAGTTTGTGATAGGACTTTGCTGCAGCAACCCTGGGCCACAGGGAGCCTGGCAGCCACCCTGGGCAGGGGTGGGCATCCGGCTGTGCTGGTTTAGGTTGACCCGGCCATGATTATTCTCCTCAGTTTCTTGAGTGGCGTGTGTGGTTTTGGTTCCTCTCACGTGGGTATTCTCTGTTTACCATGGGAATAGACGTTGCTGTACGGCAAGCTTTTAAAACAGTCCCCGCATTGAGGGGCCAGGTCTGCATTTGCCACAGACCTGGGCATGCCACAGCCCTGCCTCCAGCCTCGCCTTCTCCTCACGTTGTGGGGACGTCAGGGCCCTGGGGGCTCTGCTGGCCCTGGCTGTCCCTGACCAGCCTCCCACACCTGCCCACGGCACAGGACCGTTTCAGCCCAGCCTGGGGCCCTCTCTCCCTGCCCAAGGGATGCTGTAGGATGATGGTCTCCAGCCCCACTGATCCTGAATCCCACCTGCGGACCAACAGCCCACCCTGTCCCTACGGCCCTGCCTGGCCACCCCAGGCTCTGGCGGACCCCAGTGCCCTGCACTGGGCCTGATCCTCACCAGCCCAGCACAGCCTCAGCCCATCCCCATGGAGAGGTCCCTGTGGATCATATCTCTGGGCTGCCCTCGGCTGCCATTATTCCCCAGGGACCCTGCTCCCTTGCTCGGGTACTGCGGAATAGGCCCTGCCCTCCAGCTGTGTCATGGCTCCCTGCCCACCTCTCTCAGCCTGCACTGAGCCCTGACAGGAGTTTGCGTGCTGCTGCATCTTTCTGCTTCTTCCTCTTAAAATACTATCTTAAGGTCTTTTCAAAGTTAAAAACTGCTAGAAAGGAACTGAGAAATGAAAATAAGTTATTTTCTCTGCTTTGTGCGCAGAAAGACTTTGCATTGCTCTGATTAGTAATACCGAAGCCATTTACAGTACCAGTTTGGTTTAACACAAGAATAAAGTTTAATTTATCATGCCCTTATTATTTTTTTTGTTTGTTTGTTTGCTTTTTGTTTATTCCTCAAGGTGCTTTCCCGCAGCCAGCAGTGACACAGCATTACATTCCTGTCCTGAACACCTCGAGACAGAAGCTGATCTCCCACAGGGTGAGTCACAGCTTGTGCAGTCTTTTCTGGGGAGTTTTTCTCCTTTCTGGGGGCTCTGCCACCACTTTGATAGTTTTGCTGCCTTTGCCTTTTGCTCTGTTCTTGTCTCGAAGACTTTTTTCATCTGGCATCATGGTAATTAAAGACAAGCAAGCCAAGTCTTACCTTGGATGAGAGATGAGAACAGGGGAAAAACTTAACTCTTCTTTGTTCTCATCTATCAAAGAAGAGATTGCCATGTGTTTTCTACTCTTTTGCTGCTTGTTATATTGGTAAATGTGACATCTCTTAATTACACATTGTGTTATAAGAGTTTTTTCCCTTTTTAAAGCTATTCCTATTTTCTTCTGTGCTTCGTTTGCTGTGTTATTTTTTGATTTCATAATTGCAGAATGGATATTTTCATGTTTTTACATGAACGAACTCTAGGCTGAATATTTTTACCTGAAAGGTATAAAGGAGACATGCATGATGAGTATATTAACTATATTTGATCCCAGTTATGGAAGTTGAAGTTTCTCTTTTAAAGTTAATGGAAATGTAATGATTTATGCCAGCTGTGAAGATCCATTTGGTTATATTTGCTATAGGAAATCCATTTGTTTGGTGGAATGACAAGGTTCTTTTTTCTGAATAATTTGAAAATATTTATTGGACTGGTAATTCTTAATATGTAAACATTTTATATTTGGAGGATTATTCATAGTGAGGCTATTTTGTGACTACAGGGAGACTGCTATTTCTACAGGCTTACAGTTTGTCTAGGTATACCTGGTTTAGGTCTACAATTGCTCCAGTATTTGTCCAGTTTATCGAGAGGTGATAGACACTGTCGGGTTCAAGGTCAATCATTTTTTGTGTACGCAGGGGGTGGTGGTGATGGAAAGGAGCTACAAAATGGTGGTTTGGTTTGGCCACTTTGAGAGCAGGGGTCAGCAAACATGAGCCTGTTTTTCCGTGTGTCTCGTTCCAGAACAGCTGTTGTTTGTTATTGATGGAGATCTGACCTTTTATTGGTAACTCTGACATAGTGTTGGCATACATACCTGTAAAGATTAGCAACCTCAACTGAACAAAGCAATCCTTTGGTGTGTCCAGTGTTGTCATGCTTTGCAATGACCTACTCCTCACAACTTAGTGATCCTTAGTTAAGGCTTCCAGGTGAAAGTGTTTACCTTCTTTATTACTTTTTTTCCATAGTTAAACCTGTTACCGCTGAAATTTCACAAAATGGCACTTATGTCCAGTGTTCTGCTCCATACAAAGGAACAGTGTGTGTTTTGCTGTCCGTGCTGTTTTAACAGTTGATCTTTCATTTCTGCCTTTATAGTATGGTGTGACCTCTCTTCTGTGCTGTATTGTGTCTGTCCTTGTGGACTCCTTTCCTTTCACTTTGGTGATATTTCACTTTAATTTCTTCTCAGTCTGAGTCTAGTCTACTGCCTATTTCCAGTGGAATTCAGGTTTCTTATCTGCAGGCCAAGCTCTATTCAAACTATAAATTTAATTTCTCCTAGTATTTTCTGCCAAGGTACTGCATTTTAAGAGTTACTTTTTGCTCTGACTTCCCACAGTTTTAATTTTTAGCCTTTTGAAGAAATGATCTCAATGTTCAGACAAGCAAATTGCTAAGCATTGTCAGGCTTCATTTGAATCTATTGTAACTAGACCTCTTTATTTGATAAAACTGAGTTAGAAAAGTGGATTCCCTTAAGTGTGGAGTTTCCAAGCATACAAAACCCATCTTTCTTTATGTATGGAGCAAAATTACTGGCTGTTTAGAAAATCAAAGCACTCTAAAAGTGATTCAGTAGCTCTTTAACAGTGATTCTGCTAGTGCTTCCCATTTCTTCCTGTTTTGTTTCTTTTTTTATGCACAGAAGGTTAGTTTAATGGTCAGATATGCTTTTTGTGTGACAGAAAGAAAAGAATACTGGTTTCCTTAGGATTCTTTTGATTAATTAGTTTTGTACATTAATATTAAAAAGCACAAATTAGTTATTCTTATTGTTTGATTGTAATTCAAAATTTAAGAAAACCTATGCAAAAGGGTTGTCTTCTGAATCTGACTACACTTAACAGTTAATAGAATTACACTGTAGGAGTTATGAAATAATTTAATTATTGGAGAAATTGTGACACTTTAAAAATAAGAAATCTAGTAAAGTTTAGGCTTTATTAACATGTAACTAACAATGGAGGACTCAGCACAAGGGTGAATGTGCTTTTTAAATATGCATGAAGAGACCTGGTAGTGAGAAAGGGTCACTGGTATATGTGTACATAGGTATAGATGTTCTTTTCCCAACACACTGAAGAGGTTCAAGGGAATATTTGTCATATCTTAAACAGGTATTCTGTCAAATACTTTAAAAAAAATATTGCACTGGAGTCTGGAATTAGAAATGGAAAATGATGCACAGTTACAAGGACAACTCTTTAAGAATATATGTATATATTAATACATGCATGCACATATACCTGCGGAGTTACTTTATATGGAAACTGGAAGGGAAAAATTTATTTCGACAGTTGGCAAATACTATTTCACTGGTCTTTACTTTTGTTCAAGGAAAAACACAGATTAACATGTGGAGTGAAAATCTTACACTGATAAGATATGAACACTTGTTTGTTTTTAATTGTTTATGTTTACCTGCCCCCTTAAGCTTCCTCTGATGGTCTCATTTTCTACTCGAGTGAATCAATTATGAGTGGTCTTTTCAGGTTCTTTTGTCTGCAGAGGCAAGTCACCTAGTTAGGGAACAAATGCATTGCTTTGGGATGAAATGACTACTTGTATCATGGAAGTATAATAAAAATCCTCAAATACTCTGTAACAATTATTACCCTTAGACATTTTTGAAGATTATTATTCACTAAATAAACAGCAGCAGTAAAGAAATTTACTGATGTCCTTGTATCAGTAATTTCTAGTGAAAGTACACAACCAGTAAAATGCACTAAGTTTTGTAGTATTTTTTGCTTTTCACTCGGTTAATTCTTAATTTCTACTTTAATTTCAAAGAAGAAAGAAGGGTGGGAGGCTACAGAAGATTTTTTTGAAAAGCATTTCAGATCCCTAAAAAATAGGTTAGGTTAATCTTCTGTATGACCAGGATGCTTTTCAGTATAGTCTGTTACGTAATCGGTGTGTTATACACCTGCTCTTTAGCCAGGATGTGGGATTATATTAAAACAGATACAATAATTCAGGACCCAAATAATATGAATTCTACACAGGATATGTTTTGATTTAACTAATATAGTTGGAGCATGGATTATAAAGCCTTTGAAATGAAATGTATTTCTCTTGATTAAACATTTTACATTCAAATATTAGATGTTGCTCCTTCCAAATAATGATATTTTAACTGATTTCATGCATTTATAGTATGTCTATGAAGGTGAGATCCTCCAGGATATATTAAATTAAAAAGAGAAGAGTCTTCTGTTTCCTCAATGGACAGTGTGCGATTGCATAAAGAGAAGTAATTAATAAATTAATCTTACTGCAGAATTTTTTCCGTGATAGCATGGTTTCAGAAGATACGGAATATCCTTGTCCTCAGTAAGCACACTGTGCATGTTTACGTCTAAGCAGTGTCACTAGCCTCAAAAGAACAGAAGGTTAAAAACTTTGATGTAAGAGAATGCTCATCAGTCTGCAGGATTAAAATCTGTTTAGAGGCTTCATAAACCCTGACTTAACATTGCTTATTGAAACTTTGAGTATGAGGGTGATCCTTAGATCCAGTTGAAGTCAGTGAGCTTCTAGACAGAGGTTGCATAGCTCACCAGTCTGAGCTGGTTTCCAGAAAAAGTCTTAATTCTGTGGTCTGCCCAATTCACCCCCTTTTCCAAACAAAGGCTTAGGAAGGCATAGAGCTAATAGCACAAATCAAAATGGTCACTTAGAACTAATTTTTTTCTCCTTGATATTTAGAAATTTGTATGCCTAAGAGTAAATCTGAGACTTTCTAAAAAGGCATTTCCCTTCCTCTAGATATGTGTCTTAATGAAAATAACCTGTTACTTTTAAAGAAAGGAGTCAAAAACTTAAAAACCTGCTTGAAGCATAGCTTAGATTTATTTTAGCTGGGTGTTCATCCATAATACATTATATTTTTTCCCACTAATGACTGAGATTTGCAGTAAGTGAAGTATAGTTCTTGGTTCACAGTACCAGTTTGTTCACTTTTCATTGCATTTGAGAGATACTGCATGTGCAGTCATTTTAAAAAATGGATTTGCTCAGAGCTGATTGCAGATTCTACTGTTAATCATCACATTATTCTTTACTTTTTGTTCTTTTTAAAGATTAAGTATCACATAGTAAGGCAGCTTACTTTACAAGGAGCAATAATGAACTTTACAAGGTAATGGTGCACTTTTTAAAACTATTGAATTAGGCATTGGGTAAATCCACACATCCTTCTGCCAGAGGACACTGGTCCTGAGACCGGTAGACTCAAGGAGCATCAAAACATAGATGCTGGAAAGCAGAGATGGTGAAGTTGTTTGGCCATTTCATGTATGTACCATTATTAAACATCAAGAACATTAATTTTACAGATGAAAGAAACTTTGGGGTAAGGAATACAAAGTTATTTCCTTGGAATCCTCATATCTGAAATATCTTCAAGAGGCTAGGTATGATCACATGATCCTAACGCCGAAAAGAGTTAATTGCAATGGTCAAAGTGAGTCTAAATATTTGTAGATAGACATTTACTAGTTAGTTCCTAGGCATGAGCTTAGCTGCAGTACACGTTTGTGCATATGCTCTTAGTACACAGCAAATGTGATATTAAATATATTCACCTAAGAGGTTTAAAATAATTCATCTTGCCTCATATTTTATAATGCACAAGTACATACAAAACTTGTTACTATGGCTTAGCTGTTAAGCTGCAGTAACATGACTATATTTCTAATCCTTAGAGTGTCAATATCAAGATTTAATACTGTTTAATGAATGCACTTTAAACTGATATCTCTTGTTAATTTGGATTAACTTTCAAGGTGTCCCTATGACAAATATGGAAAATATGATAATATTTGTTTTACTGTCCTCTAAACTAGCAGGAACCATTATACCTTCAACTTACTGTTCCCTAAAAGCATCATTTGCAAGCATTATTTTCACGGCCACATAGTCTCTTATGAATCATATAAAGCAATGTAAACTGCTGTGTTTTATACAAGCAAGCATATTTTTGGGAGATCAATGAGTATCATCTCTCCTGAGTACCTATCTACATTTTTATACAGGCTTTATTTTCCATTTGGCACAGACTTTTTTATTAGGTTAGTAATAGCTATATTTACAAAATCATTAATGTTTTTTAAGACATAAATGTATAGGACAAAGAGATTATGGCAAAATAATTGAATGCTTAAGTCAATTTTACTTTTCTGTTCTGAACTTTCTCTCTTAAATTGTTTATGAGACAATATTTTGAAACCACAGTAGTGGATAGTAATAGGTGGAAAATACTTTTTTTCTACTTTAATATGTATAGACAACTGATAGAAAGAAGAGTCAATACTTTTGAAAATGAATGCTGCGAACCCTATGTAATACCTACATTAGTGCAGAGATTTTGGAGTACCTTTTAAACATTGTCATATGCTTTTGTATGGTAGTTTAGCTAGAATCCCATTGTTCTGTTCTTTGTGAAAAATATTGCAATCTGGTCTGGCTAAATTCACAGGGGTTTCTCAAGTTTACACCTGGGACATTGCAGTGTGCAAGCCTGCATTATTGAATACAGTGATATAACATGTACAGAGCTGTTGGAAAGAGTCACTATGAACATTTCCACATGCATTGGTTTCATTTAAAGATCTATGGAAATGCTCAGAGGTCTTGGTTTTTTACCTAATGTGTGGAACTGGATACTGAAATCTTGTGCTGGAGACACTAGTTCTCATTAATATACCTAACTTCTCCTAAAGAAAGGGATTTAAGAACCATTTCCCAAAACTGTAGCAAAAATACTTACTCTACTCCCAATATCTGCAGTTATTCTATTGCCATTTATGTATTTTTCTGCCTAGATCTGTCTCTGTGAAACTCCCCTTGAAAGACAAATGCTTTGAACATTCTAGGTAGTTTCATGCTCTAAAGAAAATATTTATAATGGAGTGCAAAACTTTTTTTTCTTTACTTTTTTTTTCTTTTTTTCCTTTCAAAAGAACTATTATGAGGAAAGTTTATTGTTGGAGCTGATCAAAGGGACAAGACTTTTCCAGCTCTTAAGCTGGCTGACACTTGCCAATGTCACAAAACAGGGTTTCTTTATTTTTGCAAGTCTTAACGAACTCACTGGGCTCATTCTGAAAAGCAAATAGACACAGAAAATGCACGCTGAAGTTCCAACACTTGGACTTCAGAGCATTATCAGTAGTTAAACTTCTAAATTCTGCAGCTGGTCAAGGTGCAGTTCAGAATGAAGTCAGTTTAGTATGACTTAATGGGGAATGTGTTGAAGACAGGAATGTATGGAATCAGCAGGCCAGAACAATGACTGTCGCAGGAAAAAAAAGGGGGGGGGGGGGGGGAAGGGGGGAATTGAAGCAGTGGGGGCTGGCTGCAAAATATAACAATGATTTATAAATCTACTTTTGGCACACAAAGTAGAAGCAAAGGCAAAGAAGAAATATGGTGACTTTTTGATCTATCTTTTTCAAAGTTCACAACCTCATGGTGTGGACAGTGGTAGAAAGACCTGGTTAGTAGGACATCAGCATTTCAGTTAGGTGAGGCCATTCAGGATGAGTGAAGGCAGAGACTACAATTATTTATTCTATTTATATTCATGCATTAGAGGCATTCAGATGGTTCCAGTCCTTCAAAATGCTGACTGACTTATCCAAGTGGTTTGGAGAAGCTAAAAGCTGTTCTAAAAGACTACCTGGAGAATTAACTGGCCAGGGATCCTATTCACTCTGAAAACTTTGGAAAGATTGTGCCCTGCTGAGCTTTCAGTTATGTACAAACCCTGGGGTCTTAAAACATAGTGGCAAATCTACACCTTAAATAACAGAGGAGCATCAACTGAGATCACTTGGATATTCAAGCGTGTTGTTCAGACAAAGTCTGCATATGGAGAGGCTGAGCTTTCAGAATCTTCAGAAAAATGGTGAGCAATGAAGCTTCGGAAGTACCATCTTGTGCTCAGCAAGTCTTTACCATGACTGACACCACAAAAGATGAGTAATCTTCAGAGCCTAACTTTTAACATTTGGAAAAGGGTCAATTTGAATGTCATGAAGAGTGGAGAAGAGGAGCCTGAGACAGACAGCTGTCCACAGCCAGCCATTTGCAACTTTAATGAGAAAATACCACCACCTACTTCTCTTCCCATTTTTAAAAAGACAATGCCACAGAAAATCAAAAAAACATTTTAGAAGTTTTCATAATTTCATTAGTCCTCTCCTGCTAAGCAAAAGGAAATGTTGGTCAGATTTAATTCATACTAATAGAAGAACCTAATGAAGATGGAGGTGTGAATCTTCTTCAGCTATGCTGGAAGGGAAATTAAATCATCAATAAAATAGTTTCTTATAGGCATCTTTTCTATAAAATTTGTGAAACATTAGGTTTAATATGGGTTTATTTTACATAATTTTAATAACATTCTTCTCTGCTAAGGCAAAAAATCATCAGTGCCACTGTTCTTAGATTTTGTTTATTAATAGCTAGAACTTCAAATATCATGAATTTGTTAAGAAAACTAAGGAGTATCTCTAAAGCTGTAGCAGCATTTTTATGCCACTGGGGAAAAGATTGTCTCAGTATTTCTCTGATAAACCTATCTTTCGGGTCAATGATCCATGAACTAGGAAGGATTTCCATATAAGCCAATGAACGCTTCAAAGGAGATTTTTGTCTGTTGTGTCAACAAGCATATCTGAAAAAATATTGCAGTTTTTAATATGACACATCATATTGAACTGCATGATTTTTGTGGCAAACCTGGAGTCAGTCTGATCTTTTACAAGGGTCGCTTAAGCAATATTTTATTTTCTACTCTGGCTGACCAACAGCTTCAGCTGCCCAGCTTCAAAGGTAAGCATGAAGCTCAAAGTTAAATTAGAGACTTTTCTGCAGGATAAATTTAAGATTGTAAAGAAAGTAAGGATGTTAAAATGCACACAAAATTATTTTGTACTTTTATCTTTAGTTTCAACAACTGTGCTCCTCTAATTTTGATTTGAATAAAAGTTGTAGTGTAAAATCTGAATTAAAATGTGTGATACCTGTCCAATATGTCAATGTGTTATAAAATACACCCTTTAAAAATAACAACTCTGTAGGTTGCTTTATAACCTCATGTCTGTGAGACGACCATGGCTGATCTTGTAGCTGGGGCCATTCTCATTTACGGTGTGATGCCACAACCTAATCTTGCAGTGATACGTTTGTATTGGCAAGACACTGGACAATTTGGTTTTATTGATAGACTTCCACTTCTCTGCATATTCTAATAGTTCCAGAACTGTTGAAAGAAATTAATAAGGCACTATCTTCAAGATCTATTGGATGAGATCCATATTTTGATAGATGCGTTTTCTGGCCTTGGGTTTGATCTACCAAACCATTTAAAGAAAAAAATCCCAACCAAAACCCCACCAGAATGAAAGCTAAGAGCTCAGTATACTATACTGATTCTCCAATATGTTTTTCATATCATCCCAGCTCTTTTGGGAAATGTAACCATGGAAGTTAGAAATTACTATCCAAAGAGCAATTTGGGAATCATTTATCGAAAAGGGTGCTTTCTTTAAGGAAAAGATAGGGAGGGGCAGAGGGAATAGATAGTATGAATCCAGATTAATGACCAGAGCTTGAAACACTGAAGTGCTAAACTGAGATCTGATGACTGAAAGTGGATGTAAATTGTATCACTGTCAATGAATCAAAGAGAAAGTGAAACACATTAGGGTAAAAATAGTGTGTGTGATTATGTGGTGTCTTTTTTTTTAAAAAAACCTATTTTTAAAACCTTTTCTGCCTTCAGAATCCTTGCTATTCATAAAAGCACTTGGTGGTTCTAATTGTTTAAAATCTCATCAAGGCTTCCTATATCAATGTGAATGTTCACTCTTCCTGGGTATGATTTAATGATTTAATCACTATGGTTTCTTACCATGAACTCTGCTAATGGGGATCCTACACTGATTACGTAAATTGTTTTCACTCAAGTACTGTAAATGGTGAAGCACTTAATTCTATTTTTTTTTCCCCTCAATTTAATTGAAACGGAACCATTTAAATAGAGCAATTAGAGAGCTCTCTGGCAGCCCAGGAATAGTTAAGATTATATTATTTTATTGTGATTGCTTCTAGAGACAGTAATGTAGACAGCTAGTTTGGAGTTATTTCTTATAATATGCTGATTATTAGTACCATGTAAAATACATGTATACACACATGAACTGCATTTCTTACAAATTCCATCCAGTGCCCTCTCTTGTGGCTGATGTTTTCCATGAATTGTTTTCCCTGAGGCAGGGTTTCTGTGTCCTTTTGGTGCTGTGGCTGCTTGGAATAAGCAGATTTCACCCTACTACCTTTCTTGCCTTTCCTCCTGAAGCTCTTTATGATAACGCTAGATGAGTATTCAGAGCATGTGCATGGTATTGTTGCCTGTCACACAGGCTGTTTGGCATGAAGGCTTTCTCTGATCTACTTCTCCTGTTAATAGGCTATTTGAGGTGCCATGGAGTCATATTTATTAAAGCTTTTGAGGCTAAGCTTACATGAAGAAAGCTTACTGTATTTTATAACAATTTACGGTAAAGGAAGAACTCAAGGCATTGTGGCTCCGCTTGCACAGTCTATTAATTTCTATCAGACTTGTTAGCAATCTAGCTAATGCATGGAGCTTAAAAACGTCTGTTTACAAGATATAGTTTATAAATACAGAAGGTTTTCTGCAGTAACATGCATGTTTAAGCATACACCATTGTAACAATAAATGTCTAGATACAGTTACAGTATATATTATTGAGATTCCCATCAGCTGGCTCCTTTCTCTTTTGAACCTCCCTTATAGGCATACCTATTTAGATTCTAAGGTTGTGCATCCAGGATAGCTTGTAAAAGGAGTCAGGATTTGAGACTGTGTTCTGAAGTTCACAAAGTTCATTCGTCCTAATTTTCAAAAGAAATTAAATTTTTTATCAGATGTCTCTTTCTCCAAGGCAGTTTCATCCTCCGTTGTTGATCCTGCCGATGGGGCTGGCAGGAATTGGTGTGGCCAACAGAGATTATCTTCCAATTTCACTTCCATTAACATTTTAAACTAATTTTTAAGATATGTCTCCATAGTACATCTCTACAAACAAGAGAAAAGATGGTGAAAACTTGTTCTAGGGAAATGATTTCTAATAGTTCATTTACATCCCCTCCCACCCCCTTTTTTTCTTTTCTTTGTCCACTGACAATATGTATTTGTTAGAGTGAGTTATATCTGAACATTCTACCTTTGAAATAGAACTGTGACTGAACATATCAGGGTATGCTAACTGGGAAAATCTACGTATCCTCTGGTGTAGAACTATTTCTGAAAAAACATATGGCTGTAAGCCTTCCAGGAATCGAATCATCTGTCTCACATATATGTTCACGCACACAAACTCACTCACATACCCGCTCTGCACTCGCAAATTTTTAGACTTCATTGAACACACCTTTGGATCAGGAGGGCAGTTCTGAATGAACGGGGCATTTTATCTTGCCAGCTGGGGCTTTTACCTTACCATTCCCCTTACTCTGGTTCATGGAGCAGTCTCAGAGCAGGGTGTGACCCAAGCTCCCTTCAGATAAACTGGGAGTTGTGCCCCACAAAAAGCATAGTGTGGTCTTGCCCTACTTGCTAAGATGGGATACAAGCCAGATTTGTATCATACTGGTGTAACAGACTACGGTGGATAATTTGGATACCTCAAGATAGGGCAGTTGCAGGTCATCACACTAACTTTTGATTATTGGATAAAAATATGAAAGACTTGAGATATTCTGACTACAAAGGACTTGCCTTACAGATTTTTTTATAGTATTTCTGTGGTTAGAATTATCTAAATTCTATATGCTTTTTTTAAACAGGTAGTATAGTTTTGCAAATAATTCCTCATAAAAACCTTTTAGTATGAACAAGACAGCTGACAATTCTAATTTTAATGTCCTCAGGTTAGTTCCCCTTTTTTTGGGGAAAAAAAAGAGAAGCAACCTTCTACCAATATCTAGAGGTATTTCACAAAAAGCATTTCCTGTAAGCCTTGGTAATCAAGTCTTTGTACGTGTTTAAACAGATCTAAAATTAACAATATTTTTTTTCTTAATTCTATCTGTCCATTACTATAACTTGCATTCAATTCTGAAATGCAAGCTGCATCAGAAACCAGTTCCCTGTACAAACTAATGCCTGAGATTTAGAGTTAATATAACCATTCTCCTTGAAGTTTGATAAATACTTTGAGTCTTATCATGAAAATGATGAAGTTGCAGAACTACAGGACGTTTTAGAAAATTCTATGAAAGCAGGTATATGTTAAGCTATGGTAGTATAGTCTCATAGGTCGTATATTGAGCAGATTTACTCTGATTTGTGTACTCAAGTTTGCAATTTTACAAAAGTGTTTTTCACAGATGGAATTGATACTTTCTATCAATGCTGCATAAACTGACCCATTCTCTTCTGGCAATCTTAAAAGGATTAAGCTGCATCTAAAAGACATAAATTGTAGGTTTAACTAGTTGCTTAATCACTGTGATTTAAAATTAAAAGTTCATTGGGGCACTACATCTTAAACTTTGCCTTTTAGCTTCATGTTAAATGGTCAAGCCTGGAGGCAAAAATTTTAATAAAACACATGCTGATTATTGCATCATCTATACTGGAAGTCATTAAAATTCTGTTGATTTGGTTAGAAAATTTGTGTTTACCCAGTGAACAGTTTACTCAGTAAAATAATTTGCACAGGACCTGACATTTACCTGTTAATAGAAAGACCAATGACCATTAAAATTCAAGTTGTTGGGGTTTTTTTTTTTGGTTTTTTTTTTTGTTGTTGTTGTTTGTTTGTTTGTTTGTTTGTTTTTTAATATTCAGACCTTAAAATCCAGTCAAAGGAGTTCTAGAAATTTATTGCCTTCATATTGAAAAGAGAGCTGAATCTCCATAGCCTGCTGGATGATCATCTGCTAAACAGGAGGATTAAGACATCAGCAAATGCCAAGGAATTTTTCCATGAGTTGTTTCCTATTTGGCATTATTTTTTTTATTTCTTAAACACTGATATAATATTTGCCATTCTACATGTTTTAAAGAAAGATCCTTTTTAACACCATCAGCAACCTACATAAAATTCTTGGACACGGAAACAACAAAGGTGAAGTTAAATACAAAAACCAACGTCATAATATTGAACTGTGTCTGCTTTAATTGCTCTTACTGGTCTTGCCATCTACAACACAGAAACAGAGGAAATTGATAACAGATTTGAGATAACATTATAAATATATCAAAAGGAGAAAGGTAGAGAGACTTTTTATAAATTTCCTCTTGCAAATTCAAATTTTACCAAATAAAACCAGCCTGGGTCTTAAGATACATGGGCACCATCTTGTGTCTTTTCTCACAGTGAAAAACAAATCCATAGTGTAATGTCCTCATCATCACTTAGTCCCTTTCCCCCAAATTATATTTCACTATTCTGAGTAATGCTGTTCCTCAGCTATTTTCATCATGTTTTACATTGATAGATGAAGTGAAGATTTTTCTCAGCTCCTTCTAATCCTTCCTAATATATTCTAAAGTTCTTCTACATGTAGTAAGTTCAACAAGGATTGTGCCATAGCTGTCCTTTTTTTTATTATTTTTTAAGGTGATTTCTGAAGACTGTGTAAAGGGAAAGATTTTGTTTCAGGATCCCCATCACTTTGATAGTCCAGGATAAAGGATAACCTATATCATACCAAGTAGTTGATACCTTGGTCCATTGGCTTAAAAGCTGTCCTCTTGGACTAATGTCAGAGAGCACACCATTAAAATCAGGAACCTGACAGACACACAGGAGAGTTTGCACCTCAAAGTAAAGGTGTCAAAAAATATACAGAACCTGTATCTATCATAGCTTAATGGTGAACCGAACATTTCTTTAACTGAAAATAATATTGCCATATAAAACCCATAACTAAAATAAGAGCCATGTACGATGTCTTAAGTCGACAAGGAAAAAGAGGGACTTGAACTGTTCATCCAACCTCACTTAACAAAGAGTTGTGTGAATTATATAGGTATTTTTGAGCCCCCATTCCCACAGGGAGACGTTGATACAAAGATTAATTACTGATCTGACAATAACTTTTGTCCATGTTCTGTAGCAGGCTGTGTTCTCTGCCTTCTCTTTATTTTTTATTTAATTTTATGTATCAGATTGCCTGACTGCACCTTTTTCTCTCATGCCTAACATGCTGAATGGGGAAAGTTTTTGTTTTAACTTTTGGTTCATGAAGACCCTGATGAGGGTTCTCAGGTTCTCAAGCAGATTAAGTGAACTGCTGGATTGTAAAGGGTTGTTTTTTTCCCATTTCTTACATCTGCTGCTGGTTGGTTATATTAATGGAAATATTTCTGCAAGAATTCCTGAGTATTTAAAGATAGATATCTTTCCAGTTCCCAGCTCTTGCAGTTTATCAGAATGGTTTAAGGCGATCTGGTTTAATACTCTCCCTGACCGACCCCATAAATGTACTGTGTCCTTTGTTCCTGGCAGTTGGTTTGGGTTTTAAGCATACTGATGCACCTAGTACTGTCAAGGTAAAACAAAAAAATACAAAGCCAGATGCTTCCAGGCTTGAACTCCTTGTAACTGTTCCCTCACAATAAGGTCCCAATGCCCACAGAGGATTCTCCAATTCATTCTCTGGTCTTCTGAGTGTAGAAAATATGCAAACTCATCATTAGCAAAATTCTTATATACAAACCATTCACAGAAGAAAGCATTTTTGCATGGCCTTTTCACTATGGTATATCCAGGCTATATCCATGTTGAAGCACCTTATATCAGAATATAAATAAGCAACAGCAGGGCAATCCATATTAGGTCTTTTCATGTCCATCACTGTAGCAACGATGGCAGATACCTGCTGCTGAAGGTGACAGTTATAATTTCCCCATTGATCTCAAAAGCACAAGCTGAGGATCAGTGTAAAGCATATGCAGCTGAAAACTCACAAAACAGGAGAGAGAGTACATTCTTTGAGCCAGCAGTATTTAAATCTATGTAAGGCTGTTTTAGCACATACCCACTGTCTCCTTTCATACACTTCCTTCCTGGATTCCTCCTGATTGCATGGAGGATGTTAAATTTACTTTACATTAAAGATAAAGGCTTTATTCTGAACAGAACGTGAGAAGATGGGAAAAGACAGAAGAAAGATCATTAAATATTGTGTTTACCATGTTAAAGAAGAAACAAAACCCTGCCTTCATGTGCAACATTATCTTATCAGACACTCCAGGCTATTTTCAATTCTATATCCTAATGCTATGTCTTGTTGTAACTCTGTAATGTTGTTTTCATAATCTTCAGAGAATGAATGCTCACAATTTTATTAAATGTGAAATCAAATCAAAGGCACCTTTCTTCTTTTTTAAATTCCTTTATGGATAGCTGTCAATGTACTTGTACAACAAAGATAATTCCCTGTTTAAATAGACATCTGGGGTGAATTTGGCTATATTGCCCAGTATTTCTGTGTTGCAGAAAGTTCTGAAAAGCAGCAAATGCATTATGTTACAAACATCAAAACTCGTGCTGCACCTTTTTTTTGTTTTCTGTTTCCCCATGGACAGGTATCCATATATTAAGTATCTGGTAAGGTCAGCTCCAAACAAACTGTCTTCTAATTCTTTATGAGGCTTTCACACACCATAGAAATCTAAGGGAGTGACATACCACAATAGTATAGGGTTTTTTTTTTGGGAGGAGGGGTAGGAAGTCATTGAGGAGCTTATGGGTCCTCAAAAGTGTACAAGGCAGAGTGGCACGTTAGGGGTAGATGTTGGATAAGCTTGTTCCCAGAGCAGGAAGGAAAAGAAGTAGAAGATATGAATTTGGAAGTTAGCTCACCTTGTGGAAATTATAGAAACCAAAAACATAGAGTTCACTTTTCAGGTTTTTTTATGATACTTTTTTTAAGAATGAATACAGATGGAAGAAAGTTGACATTTGGTTCCACATCAGAAAATCTGGGCCTTGCTGCAGAGGTTAAGTATAAGACATGCTTCTACAGAATCTCTGAATTTCACAGTACGATGTGAAGGGGTTTGTGTGACTACTGAGGTTTATTCAGCGGAGTGGAAGGGTCACTGCTTAGAGGTAATATGACCAGCCTTCTCTAGAGTATAATGTCTGTGTCGGACACTATACTTTAAAATTTATATGGATCAGTCTGGGAGAACCAAGAAAAGAACCACAAAAGAATGACCAGAGATCTAGAAAATATAATTTTTATAGACGTTAGAATGCATTCTATTGAACTGAGTGTATTTCTAATTTAGAGAAAAGGAAGAAACAACCATCAAATATGCAAGAAGGAAATAAACTATTTAGTACAGTGGACTGGAGAAGAATTACACTGTGAAAAGGAAATTTAGGCTAGACATTGTGCATAAAAGCGTTATACAGGTAAGGAAAGTTAGACCTGGAATGGACTAGAAAAATTTCTGTCCTTGAACACTTTCATATCTTAATCTTGTTTTATGGCAAAGCTGTGTGAACATGCATACTGTGATCATTTTACGTGGCTGGAAGTCTCTTATCTGCATATAGTTAATGTAGAATTCATCTCCTGTAGCAGTAGACATTGCACTATTGAAGCTGATTTATCTTGAATGAAGGTAAACTCTTAATTTGAAACAAACACTTAATAAGCTGTGCTGTAGTGTTTTTAAAAAGCCAAGGTTCACTAGCACAAAAGTCTACATTTTGTCAAAGGAATTCCGTTAGTATTTTGCATGAATCTTAGACTTTGCCTACTAACATCTGGAAATGCACAAGCTATGAAATTCATGCCAATGTCTCTCACTGATCAACCATCAATGTGCACTGTCTGCGTAAATTCTAAGCAGACAGATTTCAAATACGCGTTAATATATTCTAGAAACTGCTTTTGGAAATATCTGTGCTGTGACAGGAAAAAAGTAAATGACAAAGGCACTGAAGAAGATTCAGCTGTTACTTCTGCTATAATTTGAACTTAAATGAGCGACGTGAAGCGATTCAGAGAATTTGCTCTTCTCGTGCTGCAGTGTGTGTGTGCAGTCTGAAATTCTGCAAAGAGTATTCTAAAGATACCAGAGAGTAGCTCAGAATTTACATCAAAGTCAGTAGGCAGCAGGCCAGGCTGGTCTATGTGTAGCCTGTGGTAGGTCATTGGTAGCTTTGTTGTCATGATACCACCCTTTTATTAAAATGTAGTTGTGTATGAATATGGATTCTGTCAGCCAGCTATGGCCTGTTACAAACATCTCCATCTTTGAGAATACTGCAGAAGATAAAAATCGTTTCCTTTGTTTAACTTCCAAGTGTCTTATCAGCACAAGGGAACAGTTTCTCTTCAGCAGCAGCTTTGTAAGAATTCTTTTAAAAAGAATCCTCCCAGAGCCATTTCTCTTTCATGGAAATGTTGATACCAGCAGGTTCAGAAAGTACTTTCCCCAGTATGGAATCTAAAACACAACAGGAGAGATCTTGTTACTCTTTTATGTAAAAGAGCCACAAAGAATAAAGTTCATTACTCAGGGATGTAAGCCATCTCTCAAAAAACATTCATTCCTAGATCCTTCATAAGTATAGATATTATTCACAGTGAATCCTTTCCTTGTTATGTGTTTCAGGTCTGCTCTGTCTGGTTTATCTGACCTGTGCCGATAAATTCTGAGTTGCACTAGCAACTGGAACGTATATTTTCCATACCACAAGGCACAGGAAAACTAACATCCACCCATTGAGTGTTCCCTGTTCCCACCAACTAAAATTCTTAAAACATAATCCTAATGACATGTCAGAATTCATAGTCTTTTTTTAAGAAAAAATAATATGAAAGGAAACACTGGCAGCTTATTTGTAAAGTAGCATTTAAACACCCTATGTCCTTATGTGCTCTTCCAGATATTAAACAAGTTCTACAGTAAATGAGGGAGTCAAGCTTAGAACTGATATTCTGTATTGCATTATTGTTTTTAAGTCATTTCCTGTACTGGAGCTATACTGTAATTCCCTACCCTATTACCCACTTGTGAATTTGTCCATAAATTAATGTAATCAAAGAAATAAATATGTGTAGGTGAGCTTGTTTGTGGCAAACTAAGTAGAGTGCTTTCAAAGATAAGTTAAAAATTCAGGTAACTTTTGATTCTGGCCAGAAATATGACTAAAAGATAAGAGAATTTCCTTTTGAATTGTTTTTCATTGCTAAAGCTGAAAGAAAGAAGGTTCTTTCTACATCAGAAAGTGAAAAATGTGATATCTGGAAAGAGGTTATGTTTAAAAATAGACATGAGACCTTAAGGAAAGGGGATTGCTTGCTCTGTAACCTAGAAACTGAAATCCCTAAAGAAGTATCCACTACAGCAAGACCTGAAAAGAAAGAGAATTTTAAAAATTCAGTGAAATAAGGAGAATAAATCTCAAAAAAAAAAAGTCATTACAAATGAAGTGGTAATCACAGGTAGTGACTTTGGTCTATAGCTGTTACTCATGTGGTCCTTTGTAGTGAGGCATTCTGTTTGGAGATACTTTTTTCATAATTGAAAATAACTGTCTCTCTGAAAAATGTAGGAAACAGGATTTATAAATGTTTAACATACAACTAAATTGCTTGAGTACCAGAATTTCATGGTAAGAATTCTAACTGTATGGTTCTGGGGCTTTCTGTATTTTAGAATACAGGCCATCTTGCTACCGTTCTTTATTTAAAATGTTACAGAGGGCATAAGATTTTAGTTAGCAATGTAAAAATCAGATCATCCCTTCTAGTAATGCCAAAGGGAGCTTGGTATGTAGAATTTGTCAGTAAGATTTGGCTGGTGCATCTGGCACTTTCAAGGATGTACAGCAGTGTAACGAAGTGAAGAAACCCTCCTTTCCCTTGCACAGCATGTGTAGTGGCCAACTCAAACTTGCAATCTGTGCACTCGCCTCTGAGTGAGTGAAGGCTGTTGACAGATGATGCTGAGAAAGTAAAAGTGTTTAGTGCCTCTTTTTTTGCATCAACCTTTACTAAAAAGTAAACTGAACAGAAGAAAGTAGAGGAGGGAAAAAACAACAAGAAAACCTTTCAATCTTGATCAAGGAAAGAACAGAAAACAGAGGGTACTTAACTGCTTTTAAATCAGATGAGCCTGATGAACTTCACCTATGGATACTCTAGATCTGCTGTTGTGGGTTTTGAGAACAAGTGGAGGATTGGCAAAAGATTAGAAAAGTGAAAAATACATATGTGATGCCTGCCTCTAAATAGGGGAAAAAGGACGAAGTGAGCGGTGATGTACTGCTCAGTTTAATTTCAGGCTGTACAGTTCAGGAAAGGACTGGGCTATTGGATTAAAAGCAAACCTGAAGGGAGAGACCTACCTCGTAAAGACACAAAGGACTTACAAGAGATTTGTTTCAAGCCCTCTTCTTCTAAGGCTTCTCTGTCTAAAGAGTTACATTGTTCCAGGCGATAATAGTAACAACAAAAAAACCTTGGAGTAGAAACTGGAAATAATTTTCCAGATGGCATGCTCTCTTTAATGAAAAGCAAGACAGTCTGACCTAAAGAGTCTAATTTTGGCTTGGCGCCACTTCACATCAACACTAGAGGTCTTTACAGGCAGGTAGAATAAACATCTATCTGGAACAATACAGATATAGTTAATCCTGTGCTGGGGCAGGGAAAGGGCCGACAAGACTCCTTGATATCTTTTCCAACTCTCTTTTTAGTGGTGCTGTGCTAAAATAGGCCTTAAGTTCCTTCAAAAGTATATTGATTTAGTATAAATTTCAGATATGGAACACACACAGTAGGTTGAACAATAACATCTCATAGACAAAGGATTAATTGTTCATATTCATTAGCAAATGTAATTTTAAATACATTTGAAATTATGGATCAGTGTTACAAAATGTCCATACATGTGCTGAATATGCAATTTCATGATGAATAAATGTTCTAAGTAACTCTGCTGTGCTGCTAAAACAAGACATTATTGCAAGTCTTTATTTACAGTTAAGCAGTATTCCAGCTGACTTGCATTCAGCAACCAAATTACAGGAAGGAGGTAACAGCTGAACCTGTATGGGTGGTCTTTAATAGGAAGTGAAGAAGTGACTTAGGCAGATCAAAAATTAATCTTACAGTAGCTGGCATCATTGTTGTCAATACGGTTTTCTGGAAAGCCTTTAGTATTAGTTCTTTTTCTCTGTTAGTCCAATACATGGAATTACTTTGAAATGAACTTTATATTTTCTGTAAGTTTCTAGTACTCATGCTGACAATGTGTTAGGACCAAGTGAAATAGCTCCAGAGAGAGTCAATAATTAGTATGGTTCAGTCCATACGTAGGATGGTCTATAAATGTATAGCTATTTCTAAAAATTCTTTTGATGTTTTGATTACTCGATGACTAAGACCTTCTTCATAACACATAGTAATTGGGGTAAGTTTTGTTTCCATTGAGAAAATATATCTCTTCTGCTTATTGAAATTGGTGCTCTGATTTGAAGAATGTTGTGGTATGTTTTACCTGATCACGGCTATTTGTATGGCTGGACTTTCACAATGAAATATTTGTGAAGATTCAGTTAGAACCAAAAGCCTTTTTTGTTTGTTCTTTTCCAAATATATTCCTTAATATCTTTTTTTCCTCTAATAAGTTTATTTAATTTCTGTAATGGTTAAGAGTCGGGAAACTACTTGGACTTATAATTTAATGTACTGAGCAGAAGTAGGAATATGATGCAGCTGAGTTTTAGACATTGAACTTTGATTCCCTTACATTTTCACTCCTCCTTGCATGCAAATATGCTGTAGTTAACCTACAACTACAATAATGTTCTCTACTACCACATCTTTTCCTAAAAACCACAATATATACTTCATGTTGTGCAAGATTTCTAAATAGTTTAACTTCCTTTTTCTATGTCAAGATGTTTATTGTCAGTACAAACTTATGAAACCGGGTCATATAATTATGTAGCTTTACCTTTCCTAGCAAGAAGGGCTCTAGGAATTTATTTTAGCAATCCAGAAAGGGTTTTGTTCTCATGGGTTTTTGCTGGGCCTTTTGTTTAGCTTTGATTCCACCAAGAAATAGTCAATGAAGATAAAAATCAAGAAATTAAAATTGTGCTGTTTACATGAACTGACGGCACAACTCTGTGCCACAGTAATGGAGCAATTCCTCAGGTCTAGTTTTCCTGGTACGGGATAAGAAAACTTTTGGACTATGTTGAACTTTACAGATCAGAAAATGCATTTTTAAAAAGCAAAACAAAACAAAAACCCCAAAACAACACGTACAACACAATACCTTTCAGGTATTTTTGGCACTGAGAGTTCAATTACCAACAGGTGCAATCCATGCTACCAAACTAGCTCCATTTCTCTTGAATAGGTTGCCAGGTGAATGCCTATTTCTTTCAGCGGATACAACTGCAGGGTAAGGAAACACCGCAGCTGATTCTGGTTGTTTGCCAGAGTTGTAGCTGTTCAAACTTGCACATTGGTTATCCTGCATTTCCACAAAATGCAACTGCAGGGCACAAAAAATAGATATCCATATTAAAAGAGGTACTGCTTTCTACTATTTTTTCCTGAACTTCAGCACACTTACATTTGCTTTCCTTGTTGAATTAAGCATGGGGTAAGTGTAGAACCTTTGTCAAAAACAACCCATCTCCATAGGTCAATATAAATAAATAAATGCAGGCAAACAGAAGATCCTAATTTTTATGTCAAGGTAGCAGAAGACTGGATTCAGGTTCTGTTTAAATGACGTTTATCCAATAATGAAGACCAGGCAGAATGATGTATGTGCTTCAGTGTGTCTGTGCTGAAATAGGTTTATAAACAAGCACCTGCCATAAATCACAAAAACGGCTTTGTCAAAAGTAACTAAGGACCAGATGCATCTTTATAATTACCTGTGACACCCTTTGTCCTGCTTTCATATCCTCTGTTCCTCACTTACATAATCTGTTTTATTTTACTTGTGGTTTCAATGATTTGCATTCTATTTTGAAACATGGGCTTACGTCTGGGAAGCTTCTCAAGAAAGTCTCTAACAATTGCATTAGAGACAGTAAAATGTGTGAGGTTCAGTGGCTAAATGCTACAAATAATTTATTCAGGAGAGAAGATGAAACTACTCACTAGTACTTTCACAAGAACTTTGACAAATATTTTCCCAGTTTAAGTGTTTTTATTTGCTTGGTTTCTGGAGTTTGTTCACCAGGTAGGGGAAACTTCATACTTGTTTTCCTTGGCTACATCTCATATTCATATTCCGTGTTATGATGATGATCTTGACTCATAAAGTTAATTTTCATCTGTAACCAATAACAAATGATAGCACCTGGGAAGATTTTTGTTCTTTGCGTTTCCTTTTGAGTTAATATTGCAATCTGAGACTGTTTGTGGTTCCACCTAAACAGTTATTTCTGGTTTAACTTAAAGAGGGCTAGAATATGAGTTTTGTCTCCCTCTTAGTCTTTGCTAATTTTTCTACCTTATTGTGTTATCAGGCATCTAGAAATAGCATTAATGCAAACAATGTCAGGCTTAAAGCAGGCATCATGCAGGAAAAGAGATTAAAAGAAAAGGAATATAAAAGCTTGAAGGTAAAAGCTGATTGAATTTGACTTTTTAAAACGTTCTTGTATTTCCTACTGTGGCTACCACACTTAGCTGATGCACAATCACAGTAATGTGTTCCTTCATATTGGTTTACAAAAGAGCTTTGCAGTAATCATGGAACAGAAAGCACAGAGCTAGACAATAAATGCCTCTGCTCTTATGTCAGCCCATTTAATTTCCCTTTCAAATCCAATTGTTCACCTGCTGTGCTTATTAAATATTAGCATACTGTCTGTATTTGAATACATTGTCTGCGCCACTTTGGCACTCTGTACCTATTGCTTTGCCATTACTGATGCAAGTGGCCTCTGAGGATCATAGTAAGAATATGGATATATGGTCTTTTACTTACCCTACTGCCCACAGTTATTTTCTGTTTCTCTCTCTCTCTCTCTCTCTTTTTTTTTTTTTTTACTGCCATGGTCTGCACCAGGCCATTTAATCTGGTGGGCTTATGTTTTAACTATAGGTTCACCCTATACCACCCATCATATATTAAAACATGTTTTTAATAAATTTCTAACTTCTGGTCACCTTAAGAGTCTACCTCCACATAGAGTGATTCATTATCCTCTCTGACCCTCCTTGAGTGATTACGTATTATATGATGATGAGGTTATGGCTATTTGATTCTTCCTCTTCACAACAGGAATGAAAGAATCTTGAATACTGATAATTATAAACATGTTCACATGTAAATTAACAATGTCACTGCCATGAAAGAGGCTGACCAAAACCTGTATCTCATCTGTAATGAAAGTAGTACTCACACAGACAGAGACTTCACGTGACGGATTATTCCTGCCCAGTATTTCTTTCTGTTAAAAAAATTGTCTTGGTTCCCTAAAAGATAATTTATCTCTAGTGAATCTACATGAGACCCCCCTCAAACAAGGCACACAGGGAAGAAATCAAGCACTTTCTTCTGCACATTCAGATTACTTGGGACAGAGCCCAAACAGGTACAGTTAGTAGCAAAGAGCCATGGCCATGGTCTGGCCAGGGTAGAAGGATTCATCCCAGCTGTGATTGTGAGCCCACCTTTACAAATCCAGTACAGGGAAAAAACTGCTTAGTTCCCTGCCTTTTGTGCAAAATCCTGTCAGATGCCTCCCTACCAATAGCAAAATACTGTCTTTTTAATTTCACTCTAAAAAAATCATCTTTAAGTGCAGAAGGTAAGACAAGCTAGCAGTTCATCCAATCAACAATCAGTATTAATTCATTTTCAGGGTGGGCCTCTTGCTGGTATAGTAAAACCACAAGGACTAGAAGCCCTTTTGTTTCCATCCTTCCTGAATTAATGTTCATTTGGAATTGACCTTAACTGAGTGTCTATCATAGAGACACATCCAAAGCTTAAAGTTACATTGCATTACCTTCTCCTCGCCTCAAAATTTCAATGAGGGAATGCAGGATGGGAATAAGTTAGTGAAACGAATGCTGCCTTACTATTAGCCACAACTCATCCTTGAGTGCATCTGAGAAATAATATTAACATGTAATTTTAAAGGTTGTACACTGAGTAGCATTCCATTTTGATTTTGGCTTATTCACATGAAGCTTTTTTTTAAAATTTGCATATGCTCCTATTTACAGTTATGAAATCTCACTACAACTATCCAATTTAACATGCAGCATGCATACCCTGAACTTTTATTTCCACCACAATGAAATAACATGATGATCTCACTCTTAACTGCTATTTAGAGCAAGAGATAAGCTGCTTGGTGAAAGAACCTCTATTGTCTTTCCCCAGGATCGATAGTACTATATTTGGTGCTGATACCAGTCTTGTCACAACAGTTCCAGTGTTACACCAAAACTGCTCTAAAATAGTTTGCAGCACATTTATGTGACTAGGCATAAGCTGATATCTCCTGTGTGTCTTCGTATACCATGATGTGGTATACGTTATTCTGTGTAACTTTTTTGGCAAGAGAATAAGATTCCCTGGAAATATATTAAATTTTCTCACCATATAGATGAGACCATTCTGGTTTTAATCTAATTAAAACATAAATATGTCTCTTTTTTCCTAGAGATGTACATTGGATCTTTTGAGGTCTAGTGCAGCCAGATCATTGTAGCTGAGACATCTAGTATTATAGACTTAGGGATATGGGAAGTGTAGGTAAGCTGCTGCTTATGATTAACACATTCCTAAAGCAAATGTGTAAAATTACATTAAACAAGGTGGGGCATTCTTACGTTTAAGCATAATGTATTAGAAGACAGAGTGCTCTTTGCTACTCACAAGTGATGAATTCAACTAAAAATATCTGTGGAAATATGTTAGTATGCTTTATGCCTCTTTCTGTACTTTCCTTGGTTTCCTTTACTATGAAGTTAATCTATCCAAAGCACACTCATTCTATTCCTCAGTTGCCTCCCTGGGCTTGTTTCTCTTTCTTTGTTGTTAGTCTTTATGGTAAAGATTCAGCTTCTATTACGTGAATATAAGTACTTCTGATCACTACAATTTTATCCTGTATTTGTGACACCATAACTGAACGTGCAATATGGTCATGTTTCTTCATGTGGTTTCTTTAGACTATGTATTTCTGCTGTTTTAAAAGGAATTATTTTTCTTCTTTCTTGGAGATGAAGAACTCAGGATTCCTATCTTTAAAATATATATTCATTAGGGACATGACATAACAATATTGATGAAGTCATTCCAAGGCAACTGTCTGTGCATACAAAACTGTTTTCTCTTGTCTGATTCAAAATAAATGTTGATAAAATCATACTAAAGAAAATAGTTAATCTATACATATATTCTTAACTTTGCCTTTGTTATTCTGTGATTATCTGCATGTATTTATGCTAGCATTCATTGCAGTTTATTCCTGATAGTAAATCCAATCTATTTTTAGTAGATACTTAACAGAAATATAAATAATTTTGCAGTAACTGGTTTATGTGACAGTGCAGAAATCACATGCTTATGTAGATCTAGTGCACTTGCAAGCAATTTCTGTAGTGTTGCTAGGTGAACACTGTACAAAATTTTATGGAAAAGATAAAACATTTATCTGAGAGAGTTCTTTGTTGGTTGGTCTTTAAACACAAGGGTTATTGCAAAACAGATGACAGACTATTCCTGACCAAAAATACTGTTTGTTGCTAGAATTAAACCTTTAATGGACAGTAGAGAGGAGACTTTCCTTTTAATTAGCTCTTGCCTAGGAAAAAATATTGTGCTTAATCTTGTACTTAGTTAATGTACTTAATTTTGTACCATGTTTGGCAAATTCCTATCAAAGTTCAATACCATGCCTGTAGTAAATTATTTGTTTTGACTCTCTTATCCATATAGGTGTTCTCATAGCGTTGCATACATGTAACTCCTATAGCAAGGGTAGCATCTCGGTACAGTTTGTAGTTCTGCCAATTGTTAATGGAAGCATGGATACAGTGTTTTAATTTTGTACCTCAAAACTGTGCATGTGCCATACCTGAATAGGTTGTATGGAAATATGTGATGCAAAACTGGACTCATACACATAGAATAAATAAAAGAGAATATAATTTGCAAAATAGGCAAAATTCCAAACCAAATACCCAGACAACCTCTGGTATTCTTAGAGACCATATTTACATAGTAGATTTTTATAACACATAGGGGTTTTTTCATGGTTTTGCTGATGTTGCAGTGAGAGTTTCTGGTTTAGTATCTGTGTTCACCAGAAACATTTCTTGAAAGTTAATACCTTGACCAAACATTTATGAGGATTGGCAGAGATTTGGTAAACTGAACTTTGCAAGCTAAGTTATAAACTTACTACACTGTGTGCAAACACACAGGAGCCACGGGAGACTTGCAGCAACTGTACAAAAGGATAATGATAGTTGCAGTATTTTTATGGTATATGAAGAATGAAATAAAAAAGAAACAAAAGTATTTTTAGGATTATTATGTTCTTTTATACAATCTCTTGTATATACTGCATATTGCTGGGAGAGATCACTAGGATAATTCATAATATGGAATCCTCCTTTGTGTACCGGTTGCCAACAGCATCAAAATTCTCTGGAATAGACTGCTGTAGGTAAGAACTTGCAAGCAAAAAATTAGGGCAGATTGGTAAGTAACATTAGTTTTGCTGGTGAAGTTGGAGTCTACAAAGGAATTTTAATGATCACACTGACAGTTTTAAATACTCATAAATCTGAAAACAAATAATCCACATACAGTTTTTAGTAAATATTTCAGCCTCATTAAATATGCAAAGTAGTGGAGAAAGAAATTGACATAACAAATCTAACAGTGACCTGTAATCAGCACAATCCTATGAACTTCCTGACTTTTTTTGGAAAGGGAATACAGAGGTCACGTTATTCTCATAGTTGATGAGGTGAGAACTGTATTGGTCTTATGAAATATCTTATCTGGGGTACATGCTTTTAACGGAAGAGCATGTTTGTGCTAAGAGGGTATGATTTGTGAAATCAGGCATTGGTATTCTCTACCTGGAGAAACAGTTTATTCTTTAAACTCTTTCTGGCAAGAAAATATAGAGGTTTTGATTCATTTTATATACACACTACAAAGTCAAAATGTCTTAATAGGACAGAGGCTTTTCTTTGAGTGGCAGCTTTGTCAGTACAGACATCTGGATAGCATCACCTACATTCCAAAATCATTCATTTACAACTTTCTTTAATAAGGGTATATATGTTTGTGTATATATACACACATATATTTACATAGGACAACTAGTGTTTGTAAAAGGTCTGTCATCATCAAATCCATAGATTTCCTTTAAAAAAGCTTTAACTGCTCTTTGTGCCTGCACACCCTTGCACATATATATGCTCTGCTAGCTAATGATATTGTCATTCCCTTTAACCTTGTTCTATCTTACTTGAGGCAAGTAACCGGTACAAATTTTTCTTGAATTTTGCCTGAGCTGGCACCTCATTCACCTGACCCCAACTGAGCTCAGAACAAGAGAGACCAATGCAGAAGAGATCTGCAAAAGCCCGACAGATATTTTTTGCAAATTGTCAGGCTGGGCTTTGTTCTTTGTAACATCTTGTTCATGTGACAAGTTAGCAAAGGCAAGTTTTACAGAAAATGGGTTTGAAATAGTCAAGTTGGAAAATTTCAGTTTATGTCTTTCAATGTACATGCAGAATTCAGGACAATAATTTCTTCCACAGGAACATTATTTTGAATCCTGCACTACATAAGCTTTACTCTTACTTTAGTGGATATTTTCTGTGCATAGTGCTCTTAGACCCCAAGAAATTGTCTCCGTAGTTTAGCAGAGGCCACTAATATTTTCTTCAACCCATTCATATTAAATATTACTGTATTATGAGCAGAAGGTTTTACTATAACCCTAGCTTTTCCCCTTTGGTTTTTCACATTTTAAACAAACACAGATTGGTTTGGCTCTGGATTTTGTTACTGCTTGCATATTTTTAACTTCTATTTTAACTGTGTTTCAAAGCTTATTTTAAAGTGGGAAAGACTGCCAATTAAGAATTTTCTTATTGATCTTAAAGGAAGTAAAGGGTGTTTCTTTGCTAATTCAGTTGCAAGCCTTCCACTAGAATTTTCAAGTAGCCTTTAAGCCACTGTTAGCTGTTCACCTGTGAAGAAAGATTTCAAGTTTTGTCATGCAATTAGCGAGTGTTCAAAAGGCCACAGCATTCACAGGCTGAGCTCTGGCATGGAAGTCTCTGTACAGGCAATTCTCTTTCTTCTAAGCATACCTGCAAACAATCTGCCAAAGATAGAAGGACTCACAATAAAATTAGAGAGGAGATACAATAATAAAAATTCTACTTCTGCTTCAAGGGGAATAGTCAATGCTTTGAATTAGGAACTCACTTAAATACCTGAATAAGGGACTTAGTTTTAAAATACAGCCTTATTTTTATGGGACTGTTCCCAAGCATATATACACACATGCACACACAAACATTCATTTTGGTACTATTCTTTCAGCCTGTCCTGGTTTCAGCTGGGATAGAGGTAATTTTCTTCCTAGTAGCTGGTATAGTGCTGTGTTTTGGATTTAGTATGAGGATTATGTTGATAACACACTGATGTTTTAGTTGTTGCTAAGTAGTGCTTACACTAGTCAAGGACTTTTTGGCTTCTTGTGCCCTGCCAGCGAGAAGCTGGGAGGGGGCACAACCAGGACAGCTGACCCCCAACTGCCCAAAGGGATATCCCATACCATATGACATCATGCTCAGTATATAAAGCTGGGGGAAGAAGAAGGAAAAGGGGGACATTCAGAGTGATGGCATTTGTCTTCCCAAGTAACCATTATGCTTGATGGAGCCCAGCTTTCCTGGAGATTGCTGAACACCTGCCTGCCGATGGGAATTAGTGAATGAATTCCATGTTTTTCTTTGTTTGTATGCATGGCTTTTGTTTTACCTATTAAACTATTATACCCAGGAGTTTTCTCACTTTTACTCTTCTGATTCTCTCCTCTATCCCACCAGGGAGGAGTGAGTGAGCGGCTGGGTGGTGCTTAGTTGCCAGCTGGGGTTAAATCATAACATGTCCATTGACTTCTGCTAACTTACTGTTCCATGAAAAATACATTTGGAGACAAATGGGAGAAAATCTGGTGAACATTTTTATGGCTGTTAAATCCCTGAGCTTTGGTATTCTGGTAAAATACTGTCCCTAGTCATAAGCAAGCACTATCATAGGTTGCAGCAGAAACATTCTAGATGAGAAAAATTCCTGGCATATATATATTGTTTACTCAAGCATGAAAGTTGTCATGCTTTCAGGCATGAAAACAATAGATGGCTAAGGTTTCAAGCCTGTGTTCCATATCAAGAGCTTTTTTAAATACTCCTATCTATTTTGTTGTTATTGTTTCATGTTTTAAGACATTTTTTCATTAATACATGTTTATATAAAATTGGCCTACACACTTGGTACTGCAATATTTGGTTCAAAAAATGAGGCGGATCTGTTCTCAATTTGGGGATCTTCAAAAGAAGCATATTACATTCCTGATAGGCATCAGAACTCTGTGATTTACAATAAATTGGTCTCCTGTAAGAATCTCTTAATTAAGCTATTAAATTATCTTATATAACAGAGATACATATTAGAGAATTTGGTACTGTTTTCCAGGCTAGTGTATCTCTCAGGTGTACTCTAGTTATAACTTCCCTGTCCTCTGTTTTTTTCTTTAAGAGCCAGCTACATTCGTACACACACAGATATGTACATGCGCACACACCCACATATCCACATCCCCCTAAAATTTTGCTCACTATTCTGGAAACTATTTTCTTTCTAATTTTTTGTAAAGATGGAAAGGCATGATACATAAATAACACTTCTCTTTGAATTTTAAGAACTTAAGGCATTATATTTTCATAATTTGTAGATTTATAGAGTTGGTTATAATAAGGAAAACAACAACATAAGTAGACTTTGGGATCTGTTATGTCAAAAAAATGAATGGAGGGATTTGTATGAATAATTCCCTTTATCACTAATAGCCATTTTAATTTTATACCTCAAAGAGATAAAATGCATCTGTGAAGCTGAAGTATCTGTGATCTTCTAGTGAGTTACCTATATGCAAACTTACTAAATGATTTTTAATTCGTGCATCTCATCATTCAGTTATTTTAACAAGTCTGGTAGCTAATTTTCCTAAAGTTCTGCTGCTGATATTTATCTCTCCCTTCAGTAAAGTGCAGTTCATTGACACCAGCATCCCGAATCCTATTTATTATAAATAGCTGCAAATCAAGATTAATTCCCCTGGTAACCTGCAATTTAATTTTGTTGTTTGAATATGAATGCATTCATTTTGCACCTGTGAAGAACCTAACTCTGATTAGGAACTCTTCATTGCACTTCTTCTGTGTTATGCTGAGGACTGAGATCATTTAACTATATTGCTGAGTCCGTATTATATTGAATAAAAACAACAGATGTTATAAATTTGACACAATCTTTTTAAACAGAGAATGATCAGATTAAAAATCCTCAGATCTCAAGAAAATTACCTATGTTGTCACTAAGCACTGTCTAGACTGATATTTCTTTATTTTCTGCTATAAACAGTAGAAATCTAGGAAGTAATCACAGTAGACATAAAAAAGAGAATTCACATCGTTCTTAATTTAAAGTTGCCACAAATTATTACAACTCGTGTCCCAGTTCTCTGCTTACAAAATAGAGAGTATATTCTCTCTACAGAAACTGCATTACATAGTTTGAGTGGCAAGATCACATGGGCTTGGCCTGACTATTTTAGCTGGGTTTGGGTTATGAAAAATGTGAGTATCCAGTGAGCTGCTCTGATCCAGGGAGGTGTGAAGGAAGCATGCCAAACTATCATGATTTATGTTTGGGAATGGAATGGCTCTGAATTTTCCCTTCAGCTGTTCATCTCCTGTTATAAAGATTTGCTTGATGATGATGATAAAAACCTCCTGTATTTGAACTGTAATGCATACTGGACAGGGGCTTATGCAAATTTCATTTTTTTTCTGTTGCTTCAGTTCAGAAATGAAGCTTCAAATCCTGTAAGGGCAAAGGGGCTAAGTTTTGTTCATCATTATGAGGTGATCTCCAGAGGTCCCTTCCAACCCCTACCATTCTGTGATTATCAAACAAAGCAGGGTATCAACTACTAATTATTAAAATTGATAGTAAAACATTTCAAAGTTGTAAGTTTATTTTGCAAGTTAATTCTTTGCCTTTACAACTATTGCTCCTTTCAATCCTTTTTGAAACCTGAAAGCACTTTACTTGCTTTTTGTTCATGTCTCAGTTTCATCTGCTAAAGGCCTTGAAGGCTCCATAAGCTAAAAGCCTAGGGTCAGTATTTTAGGGTGATAATGAGCCATCACCTATGGTCAAGCCAGACCTAATTTGACTACAAGCTCTCTTGAACATGTTTCTTCATCTTCAGAAATAAAGTGCAGTTTCTCTTTTTTAAAAGTGCCTTTTCTGAATAAATATAATATAGTATTTAGAGCAGTAGAGAGATGAGAAAGATAATCTAGATCACAAGACAAAGCTATTTTCTCTTTTTTCCCCTTTAAGTAATCAACCATGAAGACTTGACATTTCTAACATAGACATTGTATGTTACAGGTCTCATACTAAAAAAAAAAACCAACAAACAAAACCAACCAAACAGGCAAAAAACCTCCCATGAAATAAATAATGTAGTTCATAATTCAGGCTTCTGTCTGCAAAGTAGACAGATAACATTACAAGGTGTACATGCAGATCATCTTTTTCAAGGTTAGCTTCAGAAACATGAGGACAAGGGATATAATTAAGACATACTTAAACTGAGAAAAATATGACTTCAGTAAATTTTCTTATTTTCATACTGATGGTTGTACAGTTCAGAGTCTAAAACAACAATGTAGTATTTAGATTATGTCTGTTCTGCCTTTTAAACTCTCCCTCTTTCCTTCCAGACCATGGTTAAGCAACTAAAGTCTTTTTGTTCTTTCCCAGTTGGAAATGAAAATGAGAGCCTCGGCTCCAGTAGGCCCAACATTGCTTAAGCACAGATATAGTTAGTAAACTTCTTTTCATTTCTTAAAGATGTCATTATGACATGAAAAATTACCTGTTTTCTGTCATTTCCTCAGCGATAAAAATGCAGATCCCTTTATTAATGTACCCGCTCACCAGGGAGCTTGAGCATCACAAGAAAGGTCTAATTAAGGTCCAGCAGTCTGTTTCTTGAATGTCCATGTCAGGCCTGCCTGGTGGCACAGTGCAACATTTGGTTTGGTGAGTTCAGAATCTAGCAAGTATGGATAAAGGAACAACATAATTCCAGACTGTAGATCATATTATTAAGAAATCAGAGGGAAAGGGGATGCAAAAAGTTGCATTCTTTGAGCAACATTAGGCCATAGGAAAAAAGCAGATTTGTTGACTAAGAAACCAGAATGAAATTCATCAGGGATGACCCTCCTCTACTGGGTTGGACTTTTTTGCAACACTGCTTCCACAGGGGTCATAAATCAAAAGGAGTACATCTACGATTGAGTCTAACAAGAAGAATTTTCGAAAATGATGGATTACATAGCTGCTTAGCATCCCACCTTTGGTTCAGGACTTTCACGTCTTTCTCTGCCTTTTTTTGACAGCAGCACGACGTGAAGTCTTAGAAATAAAGTGTTCTGTGTAAAACTGTTTTATATCAAATCAAAGCCCCTTATTCCTGATTCTTGCTCTTAGGATGAGTTAAGGAGCCAATCTACCAAGCAAGTCACTGTCGCATTTAATTACATACAGACATGCAGACATATATGCACACATACACACAACTTGCAAGATTCAGA
The DNA here is from genome assembly GCA_031468815.1 of Morus bassanus. Taxonomy (NCBI): domain Eukaryota; kingdom Metazoa; phylum Chordata; class Aves; order Suliformes; family Sulidae; genus Morus; species Morus bassanus. Next base: position 33,840,773 of record CM062574.1, on the reverse strand, counting down.
TTTGTGTTCTGCTGCTGACAATGAGAGATGATATTTGTCATTCTGTGTGTCATCTGGGGCTAGATAAGACAAGCAGGTAGTCTAGAAATGACAACTGAATCCAAATATAGAAGATACCTATCTCTGTGCTTTTGGTTCCCCTACACATTTTGCATATACAACATATTTTTTTCTCTTTGTGTATACGTCCATCCGTGAATGCATAGGGGACTGGCAAAGGTGTATGAATTTGAGAAGTTCTAATTTTTAAACTATTGTGTCAAGTTTTTCTTCTTGCTTAATCTTTAAATCTTTAGACATATCTTATGCTTTTAAAGTCTTTTACTAATATATTAACATAAGAATATTAACTTAATTAACATAAGTAACACCTTTTTCACTATTATTAGTATTACTAGTATTCGTATTATAATAGTGGCTACAAGTCCTGCTTAGTAACCAAGGTATCATTAGGCTAGGTGTACTACAAACTCAGAAGATAGTCTGATTCAAACCTATTCAAAAGAAGAAATTTTCATTTCTGGAAAATAATAACCAATTATTTCTGTCATATATCCTAATATATCTTAGACCTCTACTGATCCTTGTTGAAGCTTGAGCTGTGTTGATAAAATATATTTCATAAGGTACAAAATACAGGTTTGTTTTTCTTTCCTAGCAAGATAAATGCAACAGTTCTCAGTCGGACGGCTTGAAGAAACTTGAGGTACCTCAGAAAAACAATACATTTAAGTACAGATGAATAGACCTGTAAGAAATATTGGGTTTAGCTACTTTAAATTTCTCCTTTTCTAATACCTCCATATTCTGATCTAATTAATTAATCCTAAACAGAAAGATTGTTGTTTGGCTATTTCCTAGTGCAGACTTCAGTACCGACTTGCTGTATCCATATCATGCCACTGACGCAAGGTGCAATTATCCATTAGTGGTCTTATATGTAAAAGTTATTTTGACTTCCTAAATGGAAACTCCCTGAAATTGCCAGAAATTTTCTCACTCCATACCAGGACTACTGCTATTGGTGTGGGTGTGCCCAAACCAAGCTGTAAGGATCTCTGTTCCAAACAGTTGTTGCATATGGCCAACAAGGAACTAAAAATAACATCTTTTTGTGGAGAAGCAATGCAAAGGGGAGGAGAGGAAAAAAAAAAAAAGAAAATTAACTAAATAAATACAAAAAGTTTTTTGTGGTATTCACCCAGCTCTGTGCTTGGAAGCCTTAAACCAAATTAAAGGATTACCTTGAATTGGCTTAACGTAAGACCTAGATTAATATCTAGCTGACACTGTAGCTGAACCAGGCAAAACATTCCTGGCATAGCATATTTTAGCAAAACTGTGCTTTATGGTGTATAGTTAATTCCAGCTGTACCCTCCAGCCTTCCAAGAGGTCTGTAAAGAAGCAATAAACGTAGCTACCGGGTTTTTCTGCCTGCAGGATAATATTCAAAGCATACCCTTTTGTAGCTCTAACTTGGATATCTAGACCAACAGACCTTTGTATTGTAGACATCAGGTAACTAAGAGCTTCCTAACAATTCTATCACTCAAACACTTAGGACTTTTTAACCCTTTCTCAAGAAAATATTGGTTTCTTTTTAAAGTAGCTTCAAAGGAATAAGTAATTTGTAACATTCAAATGGACAAGCTCATCCTTTCCAGAGCATATAAGAGTTTCCTATTGACTTTTCTTCCTTTTGATTCGACAAAAAGGGTCAGTCTTTTCTTCTTTGTCTTTGAAAGAGACCAGCACAGATTGCAGGGGAACCATACTGTCTACATTTTGCCCAATGGGATTACAGCAAATAAAAGACACTTACTAAGCCCAGCTTAGCATTCTTATAGCAAGCTTTTTCACAGTGTTAAAGCCCTTGGATCCATTTTCTGGCTCAAAGCAGAACCCCAAGAAGCTACTTGTTTGTTCTGTGTGCTAGAAGCTATGTGCATATTATGAGAGAGAAAAAAATCATGAGATGTTATGCTACAAAGGAACATAAGGAACTCTCTCTCTGTTATTTTGTTTTGCTGCTTCCCCAGGACATGGAAAATTAGTATTCATAGATAATATTGAGTGGACAGAAGTAACAATGTTTTTAAAAAGAAGAAGCTCAAAACATGCCAAAGTGTGTTTTACTCTGCAAAAAACCCCATGTTTTTCATGTTACCCAGAAACTATTTGATGTGAGATATAGGTATCAAAACATAAGAGCCCTGAATGACCCTTTCCTAGGTTATGGTCCTACCTGATAAAAAGGACTACACAGTCATACTCTTTCTCATATTTTCCCCCCTTTTCCCAAAGTATCTTTCATTCCAGCTTGCTCAGCAACAGGAGTGAAAAGAAACTGTGGTAGTTGGGGTTTTTTTAATATATATATTTTTTTTTTTCTTTTGTACTACCTTAGTGTACTTTAGTATAAAAATTCAGTGTATACTTCTTTGGACTTGGAATACATGTATAAATTGAGTCCTTCCAAGTTACATTAATTGAAACAATATTTTCTCCTCAGGGTAATATATAAGCTACTCTATACAATGCATAAAGAAATGCACATACTTTTGTGTATTTGAGCAAGCATATACATGTGATAGAATGAACAGTGGCATATTTCTAACCATAACAGATCTATGCTAAAATATGCTTATTCTTAAATTAGTCTATTGTAATTGCTTGAAGACATACAGAAAACTGTTTCAATTACTAATGCCATCTCTTACTCTTTTTTTGTTCAGTAGTCATTAATAAAAAGGAGTGAACCGTAAAATAAATGGTTTTTTTAATTTCCTAACTAGCCCTGCTTAGTAGGTAAATAAAAACAAGCTGGCGCAGAAAACCACTTTAAGTAATTCTTTTTGGAAATGCATTACTACAAATGACCAAAGATCAGTTTCTGAAACCAAAAGTATTTTAGCTTCAACCTACCTATAAAAGACTAGGAACAAGTGCCTGCTTTTACAGATTTTCTGATGACATACATTTCCTTTTCCAGTAAGGAATATGAGATTAAATTAATACTTAGAATCTCAGGACTGTGAATAATATGTTTTCAAGTAGGAGGGAATATTTATTTGGATTTTTTTCAGATACAAAATGGTGGATACCTAAAGGTTTGTAAAATTGAGGTGTTGGACTGGTGACTAGAATTTACTTGGTGTATAGCAAATGCTTGTTACTTTTCAAGGCTGAATTATATATTCTAGATTGAACTATTGTACAAGATCATTGGCACAAATATATTCTGTGGGTTTGGCATAAGAATTTATGTTCGTGCCTTGCTGCACTTGATTTCCATCAGAGAAACTGGGAAATTGCTCTAAATGCTTAAAAGCAAACCATAGCAAGAACAAAGTAAAATCTTCATTCCTTTAAGCCTCCTCTGAGGAATGAAAACGTTCTTATGAAAGAAAGACTTGAAGCACCTGCTCATTTAGCCCTTCCATTTTAAATTGCATTTGATGCTGTAGTTTCCAATAGTTATCTTGATAGTCCAAATAATCACTCAGATTAAAAAGATAATGATAGCAACAGTAACTAATGCAAAACTGATAATGTACGTAATGGAATAATTAGGGATTAACAGACGATCCCTTAATATTTGCAGTCTAATCCTGTAAGAGCATGCCAAACTCACACTTTATCTCCGTTTTCCTGATATCACTCATTTTTACCCTTAGGCCTCCATCTTCATTTATTTCCTACAGTTCTACTCCATTAAGTAGATCATCCTGAAATAGCCAGTCCCATTTGTCAGTCTTTTGTTCTGGTCCCCAAGCTGTCTGGTACCAGGGTAATATATTCTCATGCCCTTCTTCTTTTGTGTCTTCAATGAAGTTTATCATTCAGTATCTTACATTAGGTCCAGAATCAGATGTATAATTAAATAGTAAAATGTAACTAGTTCTGAGCACTGAGTTAGACTACTTGTTTGATCTTCCTTTCTGGACCAGGTTGAGAGTTGTACTCATCACAGTCAGACTCTTGCTTACAGAAGTTTCTCATTTGTCTTTTGTAGCATATTACATATTTTTTCACAGGCTGATATAGGAAGGATTAGACCTAATAAGGGGCCTAAGCACTGCAATGTTTAGTATAAAACTTTCAGGCTCCCAATAAAATTTAATCCAGGAATTCTAGGATTCTGGGAACACTGAGATTAGGTTTTATTTTGAGAACAAAGCTGGGAAGAGAACTGGAGAAGTGGGAAGTTGCTGCTTTTTCCCCTCTGAAATGCAGCCAGAGGAAGCATTGCTGCTGCCGTGTTTTTGTACAATAACTCATCAGCTGAGCACTTCCCCAGGATGGGTGGAATTTAATTAGCACTTGTCTTTGAGGAGAATCACAGTCAGTTCTTCTCCTGTAGCAGGACTTTTAACCTCCAGCTGATTCCAGACTCTGGGGAAAGCAGTTGTTCTGACTAATCCTTCTGGTGTCTCAGGAAAAGTTCATGGAGAGCTTGTGAGAGACCTTCAATTTATTGCCCAGTAATCTCCGAGCAGGAGAAAGTGCCAGGTTCTGCTCCCTACTCAGTGGACTGTTCAGTGTGTTTTGGACACATGTAGTCATTAGCTAAAATATATAAATAATCATCTCAGAGGATAGGTACCCATGGTGGAAGTTTCCAAATCTCTAATTTTAGCTACCCTTTGGTAAGCTGCATTGTTTTATTTAGGATATAGATACTGGTCTATTAGAAGACAAATAGGTTTAGACTTTTTTGTTGCCGTTTAATTTGCCCTTTAGCCAACATGTTGCGGAGGTATGTACTGCTAATGAAACGCTTATGTGGAACTGTCTTTTCAAAAACCGCTCCCTAGGCGTTTTTGAGCTGGTACACTGAGGAGTAGTCTAGTATGACAGCAATAAATTTGCGCTATACTGCTTCACTGATCTACCCTTTGTAGAATACTTCTCTAGGGCTCTCTTAAAAGCCATCACACATGTTTCTGCATCCCCATTACATTCTGAATGATATGCCGCAAATCGGATATGCTGTAGCACATCCGATTAAAGAAGTCATTCAAAATGTGGAAATGTAAATGTGAACTCATTGTGTGAGTTTCTGGGAAAACTCTGACACACCTGAAACATATCATTCAATTACAATTACTTTATTAGTCACATTAGCTTTCATTTGAATTACTTCTGGAAAAGGAAAGGGGGAATAATTATTTGTTAATGTAGTCTCTTCTGTTTTCCTGAAGAATGAAGGGAGAGATTTCTATGGGGAAATTTTTTTTTTTATTTGACTCTGCATATACCTATAGTCAGACTATAAGTCATAGGAGTTATTCAACATAAGTATTTAGGTATATTAAAAATACAATTTCTCGGACTGTGTCAGTATTAGCAATAACAACTCCCAGGAGTGTGAACATAATGTTAATTACTGTAAATTCCTAGATCATTTATATAAATCAGAACTAACTTTTTGCATATTCATGGTGTGTTAGTGGTCTTCATGTGATTTTTCAAAATCATGCTAGCTGCTGAGAGCAAAACTCACAAGGAAACCTCTCAGAGCAAGCAGTATTCTCAAAGCATATTTCTTTACACAGTTTCTCCTTCAAAGAGGTATGAGTGCACAAGCAGAGTGGTTGCCAGGGGATGAGCTCCTGATTCTTTGAGTGCTACCATTGCCATCCCCCGAGACCTGCCTCCATTGCTCAGGGTCATGGAGATGCAAGTGAGTCCTACTGCTTCTGTGGTACCTGCTGTGGGAAGGAGCCTCCCTGTCCCAGAGCAGCGCTTGGGCCAAACTGCTGGCTTACATGAGAACACACCCGGTCAATTTGGCAGGCAGTACGCATTCTTTTCAAACAAAACATGTTCATTCAATCCAGCATTTATTTCCACAATTAAACAGCAGTTGCCTGGTTAGGTAATAATCCAAAAAAACCCCATGGTACTCTTTGGAAACTATTTCCAAATTAAAGAGGCATGTTCAGCACATAGTCCCTTAGCACCTTTGTAAAATACATTCTTTGATCTTAAAGTGAGTTAAGGATCATGGGCATTTTCAGGCTCCTGTTTTGAAATTGGTGATAAAAATGGTATGTCATCAGACATTTATCAAAACATTTTAAATCCTTCCTTGAGGCCAGGATACAGACGCACAATTAATGTATCACAAGGGCAGAACACAAAGTCCCACAGATGGTTATGTGCTTTAATATAGGTCTCAATCTCCTAAGCTCCTCAGTTTCAGCTACATTTGCTAAGACTGCATTAGATGAGCAAGCTGTTGCTTCTTTTATCCCAGCTACTATCACTGCTGTTTTGTAGCCAGATTTTGCCAGTATCAGTTTAGTATTTCCTGGGAAAACAACACATTAAAGTATGATTGGTGTATCAATTAAGCAATATTGTATATAATACAGAATTTGCACTAGTTGTGCTCTCTCTCTTTTCTAATCATTATGCAAAATTTAAAATGCTAAAGGACTGTTGTCATTGCTTTGGTTTTACAATGGTGAAAGACATTAATCCTGCAACGATGATGAATGGTGCAGTCAATTTAGTTCATTCTAATTTAGACCAATTTAACTAAAATGAGAATTTGGAATATATAATACAGTTGTTAGTATAATATTTGCAAGAAGGAAATGGTTTACAGGTGTATTTACTCAGATGAGCATGACATACTGATGGCTGTAACATAGATCATAGTCTAATTCTGGCCAAGATAATATTTTAGTCTCAGATTAGATCATGAAAAAAGATTGATGAGGTTTATTGTTTCTGAAGGACAAAATGGCATCTGGTAGCAACCCACTGGTAAGAGAAAGTTCTTAAAAAATACTGAAGGGCTAGAAAAAGAATAGTAATGTGCATGAGTAAGGAAGGAACATTATCCATTTTAAAAGGAATGAAATCTCTCTTAATTATTTACCAAAACGGTCTGCAGTAGTTAAAATGCAGCTTGAAAATGGAAGCCAGGTGTGGAATGACATATATATGTGAATGCCATATATGCACTTAAGACTGTCAAACTATGAAATCACAAGGGCTGACAGGGAACAATTAAAAACATCTCAAAAATATTGAAAGTTTTAAAAAAGATATTAAAAATTATCAGTTTTCTACTAAGATACTGTCCACAATGCACAAAATAATAACTAAAACAGTAACTTCACAGAAAACATGGTAATACTGCTCCAGCAAATACCATATGTATCTAGGAGGTCATTGGCTTTTATGTCAGCTGAGGCAGAGAGCTTAAATGGGTCAAAATTTTTGTAAGTGGAACTAATTTTTTTGTCAGAAGGTTCTGTCAATCTTCAACTTATTGGTAGCTAATAGGTTATTCCAGCTATGACCCAAATTTGAACTTTTTTATTTCAGGGTTAAGAAAACCTGGAGATTGGGCTAGCTCTAGAGTTAGTGAACTATGTATGACAAGGAAGGATATTTCTGGCATGATGTCTTAGACTTACTTGTAAAAATGTCCTTGTAAAAAATAGGGCTGCTGTTCACATTACCATTTTTCTTTGTGCAATCTGGCCACGTAAATCTCCTGAAACAGAATGCTTTTCTGGATTGGATCCCAGAGCATAAAAGACACTAAGGGAACAGTAATAATCACAGTGATGCCTCACAGTAGTAGCGGAAACACTTCTATCAGCGGCAACAGGGTGAGTTGGGAAAAAATGAGATGTTATTAGTGCAATTGAGAGTATATATCATCACAGCCATCTTTTATTCCTTTCAGCCACATCACTGCAGAAGAAGACATATTTTTCACTCTCTAATAAAACCGGATTCACATCCTGGAGAGGGGGTAAGAGGAGGATACTCTTATAATGGAAAACCCAAATGCATCAGTGAAATATTGCTGATGTATTAGAAATAGATAATGGTTCAGATTAAAGCTCTCCTGAATTTCTTCGTTCGGCTAAGGTGGCTGCTTTCTTGTGCCCTTGAGAAACCTTGCAGTTTCCCAGAGCACAGCATTCTCTTAAAGATGAGAAGACCATGGTTGAAATACATGAGCAAAACTTTGGTTATATGTAGTAGCAACACACTATTACAGGTTTTCTAAATTCTCCATATTAGGTCTTATGGCCCTGAGTGCACTTACTAGCCCCTCCTTGGGCCTCCCCCTACCCCATGCCCATGGGCCCAGGAGACCAACTTCAGCTCAACCTGGAATGGTCAATCCCTGCCTGAGCAACACCGTAGGAGTGTCAGTCTCCCACCCCGCCTTCTAGATGGACCAGTGCCTGGCATGGTCTTCAGCCTGTCTCTTGCTGTATCTGCTGCTGCCCCTGACTGGGCTGGTGGGACCCTGGACCTGTTTCATTGCTTGCTGGGTCTGTGGCCGTTACTGTTCCCCTCTCTGCCTGTTGTGTTCAGACCCTGCAGGACTGTACCCAGTAGGTGAAAGCACAGCCTGCACTGGCTGCAGACTTGGCTCCTGGCTTGTCCCCCACTCATGGAACAGCCCCATTCTTGCTGTGCCATGATAATGTAGAACCCCAAAGGGCATTGTAGGCAAACTAGATTGCTTTTAAAAGATAGTATTATTAGAAGACTTTCTCTTTTCCCTTTTTCCTCCCTCTGTGTTGGCTTCAAAGGAAGCAAAAACATTCTGAACATTCTTGAATTCCCATCCTAAATAACTGCCTAACTTCTAGGTTGGGAGGAAGAAGGCTAATAGGCCCTGAGTGCTAAAGGATTACAATAATAATTAGAGTTAGCTATTGTTAATCTTTTGCCTTTTTTTGCCTTTCAGCAGGACATCCTGTAGTCTTTGAGGTATTTATTGTTTTAGCATTCCATACAGCGCACATAAAATGTGGAAACCAATACACATATAAGGTGTATGACTTAATAAAGTCATTGAAAAGAGCAGTTTCAAAACTGGGAATAGAAGTGCCCTGGTTCTGTCTTCTGAAAAGAAAATTCCATGAAAGAAGTTACAGTAGTTCTTGAAAATACCTTCTTCAAAAATTTTATGAAGAAAACTTTCCTTAGCAGGGAATGCACTGTTGCTGTTACTACAGCTGCCAATAGGTTAAAGAAACCAACAAGACATAAGCAAAACTTTAGATAATTTCCTTATTAATTCTGTCCTTCTGTTTCTCTCTTGTGTTCAGATCTTGTTTTCCCCTTGCTTTTGTACTGAATGACAAGGACATAAGAGCAAAGAAACAACACAACATGCAGGCTTATATGTTTGTTATTCAGTACAGTACAAAAGTACTGTGTTGCTTTGCTGAAGAATTACAAATTTCTGTATTCTCCATCTTCTAAGTGTTCTCAGAATAAATTAAGAAATAGGGGCAGCCTCTTCCTTGAAGTTTTGAATCTCAGTGTGGGATGATTAGCAGTACCATACTACAAATATAATCAAAAGTAAAGTTGAGGGTCTCAGCAAATTGACTACGTAATCCTCCCCAAATTCATTTAAGCAATGTGAGTACTGACAGGTTTAACTTGTAATTTGAAATTTCATGTGATTAAAATTTCTGGCTCTTTCTATGTGATGCTCACATATCCTTACAGGAGAAACCAATTTCCTAAATTCCAGTCTATACTTTCTTGCCTGACATGCTATGAAGAGAAGATTATTCCACTTTTTCTTAGCAAAAGCAGTTTACATATCTTAGTTCCTTCTTTTCTTATATTGATTGATCTCATGGTTTTTAATCTCCATAAGCAAAAATTTCTAGGCTGCTGATCACTTCTCATGACTCTCTTCTGAACTTGCCTTTTGATCCATGTCTTTAAATTACAGTGTCCCAGATCAACCACAGCACTCCAGCTGAAGTCTTACTGGTGCTGTCTGATGCACTTAGCTGCTTTTCATGTGATACTCCTCTCTTCACAACCTTGCTGAAATCACATTAAGATGTTCTTTTTGGATAAGATGGTGACAGCTTATAAGACAGCATCATTGAATGTATTACTGAACATTATGTCAAAGCATAGAAGAAATCAAAGTTACCTGCTTCAGGCATGGTTCCAGAAGCTACCGCTCCTGAATGGTATAATACTTGTCATGGTACCAGCAAAGAAATAAAGGTCTCTGTCCAATTTTCTTACCAATACTAATCCCATTCTTCTCCAACCTCTGCAGTCAAGCCCATTCAAATCCAATTCTCTTAAACCAATTGCAAGTCTCAGTGGTTATGCTACTATGTCCCTTTGCACCATTTGAAAAGTCACAGAGTTCTTTAAGCACTGTGTTAACTGGCTGTGTGCAGGTTTGCAGCAAAGGTCTACAGATTATTACTAAACACTTAAATGTTTCTGGTAAAAAAATCATTAGGTTTATAAGCATAAAAAACTGCCAGTGCTCAAAGAGCATGAGAACAAATGTCACACAGCTCCTTGGTAAGCTTCTGTTATGATAAAATCAAGGAGTTGGTCTTATTTCACTTTTAATATAAACTTGTCATCTAACGTGACAGCACAAATAGCTAGCAGTAAATGGTCAAAGAGAACAGCTCCCAGATGACTCATAGTATTTAGACAAACAGTTTGGCTGATTCTATAAGTAAAAAGGAAAACTACAGTTAAGTCACAGATAGTTTTGTAGACAAAAGCACTAGCAGAATTTAAAAAGAATCTAAATGGATTGTTCAACCGTTTCTACTCAGTGGGATCCACTGTATCAAAGAAAGGAATAGCCACCTTCATCTTTCAGAAATCTGATAATGGATATCACAAAAAAAAAAAAAAAGCAGCATCTTAAAAAAGTGTTTATGTAAAAGGCTGACCAAATCAATAAGAAGAATTTTGGAAAGACGAATTTAGAAAATGAATAATCACTTAGTAAGTTTGAGACAACATCTGGACCTATATGATGCTATCAACCCTACTGCGAAAGCATCCATAAAGCCTGCTGGATTTGGAGTTCTGAACAATGAAAATGAATGAAGAGGAACCTGGTAAACTGAGGAACAAGCTTTTTCCAATTAAGAAGCAGAGGTCTTTTTCTCTTTTGATCTGACCTTAAATAAGGCAAGGATTTGGCAAGGGAGATTTGCAAGTTGTTCTGGTGGAAAAAGTATGATAGTTTTTCATTCCCTTGTATCTCAAGAGCTAAATATAAGGTTGAAGGTGTTACTCAAGTTGCTAATTTATGTTAATTTAATAATTTAGTTTTACTTTTCTACTTACAATTACCCTGACTCACAGAGGTCTTCCATGTACAACTCCACCCTTCTACATGTAAGTCCTTGCTGCACTTTACTCACTAGCGTGTCCAGCTCTGTAAGCAGAGTTTGTACACTTTAACATGCTGGTTAAGCAATTAATAAAACCAGGGTTCTCTGACAGCCCTGTTTTACTGGCTTTAAATGACTGGAACAAAGAGTATTGAAAGCAAGATAGTGACCTCAAGCATAGCAGGAGCTAATGATAAAGTTGCTCTCATTTCAAGAAAGTAAAAAGATCAGATTATAAAAAGGGTTAAATCACAACTTTAGTATTGTTTTTGGTGGAATTTGCCAGTTTATACTTAAGTTCCTTTTCCATCTCTCTCCCCGTTCCCCCCACGCCCCCCAAATCTTTAACCTGATCTGCATCAGCAAAATGATGTGATGGTCTTTTGAACCTTTAAAATTATTATGTGACTGTCCTGCATGGGTGGTTGCTTCAGCATTAGCTGGAAGGGTGGATCCAATTCTCTCCACCCCTCATGTAGTTCTTGGTACTGTGGTAGGTTTGCTATGTAAATAAATAAAGCTGTGAAGCAGAATGGTATATCAGATAAATCTATCAAGTGTTATACCTGTTCTTAGATGCTCTATCTCTCTTTGAAGAATTAAACAGATTACTGAGAATCAAATAGATAAATTAAGTGGCTGTGTTATCTGTATCTGCATAAACTGTCCAGAGATCACCCAGTAGTTTAGTTGACTGTTGAATGTATGTGCTATATAGCTTGCAATCAAATTAATCTGCTTTGCTTTAACTTTGTTTTACTCCAAATAAATTCACATACAATTGCAAAGTCACCAAAATTCATATTCTTACTTAAAGCTACTAGAATACAATACCAGAAAACTTTGGATTTGTCAGAAATTTGCCTTTAAGGTACTGCAGAAAGAAGCTTGACTTCAATTCTTTCTTTTTTTTGTATTTAATTCATTAATGCCAGCATGAAAATGTGTATTTCTTTTCTTTCTGACATTCCTATAAAGAGCATACAACTCAGTATAAAATGTTTTATCATTTTTCTACATTTGTGCCTCCCAAATATTAACATACTAATGTGCAAGATACCGACATGCTAGTTCCAGGTCTGCTTTTCTTTCTCAGATACACAAAGAGCTGAAGTACTCAGAGTCTTAGTGAGTTTAAATCAACATAGCTCCACTGCTTTTAATGAAGTTATGCTAATTTACACTAGCAGAGGATGTACTAAATCTCTCAAGAGCAAATGTTCCCTTTGATTACATTTTGCTGTTAGGTATAGGCATTGTTCCATTCCAACACAATCACTGCCTATTGTTCTTTCTATGTACATATATTCCCTTTAAAGTAAGCAATCATTACATGGTTTTGAATGTTCCTTGCCTGTGTAAGTGCTTATAAAGACACTTCTGAAATCACTTACGTTTAATAGGGCTTGAAAAGATACAAAGAATCTAAATAAATTCCAAGGTTGCATTAAACTATTTCAGATTTTTCAAACCTTACAGTTGGGCTAAGTCTCTATAAGCACATGTTAAGCTTGAAATACCATGGAAACATGCTCCAGTCATATTGGGGCCAAGAGCTGGAGCTGAATGTTGAACACCGGAGTACAATTACTACTTTTCAATGCTGGTTAAAAATGCCTTAGCTAATAAGAGTGACAAAAATAAAGCTACAGTAAATTCCTCAGCAGAATTACAAGTCTCTAGAAGCTCACATTTCTGTTCATTAGTTATGTTTGGCATCAATTAGGGTAGCAAGAAGCATTTAGCTGCATAGCATGTAATGAAGTAAACAGCATGACTAATATTAAATAAAGAAACAAGTAGGGAAATAGTCAAGATAAGGAACTGCCAAAATTTAAGATAATACCTAGTAGTAATGACCCATATGTCACTTTCCTTACTAAAGTACTGCTATGTGGAGCAAGATCAGATTGAGGAAGAAGATTGAGTTTACTTATACAGAAGTTTTGCATTCCAAACTGACAACATAGAAGAGACAAGTATTGAAGGAGAGGCAGTAGAGATACACTGCTACCCCCAGCTTCGAAACAGGAGAAAGGTGAGGCAGGAGTGTGATGTGCTGAAAGTGGTCCAAGAGGTTTGTGGAAGAAAGAGAAAGTAAAACAAAATTTCAGTGCTAGACCCTCAGCAGAAATCTGTACCTTGCTTTCTGATGTAATACTCAGGTCAGAGTCTCTCTTGTCCTTGAGGGCAATCTGAATTAATCTTTATTCTTCATTGATCCTAAAGCATCTAAAACCCAGCCATTGATATAATTTGCAATAGCCTCAGGTTTGCTTTATATTGTGCCTCACAACAACCTAGGCAGCAAGAAATTATTGACTGAGAGCAATACTTGGGGCATGCCCTCTTCGTCTGTTTTGTGCCCTTGGTGCACTCTCTAAATAGGGTTTAAATACTAATACTAGTTGTTAGCAAGAGAATTCTGGGTGCTCACTTGGAAGACTTTATGCAAGGAAACTTCCATCCCGTCTGCCTATTTTCTCAGAGAAGTAGAAGAAAAGGAAAGGACTATTCAACATAACTAAGGTTTCAAAATCAGGTTCAAAGAATGTCTCCAAGAAAGGAGGGGAGAAAAGAGAAAAAAGCTGGAGTAAAGCTATTGAATGGTACTTGTATGGCATGTGTTTTTAGAAGATGAAGGAATAAGAACCTGAAAAACAGAGCAGACATTTTCCTGAAATATGAGAAGGTGTAATCCTAATGTTTTCCAAATCAATATCTGGATGTAGAAGCTTACTTAGAATTTTTATCTTCCTCCCAGAGTTATACTGCAGGCCCAGTTTGCTTCAGCAACTTTTCAAATGTGTTGTGCTGTGCAAAAAAAAAAAAGAAATCTAACAGAAATTAAGATGAAATAACCTAATAATAGTATATACTTCCACTTTCTTTCTCTAACCTCTGTATGCACGGATGGTTTCACCCACCACTGAAATGGGCTGAAAGGATGTGAGTGAGACCATACCAAATTGAAAACCCAAGGATTTTTAGGTAGAAAAGAGGTAATCACCTTCGCTGGAATTTGGCCAGGACAGAGAGGCTATTAGACCACCATTTCACAACTGCTATGGGATTGTCAGTGACAAAAGAGCCTCTTTTTTGCATCATCCAAAGGATGACACTGTTAGTAGAACAGTGACTCAAATCTGTCTTGTTCTCTTACTTAAGTAATGACCTGGCTTGACCTCTTCTAACACAGGAGATCAAACAGGCTCGCAGCCTTAAGTGAACTAGGATGGCTGTAGGCTTGCTGCCAGACAACAGATACTGAACCTTGTAAAGAAATCTAGTTGGAATAATTGGAAGCCACACTTTTCATGGATAATTGTTAGCGAGTATTTTGGTCTGCATTTAAGTAGTTTTGTCAGATCAGCATTCCTAAAAAAGAAAAAGACAAAGAAACACAGTTATGTACATAACAGTTGTCATCAGAAAAAACCTTCAGAAACCCAGGCTTAGTCTGAAAAGAGTCAATACTTTACCTACAGCATATCATATAATTCCTATTGTGTAGTTATCTAGGTGACTAGTAGAATATTTTAACATATGCAGAATCCTGTGAAATTTGCACTGAAGAGTCCAAACTTCCCATGGTATCTTTCCCTTTGTTTCAGAGTGTTTGAGCGCATGAGAAAATGCAAAACAGCTCATTCTGAATCACAGAAACAAGGCTATTGATCTTACTGGTTCTCCTTCTACCAAATGCCGCTGCATCTTACATTAGAATCCAAATCCTTTTTTCTATTTCTCCTTTACATATCTGAAAATTTTCCTGTAGCAACATATTTACAAGACAATGGATTGGGCTGTCAGTGAACTTTCCTAATGGCCTTCTTTAATTTTCATTTTTTCTTTAAAGCCCATGTTTCCTAGTCACAATGCTTTAGACAATCCTGAGTAACACTGGTCTTCTCTTTATTTACCATTTCTTTTCCCAGAACGTTTGTAAATGTTAATCAAATTCCCTTATTCAATTTCCTGTACTGTAGTTGGTAATATCAGATTCAAAACTTAACCTATTACTGGATTTTGCTGGTCTTAGGATATATATGAACTTCTTATCACTCCCTGAGATTGCAGAGATCAGACCAGGTTATTTCACATAGACTCACCAGACATGGTCATCTTCTTCATTTTTGAAAGCTGGACCACGAACTTGGCACTATTTACCCCCAGAGAGCTGTAATTAGTATAATTTGTAGATGATCATTAATTGGATCCTATATCAGTGAGGAACCTATATCAGTGGCAGAACCATGGCATGTCCCTTTTTCCTTTTCTTTACTAATGTGCCCTGAAATTTCTGGTGATAGTTTGCACAGAAAAACCCAGAGGTTTTGACAAGTGGCATTAATTTCATTAAAATGCTTGCAGTTCTCCCCATATCTGTCACACCCATCTTTCCTAGCTCTAGCTTAGATAGCTAAAATAAACAGCACATTTTCTCAGCAAAATACAGTGCTGTGAACAAGCAGGGAAAACAAGTGAAAGGGGAGGAAGTACATGAGCCTGAGGAGAGCATTCTAGGAAGCTGCAAGTGGGCACAGGCGATCTATTTTGCCCAGCTAAAACTCAGTAGACCCTGACCAAGGGAATTAGATAAGTATCTTATGTGTGTGATGCCCTCTACACCAAATACAATGAAAAAAACAGAAACTGTAAAGTATACAAATCCGGAACAAAATAGAGAATGCTGTGCAATAGGGACAGCTTTGCCCTGTTAGCAATAGTAATTGGGAAGAGCCTTTAAGATTATAATAATATGAAGATAAAGAAGATCTGTGAAGTGAGAAAAACATGATAAAGCTTCCTCTTCAAAATAATTTCCAAGCATTCATTTTCTTTTACTTAAGTTGATTGATTTCACTCATAAAATAAAATTGTCCAACTTTGAATATATTGGCCATTTTAAAACTGTACTGTGCATTGTAGTAAGCACATTAACAAGCTAGTTCTGTAGCAATAGACTTCCAAACAGCTAAAGATTTAAGTATGTGCTTAATTTCCAGCATGTTAGAAATCCTACTGAAGCTGAGGGGGATTATTCACCTGCTTACATTTTGTACAGCTTGATGTATTTTGCTGAATTAGAGCCAACAAGATATTAAATTCATCCCAAAACAGCCCAAAGTGCTTTCAGGAAACATAAAGTGTATGCATTCAACCCAACGTAACAAAGGAGAATTTGTGGTTGAATGCAGCAGTCCATTACTATATTGCTACTCTAGCTAGCATGACTGATGGATTTATCATTTTTGATGTGATCCAGCATAATTCAAATCAGAATTTTTCTTACGAGCAAATTTAAGCCAGGCTTTAGCTGAAACAGATATTAATACAGGATTCAATAAATTTAAGTAGTTATTTAATGATCTTTGAAACAAGGACTTCTTTTTATTACATCTATGTCAGTATAGTGACTAGCGCTATGAACCTTTATTTTTTATAATGGTTTCAGGTTCTGTTAATATTGTTAATGAAACATAAATTACTGACATGAAATTATAATTTGTATGAGCAATAGAATAGAAGCACTGTCAGGTTTACAGCCCTCCCTAGGAAAACATTAGGATTTTGTTTAGCTTCAGCTCTATAGAGAAATATGCTTTATTAAATGCATTCTTCCAGAATTTTGTTTCTTCTTCTAAGCAACGTTAACCATGTCTTAGACTACCAAGCTTAAGCTCAGTAGGCTGCAAATGATTTGGCGCCAGCAGGTCTGCACAATAAAAATGAAGCAATAGTGGCCATTTAAATGTGTACTACAGTGTGGCTAGCTAGACTGTCTTTCAAAGAGAAAAATGTAAGGTAATGTCAATGAAATATCGTATTCAATCACTTATGAAGAATAAACAGGGCAACATTTCCTTTTTGCTCTCCAGTGTGTACTCAGCATGCTCTTGTGAGTTGTAGCATATCATTTCATTTACAAAAAAATGAAGTGAAATATCAAAATAATGGTTTACCTTCTTTGGATGGCCTCAAAGTGTACTGGATGTATTTTCAAAACCCTGTACTTCCCAGGAGAAGGGGACAATTGAGTAAGAGATTTCAGAAGAACATAAAGCAGAAAAATGATCTGTATATGTGCAATGTGATACCTCATTGCACTGCATGTAATAATAATACATCAATGTGTGGGCAGCAATCCCATGTATTCATCATGACTCCATTGTTTGTATATTTGATGAAGTCAACATTCTGGTTTGATTCTGGTGAACTCTTGTGTGGCTGTGAGGTGCGATGTGCTTGAGTAATTTTCTTATGTGAAAAATCAGGTAAATAAAATAGTCAGGTGCACAGCTTTACAGGAAATAAAGTAAGAACCTTAGCTTGTCCTCACAGTGAATCCCACCTAATCTTTCCTAAGGCCTGAGGCAGTCTGATAAAATTCATTCTCTTTTCTCCTCCTTTCTCACTCATAACTCACCTCATTCTTCAGACTCCCTGCTTCAAGCTTAAAAAGGGTAGCACTGAGGTGTGATGAGAAGTAGTTCTTACAGTTTTCAAAGTTCAACAGAAACAGTAAATACTGGAAATTTAGCTTTCCTCAAAAAAAAATATGTAACACTGTTGAATCTTGTATCGAAATGTAATGTACTAAAAGTTAAATCATAGAAAGGTTTACTTAATAACAAGAAATTATGTTAATTATACATATCAGATGATTATGTACAACATGATAACATTGATACACAGATTTTTAAAGCTATTTTGTGGTAACCAAACTACAGAAAGCATTGCATTGAAATGCAGGAAGCATCACTTTTTGCAGGTTTACACCCATTACCCTGATAGACTTACAGGCTGCAGTCATCAGTATATGTCTTAATCCTGTCAAAAGCAGGGTGCGATTCCAGATTCTTCCTGTGTGAAGAGGCTGTGACTTAATGAATCCATCAGTTGTCTTTGGGAAGAGAGGGGTTTGTGTGAATTCTTAACCTTTTATAATCCCTGGTGCCCAGCCATTCATTAAATAGGGAGCACATCCCTTGACGAGACAACTAGGTCTGAAGTCCAAAGATGTGCAATGGCTTTGCAATTGCAAGACACCATGAAGCATATTTTTGCTACAGATTTTGCTTTATTAACCAGCAGATCAGGCAAGTCAGAGGAGGCATGACTTTATGCAGAGCTGTAGTTAAAACTTATAGACACACCTCTAGTAGGTATGTTATTTATGTCACATAGCTGACCATGTTTTAAAAAATTTAGCTAAGCATTAGTTATGAGTACTTTCATAAAAACAGAAATATGTGAATACTTCAAGTGAAAGGTAATAGTCCATAATAATGAGATCATATTCTAATACTTAATTTTCCTTCAGTCAACAAATAATATCTCAACTATACTCTTAATCTTCCTAACTTGTGAAAATTTCCGTACCCAAAGAGCTTTTACATGGAAGAGGGTAAACCTCGGTTTGTATTAATGTTACTGATACTTTAGGGCAACCCTTAATTTTTTAAATAGTTCCATATTACTGTCAAGTATTTCTAAACGATTACATGAAAGCAATAATGTCATTAATGGTTATTATCATGCAGATAAGTCTTTGTTAGACAACTGAGTCTTCAGATCTCAGTAAGGCTGAGATACTTCTGGAAGGATTGTAATATATACTGTTTAAAGTTATAATGGGGAACTTCCAGTGACTTTCAGATTAGTTTGTGACAAAATAGTTTCATCTTTTTTCCTTCTGCTGGTCAGAATAAGAAGAGGTTTTATTCTTGACTGAAACAGCTATGACAGAAGAAAGCCATAATAATGTCAGTTACACTGTTTTCAGCAGTTCATTTTCCTTTGCTCCTCGGAAGTGATTCTATTATATTTACTGTTCATATGGCTATTTCCGAACAAGTATCATTCTTACAATGGAGGAAATAAGGAATAGGGAAAAGTGGAAGGACCAACAGAGTGGAAAACCAGAGCTGCAAAAATGAAACTACTTTAGGTGCCACACCACATTTTAATTAAACTCTTATTTCAGCTGGCACCAGAAATGTATGTAATGCATGAAATTGGTTCAGATCCAGTTCAAGAAAATATAACAGTTTAAAATATTTTTCTTTAAATTAATATTCAGTTCAACTCCTGTATAAAAAAAATACAAATGTCAAGAGATGTAAACTGATTTTGAAGATTAGATTTTTTTTTTAAACTTCATATCCTTCTCTTAAATTGAAGTAAACCTAAGGGCTTGTATTCAGACCATGAGGTTCTGGTCTAACAAATCACATAAACCTTTAGAAAACTTTCAGTTTATTCTGTAGACTTTGGTTCAAAGTTTTGTGTGAGCCTACAAACACAGAAGGAATTTCTGACCATGTCATTGATTCTGTTTCCAATATACTGATTTTGCATAAAAGCAATTTCACTGAAGCCATACATTAAAAGGAAAAAGTGTTCATTTTTGCAGTGAAAAATGGTTTATCCACAGTAACACAGCAAGTCAGTAGCAAAACTGGTAGTACGTGAAAGAGTTGTGAGCTTTTTCTACTGGAAGATTCAATCACAAATGAAATCAAGATATAACATCTTAGGCCTTTGCTTTCAATTACACTATTAACTTGTATTTCAGTGAACCCAGATTTTATTTCAAACTCCTAAGGCAGTATCTGTTTATTTCAGTATGATGATTTGCTCAGCTATTGGATCACTAGCTTATGGATTGGATTTTTTTAGCTATGGAATTTGGTGTCAATGTTTTAAAGCACCCAAATAGGCACTTACTGTTGAGTAAGTAAAATCCCCACGGTTGGTGACTAATAGCCACTATTTATCTACAGTAGAGGAATCTTCATGGCAACCTCAGTTTAAATTTCCTTGAGCCTTTAGTACTAATCCTGCTAAATTACTGGTCCCCTGTATCAGAGGGGTGAAAGTGGTTTCATTCCTGTGCCTTTGGTCTGAGGTATCCTTCAATAAACTGTCAATAAATAGGGTCACTAATATGAACTGATATTTTTCTTATTAGTGTTTGGTCAGGTATCCAGTAGCTACTGACCCCAATATAGACATCTTGTTTCAGGGATGGGATTCCTAAAAAAAACGAGAATTTATAGGTGATGAACTGATATGGATTTCAGTCTATGCAAAAGGTGTTAACAGCCCATCACTGAGTCTGATCAGGACCAGAGGTGGTGTTTACATTTGCGAAATTAAACCGCACTGAGATTTCAATGACTGGTAGCTGTGAAAATTTATGGCTGGTAAACAGAACCTCTGATAAAAACCTGGAACTGAGTGCCAGGCAGCTTCAGCTGTTACAAATACAAATTTACTTTGCCCATTTGGAAACATTATGTTTCTGTTTCCTCTTTTCATCAGACTGGCACAAAGCAGTTGACTCTTCATGGAAGATAAATTGAGATAGGTCTATAAGGGATTCAAGCTTAGTAATGCCAAAGCTCAGCAGTTAAGAGGGAGGGTAAATCTGATGAAAATGAATGAGAGAGGAGACTGTAGTCTTCTCTACCCACTGTAAAACTCCATCTGATTAAAGTCAGAAAGTAGCTGAGTCTTTTCTTTACTAAACTGGGTAGGGCGGGGTATCTTTTTCAGGGCCTTTGAGCCCGTTGTGCAATAGTTGTCTCCAACCATTTTTTAAAGTAAAAAATTATTGCTTACCAAATTGGTCATGGAATATTTAATAACCCTTTCTGGTCGAGGCTTTGGTTGTATAAATTATTCAAAATATGGATTAATATAATATAAAAAGTGTGACTTCATTGTGTCTTCAGTATTTTATGAATTGGGACTCTTAGAGTTACATGCATCAAGAATTCTTAAAAAGGACAATTCCTGAAAAGGGGCCCTCTCACTTGCTTTCTCTCCATTATTTTATTTATTAGTTATCTGTACACAGACTTCAAAATGTTACTTCATTGTCATACTTCTGACTTCTCCAGACTTACACATGCATGGAGATACACACACTGCAATCAAAACATTTTGTCACGTTTTTTAACAGGAAATTACCTTCCAGTTACGCAAATTACCCAAATCAAGTAGATAAATGCAAGTGTGAACCACAAGGAAAAATTCTTTGGAACTCATTTGTATTTGGGTTATCATATTCATCATCCTCACTGTTAGTCTGTGATCCATTGAAGCTCCCAGTAGTGTTTGTACTATTTCCTTTATTTTCTGTTTCTTGTTATTTATCTTTTCTTTGTTGTTTTATCTTTGTTACTGTCAGTCAGCCTGACAATAACATATATAAAATCATTAAAGAAACAAATAGTTGTAAGGACATCTCTTGGCTGATAACTAGCAAAAGAAAGGTTGTATCTTTTTACAACAATTTACAGTTTTGCTGACAGCATAATTCACTGTAACTTCACAGTTCCTAGCTAGGAGAGAAGAAATAATCTGGCTAACATTACTAAAAAGAGAGAAAGAGACTAAAGTATTTAGGGAAAATTAGAAAAGGTATAAGAAATGTAAATTTTATAAGGTTGTACGTGGTGTGAGGTAGATCCTCAGTATATAAACTGTAAGTATGCTGATTTATATTAGGAAAGATGTCCCGGTAAACACAGCACCAATTATGATAAATGAAGTGAGCCCATGATAACTACTAAATCATACAAATATTTTTATTCATAGTTTTGCCTCAAATGTCTGGAGTTCTAGTTAGCTTATTCAAGTCCTTTTTAAGGTCTAATACTTAAGATTGTGAGCTCTTATAACAATAATCATGTCTCTCCATTTCATGGGTGTCCAGAAGCTGTTGCATCTCTGTACTGGTTTTTCATTATGCTCCTTACCCAGGACCAAGGTATGACAAAAGTTATTCACGTGTCAGCTGCTCTCAAGTTATTTACGTAGACTATAGCTTTTCTTTCCTTTGGCATAGGTTTTCCTTATCTAAAACCATATATCCAGAGATACATATCAACCTGCATACACTTGCAAAAGTAATGCGTACAATTAAAAAAACCCATAATTTTGTATATTTAATCTACCTTTCTCTTCAATGTTGACCGTGGTTGCTCAGATAAGTTTATTACTAAAAATTTCTGATAAAAACTTTATTGGAAATTTTACATCCATGGATAGCTCAACCTACTTGTTTCTTGCAGAAGTAGATTAAGTCATTCCATTTCTCTTATGAGCTGAGTCTAAATAGAAATCTGCAGACCTTTGAGTTGGTTTTACTATAACAGTTTGCAGACCAAATTCAAGTATAATTGTTAGGTTTTCTTGTGTAAAGAAGTCCTAACTTTCTCAGAAGAGTTTCCTAAGAATATATTTTTTTCCTGAATAAAAAAGCCTGGATTCTCCATAGTTTCTATAAAACAAATTCAGAAAACTCAAGAAAGCCACACAGTTAAGAATTTAAAAATGTGAACATATGTTTGCAGAAAAATCTTTAGAACTGAGTCCCTGGCTCTCATCTTTTCATCAGCTTTACCACTACATCCTGCAATAAAGATCTTTTCTAGATGTTTATTATAGTAACTTCTGAGGTGTCTTCCCTTCTGCACACATTGGGATTCTTTGCACTGCTGAGGAGTCACGGCTGTGTAGAATATGTTTGTAAGAAGGTCTATGATTGTACTGGTCAGAAATACAGAAATAACCTAGGGTAGGACAGTTGGTTTGGAGGATGAAAAAAATGTTATATGATAAAAGCTCTCTAGAGAGATAATCAGTATAACACAAAATTGTTTATATGTGAAGAGTAAGGAAGGGCATAAATACCAATTTCTTTGGTTTGACTGTTGAGAGTGTCTTCCCAAAAGATGAAAAATAGAGTTGTTTGATAGGATGTTAGTCTCAGATATTCAGACTGTATTCATAGGAAGCATGTCTGAACAAATGGCACTGCCGCTTCAGAGTCACTGTTCTGCATGTCAAGTACTTCATATGTAAGGATTGGAAATATCCATTCTTGGACAGATCTTTCAACTCTGCCCGCCATGGGAAAACACTAATGAGCAATCAATTCTGCTGCTGTCCAAGGGACCCTTTAAAGAACATTACAATCCATTTTAAAATGAAAGCAGACCTGTCCAGCAGCTATATCATTGCTTTCCATTACTTGTGTTCTCAGATCACAAATTCATGTACGGGAGAAGGTTGAGCTTTAGTAAGGTATCAGGGTCCAGTGTCAAAAAATCCCTTTTCCACAAATCTGCTGCCAGTGTTCTAGTGGTCCTCTTGAGGCTCTCACCAGAGACTCCTGAGGGACAGTGGGCATGGCTAAACCAGGGGAGCAGTTTATACAACAGATCAGTGGCTTTTATTTTCTGATGCCACCATGGCATATACATCAGGGCCATGGGAAGTCAACAGCTTTCAGGATTCAGGGGTCCCTAGTGCAGTCATGGGACCATGTTGTTGGATGTAAACACCAGTAGAGATCTACTGTTCTACTGATCTACTTACTGATCTACTGTATCACGGTTCTTGATTTTAGAAATTAAAAATAAGCTTTTTATGCAAAAGTGCTAGCAGCATCATAACAGAAGTTGAAATTAGCTCACCACTATGAGCTTCTGTTTGTGTACACATATTTTTAAGCAACTGAGAACAAAATCTATTGGATATCCTTATAGCTGCCACAGTGGAGATGCACATTCCCATGCAGACATATGTCACTCCAAGGCCCATATGTCCTTAAAACTGACAAAAAGGGTGACAGGATGCTTTAGAAAAAGCCACATTAGCACTTTCACCTTTGCAACAATGTGCAGTGTCTCCATAAGCTGAGACATGTTAGAAAACTGAGAGTTCATGAAACGTGTGTAGAAATTATTACTTTGGGTCATTGCATTTGCTGAAGATTTTAAGGCCTTTGTTGTGTTTAGAAACCCCAAAATGCTCTTAAAATAAAGATGTAATGAGCTTGCCTAAGATAGCCAATGAATTTCTCTTTAAAAGTGTCCTCTTACTGCATTATCATTTAGAGAGTTGCATGGGCCAGGTTTGAAAAATCAAATTATTGAAGAATGTGCAATTTGTTTTGAACAAACATGGAAAGAAAGTGAATAGTCACATCCACAATGATGCTTAAACTCTGAAACATAATGCACTGCAGCTTCATGTGTCCAGAATTTGAGCTGTGAATGTGTGGGCCCTACTGATGCATGCAGAATATACATGCATTCATCTGCTGCTATTGAATTTACCACTGATTTTCATGGAAATATCAGAGCGCTTTACGCTAAAAAAAAAAAATCTTTTCTAGCAGCAGTAGAAGCCACCCAGACATACCCAGGAGAGAAGGCTGTAAGAGAGAGTATATCCAAGTTTTATTTCACAAAGTCCTTTTCTAATAGTAGCAAAGCCACCTCAAAGTCAAGGATGAAATACCAAGTTTCCTGTAATTTTAAGTTATTCCTCCCAGCCCATAGGTTCAAGAATCTCCAATGTGGAAATCAGGGCACAGGGGAAGGGAGCTTATACATAAAGGGGTGTGGGGAGAAATGCACCTGAACTTGAGAGCTTAGAAGTCATCTTGGGTCACCTGAGCTTTCATGTAACATGAGATCCTCTGAGCAAAAACTGAACAAGAGGGTCAGTTCAGTTACTAATACTTTTGTGGACACCAATCTCTTCACTTAAAATTCCCATCTTTTCCCTTTAGAAAGTACAAATGTAAAAACCCAAATTTAATCTCCTTTTTTTGCAATTCTGCAAGGCTTAAGACTTGAATAGACACCTGTGCCTATGAACATGTCATAAACATTCTGCCTAGCTTTCAAAAATGTCTTTTTAGAGGCCAGAGTCAGAGAAAGTGCTTAAAGCTGCTGTCTCCCCAGCTGCCTCCAGATCAGATCCATGACATCTGATTTTTCGCTGCTTACAGAAGCAGAAAAGATAACTTATGTTTGTTTTTAGCAAATTAATTGTTTAATGTTTTTTTAAAGGTTGACTCAAGCAAGGAAGGAATAATTTATCACATGTAGATGGAACATGATTTTTAAAGGGAATTGAAGAACACAGCTGCACAGCAATGAGACAGGGGTTTTGTTGCCGCTGCTGCTGTTCTCACATAGAAACAACTTCTTTCAGTTTGTAAGTGTAACTGTCTTAGTAGACACTGACTGTAATGGACCACAGTTACTCATGGATAAGCTTTGTGGGTTTGGTTACCATAGAGACCAGTTTGATCTAGTGCATTAAAATTCCCTAAGACAAGAGTGCATCACAGATTGTATTAAATTAAGACTAGTCCTGGTATGCTTCCTAACCTGTAATATAATTTCTTAGAATGATGAATCAGTAGACAGCAAAGTTCAAGGTTCACAGGAGAGCTGAACAGTTATATCAAGTTAACATATTAATTACCAGTCCTTTATTCAGTAACACTTTCCCACGAGCACTGTCATACTTTAGCCTTTCATAAAGCTTTAATTGGTACCTCAGGTGATCTTAGTACTGGTTTTTGTTACTGCAAGGTAAGTAGGCAACACAATAAACCTGCTAAAAGAAACTAGTAAAACGAATTTATGGAATAACACTGTAGGCTGCTTCAATGGAATTAGTAAATCAATCTGAAGGAAATTACTATGAGCAATGCACTCAGGACTAAGGACATATTCCCACAAAAATATTTGAGTCAGATTCATTACATTGGTCTTCTGAGGTATTGCTTTGGTCTGTAAACTCACCCTGTAACTCCTTAGTTACACTTAATGTTGTATATGGGATGAAAAACCCACATACAGGTTTTAGGAACACACAGCTGAGCTACAGCATGGAAGGAATCTGGTTAAAACCCACATGCATTTATAATGATAATTTTTATGAAAAGGAGAAATCAACTTACTGTTTAGCTTGCGAGAAGATCCTCCCCTCTCTCCCTCAACCCCCACTTCCCCCAGAAAAACAAACCACAAAAAAAAAAAACCCAGAAGAAAACTATTCTTTTTTGAGACCACAGGTGTGAGCAACTGGTGCAGTTATGTCAGAACACACACAAAAAATACTTCAGACAGTGTAAAGATAAGTGCAGATACACTACAATTATTGGTATGTTTCTGCATTGTGTGACATTAAAAGGTGAAAGGCACCACTCAGGAGACAAATGTGATAAATGTAATGGCTTCCCCAGCATGCAGAACTGGGAAAATATGTCAAGTGTTGCCAAATTCTGCACATCCTGCTTGACTTCAGTTTTATGATGCCACCTTACACTGGCTGGGAATCTGGGCTTGGATAATTAATGCAGTATATTCAGACACAATAAAAAGGTTTATCTTAGGATTTTTTTCTATTCATTTTCTTGCAGATGCATGTATGCATGAGTACAAGTATATATATGTTCCCCTTACGCCTGTAACACCCAGTAACCCCCCTGTTAACAGACATGGATCAGAGCTGATGTTGAATGTGGAAAGTTATCACCTGCACAAAGAGATCCTTACCTTTAGTACTGTTTGCCACATATATCACACAGATGTAAATAGCTACAAAATACACTGGAACAGTACAGACCAGGAATTTATCACTTTTTTTCCCACTCATTTTCTACAAAATCACTAGCAAGTTTACTCCACGCTACTCTGGGCAGAGATTGGCATGCAGCATTTCGGTTTGTCACATGTATGATTTAGATGACAAATAAGATGACTCAAATGGGAAAATTGAATATTCTGGTAAATAATTATGTTTCCATCTGGTTTCCAAGGTCTATTACCAACTAGTGATTTGGCCCTAAACCATCAGAAACTTAATCATAGGGGACATTTTAGGTGCTTTAGCTGTCCTTACGCTGCTTCTTGAAGGCTGCCCTGATGTCAGTCTCAAGAGCAGACTCACCGTTGCCGGTCTGTCCTTGCGGCATGGCACCACCTGGGAACACGTGGCAGCTCTGCTTCCTCTCGGCGCCATGCTGAGGGCCATGGGGTTCCACTCTGTTCAACAGCCTGGAGCTGTTGAAGGCATTTCCACACACCCCTGCTAGAAACCTCCTTGCAGAAGTGCAGCAAGTGCTGCAGCTGGACCGTCAGCCCTCGCAGGACATAACCCGTTCACCAGTAGCTTAAGCTAACCTTTGGCAGAAGGCCGTGAGATGCAGAGGGGTAACACCTTAGACCACCATGAATAAATCCAGCATAGGCCATCTGTGAGACTGCAGCATGACTGCAAGCCTTGCTGGTAGCATGCGACGGCTCTTATGGAGCAGGTTTTCCACTGACTGCAGCTATTACAGTGGCAGACCATTCTCCTCTGAGAAGCCATGAGCATAAATGAAAATCAGTGGTCATTCTCACAGAAATTCAGATCAAAGCAGAGTTTTGGGACTGCTTGGCTTTGTAAACTCCAACAGAAATGAAAGGGAGGAACAAGTTTTGGGAAGAAAATACTTTGAGTAAAAAAGAGATGCAGGCTAACCATGGTATTGAAGGGTAGTGAGCAGATTTAGCTGTGTCACTGCACTGTCCTCTACTTTGGTCACAAGGAGCCATCTTTCCAAGGATTAAGAGTATTTTGTTTGAGCCAACCTTGTTTCCTGAGCTGTAGTGACACACTGTGTTGGCTACTGTGTAACACTTCCTGTTCAGCGGACACTGGATGTGTACAGCTGCCAGGATCAGGTTGCAGTGGTGGTTTGTAACAAAAATGCAACAAAGACTTAGAAAATTAGAAATAAGAAGCCACCCTGAAAAGTCCGACTAGGCTGTGTGCCAGTCCACTTAGGCACTGCTTAAAGGGACCCAGCTTCAAAACACATGGATAGTAAAACTATGGTCCTAGTTGCACATACTCCTGAGGGTCCCATTGCCCACCAGCCTCCCTGCTTGCACAGTGACCATGCTGGCGATTGCCTTCTTCTGCCAGGAACTGAAATTTATTGACTTCTTTATTGTTTAATATAATAATTTGGGATATTGTACTGTATGCCAGACAAATAAATTGATTCCAGTCCAGAAATAAACTTTCCTTTCCTTCTCTCCTTCCATAAAGAAAGGGAGAGAAATATTTGTTTTCAACCTGAATCTGTTCAGTGAGCAGTTCTACAAAATGGCTATGTCAATGGTTATGCACATAAAGAAAAAGGGAATTAATTCTTTTAGGTGTTGCTTTTGCAGCCAAAAAAAAAGCATTTTCTGAAATATCTACCTAAGACAGCACTGGATTTGGAGTCTGTTGTGGCAGTATCCAGATGCAGGTACACACTGAAAAAGTCAGGGTGGTCTTCAAAGTGTTTGTCTAACAAGCTGTAAAAGAAAGAAAGTGAAATAATTGCAATTCTTTTGCTTTTTGAAGATATCATGTGCCATTGGACAACTGCAAATTTTGTGGTGGCTCCAGAGCTTTCAGTTACAATACCTGCTGACAGTCTCTCTTTGATTTTACTCTAAGAGTGGCTATTAGTGGTACATACCTACTCAGTTGTATAATGCTATGGCTTGGAAATTCAGGTTCAGCAGCAGGTGTTGTATTTAGAAACACAGCTCTTTCAGCATCTGCTGCTCAGTGACTTATAAAGAGCACTAACAACAGCTGGGCTTGTTTGCTTGCCTTTCTACTTCAAGGAAAGCTGCTGTGGCAGATGCAACACAAAGAGGAGAAGGAAGATTTGAGTCAATCCTTGAGCTCTGCAACTTTCTTTAATGAGGGTATGCCATGTTCTTCAATTTCTGCCATTTGAGAGGGTTTGGTGGGAAGGGGGAGATGCAGGCAGACTAATATGGCTACTCATTGTATTTATTTGTGGGTTTTCAAATAGACAGTAGGGATGGTAGCCTACAGCAGATTAACCTCAGGAAACAAGCAACATTCTATCTTTGCTTAGCAGCAAAGGGCATATTTCAGCTATAATCGTAACAAGGGAATTTTCCTTTAGCTGGTGTTAGGGAGAATGGAAATTAAGAAGTCTTTTTGTTTCCTTAGATGATAATATAACTTTTACTAATTTCTGTAGTGGAATAGACACAGAACTATGTTCTGTTACAGAGCCTTGCCTCCTGGTATCCTTTTAGCAAATGTTTTATAGTTAGTTAAATGCTAGGTGATGCTGGGCTTCTCTCTCTTAAACTTTTCAGCTGTGTATTTCCTAAATCTGAAGTGGCTGTCCCAACACCACCCTGCCTGTGTATCTCTATTCAATGAGTTCATGAAGATGGTGAGCATCTTGAAAGGTTTTTTGGGCACCTCTTTGTTTATGTTGGGAATACAATAAGTGCAGTTGTGTAAAAACACACACAGTGCTTATGTTGTTTGTGCTCCACCAGAGTCTTGGCAGGTAGCTGTATATTAGCTGCATTTTAGGGACAGATTGAGACAAATATCTGCTACAAAGACAGACCGTCAAGGTTTATTGTTTTAGCTGCAGCACCATACTGTTAAGAGTGACCGTAATCGGTGATCTGGGAAGAGGAGTGGCCTGTGAGCATGCATAGAAGCGGGCTCTCTCTAGCTGGAGTCAGTCTGTATTTCATGCCTTTTTGTAAAAGAAGTAATAACTGCTGTTTAGCGATGATTCAGCTATGCTGCACACAGCTGAAGAGGTACAACTCTGTCAGCTACTAACTGCTCTGCAGAAACCAGGGAGCTTTCCTGCGTGCCTTGCAGCAATTTGCAAGGGTTAATTCTAGGTGATTAAATCATATAAAGTAATGGGGAGAATAGCAACAGTGGTTGCTACTCACAAACAGTTAAGTTTTTCTGTATCTTAAAGGTCAGGATAATATATTTATACCATAACATATGCTCAGTCCAGAGTTATATTCTGAAGCCTAGGTATGTACCATGAGGGGATTGTCTGGCTCTGGGCACCTGTTTTTTCAGTACAATAGTACCATTGGTTAACCTGATAAGATAGTGGAAGGAGTCCCTCTGTTTCAGCTTCATTGGCAGTCGAACACTTAATATGGCAACAAACTGCTTTATATCTAAAGCAAAGGAGCTACAGAAGGGCATACACCTGTTCTCTGAGAGTTTTCCTATAAAAACTGACCTTCCTGTTTTTCCTAAATTGTATGTATGGTGAGAATGCTTCCTTCCTTGCACTATTCACAGCAGTTCCAAAATGAATGTCAGAAACAGCACCCCAGCCTTCGCCCTTTCCCTGTATGCATGTCCAATAGACAGAGACCTTGTGCAAAACACAATATTAGCTGCTTTTATTAATGCACAATATTATCAAAATAAAATAAGTTAAAATGGAAGATGTGAAAAATTAAACACTGGCATTGCTTTGACAACATGGTATGGGTACCTGGTTCATATTTTTGTGTTTTGTGGCTGTGTTGACAGCCAGTGAATTGCTTTTCTTAATAGTATTTTTAAAACATGAATATAGAAATAGGCCTGCAAACACTGGCAAAAT
This sequence comes from Morus bassanus, assembly GCA_031468815.1. Classification (NCBI taxonomy): domain Eukaryota; kingdom Metazoa; phylum Chordata; class Aves; order Suliformes; family Sulidae; genus Morus; species Morus bassanus. The sequence goes on along the minus strand of CM062574.1, from coordinate 33,810,307 downwards.
TAAAAATTACTTGGCTCAGCCAACACAACACAAATAACCAAATGTGTTTAAATGTGTGGAGAATTTTTTGTTTGTTTTCATCTTCAAAAGTTTTGCTTGTTTTCAGGCAGTATCAAGATAAGCTGTCAAGTGATAACAGCTCACATAAGAAACCAAATAAACAGGAACAAAAGAGGCATAAATCCTCCCTCAACATAAAATATAGCTTCTCCTGCTCTCTGTCTGTTGACTCTAGCACACCCTAATATTCTACTTTAACCAGGTATTGCTGGAGAAAGAACAGTAAATAAGTAGTGCCTTCTGAGTACTCTTATTGTACCTATATAGAGTGTCTGCATGTATAGTTATATTTATACAAACGTATTTGCATAAATGTACATGTAGACACACATGTATGTAGAAAAATATAACACTATAGCATTACAAACAGCATAATTGGGCATCAGCTTAAGTAGTAGGCGTCTTAATATCTGAAAGTTTTGAAAGGTAATATTTTTCAGATCTTCTTATTATTATCTTGCCCTGATGATTGCTATGCAAGTTGAAAGAGTGGATAAGTGGGTCATGAGGATTTATTGTTTGAAAATAGAAATTCAAGATGTCCAAGTTTGGATATAGGCATGGATCGAAACCAAAACATCCTGAAATACTATGGTGCAAAAATCTGTCCTGGTCTTGATTCCTGCTATCTGAAACTCAGAAGGCAAGTCTGCCTGACCTCTAGTAGCGTCAGTCACTGGAGTTTACACATATTTCTCATAGCTGTATTCGTAATGGACCCAAAAATACTGTGTGCCTTCAGCAGTATTTAAAGGGAGAACTTTCTAGACCCCAGAATAGATAAATTTACTATTGCAGCATATCCCATAGGATTCTCCACAGAGCATTTTTGGGGATAAGCAACCATCTGATGATATTTTGGAAAAAAGCAGACTTGAAAGTCTCCTCTCTGAAGAGAGGGAGGTGTGAATATCACCAGAGGATGGGGCTAGGCAGAGACTGGAACAGCTGTACTGGCCTTTTCTTTTTCTCTCTTCCCACTTTCAGCACTTGCTGGAGGAGGAATCACAGAATGTGTCTAAGAAATTTAGATAATAATGAAGACATTATGAAAAAGCATGCAGACTTCTAAAAGCTGAGAGGAAAAGCCATAAAAAATGTAGGGGATTGAGAAGCAGGTGAACAGAAACTTTGAGGAATAGCTCCATGACAGTGAAAAACAAGTGTAGTTTTGAAAAAATCATATCTAGCAGAGCTTGGGACGTGAAAATTGGGAGAAAAGGGGATTTTTCAGACAAAAATTGGTGGTTTTTCTCTTAGAGAGGGAAGATTGAAAAAAAGCAATGCAAAAAAAATCATAGGGGAAACATTTCAAGGGCCCACCTGAAGAACAAGTGGGAGACAGAGCAGTGAGGTGGGTAAGATGGAGATTAGTGTGGTGCATTTAGCATGTTTCTGAAGCAAAACAGATTCTTAAATGTCAAGAGACAAGATTATTAACTGTTCAGGAAGCTGTTGAAGAAGAGAGCAGTGAGAGCAATATGAAGTGTGTGGTAAATTGCATGACAATATGAATACATTTTAAAGAGCAAATCTTTTGGGAGAGGCTGAGTTACCATTAATATGGAGGACAAAGTTCTCTCTTCTTTTTAACTTGTGTAACACATTATTGCTGATACATGTGAAACATTACAAGGTGCAAGAAAATCTTCCTTTTTGTTTCTGTCCGTATGTAGTTGCAATCCCACAAGCTTAAGGACTTCTCCTTAGTGTGATGACCCTCTCCATTGCTTAGCATCTTATACTGTAGAAGGGTCAAGGAGAATTTTAGTGTCTTTCTTTTTCAACCATAACACCTCCTATGCCTCTGGACTGCAGCTGGGCGTTCTGGTCGACGGCAAGTTGAACATGAGCCAACAGTGTGCCTTGGCAGCCAAAAGGGCCAACAATGTCCTGGGGTCCATCAAGGACTGCATTGCAGCTGGTCAAGTGGAGTGATTTTCCCGCTCTCCTCTGCGCTGGTGCAGCCTCACCTCAAGTACTGTGTGCAGTTTTGGGCACCACAGTACCTCAAGGATACAAAGCTACTAGAGAATGTCCAGAGGAGGGCCATGAAGTTGGTGAAGGGTTTAGAGGAGAAACCGTATAAGGAGCAGCTTAAGTCACTTGCTTTGTTCAGCCTGGAGAAGAGGAGGCTGAGGGGAGACCTCATCATGGTCTACAGCTTCCTCACAAGGGGAAGAGGAGGGGCAGGCGCTGACCTCTTCTCTCTGGTGACCAATGGTAGGACCCGAGGGAATGGCGGGAAGATATGCCAGGGAAGGTTTAGGTTGGATATTAGGAGAAGGCTCTTCACCCAGAGGGTGGTGGAGCACTGGAACAGGCTCGCCAGAGAGGTAGTCACGGCGCCAAGCCTGACAATATTCAAGAAGCACTTGGACAATGCCCTCAGACACATGGTGTGAATTTTGGGGTTGTCCTATGCAGGGACAGGAGTTGGACTTGATGATCCTTATGGGTCCCTTCCAACTCAGGACATTCTATGATTCTATGCATATAATCTTCACCATAGACATGCATTTTAAAGCCACAAAGGAGTCCAATTAAAGAAGGACAGTTTCACATATGTGTAACTAGGTCTTGTTTTGTGTGAGTAACCTTCACCAATATTCTTTCCAAACACCTCAACTGCCTCATTTTCACACCTTGGATGCAGTCTGTACAATATGCATATCTGATTGTTGTAAGCAGAACAGAGTTTTTCTGTTTTCTCTCTTCCAGGCATTTCTATTTCCATGTGTGACAGGTCCCTAAATCCTCTTGGACACTACTAAAACCTGTCAAAAGTTACAGGAGATTAATGTGATCAGCAGCATTCCCTGGTATAAAAGACTTTTCTATGTCACTTCAGGTAGTGTCTGGCTATGAAATAGTGCATCATCTCCTTATGTTAACATATCAGTTCCCAGAGTTGCTACTGGCTGTGAACCAAATCTCTCTTCTCCATCAACACTTCTCTCCCTTGGGTTGCTGCTAACTAATACTTCACATTTCAGTCACTACTGTCTATTTTTCTAATGGCTTATGGTTTTGAATATTAGCTCTTTCTCACTCCTGTAGAAACAGCTGACTCATGACATTTTCATTTATGTTGATTTATAATTAATCTTACCTACAGTACCCAATACGATATTGCCAATGAGTAGATCAGTGAGAGTCTTTCTGTGGTTCTTGACCATCCTCATTCTCAGCACTAATGTACAGAATAATATGACTTAATCTGGCATTAGTGTGAGGAGAGGGTGATGGTTTTCTTAACCTACAACTAACAGGACATAACAGGGTATGGCCTGTCACCCTGTACATGTTTCTAGTACAGTATGTTTAGTCTTTGGGGATCCCCCCCCTCAGAAGCAAAGTACAACTCAGTGTTTAATTCCAGCTGTCTTTTTTCCCTAATTTGGGGGTTGTCATTTTTGTATTAAAAATGACATTTGATTTTAATATCAAAATGAACACCTCAGAGTAGAATCCTGATGCTCAGTAGATTAAGGAACCCTTTTCAATTCATGTAATTAGGTGAGATTGGCCATTGATTGCTTCATCTAAATTTTACCCTAACTCGCTATGCTAGGTTTAAAAACTGCTGTAATTCAAAATTATATTGGCTTCAAGACACTTGCACCACCTTTTTTTTCTGAGTGAGGATATAGCTTTTAAGTGTTGCCATGTGTCCCTCTCCTGATTTCTCCAGTCACATTGCTGCTCACTAAATTCTGTGTCACTATTTTCTAACCTTCAATCCTATAAAACATGACCACTACTTTTCTGTCTTATTCCATCTGTCCTTTTGCTCCAGCTGAGATATTTAACTTCAGTGTACAGAGGATTTGGCTTCTCACCACCTGCCAGGTTTTCCCCAGGTACCATAGGTGCTTCACTCTTCCCTGCTGCTCTTCATGCTTCACAGAAAAATGCAAATTTTGAGCCAGCCTTTGGGTTAATGGCCATGTTAAAAAATGTCCCTCTGTGAAGCATGAAAGACAGTGCAAAGCACCAATGCAGTCCCTAGAGAGAGATGGAAAAGAAGCTGACTTTCTGAAAATCAGAAACCTGATTAGCAGATAGGCTGTGAGTTGGCCCACCTTATATAAATAAACTCAACCTGTCCAGCAAATAACAGTGCAGGAAAGCTTTAAACCTTGAAATAACAGTGCTCAGCTTGGAGGGGGAGACCAACAGGCTGAAGCTTACTGTAAAGTTAAGCCAGCGTCTGTACCAACCATGTTAGGACCAGCTCCTGCCTGTGCCTTACAGGTAGCCTCGTGAGTGGGGTGGATTCATGCATATTGTCTGTGTATGTGCCAGCCTTTTTGACACCAAATTTTCTGATTCAGGTGAGAAAAGTCTAGGCAGAGTGGCAAAATCCCTCGCATCTTTACTATGATTAACACTAGAAGATTTTCCAACACTCTGTGTGGAAGATATAACTATTTTTAACAGGGACTTTTTGTGATTCTGTCTATGTCAGTTAGATAAGCTAAAAAAAAAACAACCCTCAAACAAACAAAACAAAACAAAGGCTATCTTAATGATATTGAAATATCTTTTTTTGTTTGCCTTGGTTAATGGTCAGATGACTATTATGCCTTGCTAATGAAGTGGCCATTTTGAAGCAAAAATCACTGCTGACTTATTCTATTCAAATCAATAAATTACTGCAAGTTATTTTCTTACTTCTGATATTCAAACACTCTTTTACAACCCTGAAATTAAATGGATTACCAATGTCCAGATTAATGTGTTTGTACTGCTCATGTAATTAAAAGCTTGTACAAGCTTAGTACATAAAATGCTATGGACTCCTTACCAGAAAATTTGAATTAGTAAATAGCAGAAACAATCTGTATACAGTTTACTTCTATTCTGAGCAAACTGAAACCACTGGCCAAAGGAAAACAAACAAAAAGGAATAACAAGGGCGACAGTGGATGTAGGGTGCCTTTATATCCTTTTTATTGGTGAATATTATTATAACTACTACTAGCATAACTTTACTTTCTGTACCACACTCATTTATCTTCATGATCTCTCATTCTGTTCCTTTGTTTTGTATCTCTCAGAATACTTTGAAACTAATTATTTGAGGAAAATATTAAAATATGTGAGTTTATTCTGTAATAGAAGATTTCTTTAATATAAGGTTGCACACTGGATGCAGCACAAGAGATGCATTTTAAAAATGTTATGGAGAAATTAGTTCAACTGTCAATATCTTATGAAAATAGTGAATTGTGTGCATAGGTCTCAACGCATTAGTTAAGATAGGACAGGGATGTGATTTTAAACTATTTAGATATAGGCTGCCTTCTATCAGCTTGTCATCTGGGCAACTTATTTGTAGATTATTCAAAAACTAATGTCAAGGTTTTTAATAAGAATATTTCCCCCATGCATAAAAAAATCTTATAATAGCATTAGCAAAAGTATTTACATTCCTATCAGTAGATAGAAGGATATCTTCCAGATTGTAGAAAAGGGTTGGAAAAAGGGTAGTAGCAGGCTTAGCAACTGGAGCTGCAGAACTAGCAAGGAGCAACAGATTAAATTATAACACAGAAGAAAATCTATTCTCTTTAATCAGTGGTGGGTGACCTTCTGTAATACCTACTGTATACCTACTGTATCTAGTATAATTTCAAAGTCAGAAATCAACTTTTGTCTTCAAGACTTTCATTATGGAGACAAAAACATATTGTCAGCAAAAGTAACAAAAGACTTATTTTAACATACTCAGCAATCTGATGAGTGCATCTGTGCAAAATGCCAGGGAGTGAGATGATGCTTTGCCTATGAAAACTGGAGGGAGAGACTAGGGAAACATAAGGCAGAGTACTAAATGGATATGCCAAGGCCAGACTTAGACAGGTATGGAAGTTTAAGTATGTTTATACAAAATAAAAGGAATTACTGGAATTGCATACATGCTTTAAGTGCTGTATTTTAAATCTTTTTTGGCTTAGGGTGCCAGTTTCTTAAGAGTGATGGAAAGGACTGCAGACTTTTACACTTTTGGTCTGTCTGGGTGTAAGATGACTGATTTGAAGAGCACCCTACAGAGAGCAAAAGGCTAAAAGCCTGGGTTCTGTGTTCAGCAGCAGATGGAGGCTATAAAAGACTTCTGTATCACCAGGAAGTAGTATTCCTCTGCTTTGTCCAAATGCAATTGATAGAACAGCTCCTGTGGGTTTTCTGTCACTGGACATAACTGCAAAGTTTCTTTTCAGTGTGTACACACAGCATGATTTTTTTTTTTTTTTTTTTGGCAGTAGCAGTGTTCAGGACTGGCTTTATGACTCCTAACTTAGGATCCCAACTAAGATTCTAAAATTGGAATTAGTCAGATTACATCTCCTCTAACCCATGCATAGAGGGAAAGGAATCTAGAGTCTCTCATTTGACCTGCCCACAATACAATTTTAAACAGAGATCCTTGTCTCTGTGGGTTGTATGTATGTTGTACATACCTACTCCCAGAGTAGGTATTGAAATTTCATGCTTGCTGGGTTTAACCTGAACATTTACACAGGAAAGAATAAAACTAATGCCAAGTGATTTGGGGAAGCCCTCCAGAATATGATAAGATAGAATTACTTCTGTTAAGATATTTGTATTCCAGACATAGATATTGTAATTTCATCTAACAAGGAATACAAGAATGCACGTCGTGGAAAGTCAGTGGCTGTTTAGCAATGCAGCTTGCTATAATCACATCAAATCTGTCTTCCACTTTCTGCACCAGGTCTTCTAGTATAAAATCCTACACAAGGAATGTGCACCAACATTCAAACTGTAGTTTGGGATTGTCTCTTGCTGCTCGTGCTACATTTTTTCAGCTGTGATCACAGTTCTTGACAGGAACCAGAAACACTGGAGGCTGAAAGAGACACTGGGCTTGTCCCCCAGGTGACTGTGGAACAGATTATTTCTAGGAACAAGGTCAAGCTGGAGAAAAAACATTTCTGTCAGCTCTTTCCATGCCACAAGGAATGCCACATTTCCTCATTCTTCCACACTGCAAACGAGGAGAAAAGAAGCAAAAGCATATCAGCTAATCAAACTGTTTTAATTGCAGATTGAGAAGGAAATAGCTAAGACACATTATAGTTTCTATTTTTATAAAGTTTTGAAGCATTTGCAAGCTGAGAATGTGGGCTCACATCTGGAGAAAGATATAATGGTGTATATATTTTGTCAGTTTTGCAGTAGATGTCACGATTGTATCTGTATTTCCCATACCACTTAGCTGACTGGAAGTAGTCAGTACCACTGAGAATGTCATATTCCATATAGAGATCATTTTAATTTTTTTTAAATCCCAGTTTTGCTCAGAAAGTTTCATATGAGAAATCATGCTTGGTTTTCAGTTTTAATATTTGAATGCTTTTCACATAAATAACTTTGTTAGTTTTAAACTGAACTCTGCCCAAATGCTGTCTTCTCTTGTGATATCTGAGAATGTAGTCCTTGTTTTTCACTTCAGTTAGTGACAACGATGCCTCTACAACAATCTGACATGGCACACATCTGTATTTCTATAATATCATTAAAAAAAAACTTCAAGAAATCTCTGGAGGGATTTATTTCTGAATAATAATGGCTTCTTAAGACAGAGAGTGGAAGTACAATCAGAAGTGGAAATACTTGAAGCAAGAGCTCTAGAATATAGTGTTTCCCGCTGTAATCTCACTTAAGAAAGCATCTGAAGTGTATACTTGAATCTTAGTAACTACAAAAGCAATAAACATACATCTTCTAAGTAAGAAGGATTGGCTCATGTACTTAAAATGTAGCTTATGGTTAATATTTTGAAGAATCATGGTCTATATTAGAACAGTGTTAGAAATTATGATAGTAATGAACACTGACAACTGCATTTTACAGCTTCTTTCCCTGTCAGTCTGTAACTATCCCCTACCTACTCTCTTTTTGTGTTTCTCCTGTTTCTTCTAATTGCATGAATTACCCCTAGGACATAGGAGGATCTTATCGATCAAGTAAAAAAACCTTATCATAAAGAAATATGCACTGCTCTTTTAAGACATTAGTCTGGAAAAGGATGATATAGACTGGTGGAAGGATTTTCTTAGCTCTTTAATTGCTTATTCTATTTATATACACATTATTTTTATATATATTATTTTTTGGATATTTAGGCTACAATAATTGTTTTTAGATATTCCTTAAAATGGATGTAGCAAGAAATGTACCTTAAAAAGTTTTTCAAAAGTGAATAGCAAATTATCCAAATAGTCTCTTCAAATGAGGAGTAAAATATCTAGAGCCATATCATAAATGGTGCATTATAAGTAGAATTTCTTTAAACCTTTTGACATAACACTACCACAACATCCTGCCAGAAACAAATGGAATAATTAATCCTGACTTGAAACATCATAGGAAACAGACCTGGGAACTGGGTAGAAGTTCTCTTCAACCTATTTCCTGTAATTCCTTGATACAATTATGTGTGACAAAACTAAGGAGTATTCCCTAGACAAGGTGTATTTGGTAGTGTATGATGAGGTCTAAAGGTCAGCTGCCATAAAATTGTTATTTTTGGCCAGTTTCTGTTTTACTAAATGTTATTAAAGAGTACTAGTCCCTAAGGAAGAATAACCCTAATATCAATGCAAATTTGTTCAATCTGTTGTAGTAGCTTTACCAAAATTTGCCTTAATATCCTTTGTGAAGATGGCTTTAGAAAAAAATGCATCACTTTGTATTCAGATTACTAATACATTTATCTCAGAAACAATTTTACTTATTAAGGGAAAAGCATGTATAGAGAGTTAACTAGATTCTCAAATAAACCTCATCTGTATGATAGTGTTTGTTAGAACTGTGGGAGACGTAATTAAGATAAAGTAATTCAGAAACTGAACACAAGACTCGCAGAGGACTGCTTGGTCAGACCCTTGACTCTCCCCGTATTGTATTCAGAACTCCCACTGGCATCTGTCATCACTGGCATTGGCATCAGGGTCCGAGATAATTAAAATCAAGCAAAGATTATGTCTTATCCCATCTAATACATATGCGTAATCAAATATTCTGAGTTAAAGGAATGGATGTGTGTCAGGGGGAGAATGTTATCACTAATTAAAGGTTTCACTTCAAACTAATGAAAATTAAAGGTTGCTTTTGTAGAAAAATAAGAGTTCTAGTGCATATGCAAAGTTAAAACTGGTAACTTCTGAGGCCAATTCAGGACAATACCGATGTTTCATCAAAGTTAAGATTGTATCAAGATCTTCATTAAGACATTGCTCTCTTGCAAAAACAACTGCCTTTCACCTCAGTTCAACATTATTGATAACGAATACTGTCACAATAGTTTCTTCTTGCAAAAAACATTCTGAAATGAAACAGGTGTAAGGAGAGGAGAATTTAAATGATGCCCTTGTGCTTTGGCAGGTTGCTGTCCTTTTCAACAAAAGTTCTAGAAACCATTCAAAAAAGTGTACCAAGAATTAGAACCTGTCCACCCCTTACAATGTGGGAAAGTAGTTCCATGAGGAACAGTAGAAGTAATATATGACACTAAGCTGTTATTAATTTGTCCAAAAAGTATATGCAGAAATAATGAAAAATAATTCAATCCACCCTTCTTTCCCAAAAATACAACAGTGAAACTTCAACAAAGAAACGGTTTTCTCTCAGCAGTTAGATACAACTGATGATGAGAAAACAAAATGAGAACAAAACAAACAAGTAGAATAAATTTGTAAGGTCTGAGCATAAGGTCTGAGATAAAGCAACTATTGCCAGTCTACAGGCTATGGAGAAGAATGTATAAAATGGGAATTAAGACACTAACTGTTAGTTGACCAACGACTTTCATTACTGGATTTACATTTGGCACTGTTAGATTCTTTATTAGAAGTTGGCTTATTTTGATTTATAATGAAAATAGTTTTCTGTGTCACCCTGTAGGATCTTTGTCCTAAATTACAAATGCCTTATGCTATATATTTGCCCTGTTATAATAAGCGTTAAAAAGCCAAGGGTTTTGTGAACAAAAGCTACAGTTACATCACAGCATCAGTATATCATATCCCTGAATGGATAAAGTTTACTTTGGTATTAGCCTTATTGAAATTATTTTCCTGCCGACTTCCCACAATTATGTTGGAATATTCCCATCATCCAGCCAATCTCTTCCGGCATCCCCTCTCAGTTTCTTGCTGGCGTGAAGCTGTGAAAGTCTGTTCTCAACTTCAGTCCAGGTCCTAGAAGTCAAGAGGTCAAATACACCTAACCTACATTCAGGGTTTTCTTAAATTATTATTATTTTATTTAAGAAAATGCTTGTGAAACTTTAGACAGACTGAAATGTTCTACTTTTATCACTACAAACGAAGTTGGTTTAGAGTTGTCACTTGCTGGTTGCTTCTTTTGAGCCTATCACCTTCCCTTGTGGCCAGGACACCTCAGAGTAGGAAGAGCTAATGTTCACTGTTGGGGTGACATAGCCAGCCTGTAATTATCCCTGCAGGCTTGAGAGCTGAATGTTAAGAGATTCTATCTTCAGCTCTCAGTGGAAACGATCTGAATATACCCGCCAGCTGTTTGCTTGGCCTTTGCATTCCTGTGTTGTAATATTACTCTATGCTAACTATTTCTTCTCCTGTTTAAGAGTTGTTTTTATAGAGTTGAAGTTTCTCTTTTAGTGTATGAGGGCCTTTGTGAAGAAGGTATTTTGGCTTTTCACTGAGAGCTGACAAATTGTGATTTACTGACACCTGTATAGTTGCGAAGTCCAGTGGCAAGACATCCATAAGCAAGTGTCATCTCCAGCAAGTCTGCAAAGAATAGCTTCCAGCTGCTCTAAAAGGCAGGCAGAAAGGTTTCGTATGAGTTAGAGCTCACTGCAGAGTCCTTTCTTCTTCATGATGGCTTTAAGTTTACCCAGTACTGTCACCAGTTTATTCCAAAGTTCAGGAATTCTAATAGTAAAAAATGAGACCAGTTAAACATCTTCAGGAAAATCATAGAAAAAAAATGTTTTTCACCATAAAAATCCTCAGAATTAATTGCAGAATTTGTGGCCTCTCTGCAGGGGCAGGGAGATTTGTCTGACTGAGGTATCCAGCTAAAGCTGAACACATCCTGAGCATATGAATTTGTTTGTGTCCTAACACGGAACTGGGTGACCTCTTTTAAGCTGAGACTTGAAGCAGCTCTCCTGGCACCTGAGTTCTCTACCACACTTTTCATGAGATTAGGACAGCAATCTCCAATCTTACAGAAAATTTCAACCTGGGAAATTACTTTGGCCTACCTATCTTCCCCCTGCTCCTTTGAAAAGAAACAATATCTTTCTTTTCTGAACCATCCTGATATAAGCTGTTGCTATGCATTGATATAACGCCTTTATTCCCTGATGCATCAACGGAAATTGAGGTTCTAGCAATAAAAAAATTACTACTGGAAAGATAAAATGCCCAAAAGCACAGACTGAGAGCCAGACCTGAAATATCTAGAAGATTGAAGGTGCCTCCCAATCTCCCCACTGACTTGTGATCTTGTCTAGTATGCTAGCATTGCTAAAAGATGTTTGCTTAGTTTTAACAAGGAAATTCTCCAGGAACTTTGCTATGTAAGCTACCACACCTGGTTATTTTCCTTTGTCTTATTTTTTCTCCTGTAAATAAGAAACATACAATTTTGAATGACTATTTCTATAAGTCTCAAAATAAGGTAATGGGGGGTGGGCATTTTAGGGCCATAAAAACACTCCAGAATTTTTGTAAACAAGAACATGTGTGACACCTGTATCTTAATGTGCTCTCTTTATTTTCATGTGGTACATTTTCCTTTCCTGCATGAACTGCAAGCTTCACCATGTTTGCTTCGTTCCAAATGTCACAGTGTACTACTAACACTCCTTGGGCATTGGTCTACAGGGGTCATGCAATTAGACTGTAATTGAGCAGCTGCAAATCCATGGGAGGCTGTAGAAATCCTATCTGAAAATGGATCAGAACAAACCAATATACAATTGTTTCCCTTGATTGGAAATTGCTTCGTATTGATTGGAGCAATAATCCATGACATGACACCTACCAAGGACATTGGAGTTAATGCCAATCACTATTAAGCTCCAGATTCCTGGTAAGATTATTTTGTATATCATGTGAGACTATGGAAAAATAATTTTATTTCTCTCTGAGAGTTGTAGTTTAATTACCAACTAAGTTCTTTTGTGAGACCACTGCACATAATTCTCTCTCCTCCTGAGATGCTAAACCTGAAATATGTCATCCTATGTATTTTTGTATGCATATAAACCACACCCACACACATGCAGAGACTGACAAGGAGGTGCAAGTGCTTGATTTGGATCCTTCCAGATAAAAAACATGACAAAGGACTCCTGAATCCACTCTTTGGTAGGCCAGTACAAATTAGAGTTTGCCTGAATGATCCTTTTCTACTTTTTAAATGAGAAAAATACATGTGTTGAAATTTTACATGAAAATCAGAGGGATTTTTTTTAAAGGAGGAGGACTAGTTTTGTCAAAATTATTTTTTCCCCACTTAGAAAAATAATTTAAGTGGAAAGTTTTCATTTATTCCTACACATTAATGGTGTTACACTAGATTTGCATGGATTTAAATGAAATCAGAAACTTGCCAAAATAACAACTTATAAACTTTGCTTTCAAAGCTTGCTTTAAGGGTGTTGACAGTGGCACATAAGAAGGAAAACAATGACTGTTAAATTAATGAAGCCATGATAACTGTTTTCATTTCCCCTGCAGTATTTTTTTAATGATCTGAAAGCACCTTATGGATGTTTCTTGAGCCATAAAATACTGATGTGAAATAGAATAGTCAGAATCCCAACCTATAGAAAGAAGCACAGTTATTTCAACAAATCAACAGCAAATAAGTTTATACTGTTAGTGGCAAACCCAGCCTTGTGAAGTGAAATATTGCTCCAGAATAATTCTAGGTGACTGTAATCAATGGCGAACTTGCTCTGGTGTTTGCGAAACTAACATCTCAATTATTAAAGTATTTGCCAAGTGTAGCTCAACATAGAAACTCAACATGGGGAGAAAAATATAATCCTTGCATCAAAGTTTTCAGTCTCAGAATAGTTTACTCATTGCCGAGTATCTTATCATTTCTAAATTTAACAGGTTAGATAGAAATGCAATAATATGACGGTACAGATAGAGAATTTGTATGAGGGCAAGCTGCATTTGAATGCAATGAAAGACAACACCTCCCCAAAAAATCTGGAAGGCTTAGGATGAATTGGCTAAAATCAGCTAGCAATGAAAATATCTTATGAATTACCTGGGGGAAAAGGTAATTTCGCTTTGATAAAATGAGGGCAATCTGAATTTCAGGCTCCAATTCTTGCAGCTGCCTCAGGCTTTCATTGCAGGGCCTCTCAGTTGAAGTGAATGGTATTTTCCTAGGACCAGAATATTTCTGCCAAAAGTGTGTCCACAGCAATGCAGAAGCAATCTAAGGCTCTACTTCCATAGCTATGTCAATTAACTAGGAGAACAAACCATTACAAGAGAGAATTGCTAAGGCTTGCTATTTCATTACTGCAGGCACCTACAGTAATAGTAATGTAGGACAGGACACCTGGAATACACTGATCACTACAATACAGAGCCACTGTAACAAGAAAATAGCTTGAGTGAACAGGAACAAGTGAAAGGAAGGGCCTCATAATCCTGACCTACCAATTTTAGAAATAATAAAGCTAATTTATGAGAATTGCATTGTTTCCATTTTACGACTACAGCATGCAAAATTGCCACAGATAACAACTTACATCTTTGAAAGGTCATCACATGTTATGCAAGTCCTAATTAGAGCTCACTGAAGGAAAGGGTAAAGTTAAAATACATTCTTCAAAAATTTTTAATTACTGTTTTATTTACAGAATTTGTACTTAAAAGAATATGTTTTCTGTGAAGTCTACAGTGTTGTTTAGGATGCCAGTCTTCCAGAGTATCTACATACACATATTGAGGGACCATTTTACCAAAGGAATAATCTAAAGTTGTATTGTCCAAAACATATTTATTTCCTATGCTGTGGAGCAGCTTCAAATGCGTGAGCCTTTGCCAGTTCAAGACCCTAGTAAAAAAACAAAGCAAGCAAGGAATGGAATAATCCCCTTTTACATAGGAAGATAAGTGGCAACAGTAATTATGTGACGTTTTAACCTCTTACCACAGACAGAGGAAAGTGACGCTTATCTCTGGAGTCACAGTTCATACTAGGTCATAATTTCACTTCTTGTCTAAATCTCTGAAGCAAATATCAAGATAAGCCAGTGTTATTCAAACCTTACCAATAACAACATCAAGGACAGTTTGCTAGGACTATGCTTCAAAACAAATGTTTCCAACATATTTCTGCCTAGCATAGCTTCCTCTGTCCTATTTATCTGTTTAACGTACTCTGTTAATTTCTTTCCCATCAGATCCCGAGAAGCCTTTACCGTTCTTGTGGTAGCAGGATCTGGACATCAGTTTCCATGCAACTTAAAGATTTTAATAATGATAGTCTGTCCTTTTCTGCAGACCTGTTCCTACCTTTGGTGCTTAGTTAACAACATATTATCTGTTATCAGCCATCTTCTCTTTTTAATTAAGCTTGTCGAGAGGTTTTTATTCCTCTGCCTGCGATGATCTTTGGTGTCCTAAATTTAATTTCTTTTTATAATCCCTGGAGTAGCAAGTAGCAAAAAGAAGTTTTAACTAGTGTTAAGTGTTTGAACATTGGAAGCAACAATAACTTGGCAGAAATATACATGGAAGAAAGTAAATTAACATATTTAAAACCAAACAAAGAGACACTATAAACCATAGCCCTTAGTAAGTTTGTGAACAGCAGTGGCTTTCTGACACAGAACCTTGCTGGGTTTTAGGAGAAAGCTGAGGAGTGGAAAGGCAGAAGTAAAAGCAGGTGTGGTTTCTTCTGTCTGTTCTCTCTCCTCTTTTTAAGCAATCTAAACCATCAGGTGGTGTTACAGAGATCCCACTGGAGTCAGCCCTTCATGCAGGGGCAGGCATAGGCAAGCAGGACTGTTCTTTCTCTCACATTTGGGCTCTAAAATCTGGGGGTTGGGGCCCTGAACTAGCTTGTAGAGCCAAGTGGCTATGGAAAAGGGAATGCAGATTCATCTCAGTTTCTCATTTCAAGTTTGATTCCTCCTGCCGCAAACCAGGAGAGATTATAATTTAAAAATATGTAAAGCTGTTGCTTTCAAATTGTGCCTTCACAATCCCATTTGGACTGGGAAACTTATTAAGCAAATCTGAAGATAGAAATGAAAAATAGGGGTCCCTAATTTAAACACTCTTAGCTTTGCTGCTGTGCTTTGACAATGCAAAACAATTAGGAAATACAACTCCTTATTCAGCATGAAATTTATCCTGGTGTTCAGGGTTGTAGCAGTTTTTTACAACACTGAATTTTACTTAAATATTTCAGTTAGTGTTGTATCCCTCTTCTTTTACCCAAAGGGGTCCACTGAACTAAGGTGGTGTCACCTTTTTAGCATTGCCTTTTAGAAGCTGAATGTACTTTGAAACCAGCTTTTTATTTTCTCACAGAAATCAAATACTGGTTACATCCCAAAATTTTAAACCACTTAAAATTATTTCATAAATAAA
Source organism: Morus bassanus (assembly GCA_031468815.1). Classification (NCBI taxonomy): domain Eukaryota; kingdom Metazoa; phylum Chordata; class Aves; order Suliformes; family Sulidae; genus Morus; species Morus bassanus. The sequence continues at coordinate 33,794,591 of CM062574.1, read as the reverse complement.
CCCCTTATTTATTATCTTATGTATTAGTTATGTATCTCATACAGTAGAAATGTACTGTATGATGGGTGTGCTTAGTGTACTGTGTGGGTGAGCAAAAATGTAGGAAAAATCTGCATTCCTGTCATAAAAATATTTTTTAAGCTCAGGAAAAGATTCACAGCAGAAGAAAGCTGTTGTGTTTATCAGGTAACACTTCCAAATTTAAAAGCAAACATCACTTTCTCTAGAAGCAAGTTGCATGACTGCCTTTGAGAGAAAGATCATCCTACACTCACAGCAAGATGTTCTTTTTTGGTAATTCACAACAAAAACAAATGCTGAAGTACCTGGTGGCATGAAATAAGGGGGCTGACATTGGTAAGAGGGAATGATGGTTGTTCACCTGGGATAGAAATGCTATATGAGGTGCAAACCTCATCTAACAGTAGGAATACTTGTTACATTAACAAGATTTACCGACAGACTCCATCTGTGCCTTCCCGCCAAACAAGGTCACTCAGTTAGATCCTAAGGAGCCTAATGAGCGAAGTGTGAAGTCTCTGGAGTGATAATAGAGGTTTGTTCTGACTTATGCCTCAGGTACTTCCAATATTTTTAGTACTGGAAAATAAAATAAGGTAGAGGAAAAAAGGTCATAATTTTTATCAAACAAATCCACCTTGAGAAATATCAGTGTGTGCGCCTGTGCATGAACATACCTGGATATTTTTTCTCTCTTTTCCTGGTGATTCACAGTTTACTTTTCTCTTTTACTTCAGAGTGGCCCTTGAGGCACTTCAATGCCTTCATCTTGGCCGCTCATTTCACATCTGCATCTTGGTTACAGAAACTTCAGTGTGGTAGCAACATGCCCGTTCCTTTCAAAAGTCTGTAATATCAATAGCATGTGTGGTGATTTCAGAGTTGAGGGAGAAGCCTTATCGTTGAATTTTTGCTGTTTATCCATTTTCTGTCTGCAGTTTCTGAGATACAGTCTGGCCAATTTGTAGCAAATATTATGGTAAGTGCAAAGGAGAAAGGGACATAGATAAACTTAGAGCATTGCAGGCTGCACAAAAAACCTCTGCTAAGCACCTTCAGTATTTACAATTCTCAGTATCGATTTGTTGCTATAGACTAACTGATAGTTCAACAAAAATGATATTTTTTAATTATTTCTCAAAATTTACAGCAGAACTATAGGTTATCTAAAATTATTAAGCTGCAAATTAAAAAAAATAAAAGAGGAGGTGAGCACTTTCCCCACACCCTGCAGCATGATTAAACTGTGGAACTCATTGCTGTCAGGTATTATTGAAGCCCAGTTATAAACTGTTCATCTTTTAACCCAGTAGCAAAATGGTCTGAATGTGACTCTAGTTCCAGTTCCTATTGTTCTGTACGTGCCTTATTTCTTATCCTCTTTCCAAAGTGTTCTCTGGAGCCATCTGAAACAGAACCCCACGTCCTGTAAACCCCTGGTTTGCTCTAGTATCTACTAATATTTATCCACTATTGTTATGAATATCTAATCTAGTGAATGTTTACCATTCAAATGCCAATATATTATGAACTGCCTGTGGAAAACTGACACCCTATTTAACTGCTCAGTGAATAAAAGAATACTTGTCTAATCTGTGAGATAGGATTAGGGAGACTGAAACTGTTTTATTTTACATGCTGTAAAATAATATATCATAGCAATCATTAGAAAAACAACATGGTGAAGCAACAGAATAAAAAGACAAATTTAGAAGCACCTTCAGTGAAGTTTCTCTCAGTCCCATTCTTTAATGTGCTGGAGTGTTTCTGGAATGATAGTGCTTCTCACGAGGAGGGATTTATTGGGTGATATATAGCTATAAGCAACGTAGTATGAAAAAGATGTGGCAGCAGATTTGGTGGAAATGACTCCACTCTGTAGAATCTATTCTGCTCCACCTTCTGATAGGTTTCTGTTCTGTCTCAGTATAGACTAGCTCAAGTCCTAGCACATCGCACACAGAATATTTGTTGAGGTGTTCATCCTCCTCCTAGGATGAGGATTTACATTTTCATTTGTGTGCCTTCATGCTTACTGTATAGAATAGGATATTATAAAATTGTACACCTGGAGATCAGAATAGAGCATTAGTTAAAAAGTTCTTCGGGAGAAGCTTCCAGGAATATGCACGTGTACAAATGAATATTTTGATATTCTGGAGGAAAATGCCTCTACAATTGTCAAGGGGCTATGCACATTAACACCAGCGCTCAGTTGCCTTGTAAAATACAATTGTAAAAGATGTCTTTATGTAGTAATATAACATCACTGACTGTGGTAGAAGTAGAATCTTTATAAGTGGAAATGACATGAGAATTTTAATTCTGAGTTGAAGAATCCACAAAGATTAAAAATCACATTTTTATTTATAATTTAATTTATAAGGATGCTATTGTTCAGGCTCTGCAAATATCCATCCATCAGCAGTCACTGCAGACTGGGAATCCAGAACTTGGTGTTAAGCCTAGAGCTGTTTGGGGTCTTGGTCCGGCCTCTGCCTGTTGCCACAGCACAGTGTGGGTGTCCTGCATTACCCAGTGCTTCTAAAAAATGGCAGCTGAAGACTTTTAAAACAGTCCCATGTATATGTATAATTTAATTCCACTCTTATTTAAAGAGACCCTTCTGTTTCAGTCATCATAAACAATCAGCAGTAGGTCTAATAAAAAGCAAATGTATTTTGCAGTAGCTGAACCTATCTGGTCCTAGTTTAATTACTATCTCTCACTTTCAAACCCTCACTTTACTTTTAGTGTGTAAATAAAAGTTCCTTACTACATAAAATACTCTTGTAATACGACCTTCTCATACTGCAAGGCTTTGTTAGTGATACTCGGGTTTTTTCTAAATTTTCCAGTTACAAGTGGTGGGTAATTGAGCAATATGAGCTGTATTGAGGTGGAAACTGGTATTTTTCCCCTTATGCACTGTCATTTCCTGTCATCTAAGAAATCAAGCTTACAAAATGAAAACTATTCTCATATATTCAAAAACATATCTAATAATATAACATATCTAATAATTCTAAATAGTCCTCTTTTATTTAACTGATAAACATAATTAAATGTTCTCAAAGACAAGGGTGAAACATTGCAAAATCTCAAAATGAAGCAGCAAGAATGTCATTAATTTGCATACTTTGCACAGAACAGCACATCACACTGCATACACACATAAGGAGAAATGAAGGTTTAAATTTCAGTGTCTCTCAACTCTTTACAATAAGGAGCAGCTACTTGTTTACTGAAATCCCCATTCCTCTGTTCACCAATTAACTCAGGCATGCTGCACAGTATCTCACAGCTGATATTCAAAGCAGACTCTGTCCCAGCTGGCACACAGGTCATGAAGCATACTGTGGGTTTTACCATTAGGTCACTGCAGTCAGAATTTCTGAGAACCTGGAGCAATTTGTTTTCTCTCCAGTCACAATTCATTTCTGTTAGTAATGATTTTTATTTTTTCCCTTCTAACCTTTCCCATAGTCATACTTACCTCAAGAGTACATACATACTTACCTGTATGTATCTGTGGTCCTTCCCAGTAAGCTTTTCTGTCATTGTCCCCATGCCCTCATGTGTGGCCTAGGTCAGCCCTAATCCCTTTTTTACATCTTGCTCTGTTGCAGAAATAAGACACAGGAATTGCACCTTGAGTGCAGCTTTCCAGGCACTTCTCATAGCTGTCTTACCAAAACTTGTTCTCTGGTCTTTAAAAGCACCCGTTTCTTTGTCCTTACTTGAAATGTAATGATTTAAAAAAAAAAAAAAAATAGTTTTGTCTTGCTCTAAATCATAATTTGTGTTGGATTTTCCTTTATTTCTCAGGTTTTTTCAGCTTTTATAGTTTTTGCATGGCAAAAATGAATTGCCTCAGATGGCTGCTCTCATTCTGGATAGAGAAAAAAGCATTTTCCTGTAAAATGTGTTTTAGCTCCTCGCCTGACCTATATTGTTCAGTTACTCATTAAAATTAAAGCATGTGCATGCATGTGTCTCTTTCAAAAAATGGAAGATTTTTTTTTGAGAGGAGAACCAATTTAAAAACAAACAAAAGAACTCTACACAGAATAAGAAATAGTTGATACAATATATTTTTAAAACCTTGTCATAAACTGAAAGGAAAAACAGTGCCTGAAAAAAAGAGTTCAAAACATGTTTTGTTATAGAACCTCTTTACAACAGAAGAGTTGACCTAAAGAGATTATATGTATAATCAACAGCAAATATTTTGTGTATGTCTTACAATGCTAGCATGCAAAAAACACAAGATCAGTTGATGAAGCTATTAGGAAGCATGTATGCAGATGCTGTATTGAACAGTCTTGCATAAATGAAAGAAAGTAATGGTTACAATGAGCTTTAAGTATTAACTGTGAATAAATTGCATTTAGAAAGATTTACAATTGGGTAACACAAACTAATATGACATAGCTATACAGAGAAATAAACAATTTCTTGGGATCTTTCCATGTCACTCATTTAACCTTTCAATAAAGGATGTTGTAAGCTTGAGCAGCTTTAAATGCAACATTAATATGTGAAAGAATCAAATATGAAACGTTTTAAACATCTTGCAGAGGCGGCAATTTATTGGCTGTTTCCTCTCAGATTTTCACTATACGGTGCCCACGTAGGTGTCAGGCCATGAGATCTCTCTGCCAGAGTCACTGGTGGGTGCATTTTCACCAAGTTTTGTCACAGCCTGAATCACTTGCAATTCTTGATAAGTTTCAGCCGGAGATGGCCAAGGAATTGTAGAAAAGCATGTGTAAGAGTGGCCAGGGAAAGGTAAGGACAGGGAATATTTTTGTACAATAGTTATAGGGCAAATACTCCATTTCATGGGAGTTATGCCAACTCACCCCTGCTAAGGTCTGAACAGATGGTGTTTAATGTTTAATTACTTCCATATAGACCTTCCCTAGCAATTAGGGGAACACCTCACCTAACGGTTGAGACATCACAGCATCTGAGATTGTATTTCCATGAAAGATACTGGAGTATTAAACCCCCCGACCTGTCTGCTTCTTGCATCTTAGTTTGAAAAGTCACCTTCATAAAGCAATACTCTTCTATTTGCCAGCTGTGGATCAGACATTACAGAGGATTTAACCAAATAATAGGGCCCCCTATCTGCTAATTTTTGACTCATTTATGCTTCCTGTCTCCCACCACAAACAAAGCACAAACTGAAGCCTCTATTAAGATTAGCATGTTTGTATCCCTCTAAAAGGCACTGAACGACAATTCTCATGTCTCAAACAGTGTTCGATACCATGTCAGCATGCTGTTTGCATGCAGGAAAAAACTAAAAATTATGAGTTACTCTGTGAATGGATAATATGTACAATGTTTACAATACATTTTTCTAATAACCATTTTTATGTGGTGGCATCTACAGTGGAACTTATTTTAACTAGTCCTCTAAGGATTCCAGATGTCACCTGACAACATGAACAAAGGTGCTGTCTTTTCCATCAGTCTTTGTACCAAGTAATCACTTAACAGCTGCAAAACTGCTCAAGGTGCACAAGCGGTTGTAAGAAATTTCTGCAGCCAACTTCTGTCCTAGGCATTGTGGAACTAGTTCCCCATGTGTATAAGAATTTTGTGGAGCTTATCTACCTGGAGTAATATGTAAAGAAATTACAGCCTTTCTAGAAGTAGTATTGGTTAGGGATATAGCTATAGCTGAAAAAAAAACCCCAAAACTATTGTATCTAGATGCCTGTCTGGTTTTTTTCCAACTGCAGTTATTTATATTATATAAGCTTTACTTACAAGTAAACTTCCACTCTGTGCAGCCTGCCATAACACAGTATCAGGCCGAGTCTTCTCATTAACAGATGATTAATCAAAGAAATGGGGTGGAATATGTCAAAGAGAACAGAAAATATTTCTCACCTACCCCATTTCACTCAGTGGCATAGGCCCTTTGGGATGGATTCCTGTATATTTCTGCTTCTGAGTGCAGAGTTTTCAAAATAAAAGATTTTCTCAGAGGAAAAGACTACTAAATTGCTAAGCTGTGACCTAAGTGACAGCCTAAACTATGTGCCATAAAGTCTCAAACTGGTGCCTCCCTTGGCTTTCTGGTGATGTCAAACAAAAAATTCCCAGAGCTTCCCTTTTCACATTATAACAGTGTGGAAAAGACCAAAAAAACCTGGTTGTGTCTTCTGATGGTGACAACAAATAGAGCTACAAAGCCTCATACTAGCTGAGATTCTAGTCCTCTGCAGGCAGGGTGAGAGCAGGAGGTAACAGCAAGTATTTGCACTCAAGAAGAAGTCTGCAAAGTCCTGAGAATGTTTGGATGTCTTGTTTTGTATTGTGGATTTTCTAAGATGTCAAGAAGCAAAACTAATACATATTCATTTAGGGTATAAAAATATAAACAAAAATGACACAAATGCCCTTAAAAGATTGTAGCTGGCTCACGAGTTTGGAGATCCCTACATGCAAATCAGTCATTCAATCAGCATGGCAGAGCAGCATCAAAGCCGCCTGGGCATTATGGCGTGAAGGGCTAGCAACATGATGGCAGCCAGCAAATTGCCGCTACCTTCTGTGTGGAAATACTCTCCTTGTTCAGCTTTAATACATTGTTGCTCAAGCCAGAAACAGGCACACCTGAGAAATCTCTTGAATTATGAGCTATGAGCCTATGACTTTGCTCCTATTAAACACAAGAGTGGCCCACATTTTTGATGTGACATTAAGGCTTTTAGGCTGAAATCTGTGAACTGGCAGCTTGATATATTTTGAATGACTGCCCGATAGAGGCTCCAATATGTCCCAATCTACAGTAGACGCAAATTTCATATAGAAATCCCACTATGTGATAATGATTGTTCGCAACCTGGAGCCCAAAGACTCTATCTTCTGTTTTATTTCTGACAATTTAAGACAGCTTGGAGGGGTGGAGAGAGGAATGTCAGCAATCAAAATTATTTTCATTTTAGTGTGACTGTCAAATGAACATAGATCTACTCCTGACAAAAACTGTTTAAGGGTACAGAAAGAAGAATGAAGATTGCACGATCGCTGAACAAGCTTCTTGGCATTTATTTTGTACAACAAAAATCCTAAAAGTGCTTCAAAACCAAGCCTTTTCAAAGTTAACAGTGCTGACACAAAAACATTTCTTCTTTGTTGGATGCATCCTTTCAGAAAAAGTTATTGCAGCTCTGAAAGGACAAACCTCATAGTACAAAATTTTGTTAGGTGTCTGAAATCTTAGTTCTAGAACAGACCTAACATTGAAAGGCAAATTTCCCTTATAATTTAGTTCTCTGTCTTTCCACAGCAATTAAAATAACTGCACTCTATCAAGTTATGTCTTTTACCCTGATTAAAGATATAGCTGTATTGAGCAAACACACCAACTAGCCCATTGACAGATGAAAGAAGATTGCACAGCATGTCTGAAATTGTGCTGGTAGCTACACATTCTGTAGTACATAGGCAAAAATTCAATCAGTATACCTTCTTATGCTCATAGAAAAGAAATACTCTATTAAACAGTGATTCATTCTGTATATCACGTTCTGAAACCCAGATAGTTTTAGCTATAAATCAAAGTTAATGAGCGCTTTAGATTCTGCCTCCAAGTTAATTATTGGTGCATTCTCTTGTACCTGGTTGTATTTGAAAGCAAGTGTCTAAAATCACAGGGAATAAAATTAGATGAAAAACATCTTTGATCATTAAAAGTATATACAGCTAAGTTTAAGTTATTATTGCAGATAATTTGGTTGTTTACAACATAATTACCGATTTGACTATGAAAAAAAATTACAAATTGTTTTGCTTCAATTAACAGTACATAAATAATTCTGGCATGCATAAATATTTTACTGTTGAAAACTGTAGCACATAACTTTTTATGTTGCTCTTAAAACAGGTCTAATGCAAAGTTAATAACACAAAAAAAAGCCCCTGTCTATGGGGGGAAAAGCCATCTGACTCAAAGAGGACTATAAATGGTCTTGCACCAGAACCTGCTAAGAGACTAACAGTTACAAATAATGTGAGTAGTGAAACATTGCAAAACTGTGCAGCATTACAATGCAGCAACATAGCTACAACAAAATATGTGGGTTTATCCTGACTTTCGTCAACTCTCGACTTGATGGCACCTGCAGTAATTTAGGAAGGTTCTCCAAACCAATGCTTTCACTTCTGTGACACGATGCATCTCAGACTGTAAAATTGCAAAATAACAACTAAGATTTTCAAACAACTCTTTCCTTTTAGGTTTTAAAGACAAATATGAGCACTAAAGGAGTCTCACATTAGAAAATACTTGGATAGTGAATAGTATTCTGACTAAGATGCGGTTAAATATCAGGCTATTTAGCTAAGCAGTATAAAAATTATAATACCTGTAATTTGCAGTGGGTGATTAGAAGGTCAACACCATACGGTAATGCAAACATAGATGCATAAACAAAATGCATAAATACATAAACAAATGTAGCGTTTTTCACTGCCCTCTCTTTTCTTAGTTGAAAAGTTTAACTTCAGTTTATGGATACTGCCTTTTGTGTGATTCTTGGGCTTTGACCACTCACATTTTAGGTCATTTACTGTTAGTATAATCCTTAATATCAGTAGCTGAAGTTCCGCTGTAAGATGTCGATCCTTATAATTGCCAGAATTGCAGCCACTGGAAACAGTGGTCTTAGAAGGAAACTCTAAAACATTCCTGTACGGTGAGAAAACAGAAAATGATGACAAAATGATAAAAAAGTCAGAATAATAGCCAAGGAACACTCAGTAGCAGTAGTTAATTTTGAGTATTAAGAATATAAAAAATATTCTTTTAGGAAGAGCAAGAAACATTTCATTTAGGTTTGAAATCACTGCCCACCAAATGATTTAGTTGAATTTGACCAAAAGCTTCCTTTCAGTTGCAGCTGATTGTTAAATACATAGGCTTATTTCCTGATCTCTCTTCAGAGACAAGCTGAGACCCACAAGCTGCCACCCCAAGCAGGCAGCTCACTCTGAAATAATACCTCCAGGTATCCCTTCTGCCTGGCTTATTGGCTGAGATTTATTGCTGTATCACTGCAGAAATAAAGAGGAGGGTGAGAAGAAAATGCAAATCCCATAAGACACTGGAGATGTGTTTAAAAATACAATTCTTGTGACTTGAAACAAACATTCAAACTTCCCTGAATTGATTGGTTGCTTTTATGAATTGTGATAATTTTCTAAAAGATACAATCTTTTGCAAAAAAAATTAATGTATCAAGAAAAATACATTCAACTAAAACAGAATTTTAATTTTAACTAGCTTTTATAAGTTTATAGGTATCTGTACGTTACATAAAGATCTCATTAAGTAACCGGGGAGAGCTTTTTCTCTGTTGTAAACACATTCAAATCTCATTGTAATTCTATAGATTTCAGTAGTATTACACCAGAAGCCCAACAAAGTACCTCAGAGGAAACCTTGTTCCCTCCTAGCAGGCCAACTGGATCACAGAAAGAAAGAGGAAATATTATAGCTTTTCAGTTATCTATGTGAAAACTGAAATGTCAGAACTAGCAGCCAGATCTTCCAGACCTGTGTCACCTGATCTTGTAGCACAAAGATCAGTTGTTTACAATACACTTCATTAACTTTGGTAAAATCATTTTTCCATACCTTTTATACAGTCACACCTAGAGTTTTAAATTCAAAGTAACTACTTAGGAAAAAACAAAAAATCCTGACTATTGCTGCAAGTAGCATAGTCAATGTAAGAGAAGACAGAAAAAGAAATAAAAATATTAAGAAAGAGCAAACAAGGAAAAACTAGATGTCTGTGGTGAAAGGGATTCTAATAAGAGCTTTTCTTGGGATGACACGCTCATTTCTGATCTACCTGTTTCAAAGACAGGACAGAGGCAGTGGGATTAAGAAACTGGTATTAAAAATATCAGAGTCATGATGAGTTTGGGGCTATTTCAAGCATACCAAGAAAAGGGAAAAAAACATGAGATAAATGTATGAATTGCATACTGTAGAGCTGTGCTTCTATATAGATTTTCCTACAACAGAACAAGAAAAGGGTATTCAAAAGCATTAAAAAGTAACAGGTTTAAAATGTATTAAGACATTTTTACAAAGCGTATAATTAACCTGTGGGACTTGTTGCCATAGGGTAGCACCGAGGCTAAGAATTTAACAGGATTTAGAAAGAGTGGACATTTTTATGTATAATCAGAAGCTACCATGTTACATTAGGGACCATAAAATGCTTTTATAGAGGACATAAAGTCCAATACTTCAGGCCATAAGGCAATCACTAACTAACAGGGGTTAGGAGGAAATGTTTTCAGCTGGCAGGTTGTTCTGTAGTGGCCACTCCAGGGCTCCTTTGAGCTACTGCCATGCTTTGGTTACAGTCAAGGGAAGACAAGGTAGGCTGCCAGTCCAGTGTGGCACTGTAGGTCTGTGTGGTGCATCTGCGCTCTTACTCTTGCTGTTATTTTTGTTCATTTACTCCTCTGTGATAATATTTTGCTAAGAACACTAATTTTTTACAGGTAAAACTTATCTGTCAATCTTGTGTATCTTTCTGCTTAGTAAAGGGAAACAACTGTGATTTCCTATGTAACATGTCTGCAGCATATTCCTCTTTTCGAAACAAACGAGTTGTTAATGCAAGGCAGATGTTAGTGTTTGTTTCACTCTTTGCTGAAGGAGCCAGCATATTTCCTTTTAGGGAAATACTTTGAAATCACCTCATTCTTTTATTAATTCAACATAACTGATTATAAGAACTATGTTGGTAAAATTAATATTTCAAAGAAGCACTGCGAGGTATATTTTTAACATGCAGCACCACAGCCCCTGTCTCTTGTCACTTTTCTCATCCTGTCATCATGTACGCCTTCAGACATAGGCAGGCTGATACTAATGAGCTCACCACTCCATGTTCCTCTATCATGAAGTTCAGTACTAATGAGAAAAATTCCCAGACTGCACTCACACTCTAAATCAATTTGGCAAGATTGATCAAAATATTCATTAAAACAGTTTGTTCTTCAACTCAGCCTGAACCCTGCAGGCATATCTATCTTGCTTCTATATAGTTTTGTGTGTGAGTCTGTGTGCACATATGTGAGTGTGTGAAATTAAAAAAAAAAAGTCAGTTGTATTTCCTACTGTCCTCGTTTCGGCTGGGATAGGGTTAGTTTTCTTCCTGGTAGCTGGTATAGTGCTGTGGTTTGGATTTAGTATAAGAATTATGTTGATAACACACTGATGTTTTAGTTGTTGCTAAGTAGTGCTTACACTAGTCAAGGACTTTTTCAGCTCCCCGTGCTCTGCCAGGTGCACAAGAAGCTGGGAGGTGGCACAGCCAGGACAGCTGACCCAAACTGGCCAAAGAGATATTCCATACCATATGACATCATGCTCAGTATATAAACTGGGGGGAGTTGGCCGGGAGGCAGTGATTGCTGCTCGAGGAAGGGCTGGGCATCAGTCGGTGGGTGGTGAGCAGCTACATCACTTGTTTTTCCTGGGTTTTGTTTCTCTCTTTCTCTCTCTTATTGTTTTCCTTTCCATTACTATTTATTATTTTATTATTATTGTTGTTTTTGTTGTTATGGTTGTTGTTATTATTATTTTACTTCAATTATTAAACTGTTCTTATCTCAACCCACGAGTCTTCTTACTTTTGCTCTTCAGACTCTCACCCCCAATCCACTGGGGGCGGGGAGGGTGAGCAAGCAGCTGTGTGGTACTTGGTTGCTGACTAGGACTAAACCATGACACCTCCTCATGTGATTCCAGCACTACTTTCAGAAGAAAAAATCCAAGGATCTCATTACTCTTTTCTCCTTGGGAAGCGTCTAGGAGTCTAGAAATGCTAAGAAAAATATTTTGTACCTCTCTTCTCATGTGCCTGTCAGCAGAAGGCCCGAGAATGACCGACGTGAAGCTGCAAATTACCGTCAAAAGGGCAACAAGCAAAACAACAAATGGGAATCTGTCAGAGAGAGAGAGACATCACTGGCCACAAAACCCTGGGAATTTAATATATCTTTTGTCTGTCATCTGCATGCTAAATATCCATGTCTTTCTTCAGCAGAATTTCCTCTTGCCATGTCAGCCTTGATAAGTATAGGTTAGCTCACACTGTCTCCTTTTTCACACGCATTTCAAGATAAAACACAGCCCACAGAGCCAAGAATGACATTAGCTGACTAATGCTCAACCAGCTGGACTCTATGCTCAGAAGGGTCTAGACACAAAATCAGAGCAGCACAAATTGCAGTGAGGGATGAGCAGGGGATAGATTTACAAATCTCAGCTATGATGTTATCTGTCCCTCCAAAGGGACAAGAATAATTCATGTTGGTAGCAGTTTAAAAGCCAGACACCCTGACTAGTCATATATTACATACTTCTGGTTCATTTCAGCAATAGAGAGGGTTGCTGTTGATCATCTGACTTCACTATTCATTGCCTAGAAACTAGGAGCTTTTTTCAAAGGGCTAAAGGAAAACTCAGGCAAACTTAAGCCAGACATGGTTTTAAAATGCTTCATGTCTTACTGTTCACAACACTGCAAACCCACTTTAGTTTACAATGTTAAATACATAAACTTCATTCCTAACAACCTATTTCTTAGATATACTATGTGTTATAAAATGAGATAATATTATTCCAGGAAGTTTTCAGTGGGGTTATGAGCCTGATCATTCAGAAACTCCAGAATAAACTGCACAGACACTGTCCTGCTGTGTTGAAGCAGCAGGCTGTTGATGGGGCTCCCACACTGGGGGGCAGGAGGGACTCTGCCCTGGGTCAGGATACAGACTATCAGCAGTTCAAACTAAAACAGACATTAAGTATTCTTCTAAAAATTGGCAGTGGCACACAAAGGCAGTGGTCCACATTTCTTTGGATAAGGCATTTCCATGGCTTCGTATTCAAAAGGTGCCAAATTAAAAATAGCTGCATAACGGGCAGGGAGATAGGTAGCTCTCTGACCATATGCAGAGTGGTATGAGATTTTCTTCCCATTTAAGCACTGTTGGCTGTTCAGAAATCACTGGTGTGGTCTGCCTCAATTGCTGAACATCACTGTGTGCCTCAGCACCACTGGATTTCCAGAGCAGCATACCAGCAGCCAGCTAGGCTTCAGACGGCGAGTACACATCCAGATTGGGTGAGTGTGCCTGAAGAAGCAGTATCTCCCATACATGCAAGCCCTTAGAAATGAAACCACTATTTAAATGCAGTGATGCAAACCTCCATCTCAACAGTAGCCCAAGCTCTGCCAATGCAGAAAAGTGCACTTTTCTTTACAACATAAAATAACACTGCTATGAAGCAAAAAAACCCCAATCATATTGTCCAGACAGGTTCTCTGGAGATGAGACAAGGTGTTATTAACCAAATGCTCATTTACAGGCATATCATCTGCCATAGAAAGTGAAGATCAGCTCATATCACTTCCCTTTCACAGTGCAAGAGGCTGGTTTTAATGTGCTTCCTGCTTGCCCACTTTTATCTGGCTGGTTAGGTTTATTTCTCTTGACAGAAGCTGTCCCCAGGCATCTGTTTCCACAAATAGAGGGAAAAGCAGATACTGGAACTGTTTGACTCTGTTCAGTGGATAGACTCTACTGAGGGCCATTGAAATTTTCATGAAAAGAGAAGTTTTAGGGAATCCAGATGCTAACATGCTTTTTACATTTTTTCCAAATCTGTGCAAGAGAGTGGCTTTCAGGAATGAATTAAAATTTCATTTATTCAATTATTAAAAATGTTTCTGCTAAAATCTTTAATCAAAAGCAAAAAAAAAATTCAGAACATAGTGTTGCCTAATAACTGGTGTGTCTCAGGTAGATTATGTGAAGATTTTATTTTCTACACTGGATTAATAATCGCATAGACAGCAAAGAAAGTTAAACATACAGTACCTCTGTTTCCTTGTTTGGTCTTAATAGCCTGACTCATTCATTTTAAAATCATGTAGGAAAAAAATTAAAGCTGTCTGTTCAGAAGAGTGAGACCTCTGTTTTGTGAGAGACTTCTGAAACACTCCATGCTCCTTTTGTAGCTTGTTTTAAATTACCATGTTTCTTTTACTGTAGCTTTTCAGCATCTCAGACATTTTCAGCATCAGCTGAAGATTCTTTTGCTTAGTACAGGTTTTTATTTATAACTTTTTTTTCCTCAAAATCTTAGGTAGAAATTTGGTACAGTGACAGAAAATGCCATGGGATTCTTTGCCATAGGTATGGAAAGGCTTTGCAGTGTTCTCTCATTTTTTCCCCTCTCACCTCCCACCAGTGCCAGACTGCTCTAGGACAGCTGCTGCTGCAGCCCATGTCTGAAGGAAAATGCCTGCCCCCTACCTGAAGAAAGAAAGAAAAAGGCATTGTAGCATGTGGTGCATTTTCACCTGCCTTCATCTCAAGTTATGTGCATAAACTGAAATAAGGCAGTTATTCTCTTTGGAGGTGCAAGAGATGTTTCCAGCACACAAACCCCCACATCCAGATATTTCTGTTCATGTATAACAGAAAAGATGGGTCAGGTTTAAGTCTGCTATTATTATTGAGGTTTTTCAAGATTCCTGTCTTCATGCAACATTTGGATTCAACTGTAGCTATGGTATGACAGGAGTTATTTTATAAATTCTTGGTCAACACACAAAATGGATGAGTTGCCACTGGACAAGCATTTGGTTTGACATTGTAGGTGTCAACCTATGACATCATCCAGGGCTGATTAGTTGAAAGATTGCCTAACTGCCAGCTGCCAGAATAGGTGGTCCAACTCCCATATCTTCAGCCACCTCTTTCTCTTGTGTCAGCGTCAGGGTTTTTCTGAGGCTGTGTGAGACAGATCTGCAAGTTTTCTTCCACTCCTGAAATCTCATGGTAGGGTCAGGAGAACTGCAGTGCAAAGGAAGGGACAAGAACTCATGTGTAGAGATGAGAAGAGTTAAACTACCTTTCAGGTTGCAGCAAGTGGCACTTTTTTTTTCTGTAAAATTTTTCTGTGGCTCCCCATCTGTTTGAAATTGAAAACCCTTCTATCAGTCAGATATCTCAGAACTTTAATTCATTGACATTTGTGAAGTGCTTTGAATTTACAATATAGGACATCGCTGTCATCAGTACAGATGGTGTATTTACCAAAATAAACCCTTATTAAAAACAAGCCAGTATACTAAGATTGTGCATTCTTTTTTTACTTGCTCTTTGAGGAATAACTGTTGGTCCAAGGTTTTTCAATGGATATCTAACATGCCAAAGGAAAGCGTAGTTGTTATTGAAATATATTGTAAGGCTGTGGTTGCATTCAGTTAAAGTAGTTTTCAGCAGAGTATGTGCTCCTTGTCCAAAGGAAGCCAAACCACAAGATGAAAATAACAAAACCAGTCATGTTAGTTTGGAAAAGCCTAAAAATTCATCAGACCAAGCCCAGTAAGTAATATCCTGGTCAATTCTTATACTTCCTTCTTCTGATCAGTAATGTGTGTTGCTCTGTCCTGATGTTAGGGAATGTTTATAGGACTGGGAACTGTTAGGGAATGATTTGTCTTTTCTGTGTGTGAGAGAGAGAAATTCAAGGAACTCAGTATATGGAAAAACACCACTGCATTAGTCAAATAATTATAGTTATACCTCTGAAAAATTAGTTCTAGTACCTTAAATTTCATGTCTGTATGCCCTGGAAAGCAGTGGCACATTTTCCAAAAGAAGGTGTGGGCTCTCGCCTCCTTTCTGAGCTCCATGCTCAGCGTGATGTGGAGCTGTGCAGGGCTTGCAGGAGCTCTTGAGGGAAGCAGGGTTTCTAGATTAGGTCTGCACCTCTGAGCTAGCCAGTGATTCTCTTCTCTAAATGCTTCATTTTGCACAGGCTAAGAAGAGAACATGTTAGTGATTGGTTTATTTATAGACAATGTTTTCCACTGCTCTTTGTTTCCAAGAGCTTGTTGTGTAGTTTGTTACAACTACTATATATTTTGAATCTTTCAGGATAAAGATGCTATGTAGTCTGAGACATTGCTGCTCTTAAGAGCTGTCATGGGGTTATAATTGTGCTTATATTTGTGTGATGTATTAATGTATAGTCGTAACAATTATTAACAAATCTAGCCCATTGCATTTTTTTGTTATTGGTCTTATTTCAAGCAACATCTCTCTTTTCAGCAGCTTTTCTGTATAGTAGACTTGATAAATCCTCCTCTCAATATTTAGCTTGAACTACCACAGGCAAGCTCATTTGCTGATTAAATATTACACTTTCAATTGGATACTTTTTTGATATGAATACACAACAGAGGTAGGACAGAATATTGGGTTTGAATGGCAATGATGAATAATATTAATATTTACGTGCTATTGGAATCTGGAGCTGCTCAAAAGAGCTACAGAGTCTCAAAATCTTAATTAAAGGTTAATAAAAGAAAATATTGAAAAATCTACTCAAGGAACAAGAAGTGAGGGAGCAGGGTGTTCTAACTCATCCACAGTACTGCCATTCTCAAGCACAGAAATTGCATGAATCAGGCTTCTGTGAGACTGATCTATACACAGTGTGTGTAGTTTTGAATTAATCTTTTGGCTTTCAGACCTCTTAGGTTGCAGGTATGGTCCAATATTCAATTTTTCTTTTGCAAAAACATCCTTCTGCTAAAGGCGAAGATGGGTTTGTGATATATTCATGTAACTCTAGGAGCTCGGTTAGAAAATGTTACGGAGACTCACAGGAAAGATTGGCAACATTATGATCAGATCTACAAAACAAAATATTCAAGAAGTATTGATTCTATTCCTTTTGAACTCTTAAGAAAATTCAGGCAAATTTTGCAGCATAAAATAGTGGAATGATATAATTGATTTAAAGTCAGAGACTACACCTTCATTACATTCCTAATATATGATACTTATTACATATTCATAACACCTTATTATCTCTTGTCATGTATAATAAATACAGCACCTGAATATTAACTTAGTGTTTTATGCCAGCTCATATGATTTGAAAACAGAAGCTCTGATTTCTTGCACAGCTCAGAGGTTCTTTCAGGGTTAGATACTGCTCTTAGGGAATAGTAAATTTATAGGCCTCAGTGTATGTAAGCTTGGACACATGTAGAAATACTAGTTTATCACAAAATACTTTGTAATTAAAACTGAATTTAGGATAAAGTTTATGTTTGTGTACATATTAGAGGAACGTACATTTACTTCTTTGGTTTGTGTTGGACCCTCAATTTTAATGCTGCTGCTGCATTTGAAATAACTCAAGAATAACCCCATCTGTATCTGCAGAAATACCACTAATGCTGCAGAAGTAAAACACTTGGGAAGTTCATCCTTATGACTATACATTTTTCCCTCTGGCTTTTGTATCATAACTAATTAGCTGCAAAAAGTGTGTCATTATGAATTTGCCATTATACATGGATATGTACACATCAAAATTAAACAGTAAAATTTACAAAGTGTCTGTTTCTTACCTTGCAGACTTTTCAAGAGGCTCAGGAACTTCATATTTATAGCGCGTTGTCAGCTGTGATGTTATCTACCCTGCAGTCACATGTGGGTCAAATTTTTTTTAAAAAAGAGTAATAATTATAAGTGCTTCTTTGGATGCTCAATTTAGTAATTTTTCATACAGCCCTGCTTCTCAAGAGCTAAACATTAACCCTCTGACGGACAGACCTTCTTAAGGATTTTTGAAATCACAAAATTTACTTTACCAATCACTTTGGAAAACCTTGGCTTATCGCCTAATTGCAGAAGGAATAATAGATATAATCATTACAGTGATACCATCGATACTAATATCAGTAAGCATTAAATTATCAATTTACATATATATATGAGAGGCAAAGGTCAGGGTAAATTTATGCTGACAACATAAATATGTGATTAGAAATTAATCTATATAGGGGAGTGCTTCAAAATACTTTTGCCAGTTTCTTCATAAAGCCTAGTAATTCCCCTGGTGTATTGGGAACATATCTGTGAGTCAAATCTAATTCCTTGCAGGCAGATAATAGATTTTTTCAGCATCCCAGAAACACATACTTTATAAGCTCACTAACAGAAATATGCTATGGTATCCAGCACTGATAAGTGCAACTAGCTTAGGCAAAGTTGATCTCATGGGTATAACTACTGGCAAACAAAAAGTAACTCACTCACCATTAGTTCCTTTTCTTTCTCTTGAAAGGAAGTCACTGGGGTTCATAAAAGATGTATCTTGCACTTTTATTCTGAAAACTGGTCTTATCTGAAGAATGGTCCAGTGGAAATTCAATTATTAAGGACACAATTACTTAATTACTTGAGTACTTAGATATAAAGGTATGAGTATAATTAGCCAAATTATTGAATACTATACCTTTCACAGGGAAAGAGCTTGACCTAAGGCAGTCTTTGTCAAATATGGCATAGTTAGTTGTCAGCAGGTGTTATCACCCTTTAAAACTTGCAGTTGTATTGGAGAGGTATTTATTGATGTATCTTGGAGGATACTGCATCAGAGGCTGTTTTGATCATGATAAACAATTTATGATAAGATTCTTGCCAGGTCTACTTATTTAAAAGAGTGATATTATGGTGAGAAGGAAGGTGTGAACTGCTGCCAGAGGCCAAGAGTATCTTCAGATTTTCTCACTAATGTTCACTACCTAGCCATAACACCAAGCAAATGCTTCTACGTCTATAATGATAATTCTTCAGAGGAGGCATACCTCACAGATCCTCTATGACACATTAGTCAGCTTTTAAATCCATGACTCACCTGAGACTAAAATTTTCTCTACATCGAAACAACTGGCCTGAAAAGAGCGTGTCATATGCTTTTGGGAATAGCCTCTGTTTCTAATAAATTCTGAATGTCTCTGAGCCTTGCTGGTCATACATGAGTCAGAAATACAATGACACAAACTGCCTTTCAAGTGACTTTCCTTGGTGGGATAAGCTGAATGGATTCAGTTTACTTGGAAATTCTGGGTTTTTTTTCTGAATTTGGTAGATTTTTAAAATTATTGTACATGATGTTTCTGTTTAAGAGGTTGGCTGGATCAAGGTGACTGTCTTGAATTTCTTGAACTTATTTATTGGAAGTGAAACTGACTTTCAGCCTCATGGTAAAGAGCTGTGTGATCCTTAATCTTGACAAATGTAAGACAAAAAGTGCAAAATATTTGTTTCCTTCATTACAGCAGATAAAATATTACAATAACATGAGATCAGACCTTGACAAAAAAAAAAGAAATCAACTCTATGGATATTATTGAAAACTTTTTAATCTTTCAACTTAAGATCACTAAAAGGGGTTCCATTTATTCCAGAGAAAATACCCACCTACTAAAAAATGGAAAAGAATCTAATAACTACCAACTTTCAAAGGGTGGTTATATTAAAATACCTTAATTAGTTGTATTTTTTCTTTAACCTGTCTTTCCTACTCCAGTAGGGGCAATGATAGAAGATTAAACTGCAAAGTGGAGATCACCCATTATATGAATGTCTGGAAAGTGACAACTTTACACTTTAAGTAGATGGGTAACAAAGCCGTCCTTACCGTGTAAGTGGCATACACTGATGGCAGATATAACAAACTTGACCTGTAACACAGAACATCTGATTTTAGCTGGCCAGTTTGTGTTCTTTAACAATTCACTTCCCGGTTAGAGGGGAACAGAAAAGGTCAGCTGGAATTCAGAGAAGTTTATGTAGTGGGTAAAAGTTCTAGCTGAATACATTACCACATAATGCTGCTGTGGCCTACACACATTGGGATGGCAGGTTATCTAATGAGAAGTAAACAGCTCACCTGTCCCAAAGGATATATGGCATTCCTGTCCATTATGGACAATCAACTTTATACATGATTACACTTACTTGTCTATGCATGTCTATTCAAATCCACAGCGATTTGCTTCAGCTGTAAAATCTTGCCCACCAGAAATATTCTTCAACAAAGCCTTACCTTGAAGTATGTTCATAGACTACAAAAACCAATCACGTGAGTATCACCAGCTTAGACCCAGCAACTCTCAGTGCTGTATAGACAGTTCACAGGGCATACACACATCAGATGAGTGGAGTAGTAGTACAATAGTGGTAAAAATAAATTTTAAAGTCGGCAACACATTAATCTCTTGACTATTTCTAACTTGTTGTTAGTCTGCCTACTGTGAAAAAGCTAGGTATTTTTTTTATTTGTGAAAACCTATCCCCATTTTGAAATATGGAACAGAAATGTAACAGAAAACTCAGAACTGTACAACAGAAGATACAGAATATTTCTGAATTTTTTGGTAGTAGTAGTAATAATAATATATTTTCTAACATCTCTGGAAGCTCCCAGCTATGGGATAGGTAAACCATTATGATTATCTTGTAATTAATATGTTAAATCTGTGCAACTTAATTATATGGTCCTGTATCCTTGTTTCAGAAATAAGCTAATCACAGTAGCATTTGAATATTCTTGCTATTGGAGATTTATTGTATTTACCAAGATTTTTACAGTAGACTCATACTTCATGCAAAGTTCAGGTGAACTCCTGTCCTATTTGAGGAGCAAGCTAATGATCCAAATGTTGAATCATGGCTGTACCTTTTCGTCTTACTTATTTTTATTCATGCTATTAAACACCTAAAATATTTGTGCTGCGTATCTCTTAAATCAACAAAAAAATCTCCCAAAGCAAACCTATGTGGATCTTTTTTTTGTAGAAAACTGGTCAACAGTCCATTAAAATAAAGCGGTCAGGACCCAAATAAAGCATTCATACACCCTTCTAAGGTAATTCTACATCCTTCAATATAGGCTTTCATCAACTTTTTTCTTTTCTTTTTTTGTTATGGACTTAAGTAGTGTGGAAATTAAAACCTACTCAACAATACAATTATATTTCCCTGAAAAATAATCTAAGCAGATTTAACTGTGATTTTATCATTGACTTGTGTTCTTAAGTTCCCATCAGTAAGTATATAACACTGTATATAATTTCTCATAAATTGGTATATCTTTATAGACAGAAGAGACCTTTTTGTTTGTCCAATTCCCTCATATATCCCATCAGATAAATATATTTCTGTATGCACTTAACAGACTTAAAAAAATTCATTTTATGCAAATTCATTTTTCATTTTCTTGGCATTATCAGACATTTATTTAAAAGCAACTTGCTATGAAAACAAGATCTATATAGGCTGGTGTATTCTAAATTACTTTTTGAGAGCCCCATTATAATACAACTATTCATTGAAAAGGACTCTGATGAATGTCCACTTTGATCTGCAAGGCTGGTGTGATACTCTAAATAGAAATGGGAATCCATTGGAAGGGGCCTGACTGAACCAGATATACCAGAAGAAAATTAAGATGCAAGAGATGTGGTTTAATCAGGCTGCAGTTGTACTAATTTAACTCATCTGGGAAGTGTAGGGCCATAACTTGGACAGTGCAGATCATGATTATTTCTTTAATCATTTCCACCTGGTAGGAGGTAACGACTATCTACCCTCTGCAGCTGGTCCTGTGCCTGTTTGCAGAAGAGAAATTTAGGCTGTAGCAGAAGTAGATGCTCTTCTTCTTAAGTGCATGGGCTGCCAAAGGGTATGACTGCCCCTCAACAAGGCATGTGTCATATCAATGCCGGAAAGCATACTGGAGAGAGCAAAATGTGGAAGCATATAAGAGTACAAAATGTGAAGTTCCTAAGCCACCATGCTAAATCCACAACATGGAAAAGGGATTATCTGCTTGCTATTGCAGCTCAGCTATTTAGCCTCTTGAAGGTGTGCCTCCCCACAAGGCTAATTTCAAGCATGATTTATCAGGGACCCAAAACCCAGTGGGTGAAGAACTCCACTAGATACCTGACATCTGCCAACTGCAGCAGCATGAACCTAACTCTATTCCAATAATTCTCTAAAATGCTGGTAAAAAAAATAAAACACCTTGTTATTTTAAAAGATTTCTAATCATCTATAGGATAACTTTTGCAAAAAAACCTGGTGCCTTATTAGTTCTAGGACAGGGATGTTGAGAGTTGCTATTCAGAGTGTGAGGGGACTCACACTTCAGGACTCATGATTCATTATAATTAATACAATCTATATATGCAAACTATTTGAGTCAATGATTTCCACAAAAATGGTTCTTCTCTCTGTACTTTAAAGTATGTCTTCATGAATAAATGTGCTTTAGATATTCTCTGTCTTCTCTGGTATCTTAGAAGTTCCTTGTTTGTTCCCGCCTCTGAATGACACTGTACCATAACAACCACACAAACAAGCATACCAGCAAAACTGAGGGAGAAACGATCAGTGACATGGGCCAAAACAGGGTTAGAACTTGGGTGCCAGCTTTGTTGTGGGAAAAACATATGTCATTGCAACTCCAGGCTCCAATTTTTCCACTCTTTAAATTAGGTACTAACATATTTTCCACACCAGTCCCATTGAACATCCCCCCACAGTTTTGCGCTGATGGGAAGTGCACTGTGTGCGTCAGTCTTGCATCTTTTCCTTTCTCATGTCTGACATGGAAGAATTAATTTTCCTACTGATGTTCTTCTTTATCCACATTACAGTAGGGTCATTGTTTATAAACTCTTTCCTTCTGTGGAAAAGGAAGCATGTGCATACAGAAAGCAAGATGTTATAAATACAATATTATTGTTCTATTGAAAAGGGGGGAAACAATGTACTGAAACCTACTTTCCATAAATCTGTCAGTTTTCTGGAATGAATTCTGGGACGTGCAGAAGCCAGTAGCAAAATTCCTATGATATTTTGGAATGCACAGTAATAGAAAATGAATGTACCTCTGTAAAATAGTTCCATTTCATTTGGTAATTATCTAATTTCAAATGACAAACCTAAGCATTATGAAAGTAGGTGTCTTTTCCATATAGAATATTGAAAAAGTTTGAAATTGAAGCCTGTGTAGCAAAATTGCAAAGCATCTTTGACTCCCAATGTCTCTCCATGAATACTCATTGTCTTTCAGCAGCATCTAGATATTAGCAATTTGTTTGATATGAGTACAATAAAAGCTTGTTCTTTAAAGCTTTATCCTATGCTATCTGAAGTTGATAGCAGTTTTGTCATTGGCTTTAAAAGAAGTGTGGTCAAAATCCTAATTAACAGTGTCAGCTCCACCTATCAGTCAAAAGTGGACTATTCATAATGAAACATAATTACCAGAACAGGTTAAAATGCAAAGTTAAGTATTAAAAGAGAATATGTGCAGATGAAGTGTAAGATCTACACTGTTGAGATGCTCAATACTTTTTGACCCTGGATGCCTTTTGGTTATTTAGTTATTATTTTATATCTTGGGGAGGTTGCCTAGGCTTCTGTACAGAGGTGTTTGTAAGCTCACACCCCTGGGTAGCCCTGAAACCATCTCCCAGACTCCCAGGCACTGCACAGAGCTCCCCTGAGGCTCTGTTCTCTTCTGGACATGTGATAATGCTGTTATAGGGTTCCTTCTTTGGGTTCTCTGCATGATTCTGTACTGAAAGTGTTCAGCTAACAAGTAAAAAGGCCTTTTCCCTCCCAGCTCCTTCAGCCCTGCATACTCAAACCTGGGGAGGCTATCTGTGCAGATTTCTTCTTGCAGTTATGAGGAATTTTCTGTATTAAAAAAAGTGAATAAAAAGAGAATAAAAACAGTGGAAAGAATTTGCAGTAGTATAGTGCATACTGTGTGAGAATGTATGTAAATGTAAGCATAAGTAATTTAGAATGGAAATACCCTCTTTTGGATTGAATTTTGATTGTCTCCCTAGAGTTAAAGTGCATGTATTGCCAGTAACTAACTGCAGTAACATCAGTTTCTGTGTTTCGTACAGCCCAACTTTCTTTTATTTTACATATGATCACTATTTAAATAGTTTTGATTTGTCGTATGTTCATATCCTACTCTCTAAACTTTTGGTAACTTAAAAAGAGAAACAAAATGCATGGTATATAATGATGACCCTATAAAAATCTAAGTGTAATTCCTCAAAACTTTATGAATAATTAAATAAGCAAAGGTATCCCAAGATGGGTTTTAGAATTATTTAGGAACATGAAATTGGTAAGAGCATTAAACAAAAGCCATAGGAGATAATCATAAGAAATGTACAAAAAAACCTCTTTGGACCTTGCAGTACAAAACCTTTCATAGGAATTTGGTTGAAGCACTATCAGCTCTAAATGAATGAGGTGTATAACAGTAGATCAGTGTATACAATGTAACAAGAGGTATGCAAAACATTTCTTCAGAGTAGGTGTTTTCAGCATATGTATGCTCAAGCAATTAAGTGAAAACATGATATTAAGACTGAAAATAGGGAAACCTGTGGGAATAATATTTTATAGTTAACAAGAAAGGTCTGGCCTTACTTCTTATTTAGAAGAGATTAACCTCTATAGGCCAATAGCTGTCAGCGTCATTTGCTTTCCTTGTTTCTACATATAGTGAAAGGAATCCTTAAAAAATTCACAGGGAAAAAAATGAAAAAAATATTTTGTATAAACAACTATATTTCTGAATAGCAGCCAAGAAAAAATGGATGTCTGGTTAACTATACATCACTCTTTATTACCAAAAATCTCTGGAAAACTAACTACATTGGTAGGGTGTTCAAAATAACCTAACTGAATTAGGATACTCTGTCTTACTGAAAACCAAAGTAAAGAAAACAATACCCTAGGGCCATACAGGTTTCTTTCAAAGTGCCACATGTCTGCAGCTGTCTTGTCTTTGGGAAATGAAGAGAGAAAATGGCCTAGCCGGGGTCTCAGAGTCGACATGGTCTCCAACCGGCCACCCCTATGCGGAGGTGCAGGTACACAGGCTTTGCACTTCCCTGGTGTGCAGAGCTTTTGGGGAGTTTCATCAGCAGAAGAGACTAAGCAGGAGGGAGAGAATTCATAGAAATTTTATGCTCCTTTTTGCTACCAGGAAAGAGACTTTAGCTGAATTGTAGTGTTTTCCTGTGGGTCTTGTATTCATCACTGGGAAGCTGCTCTTCTCAGAAAGATGTCTACTCCTGAGACAAAGGTAAGAAGTTTTGTGGCTTTGTACCATAGTCCACTGTAAATCCTGATGATTAGACTCCCAGCTTCCAAAAACTTAAAATAGGTACATGTAAAACTGCTAACATATCCTCATCATTTTAGATTTCCTTTGTCTTCTTCAAAAATATGTTTTCCTAAAATTTAATTAATTGGTGATTAATTTTTACAAAAATTAGTCTTGTTCAATTTAAGCTTCAGAAGTCTTTTTGGAATGGACAAAGGCTTTGGTCTCACAGAACCAGAAGCTTAAAATTACCTAGGAAATATGAAAGAAAAATAAATTTTAAATTCCCAACTGGTTTATGAGGAGCCCATTAAATTGAGATACTGCCCATTGAAGACCTAACACAACAGCAATGGCATTTGCCAGAACAGTTAAGCAGTACCACTTTAATAATATATTAGACTAAAATTCTTATTATGATTTATTATGTCTCATAATAATGTATTTGGAAAAGCAAATCCAGCCTCCTGAGTATTTAGCATTTGTAGGAGACGCTGAACATTTATAAGGTAGTTTTAAAAAACCAATAACTTGTGATGCACAAAACTGAAATGCATTGAAGATCTCTTAATAATGTTAACACATCAACATGGAAAACCAAAAAAAACTCTTTACAAAAGTAAATCAGATGTAATAAATAAAATCAATGCAAAAACCTAATTAATCATGAAATATAATTATAGTAAGATTTAATGTACAATACTAATTTAAGAAAAGTAACTGTTATGTTAGCAGAGGGTAAAAAGTTACTTGAAATTTAATCAAATTCCAAAGAATAGCTAGTTATCTTCTTATCTGATCATTTTTAAAATGCTAGTAGACCTCTTGGTGAAAGTCCTCCAGAAAGTGTGTTGGTTTCTAGGACTTCCTTTATGATCATTAATAACTCTGTATTTTCTTCATTTGACATGAGCCCTAGAGATGAGGGAAAAGTGTCTGAAAGTAGTCTTTGCCCAGTATTTCTTCTGAAACAATGACATGGAGATCTTCCAGAGATTAAGCCAAGGTTTTGAGGACTGTGCTTCTAGATTTCAGCACCTAAATCATACCTGTGTCTTACTTTGGGCACCTATCCCTTTTGTAGGTCATGATATAAGTAAAGCAGAAGTAGTCAGCAAACTGAACCTAGGTCTCTTAAAGGCTTAAATTAGTACAGTTATCATGTGTCCACTCTTCCCCTCATACAAATGTGCTAAATATATATTCAAACATAGACCACTCTAAAAATTATTCTCTATATAGAGAATCATTGTGGGTAAAATAAAATATGCCAGTTTCTTGCCTTAGAAAGTAAAACCTTTTTTAACAATGGAGACAGAACCAATGTTGCCTAGGGCAATGGCAAAATGAGTTAACAACAATCCTAACAAGCGACTGTCTTCATTAAAGCACATTATTTAATATAAACCTTCTGTAAATTAATCCAGATCATATATAGGAAAAGAAGGATGGTTAATTTGTACTTTTAGAGGAAAAAATTGACATTTTAATTCAGAAGTCTTATGTTTCTAAGAGTCCTTGACTTATAATGATAGGTTGCATTTTGAATAAATTCATCGCAATGTTCTCCACTGGGAATGTGTAATCCATCTCAGATCTCAGATTTCATTGCATACCACTAGCATATTGATGTTTTCTCTACAACTGCAATTATTTAAAGAAAATGGAAGAATCAGAAATAACTCTGTTTTCAGGATTATGTCTGGACATGTAAAATAACAACTTCATGGCAGTATATCTACTTCATCTCACAGAGTTGAGGACAGAGGGCAATATTATTTCATGAGAAAATATCTTGGAATTTTGCCTAGTTTTTCCCTGCCCATACTTCATTTTTGTTCTGTTTCATAGTCGTCTTGTGTGCATTCAGCCTAAAATTCTACTCCTTAAATGGGCAAGGCCAATAAACATCTCCCAGTCTTTTTGACATGATGAGTTAAGAGATGAGGCTGACCTGAGGATTAAGAGATGGAGAATGACTAAGATGACAGGAGTTAGCTTTTGGTGGGTCACAACTGCATATTATTTGAAATAGCAATCATTTTTTGATCACGGGTTTTTTTTCTCAGTAAATCCCCCACTGCTTCCTAGGAGCTTGAGTAAGCCAAATTAAAGGTGTTACAGTAGAACACTGGTTTTAGAGGAGAAAACATTTGTGTTTTAAGTCATCTTCCTTTTGACATCATATGCCTTACACCAAAACAAGGAAGAAGTATTTCTCTCACTCTCCCCAGTGAGAGTCTTATATCTGTTTTTCTCACTGAGAAGTAGGGTTTTTGTAAAGGGAGGTTTGAAGTCAATTTTAAATGACTGTTTTGTTGGGGGTTTAGGCCAAGGATGTGTGTTAGCTTTTGGGGTCTGTTTTGTTCTGATGACTTTTGCCTTTCTGTGTGTTGACCTCACATTAAAACTCTGCTTTAATTATGTTTTTGCAATGGCATTTCCTCCTCTTCCAACCTTGAGAAGATATAGATTTACGTCAACTGAAAAGAAGAAAATATAATTGAATGATCTTATTATTTTTAAGTACTTTTCTCATGTTCTGAATTTCTTTTACCTCTTGCTTTTGTGTTCAGTCTCTCTTTGTTTCTTATTTGCTCTTATTTTTTTCTGGTGCTCTGTATTTCGTAGAAGCAATAGCAATGGAGTAAATGCAAGATCTTCACAGAGGCATTAGCATGACAGCTGAACTTCTTGACTGATCTCTTTGCCCAGCACTACATCTGTATCAGTCAGACTCTATCAGGTTTTACAAACTGTGTCTTATTTACTAAATCACACAGATGGAACAAAACATTTTCACCTTTTTTCCCCACATAATTGCAACATGCAATCAGTGTGGAATTTTACCAATGGCAAGCTTTTTGCAGTAATGTTCTGTTTCTCTCTTGTACCTTCAGTACTAGGCTCTCAAAATACCTTGTAAAAAGCAAGGACTGGATTTTGGTGCACTCGTACATTGGTGCCCAGAGCATAGCTGACAGAGTGCAGAAAGGCCAGGAGAATAACATGTGCACAGCGTCCATAATGGTTGGCCATAGCAGACAGTCCTGAAGCTAATGACATGAAGCAGTTTCTGCCTCCCAAAACAAGTAAAGCAGAAGCCCAGCCTGGTCCAGCAGATCCCTGTGCTCACAGGAGCCCTCCCAGCAGGCACAATTCCCACCTGCAGCCTCGCATTAGGATGAAACAAAAGACACTAAATACCCAGCTAATGTTACATTCAGCATGGGAAAAGTGCAAAGCAGGGCAAACCAGGAGTAAATTAATATTAGTGTGAAGCCTTGATTGCAAAGACAGGAATGTTGACCCTATCATAAATTAGTAAAAGCATTTGAAAACATTTCTAAAATACCCACACAGACCTCTGTAAATTGTGCTCTAAGGTGATAATGTTATGGTGTATGGAGGTTCTTCTTGTGATTCATTTTCTCTTGTGATATAGGAAAAATGATAACCACTCTTCACAGAGAAAAAAATCAGTTCATCTGACCAAGCACAACAGCTTCAATACTTATATTGAAAAAGTAATCCAAATTTTATCCAAAGCAGAGAGAAATACACCTTCTAGGACCTGATATGTATCACCCTGATGGAGCTGTATAAATCAGGTCATGTGAATCACTCTGTAGAAATGCCATTGTGTGTAAAAAGAGCCCAGGATGACTAATTGCACTGTGGACACTGAGTGTTAGAAGACGTGTCTCCTAGAAGGACCTCTGGCTGCCTCCCCTGCTGCCTTGATCAGGAGAGTCCAGGACAGGAGAAATAATTATCTTAATGTTAAGATTAGATCCATCTCCCCTTTCAGTCCCTTCAATTTTAATATTTTATATTCAGATCAAATAGCAGTGTCTTATTTTTAAAAAGGAAATTAATATATTAAATCAGTGCTCAATAGATGAGTATCCTGAGCTTCACCAAACAAATATACTTGAACACAGCTCCCTGTCTGTGAATTCCCATCAGCACTGGAACACGGCAAGGCATGTCTTGTCTGAGCGTCTGGCTTTGGATTTAAACTGCACTAATTGCTTTCACCTCCTCCCAAACATAGATAGATAGGGTACTGTGTTCACTGAAAAAAGCCATTTCCAGCATGTGGTTGGCATATTGTTTCATAAAATCTACTTTAAAAATGTATTTCTGACCAGAAACAGAACACCAAAATACTTCAAGCATCTCTCCCTGCCCTCCATATGACTCATTCCTGCACTTAGAGATTGGAAGCTATTTTAGATAAATAGGATGAAGAGAGAAGAACTACCAGATCAGGATAATTTCACATATGGATGTTTGTACATAACTACATTCCTAGTCTGACTATGTGATGTGAGCAGATCTATCAGCTTCAAAGTGAACTGCACCTGTAACTATATTTACAACAATATAATATTAATTAAAAATACATATTTTGCATGAAAAAATCCTTTCCACTTCTCCAATTTTGTTCTAACAGTTATTAAGTCTGTGCAAAATGATTAAGAGGTTTGGACTAAAGTGCATTAAGGAAATCTCTTTCATGGCAAGCTAAAGTATGCATAGCAAATGTACTGCAGTTTTGTCTCCAGTAATTGCAGATCGCAGGTTTTAAAGAGATCTCTTTCACTTGATCAGGTAATTGTATAAATTAGGCCGTGTTTGCAGTTCATTGTGAGACTAATCCTGAAAGTACATGAACTATAATGTATTTTTCCTCTCTTTTTGAACCTTAATATAAGACCTTGTCACTGACTTTATTTGTAGAAGAAAAAGGCCATTAGATTATATTATGAGTTATTGCTGTTTATTACTTGTATTACAGTGGCACCAGGCTGCCTCACATTATATGACATTTCCATTATATAATAACACATTATAAACTTTAGGTAGATTACAGTCCAAAGGGGAAAGACAGATCAGGGAATTACTCAGACTTCTTTATTTCCAGTGGAAAGAAAAACAAAAAAACTGATTGATAATATGCACTCCGGAACTGAAGCAATATAACTAACTGTAGGCATGGAAAGAGTCTCCTTCCTGGTCAGAAAGTGTGGAGGCTCTAGTTTAATATTAAGCACACATTACTCCTTTTGAATAAACAAGGACATATTTTCAAGATTAAGCATGTTCTCCAGGGCTTTCTTAATTGGCAATGAAACTGACTTGTATACAGTCATGCACAGAATTTATGACATACAGGATACAGGATTTCTTAAATCACAGTGAGGTATAGCAGCTCTAAGATTTCTCTGTCTTCCATGAAAACAATTGAAAAATAATATTTTTAGGTATTAGATACTCATGTTAATTTCCGTGATTACTAAGTACATAGGTACATGTAAAATGGTATCTAACATAATCCCGTCCATGTTTTTTTGCTACCATCAGATAGAAATTGGATTTTCCAGAATCCAATAATCCAAAAATATATAGCTGAACATTTTTGAGAGGGCGCCTAGAGCTGAGAATCTTATAGCTTGACTGGGACATGAAAGATGTCAGCTAAGGCAGACGGCAACAGATGAAAAGATAGTGTTTGCTGTTAGTTTGATAATAAGAGGGTGAGTGCTCCAAAGTTCACTCATAATTCTCCAGTACCTTGCAATAACTAAAAAGCCTTTTCACAGCAACACAATAACATATTTTATATAAAAGTTACAATTTGGTAACCTTTCAAAATTTCACTGCCTCCATATCATTGCATAGGACCGTGATGGGATCCCTTTGAAATGCTGAGAGATAAGAGACCAGAAAAAGAAAAGAGAAGGACAGACAGAAAGTGTGGGAGAGAAAAAAAGGTAAAAGGTTTCTGCTCAGGGACCTAAATTAATACATCATTGATCAAAACTTGAATTAGCAAAGTTCAATGATTTGGTCGCAACTAGCCTTTATTCTTTCCATCAAATCATACACAGTCAATATCTTATTATATTGCTACTTTGAAAAGATGTCTAGAGGAATAATGTGCTTGAACAATGCGTTCCAGTTAACTTATCTGACTGTAACTAAGGGATTCATTTTTTTCCAGTTATCAAAGAAATAAATAGGACCTATAAAACACACAAATGGCACAGGTACTACTGCAGCAGTTTGGGCACTAATATGTAGCAGACATTGGTGAAATCTGTACCAATCTCTAGCTTGAAGCATGAAAGTATGATTTTTTATTTTTTTAATATATATTGCTGAGGTCAATGCTTCCACTTCTTATTGATTCCCAAGGAAATAATATCTTCTGAGTACCTTAAGCCAGCACTAACATGCTATGTAACTTCATTCACCATATCATGTTGAAATTAACATTAGGTGACTATAGCTCAATGTAATTAGCTGTGTATATTAGGTGCACAGAAATGCGCCCTGCAGTTGATTATACTAATTTTCAGCCAGAATTGGCTGGCATGTTTGCATTTACACAATGTTCTGTGCACTGATATTGGCTAAGCTCTCTGCATCTGTGGTATTCCCCCTCCGGGGCAGGCAGTGCCAGGGAGGCACAAGCACGCTGCAGGTGAGATGCACCCCACAGCCCTGCTTGGTTTAATGGGAACACTCCACATTTGTCACTGGGGCTCAAGTGCCACACAGGATCTATAGGATCACTGCCAGTGGAAGTGATAGCATACTGAGTGCTTCCATGATTCAGAGTAGTTTGCCCAATAAGATACAAAACAATAGCCAATAAAGAAGGTATTAGTGATGACATAATGGAAAAAATGTGTCAGAAAAAGGGACTTTTTAGTTAGAAACCAATTATCGATAATAGTTAAGAATATGTAATATCTAAAACATAGAAATAATCTGTGTATTATATAGATGGCAGTTAATAGCATAACACTGAGTGTTAGATGTGTTGTCTGTCTGTTCAGTTACAAGGAAAAGATACTTAATCTTTTGATCCCTTAGAAAATGCTTATTTGAAGACAGCTGGATTGGGAACAAAGTGCTAGGCAAACTATTTGATTTTGCATTTTCTATTCTATGTGCAATTAAACAAAAAAAGATAGTTGTGCTGTTGATTAGCTATGGAGCTGTGCAACACCTGCTAACTTGCAGCAGATCTGGCTGAAATTGAAGTGTTCAGAGAAACATCTCTCCCTTTTCCTTTTCCTTTTCCTTTTCCTTTTCCTTTTCCTTTTCCTTTTCCCTTTTCCTTTTCCCTTTTTAAATTTTCCTTTTTTACTTTTCCTTTCTTTTTCTTTTCCTTTTTCCTTTCATTTTCTCTTTTTATTTTCCCTTTTTCTTGTTCTCTTTTTTCTTTTCTTCTTCCTCTTTTTTTTTTTTTTTTAAATAGCTAGAAATGCAGGAGAAGCTGCAAGACAATGAGGCCAATACCAAACAATAAGGCAGCATTCCCATCCCCAGTGAAGCTTTGCTAGCTAGCCAGACTTAATGTCAAAAGCCCTGTTAATGTAATGTGACAAGTATGAGTGAGCCAAGCAGTCCAGCTTTGAACTACTCCCTACCTCCTTCCCCTCTCTCTGCATTTCTCATAAAGAGAAGGAAAGGAGTCCCTGCCTGGAAGTGCTGCTGGGGCGGGGATGCAATGGGGGTAGGATTATCATGGAAGGACAACAGCATCCTGACCTTGATTTCAGTAAGGGGGAAATCTGTGTTCTGACGGCCCGTAAGCTTGCCTTGTAAATGCTGGGATGGTTGGCTGTGTTACACTAATTGCCATTTAAACTACTTCTTGCCATCCACTACATGGATGACAACTTTCTGCTGCTAGTGCCAGGCTTTTAAAGGCTGACTTCTTGGCTTCCTTCCTCCACCCTTACACTCTTACTGGTGAATATGAGCACTGATGTATATGAAAGTGGAACTTCTGCATGTTGTAGCAATAAGCCCATTGGAAATTCAGTTTACAGCCTGACCTCTGTTCTCTGAGGAGGTTCTAAAGAGCTTATTACCAGTTGGGTTTTGCTGCTTGCTAGTGCTTGTGAGCATGTATGTACAAGAAATTACATTAAAATGATATATTCATCTAGTAACATATTAATCTTCCATCCTGTGAAAGTTCTGCTAGAGAACCACTGGGGTATAAGGAAAAATGAATTATAAAGAACAGTACTGAACAGAAAGAGGGGACTATTAAAAATGGAGCATTTTTATTGACCATTCCAGCCTTCTTCAGCACTACACTTCAGTTCAAGGGAAAGGCAATAAAAAATATCTCTTTTCTAAAATGAGAGATACGTTATCCATTGCTTTATAGTTATAAATAATTCCTGTATATGTTTCCTTACCTGCTTCCAGTGATAATAATCTGTAAGTGTGAATCCTTTGTTTAGTTACTCTTTTTTTAATTAAATGTAATAATTCAGATTACAACATGTTCATTTCTCCAAACATTAGAGCAGTAGCTATGGAATACAAGACTAAGCAGAGGTTGAGCAATTTACTGTCACACAGTGTATTTTACAGCAGTTGTGAGAGATGCCATGCATAGTTGTGAAAGCTTCCTTTTAGACCTCATTCTTATTTGACCCATCTTTTCTCAAACAGCTGAGCTGCCTTTTATGCAATTTCATTCTTTATTTGTAGTGGACCATCCCAAGACTTTGTGGGCATGAGCCCAGTGAGAAATGGTGTGTTGGATTTTATGTTTGTTTTATCTGCCACTGTTTGTTACTTGTAGTTCATAACTTAAGTGCTGTTTAGAAAATTAATTGCAAAAGCATCATTTTGTTCCACACATGCACAAGGATGCTGCCGGTTTCATACACACCCCAAAGAACCAAGATAAAATTTTAGTTTTGCATTCAGCCAGAAGTTTGAACAAAAGTGTTCCCATGTTCAGTGGCTCTGCTTTATAACCAAACACATATATGCCAAATCACGTGGAAATGTGCAAATTCCTTAAGCACTATGTAAGAACTCTTTTTAACTCTTCTAGCAACAAAAGATTTATGAACTGAAATTATTTTAAAACAATGGAGATCCTTTAAATAAAGGGTGTGAGGCTTCAGAAGTTTAGTTTGGAAGAGTGCAACAGGTTTTCAGTGTTTCCTATTATTGATAGGAAAATACCAGGTCGTCACACATTTAGGTATGTAGTGAGTCTCTGAGACAGTGGAAGGGATGGAAGCAGGATGAAAGGAGAAACACAGGAGAGCCATGTGTCTAAGGTTACTGTGGCGAGAATGATGGTAGCTGTTATCATGTCTTATGTAGACAGACTCCAAAGCCTTATTATGTCCAACAGTCAAAATAATCCCTGTGGGGTGTGATTTACATAGGCTGTCACTCTCATTGCTTCACAAGATGTTTCATCCCAGCTCTTACAACCAGCAATAGTTGTATTGCAGGTGGTGCGGCAGCAGTTTGGTTGCCACCGGCAGTGGTGTCCCTGTGTATTCATTCGTGTCAGACCATGTCCATACGTAGAAGCAGTGACCATTCCTCTCCTACTGTGATAACTGGCATCCTTACCCTTCTCAGACACACACCTCCAAAAATCCTAGCTGTCTGCAGAGGTTGCTGCTCTCCTGCATGTGCCCAGCTGCACTCCCTGCTTCACCAGCTTCTCTACATTTCATCAACCCTCTTCTCCTACCTTATCCTGTTTTGCCTCTTTTCCAGTCCTGAGCAGGAAATCAATATTCTGGCACTCGTGGGCTCTGAACAGATCACTTGGCAACATTGATCTGGAAACCTTTTCTGGGGAGAAAAAGTTTGTATCTCTGTGATAAAAACTCTCCTCAGAATGTCTGCTAAGCGTCTAGACAGAAAACACTTCAGTGCCTCTTACAGAAGGACCTATAGGACCAGCCTAAAAATGTCAGAGAGAAAAGGAAAAGCAATACCCACCATTAAAAGTAGCCTGTGAATTTGATACCAGTATCTATGGGAATTGAGTCTTTTTTTCTTTTTCGGGATGGACTGATTTATATGTGAAGTTTTTCTTTTAAGGTATTCAAGATTGTATATTTGAAGTAATTTATTTCCAGTGATTTATTTCCAAATTGATGTTTCTGTTGGTGTCTAATGTTATTGGTAACGTAGACGTTTACTGATGTCTTTAAAGGTGGTAAATTAGTACTCAGTACTATTAAGAGAACACTCATTATCTTTGCAGCTTATAAAAGTGAAATATAAAAATAGTGATGTGCAGAGATGTCCTTCAAGCATATTTTGATGTCTTTATTAAAACACAACTAAAAGGTATTGCATAAAACAATAGCCACAAATTTAAATATACCCTATTAAAATCTCACCATAACTATTTACACTCTTGCTATGAACATCTTCCCTTCCTAGCACAAAATTTAGAGCTCTCTGGGATCACTTGAATCTTGAACTCTGAAAACCATTTGGAAATCCAAGGACAAATATGATGGAGTCATTCTGGTTCTCATAGACAGCTGAAAAACCCCTCTCTGACCTTATTAAAGATAATCATTATTATTTCATCTGTT
Organism: Morus bassanus; assembly: GCA_031468815.1. Classification (NCBI taxonomy): domain Eukaryota; kingdom Metazoa; phylum Chordata; class Aves; order Suliformes; family Sulidae; genus Morus; species Morus bassanus. The sequence continues at coordinate 33,759,083 of CM062574.1, read as the reverse complement.
AATGTCAGTGGCAGAAACACATTATTATATTCTGTTGCTTTTCAAGGTGTTTGGAATAGTAAATGAGTTACTTTTCCCCAGAGATTTGAAAATAAATGTCCTCTGGAAAGCTGGCAAGATAAAAGAGCTACGGACAATACCAAATTAAATCCCAGCATACACAGTTTTTCTTTGCTGATGTGAAACAAATCCTATACTTCAAAGCATTTAATTTTTCAAAGTCAAATTGAGGTTCTAGTTGCCTTTTCCTGTACTCTTCAATGACTAAAGAAGCAGTTCAACTCACTTGTTGCTTTTGAAAATCTTGGTGAAGGTCTTTCCCGAGCAGACTTCCAAAGTGGTCCAGCAATAGAACAAAACAAGTTTCAGTGGCTTCTGGAGCTGTCAAATGGTGCGTTTTTATTGCAGGTCCACATTCACCAGTGAAGAGAAAGAGTCATGCACATGACTCTTTGGTACAGCCATCTATTTCTTACATTTTCTGTACTTAAAAGAAAGGAAGTGTTCAAAGGCTAGCTTGCTAAAGGGAAGTGTTCCTGGTTACCTAGCTACTGGAACCACCTGTAACAATAAGAAATACATATGGACAGAGCCATTCTCCTTCAGATGTTTCCAACCTTAGCATCTGTTGGCAGCTGAAAACTTGTTTTAAAAGAAGTAGAGTTAAAACATGTATTCTCTAATGCATTTGTACACCTTGCTTTAATTTAAGTTGCCTTTCAAAAACTTTTGATTTTGTGTTAAGACCCTACACTGTGTTTCAGCTTTCACTCTGTTTACTGTAAGAAAGTGCTGTAGTGCACTGGTATTGTCAGTCCTTGTAGGATGTATTCTTTCCCTCCACAGCATGACTTACCTCTTCTTTGCTAGAATGTGTTTCTTTAGTCCATTACTGAGGATGTGATGTTGCTGTGTTTTTGCTGGCTTATTTTGAGTTTTGTAAACGTGAAAAGTGGGCTTTGGCACTTGAAATCTTAAAACCATTTGTGAGACTGGCCTGCTTATTGTGCTGGACACATACAAGCTGCTGAGTCTGATTTTGTGCAAGTGTCTATGATCACTATCAGCATTGAATTTCTATCCTCTGTTCAGTGGTTGAATATTTCCAGGATATTGCTTGGTGAGGAAACAACAGTGTTAGGACAATCCTCAGGCTGAATAGTAAAGTCAGTGTCCCAGCAATTGAGAGTCCACACAAAGAAAAAGCATGAAGACAGAGTACTTTCTTGCCTTTCTGGGAGGCTCTGGTCTGGACTCCATCTTTCACTTGATCTATACACTTATTTTTATTACCATCATTTTCTTTCTTTTACAGTACTATTAATTTTCCATAGAGAGCAGTGCTCATTTTATACCTATGTGTATATTATGCCTGCTTTAAAAAATGGCAAAAATAAAAATTTTAAATGTTTTATGAATGCCTGAAGGCCCTCTATTAATATCCACAGTGTGGTATAGAGCAGGGCTGCCAAATAAACTTACACCATTAGCAACTATTGAGTTGTCTTGGCAACAGAAGAAGGAATCTCACCTCACAGCAAGACTGTGCGGAATGCCCTAACTGTTTGGGACTGATTACAGTTAGTTACCTGCTACAATGTATGAAATGTATGACAATTTCAGGATGGGATTTTCATTCTGGCTATGTAGGATTTGCAGTCTTCAATCTTTTTTGGAATGCTACGTATAAACTAATTTGCTTTGCTGGACTCTGGCCATGCTCAGCTCTTTTTTTTTCAAGTTTTACCACTGGTGGCTTCTCAGAGTTTTACTGGAGTAAAACCTCTCAGAGGCCTCCTAGATCCATTTTCATATTTTGCCCTTTCTATATTTCTAGTTTTTTTCCTTTTTATAGTGGGCAATCACACACCACAAACAAAACATTCAATGCTACTAAATGTGAAGGGATCAAATACATAGTTTTTTTCCTTGCTTGTCCTTCCCTGTTATAATTTTTAAAGCCGCTCTGAGTCAGACCCTTTAACAGAGTATTTTAAAAAATGTTGGGTGAGGTAGTATATGAAAACTTACAGGAGAGAGAGATATCTGTCTGTAACTAGTTTCTTGCAGTAGCACCTCTTTCAAACTGTAATGCTTCACTATCTAAGAGTACTTCTCATCAAGTTGTATTGCCCCTTCTTGCAGCTCTTTTTCCATAATTAATTTTTTTCTTCTTTTCTATGGTCCCAGGTGCCCAGTGCTTTACTGAATAGAGAATCTGGTAAGTAAACATAAATAAGCTATAGAGCTTCTTGGAACAACAGGCCTCCCTTCCTTCTTTCCCTTATAAAAAAAATAAAAATTATTCTTATTTATTCCTGCTTTTTATCCACTTTTGACAGAGATAAGACTTATGGGGAGAAGCACTGATGGCATTCAGATTGCAATGGCAAGGAAAAAATACATCTGTCAGAAACACGGGCAGTTATCATAACATCGTAACAACTCTCCTGGCATCATCTAAAAGATTGTAGTCCAGAAGTCAAAATTTAACTCACTCTGAATGTTAACATGAAGGAACAACACACTAGGAGCTCCCGAGTACTGAAGGGTCACTACTCGGAGGTAGAGATCACAGAAATTTTTAAATATTACTTATGTCTTTCTTAAAAAGAGATGGTGCGTAGTAAGAATTTTCACAGGTTCTCCAGATTTCATCCCTAAAGAGTTACCAGGTAAAACTGCACCTCAGAAATACGAGTTGGTGCTTAGTACTGATATTCCCTGACTGTGACAAGATTTCAGGATTCTTGCAAATACATTTCCGAACAACTGACCCAACATAAACCCTATTGGAGGTCTGTACTTTTGACTGATTCTGTAAATCTGCGAAACCTTATTCATTTTAAACCTAAAGAAGACTAACTTTTCTTTCTGAACAACACCCTGAAGACATCATATCTCAGTGACCATGCTAAATAAATGAGCTGTCTGAAAAAAATAGTATCTCTTGTGCATATTCCTACTTTCTACATAAATTACATCCTGTGGAAGGAAAAGGTGTTTGAAGAACTGATTCATCAACATCTTTGATGTCCATGACAACTTCAAATAAAAAAGCTCCAAAGGAGAACTTGATATTCAGTGCTTTACAGCTTCTTTTTTCATTCGCTTAAAGAGGTCTCAGTGCAAACACTCTCCAACATTCCATCAAAGCACAGGATAGTCTCTCAAAATGTGTTAGCATTAGAAGAAAGGGCATTGCCACTCAGATACAGTCTTGCAATCAAAGAGATGAAAATATACAGTAGCTCACCCATTGTAGTACATGTGAAATAAAGAAACTGTTGATTTAGCTTACCTTCTGCAACTTGCTACATTTAGGAAACATAGCATGTATAGAATAATAGATCTTTTCTTACCTCTAATGAGGACTAAGGTTTTTTTGTCATAGTTAAAATAAAAAGCACCAGTCAGTATAGCCTATCCAATCCAGATCTTTCCTCCAGTCTCTTTCTGTCCCTTTCCCTGAGTCTGAGGTCAGAAGTCACTTTTTAATTTGTGGCTGGGTATTTTTCTCCCTATTTATCTGGAAGTCCCTTTTTCTTTATTCACTCCGAGACAATACATCACCTTTTCTCTTCAACTCTCCCCATAAAAATCTTGCTTTTCTCCTTAACTTATAATTGGCTCTCTTGCTGTATGGTGTTCTGTGATACTTATCTAAAAGCAAGTTATAAAATGAAGAGCATGGAAAAGACATCCTTACTTCTTAAAAACTTTTCTAAGCCTGTACTTGGCTTGGCAGTATGTCAGAAAAATGACTCTTCCGTATATGTTTCCAAAACAGTGTCTGGAAAAAAATCAGTCATCTCATGTCTGAATTATTTAAAAAGGATGCTGTGTTCCCAACTCCTATACTATCCACCCATGTCATGAAGGATTGTCATTAGAACAATTCCTATGGAAAAAGACTGAGTCTCTTGTGCTCATTCTTTGAGTTTTGCACAACAAACCAATAAATCACTGTTCTGGCAACGGTGTTCACAGGAAAAAGGTGAGCACAGCCAGTCCCATTTGCTGCAGAAATGTTCTTTCCTCAGAGCTACATCATCTCTTCCTTGGACACTTTGGAGTGTTCATTTGTAGTGTTTCATGTATGGCTACCTTCCTCTGGGCAGGCCTCCTCTCTCATCCCCAACAGTCCTTTGCTAGGCAACAGGGCCATCCAGCTGCTAGGCTGGGACCAAAGCCTGTGAGATCTGCTACGAGATTCTCATTGGTATTAGGGGGCTTTGGAACTCACCTTGCATCTGTGCCAGGCCCTGGTTTCCTCAACAAAATGAGTAATCTGCACTACACTTTACACTTTTCATGTATCCTGAGCCATAGCATGATCTTGGAAGACTGTACAAGGGTGTGTGGCAGTGGCAGATGTTTGACTTGTATCTCACTTTGGTGGCAAAAGCCCTTGGTCATTCATTTCTACCCACATGTTGTGCCTTTAACAGTGGTGTTGTGAAGCAGATCAAGGGATGCTTGTGGTCAAAAAATAATTTTGAAAAACAAAGATTTCTATGTAGCTGGATCAGTTCCCATGGCTATACAAATGCTTTTGCTAGCACAGTGCCAGAAAGTATGAATGAGTATGAGGGGGAGTGAGGCAGGTGACAGCTCCTTAAGCCAGGTTAGGCAGTTCTGATGTAGTATGTCCTGCAACCTAGCATGGCAAAGATCTATAAATTCTTACTGAGGAGGGAACCAGAAATCATTACAGTGCTTTCTTAATTCGTGCTTAGGTCATATTTACTGCAAATTTTTTTCACAGACTTTTCCGGTTTACTGCATTTACAGAGAGATACTGAAATTGTCAGTGCATTAATTCTTTGGTTGTCATCAATCTCTAGCCTACATATCCATCAGTATCCTTCAGATGTACCTATGCTATAAGTATTTATTTATAGCTACCTTTCAGGGTTCTAAAATGGCAATGGTAGAGAATGTGATCCACGGAAAGTATCCAAAAGGATGTTTCCAGTCACACTGCTGTTTGGCACTCAGTGGGCAAGTGAAGTGTAATGCCAGATCTGTGAAAGGCTGCTGATGTTGAAGGGCAGGATCCAGGAGTTTACCAAGGCTGAAGTCAGCTGATAATTATTACTCATGCCCACAGTAAGCTGTAAAAGCTGACCTCTCTTACATGAGGGTGAATGAATTTCTTCAGGCAGCAGAGACCATTCCCTCAGCTGCACTGCAGCACACCTTAAATACAATTGTTCTGGGTTGTCTGTTGCCTACTAACAATAAATAGCAATAGCAAATTTTCAGTATGTTCACACAGTCTAAGGTCTGGGGAGGTCAAAACAACTAAAGCCATTATCAAACCCTGAAGCAACACTGTAAAGCCTATACATTATTCTAGAAATACTGAAGAAATTCTGAAGCTTCTTTCCTTCTTGTTTAACTAACAAAAAAAAAATTCTAAATAAAATCTTAGCAAATTTTCCATAGAAAATATTTGTATATTTTAATTTTGACCCAAGGTTAAGAGGTGGGATTTTGACTAGGAAGACAATACGTTTCTAGGGTCCTTGCAGTCCTGTTTCTTACACTTGCATTAAACTCAAAACAGACTGATTTGCAGTGGAAAAGAGTGCTTCATTCATATGTAATATGTACTAAGGAGAATCCTTAAGTTCAGGTTTCTTATAATGTGTGCATATATTTGATCTAATTCAGTTTTCTATCATCTTCTGTCTTACAATTAATCTATTTTATAACATCAAAGGGCAAAAAGGGCTGTGGTTATTGCCTGTTCATAGCCTAGTCAAAAATGTCTACAACATCAACGAGCTACACTTCACTGGCTTTCACTGTACAAGTCAAATCTTCCCTTGTAATGGACATATTTGGTCTGCAAGGACAGAACATTCTGAGAGTAAATGGTTTATTTTTCACCTCATTTGCACCGATTTCTAAGTGGTCACTGTCACTCAGGAACTAGACAGCTAAACTAAAGAGTGTCAAAACAAGTGAAGATCATATGGTCATTGGTATCCAGGCAATGCCCTAAGATAGGGTATTGTGCAATATGACCATTCATAACAAATTCTATGAGGAAAAGAGTCAACTTAAAATACTCTAGAAAAATATCAAAGCTTGTTAAGAAATTAACTTTCAGTTTATGTTCTTGCCTGTGCTCTACTTGAGCCAAAGTGCTGTAAGATAAAAGTGTCACAGAAATACGGTTCTAGACAGTTCTGATGCTACTATACTACATCTGCTTTGTACATTCTCATCCTGCAGAAGTAATACATTGTAGATCAAGTTGCAGATTCTACATGCATTTGAGAGTGAACGAGAGTGCCCTACATTTTAAAGTATAATATTCGACACAAACACATGATATTTTCCTCACCTGATAATATATTCTGTGAATTGAACCATCTGTACAGACCACAGGTTTTTTCTATCTCTGGGAGCTGAAGGCGTGTTAGCAGTCAATCAAGGTAACAACCTCCACTTCTCTAAAATTATCTCTTCCTCCTCTAGCTCCCCACGGTCATTCAGTCTGAAGGTGAAAAAAACCTAAAAGCGAGCTCATCTACCTGTTCTAACCAGAACTCTATTCCAAAGTCTCTCTGGGTCCAACAGTTCTTGGGGCAATAGGGTGTCTGGACAAATCAACATGTAAAACATCTTTGGAAAAGCAAACCAGCAGTTTTGCTACAGCTGTCTGCTCAGCTCCAACCATGAGTGTCTAAATGGGCATAGCAGGAATGGAGGAGGTAATTACACACCTGGAGGAGATGCTGAGGGACAGCAGAGAAAGAGCAATTATCAGGAAAGCACAAACAGTGACACTGTCGAGCTTTTCCCCTAAGGAAATCTTGGCAGGTGCCCATCCTAAATACCCAGGGCCCAAAGGTTCAAGTCATGTCTGACATGCCCTTGCTCATTATTGTCCCCATGGCATGCAGTAGCGCACGGTATGTTTCTGATTGGCATTACTCACTCGATGGAAGTGTGACTGTACAAGGAGCAGTGAAAAAGAGAGATAGGGGATTAGTTGGTAATATGGAGTCCACATATACATATATATGTGTACATACCATATGGCTGAAACATGAACACTGAAACTGGACATGAAATGCACATCCAGTGCATGTGTTGTTATTAGCAGTCTCATTAACAACAAAGGGCCTCACCAAGGGCAGGTGCCGAGGAGAGAGACCTCAGCTAACAGGGGAGAGGTGAGAAGTCATCTTCCCCAAAATGCAGAAGAGTTAGCCCAGCAGCGGGCTCTGTAACTGTCCATCTAGCGTGATTCTGCATGGGGCAAAGGAACTAGAAAAGGGCAGATAAACCACCCCAAAGCAGTGGCTGGGACCAGTCTACTCCTATGTGGCTAAACCAGCTGCTTTCTCTCCTCTGAAACAGTCCTACGAGTTTTTAAAAAGCCTCCTCGTATGTTCAGATCCTACACTAGGGAGTAATGAAGACAATGACCAACCTCATTTTAGCCATCTGCACTTTTTAAAAGGTCTTTTGTCATAGTTTCCATCCTTTTGTCCTTCTGAAGATTTTCCACAGGACAATGTGGGACTTTTCATCCAACAGCTCCAGAGTGGGAGGACAGAAGAAAAGTTCATTTCCACAGAAGTCTCAAGATTATTATTGATAATCAGTTACAAGTCTTTGTCTGCTCTAGACTTCATGATGATCTTGAATATTATATAACATATTCCTGTTATAAGTGGGAACAGCAATACTTAGCTTCCTCACAGAGTGTTTGAGAAAGAAAATGTAAAAAGCTATATTCCTAGAGCTAAGAAGCCAAGCAAGTACCTCAAGTACTGTGTGTAAAATGAGTATATGGTTTCATGCATTTAGAAAAAGAAGAAAAAGCTCTGTAAAGAAAAATATATTCTTATTTCTGTTGTGTGCATCTTGTGTAATGCTTGTACATAAATACTGCATACATCCCCTCAAGTTCTCTTTTTTGTTTATCATGACTTTAATCATGTTGCATTTGTATGACTCTTCTCCAGCAAAGGGCTTAATACAGTCAGTTTGAGAAAAGTAATTTCAACATCAGTAGAACATGTTTCTATTATAAGCTTTTTCAACAAAGTGCAACATAACATTTGTGAATTGCAAAGAAAAGCTAATGTTTATTCACTACATGGTATTTGCTGGATGTTCTGGAAATTCAATGATCGAGTGTCTCCCTAGGACTATGATAAACATAATGCCAAAGTCGTCACCTTGCAGCATTCAGATTGTTCCTCACAGTAACTCTTTCATTGCTAATTGAATTTCTTCTTATCCCAGTGCTTAGGAAAATACACAGAAAAATACAAAAAATGTACAAATGATACTTCTGTGTGCACAGAAAACTGTGCACCAAGATTAGTGTAATCAGGGCAAATATATGATTGTGTGTGTATACATGTATACACATACATACGTGCCTATAGGCACGTATGTATGAGTAAATACGATAGAATTGATGTTTAGTTTATTTATTTAGTTTATTCAAAGAAGCACTTTTATTTATGAAGGTTTGTTATTGTTCTTTATGGAGTCCTCATTTTATTGCTGTTTTATATAGTACTTGATGCATTTTTAATGTCAACTTGTTTTGAAGATATTAGCTACAATAATATACCATTAAATTACACTGGTTCATATGAAAACAGTGTCTCTGTAGGTATGTATGTGTGTGCATGCATGCGCATATGTGTGCCACTGTTTTGTGACTGCATGTGCTGCTTCCTTCTACTTTGGGTTTGGATTATTTAGTACAATATTTTAATCATTTGCTTGCAAAACAATGGAACAAGCTTATAAGGGTTATTGTACTGTTTGTCATGGATAGTTCAAGGAAGACAGAAACATTCAGTATCGGGACATTTTTATCTACTATGTTTACCTGTTTCTTAGGGAAAATAAGCCAACATTACACTCAAAATCAAGATGAATTTGGAATGAAAAGAAACTAGAAATACCAACAATACATTAAATGTCAGATCTCAGGTTATTGTTCGATCTATTAATTCCATTTGAATTTATTTTCTGTGCAGGATCCGATACCTAGTAACCATTACCTACTAATTTTACCCAATGACTTGAATGTTTGTGACTTTCAGAAGTGTTTACCAATTTTCCAGCAAGCCAAGAATGTGCCCCAGCGCAGACCAGTAGAGACTGGTAAGGGTTAGTGTGAGGTTAATATTGAACCTCCAGTGGCAACCTCAAGTTGCTGGTATTTAGCAGCAAAATCAAGAGCCCTTTGCTGTAGTCATCTCTTGTAGGGCCATTGAATACCCATTTCTGCTTTTACTTGCAGACGTTAATGGATGCCCCAGTGGTTCAATGGGATTTGCAGGCTCAAGACATTACTCAAATTTAAAAGTGTGCTTTGTGGTTTCTTATTTAGGACTCACTTTTTACAAGAAATGAAAAATAATTGAATATAGATCAGTATGATAATTAATATCTAGCTAAAGGTTGGGACTAGTATATCAAGTGATTGTTACTGACCTATTTCATAACTGGATATAAAACCAGATCTCTCTGACTTAAGTTTTGTAACAATTTCTTGCAGCTTCTTATAAAATGGGAAATAGTGAAACTACCATTAAACTTTTGTATCATTTCAAATATAAACCAAAAATGCATTAAAAACAAAAAAGTGATAACAGTTTGATATAGTAACAATCTACACTGATGACTCCAATCAAGTAAATGACAAAAAATTATCAATCATTCAGCACTCTGCAATGCAAGACCAATGTAAATCAGGCATTAATAACAACAAAGTATGTGATTAACAAGTGCAGAATTATTATCTTCCAATCAAAAAGCCAGAAGCTAAATACTTATTTGCTTTTATGCAATATAATTCAACTCTTTCCAGAATTAGGATACATTATTTTTCATTTTTAGTAAAGAGTCTGGTCACTGATTTTCTTCTTTCTTTTTTAATAATATAAGTGGAGTCCTGATAGCCTATTCCAGTTTTCACTTAATGGTGCAAATAATCTTGATCTTAAATGAACAGTTGGCAAAAATGTTGACGCTGCCAAAGACAGTAGGAGAAATGCCATTGGTGTCAGAAAGTCAGGTTCTCACATACCACTTGGAAAAGTGTTAAGTGATGTATAATATGTCATTGTTTTAGAAAGAGGATTTTATAGGTTCACCTTTTTTATGCAACTATATGTTTCACACTTTCTGTCTAAGACATTATTCTAAACACATAGTTTATTCTTTGGCTTCCAGAATTTCCAGTACAACCAATAAACACTAGTTAATATCTGTACTTCCTCCTAACCTGTACAGCTCAGGTTTTCAAAGATATATGACTTGGATTAAAATTATCATACCTAATATTCAGAATTCACCAGGAGAAGATAAATTTAAAAGTAATATATATTATGCTTATTTATTCACTGTTCAGAAGTAAAAAAGGGGGCTAGATATTCTGCTGCTCCTCAGCTGTTCTGAGAATTCTTAATTTTAAAACCAAAACGAATGATGCACAGTGAATAAAGACATCTACTAATTTTCATGATGTCAAAGTAAAGGCAGTAAAAGGAAATAGGTTTGGAAAAAATGAAAGAACAAATCTTTTCATGCAACATGCAGATAAACTCTGGAACTTGTTATCATAAATGATAGAAGCTAAAAATGTCTCCCAAAAGGCAACTTAGACAAATTCATGGAGGACAGTTCCATTGATACCTCTTTCAGCTGATGAGCCAGATGGAAGTTGTTTAAATTGCTGCTTTCTGGACTGTTGGAAGGATGTATAAGAGAAAAACACTGAATAAATGCTGGGGGCTCCACCAGTCTAACTGAATCTACTTTACATTCTTAGGACAAAGCTAACATCAAACAATCATTTTCCATACTTTATAATTGAGACAATATATTTAGGGAAAATAAGCCAATTTCTGGAAATGCAGGAAGAGCAGAACTTGAGCTGTTTGGGTGCTTCCAAAGCAGTGCTAAGTAGCATAATTCATTATTTTATAATTCAAGCATAAGCATCTTCCTGTAGTATATATGCAGTGTTTTTGACTTAGAGGGAGAAAAAGCTGCAGTGATGCATTCAGATGTACAATGGCAGAGGGATGTACAGCAGTAAGAAAACTCTGAAAAAATAACAATTCTTGATAACTGGTATAGTTAAAAGATCATCAATTTTTTCATTAAATATCTAAGAAGAAAGAAAGAACATTTGTCAGCTCTAGTGGCTTTTAGCTCATGAAGAACTCAACAGAAAATTTTGCAGTAGAGGGGGGTGGATGTGTGTGTGTGTTTATGTGTTTAAGAGAACAATATTGTACAAAGCAAAACAAGTGTAGGTTACTCATTATCAGGATAATATGGTGGAAACCAGAAAAAAATAAGTTGGTATTTTTTAAGGGATCTCATAACTGTTTCCCACACACTCTCAGCACTCAGCCCAAGTTTCTGTATGTCCATCTCTGTAAGCTTGGTGTTAGGAAGCAAAATCCCCACTGAGGACTTCTGTGCAGGCAGACAGATATACCAGTACTCTGTCAAGCAATTAAGCATCAGTAAAAAAAATGCTATGGAAATGTTACATGTTGCCTCCACTGCATTATGCTTCCACTGCATACACCATTACGACAGAAGAACAAAGAAAGGTTTTAACAACGTGTGAATTGTTCTAGTGGGGATGGACCAATATTCCCAGGAGGAGCAGTGCCTTGAAGGATCCCTCATTCCTGAGCATCTCCTCGGCTCACAAAACAAAGTACTGTGTCAGGATTAAGTTTCTAATGGTGCTGACAGGCAAACAGGCACAAAAGGAACTGAATTCAGCCTCTTGCTTTGAGACACAGAGTGAAATTATGATTCCCAAACCTCATCAGCACAAAGCACATCTTCGGCCAATACAGAAAATAAAACATGAGCTGAATTTCTCAACATCAAAACCAGCTCTGAGCCTAAAATATTGTAAAGGTGCCTTTTTTATCATGGCCTCCGCATCAGAGGGAATTATTTTGTGGAATGGGTACTACTATCAAAAATATGATGAAGTCTTTGCTGAAGACTTTCCTTTTTCCATTCACTAACAATATGCCAATAAAAAAAGTACAGCACAACAAAATGTAGATGGGAGCTAGTTCAAGATTAAAATATATAGCAAGATAAAACAAGAATTGATCTGAGACACAAAATACAGAGGACAGTGTGAATCATTCTGAGTTTAAAAATACATCTGTCTTCAATGTCTGTCTCCGCTTTTTCACATCATCAGAGACCAGAAGGGAAAATAAAAAAGACTTGTATGGCATAAAAAAATCTCTTCTTGATATATTTCCAAACTCCCCTTAAATATTCTTAAAAATGCTTGACCTTATACTGTTTGACACTGTTTCAATCAATGGCTGAAGTCCATCTGAATGACGCAGGTGGACAAAAGAGAGGAAACCCTCTTAAGAAAAACATTACTCTGAATGAGCCCAGTTCAGAGAAGACAGTTACATGAGCTGATGTCTTTGCAAGTCATGGACTGTAACTGAGTGGAAAAACATCCAAACCACTGAAACTTTGTAAACTTCTTTTAGTATCTCTTACTCAAAGGCTGGAGTCTGGGGCTAGCTGACCTCTGCATGGGGGAGTGATGCAGGTATTCATAGTTTAGCTGCTTCCTTAGTTTTTTGGTTTCCTGTTTTACTTTTTTTTTTTCTTTTTTTGCTACCTTCTAATGCAAGTGGAACATGTTTGCTTTCTAAAAAAAAAAAAAATTCTGTCAATTTAGTTTCACAGATGTTTCCATTTACAAGCAGAAGCCCTTGACGGTGCTGAAAGTTACTCAGCTTTGTTGTAATTTGCATAACATTAACCATGATGTTTTTATTTTGAAAAGTTGAAATGTTTGTAGCTCATCATAACCCAGTCCTAATGATCAGTACATCTGCTTAAAAAGTTGTGTCTAGGCAATGCGCTACACCACAAACATTTTTTACGACTTTTACTGACTTTCAAGTTTTTCAGTTCAGATATACTTAAAGACTCTGCTTTATGTACACACAGAACAAATTGGGAAATAACAACTGAGTAACAAAGTTGGATTGTATGCTGTATACTACATCTGTATTCTTGCATCTGTCACAAGAGCTTCATGTAGCATTATGCAGACACCTCACGGTTTTTGTTTGGGTAGGCTCATAAAATTAATGTCTCTTTTTGTAGATGGCATAGTAAGTTAAACAGGTGTAACAGGAAATTAAAATAGGAAGGAGTAGAAACAATGATGCCAAGTAAAAGACATCAGTAAAGGAATAATTTCTTCAACTCTTTATTCTGTTTCCATCCCTTAACATCCTTGCAAACAGATGACTACTCTTGATCCAATATTAAACCAAATCCTAGTTAAAAGCAACAAGAAAAGAGTAAACCATATTTCAGAGATGTGATTTTGTTAGCAGAGATTGAATATAATGTTCATCTGCAGCTTTCTTCCCTGGCTTGGTTGATCCTCTGCTTTCTAATTTGGGACCTCTCAAATGAAACTTAAATCCTCTGTACCTATGAAGATGCATCAACCTCCCTTTTATCTAAGCAAAAAAGAAAGCAACCCATTTCTGTGAATAAGCAGAAAGTTCAACATTTGATATCATACCGGGGTTTTCCTGACAAACATATTTGTACACTTGCCTTCAAGACCCTGATTATATTTACCCCTATCTTCATTTCTGCTCTCTTTTCTTACAATTTTTCATTTTTCCCAGTCCACTTTTTTAATTGCTCTCTTCATCTCCTTGCCCTGCACAGACATGGCAACTTCTTTAGTGCTTCTTCCTACACTTAAAACAGCCTTTCATTTCTCATTTGCCAAACTCCCCAACCCACCTCCAAGTTCCTCCTTGAAACGCACAGCACCAGCTTCTGCAGTACAGTGCTGTGTCCAGTTGCGTTTGGTTATGAGCTCCTAAAGCAGAAAACTCCTATGTGCTGTCAATGCGCACACTTGAAGTGCTGCACAAGTAAAATTCAAAATGCAGAATAAATATATCTACCTCCTAAAAAAACCACACATCTATGTATGTGTAAAAGAAGACAATAATCAGAAGTGCATCAGTGTAGTATTAGTCTGTGCATACATTTTTATGCTCACGATGAAATTATTAGATAAATAACAGCTGATTGAACCAAGCCAAATTCAAATAATTGTTTTCAAAATTTAAAATCACTCCCATTAACCCAGAAGAATTTCATTCACAGCTCCCCTCGAATAAGAAGTGAATACAAAAATGTACTAGTCCCACTTTTTGTTATATCAGCTATCTATTTTAATATTCTCTAGCTTTTCAGGCATTCCCTGCTAGTAAAAGTATAAGCAGAGTTATAAAAAAAAAAGCTGTGTTTTTTTAATGATGGCATTTGCTCACAGCTAGGTACCAATTAGGCAGTACCCGGACATTCAAACTCCAACTGTCAAGGAAGTGCTGGCTTACCATCAGGCAGTGTAAAATGAAGATGTACCTATAATATCCAAGGCAATACTGAACACATAACCCAACAGTTTACAGCTATTCCTCAGTACATGCTTACTAATAGCATGCTGATAACAAAATGTGAGTTTGTAGGCAGCTGAATAAGGGACTTACTATATGGGAAACTGAAAACTCTTGGAAAAAGTCAAATAAAAGGAAATGGATTAGGTGGTATCATTACTGGTTTAATGCATCTATTACAGAAAATTTTGCTAGAGAAGGTGGTTGAAGAGTAGATATTGGAGAAGCTATGTGAAAGAAAAAGTGCTTGCTCAGAACATCCGATGTTAAGGATCTGTTTTCAATGTTACCCCACGAGAGGCAGACTGCCAAGGAAGGACATACAGCACTTTTTGGTATGCAGATGTTAATGCACTGCTCAGCAGAACCATGTCACTCATGCTAATATTCAGTTGGAATCCAGTTGCAACACTGTGTGGCTGTGGCTAATTAAGGGCTTTAGCAGCTTTTAAGACTAAATGTTGTCCCAAGGCCAATACGTGAAAGAAGATTAAATTGGCCCTTTTTACAGATGTAACCACTTTATTACAGATATTGTATTGTCCAGTGGTTGGATGTTGTAAAGTCTGGAGGAGAAAAAAATTCTCTTTTTTGCCTACTGATACATTTTTATATCCTACTTGGTAGATAAGAGCTATTGTGTGAAACACGAGATACACAAACAAAAACAGTGCCTAATATTGTTGGCCATGATGACAAAAATGGGTAGCTCAGTGAATAGCTTCATTTCCTGTGGATCTGTATTATATTTTTCTGAAGACGCAAGGTTTCTATAATCTCTCTCTAACTTGAATTAATTCACTCTTCCTCAATAACAGTACTAATAGGTTCTGGCTACTCTATTTTCATTAAACTAATAGGACTTTGATATGCTTGAAAATGCTCTCTCTTTGCCAAATTTAACTGAAATTATCCAAGTAGTTCAAAAGTTATTAGGGCAGAACACACAGTATGCAAATGTTGAAAAAAAAAGTCCACAGTCACAGCAAGTAAGTATTCTGGAAAAACTCTTTAGTGATCAGTATCAACAAAATGGAAAATCATAACTCTTCTGCATATATCATAATCAACTCAGGAGACTGAAAATTAGCAGCACAGAAAAATAAAATTGAATAATGGTGCCATAATATTGGCAATTAAAAAAAAAGCAGATGTCCAAGCCAAGGGAGACTAAGAGGAACACAATGGCTACTTAGTCATGGAATAAGTACCCAACCACATCAAATAAGAAATCAACTAAAATTTTAAATATACTAAAAATTAAACATGACATTTTTTAGGAGGAATGTTATGTAAAAATGAATGCAAAATCTATAATCCAAATAAGGCACTCGGTTAACCAAGCTGACCACACAGTTGTGCCTAGGAAAGATACCTGGTTGTCAGTGGACCACTTTATAGAGAGGTTTGTTTTTCACACAGACCCATTCATTATTGCCTAGCTGCTGACAGGGGTCCTTTTTGTTAGAAAGATGGGGAGAAAGGAATGGTGGGTTAGTAAACATTTGAAAAATAGATCAGACAACTGTGAAAACCTCCTGGGTATGTGGGTTTGGTTTTTTTTTAAGTCAAGTTGGTTTTCAAATCACAGATTTCACTCTGAGAAAACATATTTCAGTGTGTGAAGATTAATTTTTTTCCATCCCGCTGTGTCTGCCAGCATCAGCACTAGAGAAAAGCAAAGGAAAGATAAAGAAGCAACAGATGGGAGTGAGAGAATAGAAGGGTCATTTTTTGTCTGAGGGTTTCATTCTTGTGTTTTTTCTTGTGTTTACTTTGAGCAGGGAAGAGGTTTATTCTGCTGAGCAGCATGACCCATAACACTGGGACCAAGGTATGGTGCCTCTGCCATCCCTTTGTCCCCAGTGGCACAGGGTCTCATGCATCCACACTCCCATGGATATCTTTCAATAAGTCAATAAAGAAACATCTATATTTCGTCCCATGCTGAAGCACTAACAGCCCAAGGAATAATATACTCACATAATACGACTTTAATTGCCCAGAGGTGTGCAAATTAAAAAAAAAAAAGGAAGGAAAAAAAAAAAGAAAAAAAAAGCAACCACCAGGAAGGGGACTACAAATATTACTAGTTTTTAGAAGTTCTATCCCTCTTACTAATCATAGTATGGGGCTTTTGCCATGAATCTAAAACAAAGAGGGGGAAAAAAAAACAGGAAAGGCCACATTCTCCACTGATGCAGATTTTTTCCCCTTTCCTTATTCCTTCCTCCATTCAGTCTCCATTCTCTCTTCCTCAGGCCTGGCATTTCTATTTTTCATAATTAGTCTCTTTCATTTAGTGAAAGCTTTGTTTGTCCCAGTTTTTTCACAGTGTATTAAACTGCACTACAGCAATACTTAAGAGTAGAGATTATTAAGATTAATAATCTTAGTTTTGTGAAGATTAAAGATCAAGAAAGGTTAAATAAGAAGGCCATGGTGACTGATTGTACTTGCATAAGCAACATGACCCAGATATGGGAGAAGACCCAATACACTGAGTCTAACCAAGGAAGTAAAATAGCACCCTGCCATCCACCTTTTGTGCTTGCTCTAAATTTGTCACATATGAAGTGTGGGGAAGTTCTAGATTTATCAAAATAACTTCTCAATCCACCAGGAGCCAAGATTTTTTCCAAAACTGGAGCTTGTCAAAAATGGTGAAAAGTTACCTGCTGGTCTTTAAAGTGTGTTGGTAGTGATACAGATTGCAGGAGCTGAATAGCACTGGAATCTGATCAGCAGGATGCCTGAGATTTTATGAATTCATTTGGCTTCTTTCCTGTCAGGCTGGCATCAGCTTTTATTTTAAACAGAAATCTCCCTAACAGGAGAAGATACCAAGGGAAATATCAGGTAATTAAAGATAAAAAATACAGATCTGTTGATCTGCTCACTACATCACTTATATTAGAATATAACTTGTCCAAGCCTGCACAGCAGGTTGAAGCTGAGGAGGAAACTTCTAGTAAGTTAGCATAAAACCCAGAAACTTCATTGCAGAGGTGAATGCAGTGCCAGCAACACAGAAGGTGTAGCTAAATAGCTCCTGCCCTTCTCTTCCCAGCCCCTCCTGAGGAAATTTTTGGCTCCAGCCTTCCTTGTCAAAACAATGGAAACCCCACAATAGCATTTGCCTCTTCTTTGAACCCACCTACCATGTCTCACAGCAAGCCATGTTGGAGATGGGCTGTTTGCAGACTCTGTGGGAATTCAAGTTCCCCATTCTCAGCCATTTTTAACCCATAAACATAGATTTAAAACCTCTTTGAATTTGAATTTTTCCTTTTGCTTGCTAAACTTCAGGGGAGGCAGGTTTATCTTCTGTGCTTCACAGTAAGGCACCAAGCTTTTCAATGCAGCTGAACTTCCATAGTCTCATAATGTAATTCCTCAGGACAAAGCCTGCCTGCAAATCCAGTCTGCCCAGTCACACCACAGCTGGGTATGATAAACCACATGCATGTACTTTGTAAATCCCACCTCTCCAGATTATGTACAAAGACTTCCACTGCTCTGCTTGTGGCCATCACAGCTTAGGAGCTGCTGTTTAGATAGAAGTCCACATGAGAGAAAAGATGACTAAGGAAAGATTTTTGCAGCTCAGTAAAGAGATTAGCAAGGTGATTTATAAGAGAAGAGAGCAGCTTAGAGAAAATTAAAAATGGGAAGCAGAATTGAAAAGGTATACAAAGATAGAAGCTAAACCCATGTGAAAACCTGATAAGGAACTAAGGTAGAAAAAGTGCATAAATACAGCAAAAGAAATACAAAAGGCAAGCAAAAAGGAGCATGTTAGCAACATAAGTAGCAAATATTCAGGCCCACATCAGTGAGGTTGGGGGGCCAAGAGGTCATGAAAAACACGTTAATGACAGAGATAAGGTTGATATCACTGGAAGCCTGGGTTCATTTCTTTGTTTCATACTTCACGGAAGAAGCTGAGGGGGTCGTCACTCAGCGACAGATTACTAGAGGGGCTGGTGGCAGGGACAGGGAGTGAAATGAAGAGGTAGTGTTAAAAGGCTTTGAAATGACTCCTGAGTAGATAAGCTGTCAAAGAAAGAATTAAAATTCACCTGGTGCCAATGGATTTACCACAGAATAGTTAAGTGGAAGCAGCAAGGTGAAATAGTAAGGAGCCTTTGGAAAATATAATTAAATGTTCAGTATGGGCCTGGAAAGGAAGAGAGGGTATATAATCCAAGAGGATTCGGGAAGCTACATAACCATAACTTCCTTTGGTTATTGCTAATACTAGCTAGGTATGGAGTCAATTGACTTAGCCCATTCATAGCATAAACTGGTCACTAAACTAGTCTGATGGCATTATTATTATAAAGAAACTGCATCCACCTGTAGAAGTGCAAAATATTAGAGTAAAAGGTTTTTTTGAATATTTTGACATTGTGGCCAAAAATAATACAGGTGTGTGCATTTTTTAAAAAAAGTCTAAATATCAGAAATCTATAGTAACAATGTCAGGCCAGTGTGAAGTGTTTCTGAAAATCTTAGTGTTCGTACATATTAATGAAGAATGCCTTTAGATTATAAAACAAAACTCAGAAAAATAAGTGGCAGAACTCCCTCTGACTTAGGGTGAAATGGGAAATAATTAGCTTAAAAAATTGAGCCCATAAGTAGAAATAGATTCAACTTTAATTTTCCAGAAACAAACAAGCAAAAACCCCCAAAGAAACTTAAATGACTTTTTTTTTAATCACCAGTGGAAAATGTAGCAGTAAATCGAAAAATGTCAAGAGTTGTTTTCATATAGACTCTCTGCCATGTGCTAAAGCATATCAAGATGGATGTAGAGATGAGTGAAGGGAGTCAACATTTATTGTGGTCCAAATGTATTTTGGGTTTGTTTGAGGCCCTTAGGGCTAATGTTCACATACAGAGTATCCATATTCAGACTCTGCCAAGTGAAGGTTTTAGTGATAAAATTTTTGTATTGTTAGAAAAGAAACACAATAATGCAAATGCACTTATCGTTAGACCTGCAGGTACATTTAAATATTCCTAGTGTATATTAATATTTCTATCATCCCTTGCAGATTCCCATATAGCTTAACAAATGGAACAAATTTATAAAGCTACACTTGAAAGTAATAATAATTTTCTCTTGAGAAAAATAACAGAAACTGAATGGGCAGGGATATTTTGTGTGACAAATATAAAGAAGGAAAATTTCCTCCAAGTCTCAAATATGAGATTATTTCAGGAAAAGAAGTCTGTTATTAGGTACAGACTGAAGTTCAAAGACTTTGTATCTATTCTCAGCTCTACTTTGACTCAGGGTGTGACCTCTGAAAAATGATTTAAAGGGAGCCTGTAAAGCAGAAGGAAAGGGATCATTGATACTGCGATGAAGAACAGATTGGCACTCCACCTGACTTAAGAATGGCCATCCTGGCCCATCTGGCCCAGTATCTTTTCTTTTAAGTGGCCCTACAGAATAATCAGTGGGTGCCTCAAGAAGGGCAAAAGAGCATGTTAAGTACATACAGCACTTCTCTTTGAATCCTCTACAGCTTCCTGAAATCTGCAGTTTAGTGATTTCCTACACCTAGTATATCGGATTGCATCCCATGGGAAAACAATAGTTATACGCAAATAACATTGGTACCAAAGTCAACCTGCTAAGTGTACTTAGAGGTCTGTGGGAATTAATTTCCCCTGCTGAGAAGTTGGCTCTAAGCTAACTTGCTTAAGGTTAGTTCAGGTTAGTTCCAATAAATTACACTGCAGCCTGTATATGTTGTAGAAAAAGTGTCAAAAGATGAACTGAGGCATTGGGAACTTTGTTTTGCTAGAGGCAGATGCTGAAAAGGGATTCTAAGTGCAGCCTTTATTGGATTCAGAACAACATACATGGGAGCAGGTTGGATATGCAAGGCTTAATGAGACTTTACTCTCTGACTAGAGGCTAATCTTTCACTAAGAGGTCCTAATCCAGCAGAATCTTATTGCTGCATACTCCATAATGTGGTATACAGTGGCCCTGCCCCTATCACTCCTCTCTGCACCTTCTCACTCCATCACACCATCTGTGCCAAGTGGCATGGACAGGTTCAGACGAAAACCTCTCACTGCTCTGCTCACTGCTGCTTGAAGGGCATCTTCTCCATTGGGGGCTGGTATTTTTAGAGTGGTTGTACATTATGCTGGCCTTCTACCTGAAAAAAGGTGGTCAGACAAACACAGATGTCTTGTTCAATCCAATTAAAAGAGCAAGGGATCTTGGGCTCTGTTTTTTCACTAGCAC
The DNA here is from genome assembly GCA_031468815.1 of Morus bassanus. Lineage (NCBI taxonomy): Eukaryota > Metazoa > Chordata > Aves > Suliformes > Sulidae > Morus > Morus bassanus. The sequence goes on along the minus strand of CM062574.1, from coordinate 33,738,308 downwards.
AAGTCACCAGCACAGTGGTATCCAGACAGGCACACCCATCTGCTACCCTGCGGGTACTGGAGTTGGTAACAGAAATAAATCGTCAGGTATAGCCTGATTTTATTAATTGCAGAATTTTGTGAACCATTGGTTGAAGCAAAGGGACGTAAAGTGCACAGAGTTAGGAAGATTTGAATAACTAATACAAAAAGTGTAAATTGCATATTGTGATCCTCAAGATCTTGAGAGAAAAAAAAAAAAAGGAAACCTAGCACACTCCTCACCTTGCAGTGTTGGTGTCAGTGAGAAAAACATATCTGAAAACAAATTCCATCCACTTCTAAATCACAAAAAAACAACACTACAAAAACCCACAGCGTCTATTTCTTTTGAACAATTTATTGGACCTCACAGTAGTGCACTTATGTTACTTCCTGTGAAGAATGCCACTATACCACAAAGGAACTTACACCTATTCCTGTTAGGTAATTAGCAGTGAAAATCATTGGCTTGGAGATTCGTTCAGAGAAGAGTAAGATAAAGTCCATTTCTCACTCATTCCTGGTTATTAATGGCAATTTTAGCAAAATGTATGAAGAGTATATCTGATCTCTGCTGTCGCAAACCAGACAGATTTTAACTCAATTACTCCCGTCTCACCTTATCTGAATGCATTTATTTTCCTGTATGAAATTAGATCAGCTGTTATCTCTGAACACACCCCCTCTGAATTGTGGATGGAAATATCCACAAGGAAAAGCAGATGCTCTTGTGATTGACAGAAAACCCTGAAACACTGTCTGTTCCACAGAAACAAAGCCAGAGTTGTCATAGGGATGATTTACTAGGCTATATTACACTGGCAGAGAGAGATTTTTGTAGGACTAAGGGTCTGGCCTTATTGCAAAATAAGTAAATATACTTGCCTCAAATTCAATCTAATCTAATTTGCTGCAGAAAATTAGAAATATTAGTATAGCGACTATTAAATCAAGTGATTTAAACACAGTGTAAGATGGAATGAAAAAACATTGCTGCCATTTCATAGTATGAAATCCCATACTGCATGTTTTGGATAAAATCAGTGAGAGAAATAAAACTAAATAACACCTAGACAACTGCAGCCACTGGAGAGATTATATTTTGCTGTATGTAGAGATTATTCTAAATCCTGTATTCCTCTGTTCCTCTATTCCTATATTTCCTCTCTACCATTTATTCATAACTCTTAATATCAGTGGTGTAAAGTAATGTAGTAAAAACAGAAAAGGCTGCCATTTTCCAGCATTACAGTTTCAGTTTTTTAAAAAAGACAAATAAAAGACCCCAAAGGCTTTAGGAAACTATAGGTATTTTTTGCATAAATCAATAGGATTTTGTTCCTAGCTGTATTGACTACTAATGAAACTCTTGTCTTTTAGTACTGGCCTGTGGGACATCATTTTGTCTGTGATAGTAATGCCTGAACAAGAGGGGCTGATAATGTGTAGTGAATTCCCAGTTACTTGCAGCCCGGTGGACCTGAAAGGTCAAATTTTTTAACAGTTCGTTAGCAGTTCTGTGCAAAGAGAGATCTTTGCGCTATGTTACAGTGAGTTAAAATTAATGGGAAAGTCTTGGAATACTTAGACATCTTACTTTACTTTGGAGACTTGCTGCTTCCCCAAGGAAGCTTGCAAGGGCAGAGGTGGTACCAGAAAGGTGAGAGACCAAGACCTCAGAAGGGTTTGAGCAGCAGAGGATGAAAAGTCAACAGTAACAAGAGAAGAACCTAAGCAGGCAGGGGAAAGGAAAGGGAAGTGTAAGATTTGGATTTGGATTCATTCTGTCTCTCTCATCTCCCCAAAACACTTAGCTGAAAGCAACAGGTCTCCACAAAATCTTTTTGCTTCAGCAAAAGAGCCTATTTCCAGGAAAGGTAATTTAATCACTGAATTTGCACCATCCTTCATATTAAGTGTAACTATTACAAATGACAGCAAATGCTATCACTTCCTGCAATGACAGCTGCTTGAAAACTCGGTGTGCTCTATTTCTCTGTTCTGAAATGGGAAGTTTTGTGGTCCCTCCAGCCTCAACATACAACACACAAATGAGTACACGACATTTTCTGTTTTTGCTTGGATAGCACAAAGACATCACAATGGTGTCTATGCTAGTGCGTATGCAAGGTATATCACTGAATTGTTCCTTCCAGAGATATAAGCTGTTATGAAAGGGATAAAGAACTTTATGGAATTATATATTTGAAACAGCTATGTGTGCCCACATGAAAAACAAAGAATGAACTGAGGAAAGGTGGTGGGTGAATTTTAGTGAGCTGGAAAATGAGAAAAATGGTAACAGAAATCTATGTATAATGGTTGGTTACAAAAGACCCAAGGACTGGGGAGGTCCATCAGGAAACTGCTTTATCAATTTTTTTGCAAATCCAAAGCTCTCAGAAGCATTCTCTCACAAGTGGTCACAATACTTCTTCCAAGGCAGAAAATTTCCATGCAATGCATGAAGTCTGCACAACCATCTTTCCGTTTATTTAGAGATTTTTCAGTGTATGTGCCAAATAAAATGCCAATGTGCTTCTTTTCGGTCATTTGCCTATCCACCTTTGATCCATGCATGTGATAGCAGGCAGGACATCTCCAACCCTGATTTTATGAAGGCAAAAAAAAATTTCAGCAAATCTTTTAAATAAAACCTTGTCGAAGTGTGGCAGCAGGAGTTTCTTGGAAATCACCTGTGAAGTTTGAAGCAAAATAATTGCTTGATCATATAGCAAACCCTGTATTATGTAAAGAGTAGCATTTTCATTCCAGTGGATTATTTTCCAAAGCCTTTTCATTAAATGACTTCACAGATTTGATCATTTGTATAAATGCATCCAAAGCTGCCTGGGGTGAGGTAGCTCAGCTTGCAGTCCCACAATGAGAATTGAATATCATATCATGGAAAAGGAAGAGCAGAGCAATTTTAGGAGATGAGCTTCCTTCCATGGGTCATGTTTGGAAAGCAGTAGTTCTCCAAAAGATTCTTCTGCCCCTCAGGAGTGATGTACTCTGCTCCAAATGCTAGAAGGAAAAAGTCAGGTTTATATACAAGGCTGACTTCCATTGCTGAAAAAAACCCCAGAAATTTGAAATACAGGAAAATACACAATGTTGATACACTCATTACTTAGTAGTAGAGTGCTAGTTAAACCAAGAAACCTTGCCTGGCCATATGCATTGTAATAATTCTCACTGGTATTATGATAAATAATACAACCTGTGCACAGGCTGTACACTTACACGCTAGTGTAATCCACCTGGCAGGTGATTGGAGACCAGTATACTCAAGGTATTTAAATGACCTAATGTTCTGAAGTTTCATGTAAGAATTAATGACAAGAACCGCGAGGCTGAGAAAAACATATACTGTGTGCACAGATATTTTATCATTTGATATATGAATGCCCTTTTTTGATATTGACTGATGAAGTCAATTTTATTTTAAAGGCCTAGTGAAAGTGAAAAGCATATGCAGAAAATAACTTTTTAATGTTCTTGACCACATTGGAATTATTAAAATTAACACAGAGGGTTAAAAAAACAAACAGTTGCCATCACCTTACAGGCACTGGATAGAATCTACAACAGCGTGCTAAGTGCTTCTTTCATTGTAACTCCCAACGTCTTGTCAGAAACCATTTAGTCAAGTCAAATTGCTGAATTGTATTTGGTTGGATTCATCAAATAAATGGAGCTGTGGATATAGTGTTTTCTTTTAGCAAGCAGAACTCATTAATTTAATTCTGTACAAACTCTGCAGAGAAACTCCAGGAAATTACATCGTGAGGACAAATCATATTTTAACTGATGAAGTATAAAGACTGATAGTAAAATGACTGATAGTACAATTGTTGAACAGTTGCAGGAAAGCCGGGTCTCGCAGTAATCAAAAACATTTGTCTTGATAAGCATGAGAAGTGAAAACAAGAAATGGTACTATTCAAGGATTTCTTAATAAGAATTTAGCAAGGGGAAAGTCACTTTTAAGACAGTGACTTGCATGGTAAAAAAATTCAGACAGCTCTGTCAAGTCTTGCAAAATGAACAAGAGAAGTATTCATAACTCTTCTGACTTCAGAAAGAGGAGATAGAAAATAGATTTGAAATTTTAAAAAAATCAAAAAATTAATCAGGAGTAAAACCCTCTGTAAAACAATGATACACTGTTTCCTGCACTTTAACTGTTCCCAGACTTTTTAAAAATTTCATCTTTCTTTACACCTCTATGCTATTAGTACAGGCTGCTTACTGTCCACTGTTGTTTTCAAGTGACAGTCTAAACTTCTTTCATTTTTATCCTACATTATTATCCTATCCATAAAAAACAAAGGGGAAGACAGGAATGCTTTCTTATTCTTATTTAATTAATATTTTTAACAATAAAAATAATTCAGGATATCAGTAATTAGGAATATCAGAAATTATTTTGCTGTAATTTAATCTCTTCAATTTCTTATATAGCCTTCCTAAAACAACTACGTTATCTAGCCATCTTTTGGAAACACATTTAGCCAGATAAACACTGTAGATCTTTCTTCCATCTTCATCACATAAATAAAATCATGTGGTACGTGCTGTTCTTTCATATATAAAGACATTTTCATACAAAACTCTACAGTGTTATTTGTGATGGCTGTTAAAAGGAAGGACACAAAAGTATATGTTTCTTCTAAAAAAAAGAAACTAGCAAAGGTTGTGGCTTTAATTCATACTTAGTCTACATGGCATTTTATTCCTCGGTGTTGGGCCAGTCCTTCAACTGTCTGGTTCTAAATTATATCCAAAGTTTACATTGACTTCACTTCTGTTATGGCATACCTACAGATCTTGTATCCACAGTGTATTCATTCTTAAACAAAAAGAAATGGTGGGTTTTGAGAAAGAGGAAGGTGACTGGTCAGTATCTGAAATGATTCAAAAGGAGAAAGTAGTTATTTCTCAAATTTTCTGAAGTAGTTTAGTTGTGAAAGCCTTCTCACCTGCCTGGTAAATACAGCAGGGGAAACCTGCTGGTAGGAGGACCAGGTCGAGGGGGAGCTGGGCGAGGAGGAGCCAGTCCTGCTTACAGCAGGGACCTTGCTGACGCTCCTGAGAGCTGGCAATGTCTATACGCATGTCCTCCAAGGGTCTTTCCCATCAGCAAGCATACCTGGATGGACAAACATCTTCTGGGATGAGGGGCAAAAAAGGACAGGAATGCAACACCAGATAATTGGTATTCAGAATAACAAAAGTACCTGTAAGGTTCTAGACTGCCAGTGCCTTGGCACCAAAGAGAAACAACCATGAGCACCCTGCCTGTTTGTACATGCTGTCCCATCGAAAACCAAAGCCCCCTTGAAAAGCAAGCATGGCTCACTGCTCCTCTTTCCCCAGCACTTCTTGCACATGCTTTTGACTCTCCATTTTGCCTGCTTTTTTGAGAAGCTCTGCCTTGGCTGTGTTTAATTGGCACTGACTTCGTGACAGAAAACATGCCACAAGATCTTGAGCCCTTAAGACTCTCTCAGAATATTCTGGTGCATTATACAGACTGGATTGAGTTGTAAACAGTTTTTGTAACCGGGCATTGTCTTTCAAGTCCTACTTTCTCCTCAGAATCTCTGAAGTTTAAAAAGGGGCTTTCTGAAGCTTTTTTTTGAGCATCTACAAGGGGAGCATCTTTGAGAAGGACCGGAGAGAGTTATCTATCAACCTTACCTGCAATATGAAGCTTTGATATATTGTAGCCCATGAACTTGGGTCTTTTTATGCTCTTTGTTTCTGACAGCACAAGCTTATTTGGAAATAATTTTGCATGGCATGAAAGCTTACTAGACAAGTGACGGCACTGCTTGTAGAGCTTGTAAATTTGAAAAAGTTAAGCCTTACGATTGAAGGATAATTTATTTTTCAAAGAGAAATTCCACATTACAAATCAAAGAGCACTCACGTGAGATATTAAAGACAAAGACTCAGCACAGAAAAATGGATACTTGATGTGACTACACCCATAATTCACCAGCACTTGGCTTTTAGTAAGTAATATAAACTCTCTTACCAGTCTACTAGAAATTACAAAAAAAAAAAAAAAACAAAACCAAAGCACCAACAATAAAAAAGATCCATCTCCGCAGATAAGAAAGCTTTCAAAAAAGGTTTTTAACAATGTACTTTCCTGAATGGCTTCCATTTGCATTAGAAATACATAGATTGGGTTGGACTGAATCATAAAGCACCTTTTGTCATTCTTCCTTTTTGTTCAGTCATGGTTAAATGCAGCCATTCCAGGTACCCTGACACACTGTGACTTTCAAAAGAAAAGAATAAGAAGTCTTTCAGCACACATGCCCATTTATGAAAATTACAATCCTTAGAGGAAGAAACATTTTCTAGTTTGTGAATTGATGCCACTAATTTGTTCCCACATATTTCTCTGTCCTGATCAATTAACAGAAGCAGCATTTTTAAAAGTTTAAGCAATGTTAAATATTTTTGTCAGGCCATAGTGTCTTTAATATGTCTGTTACTTCATCTGAGCGATTAGGACTCAAAAACAAGAGCATGGAAGACATAAGGAGAACAGAAAAAGTTCAGATCAACAAAAAAGCACATTTATAACTCTTCCATTAATTTCTTAAATGTCATGCTTTTTAAACTGTGTTTATAATGATGTACAGGGGCAATAAGTAGACAAGAAAATACCCTATCTTCCATGATGAATTCATACCTGTTTCTTTCATCTGGAAATTAGAGGTTAAATATTTCCTACAGGGTATAGGAAGAAGAAGCTAGCGTCTCTTCAAACCACTTCCATGCAAGTAGGTGTTGACCTTATTCTGTGTTTTAGAAGGAATCAGAAAATAATGATCACAGTTCTAAGAATATAACTTAGTCTTTCATGATATTTAATATATCCAGAAAATTAGGATCTAAAAGTGCCTGCATAGTTTTTATGTCCTAGCTTTGTGCCAGGCATAAAAGCTGGAATATTTGGCAATAAATGGGCATAAATCCCAAATGCAGTGACAGACCCAATGAAACTCCTACTGAAAGAAGAGAGGAAAACAGCGAAGGGATTAAAAATGCCTGTTGTATAGGGAAAATGGACCTGCCTGATAGGTCAATAGTATACTTGGTGAAAAGCCTGAACCACCTCTAATAGCTTTGTTGGTGAGATAAATGTTATATTTTCCTGAGTGCAATGGGGGCAAAAAACCTACAACTTGCTGTGCAGACCAAAAGCCTTTGTTAAACCAGCAGACAAAACATTTACTGATAATGTGGAAAAAACCCTGCAAAATCACCTGTCCCCAAAGTCACTGGTGATTTGAAGAGCATTTCTGTTTTAATAAAAAGAAGATGAACATTTCTGAGTATGTGGCTCAATTAGGAAAATTAACAGAGCTTTGCCAGCTTGGAGAGAGTTTAAATGATGCATGAAGAGCCTCGATAGTGTGTTGTATGCAGAAGGAAGCGATCCAAAAATGCCTGTTTACTGGGGCCTTTTATACCCTAAAGTGGTCCCTAGAATTTAAGTGAAGACAGCTTCTTATCATGCTATAGAGCTGCAACAATATCATATGATCTGCTCAGCAAATTAACCAGAGGTCAAGCCAAAAGGACAATGTGGGTGCTATTTGAAGACTCCATGCTTTACTTTGCAGATGGAGAAATTTTATGAAGTAAAAAATTCTTATGAAATTTGCATGGGACCACTTTTTTCTTGCAGTATTTTAGTGCTTACATTTCTCTCACAGATAGAATAAAATGCAACCACTCAAATAAAATTAACAAGCAGTTTCATTAACCAACTGTTTGTTTTATTTTAACCTAAAATCTTTCTTTCTTCATGTTGATAACTTGCTAAGAACCAGATCATTCTGTGCAGGGATAAGCAATTGATTTAATTGACAGCTGTGCCTCTGTAAGGCCTCAGACAGCAAGCTCTTTATCCGAACAAGTTTCACCGTACCTTTTATGTGCAGCAGAGCCAGAAACAGGTCCGAAGACAGTTGTACCTTGGTGTTAGGACAGCAGTTAACAAAACTGATCTTTTCAGCTGGGCCCAATATTCTAGAGAATGTTTCGTTAGTACATTGCTGAAGGATTACCAGCTTGTTTTGCTTATCAGAGCATTTTCTATTCTTTAATTGCATCAGAGGGAGGGTTAAGGTTGACAGTGAGGAGGAATGAAAGCACAAAGCATCATTATTATTATTATTATTATTATTGTTGTTGTTGTTGTTATTGTTATTATTACTAAAATTAATCTTATTAAAAATATGTTTTTCCACAACAAGATTTGTTGCAAAGGCCCAAATTATCAGTTCAGTGCTCCATCAATATCTTAGTGAGAAATCTGGAAAGTCTCCACCTTTGTATTTGCATATTTAGTCCTTTCCATAACACTGGTTGTCCAGGTGACAGCCGGCTACCAAGCCAGACATTGCATGCTGCTGCTCCAGCAAATATCACTTCTCGCCCCTGCTGCCAGCAGCTGCTTGGTTCCCTTTATCCTGCACATTCGTTTTGAGACCCAGAGGTCCCCCAGCCTATGGTCACTCTAAAATCAGATGTTACACATTTGATATCATAACCTTACCCAAGAAACTGTCCCCTAGATGTATTCAAAGAGCTTTCTAGATGTGCTAACCTACCCTACCCACCCTTACCATCCTTACTACTTGTGAACTTTCTTCTGGCCCACTCTAGCATCCAACAGGGAAGTGCAATAGATGACTTCTTAGGGTCCATGTGCTCTGCATCTGGTACCATCTATGTTTTAGAGGTGTGCCAGAGCCATGGCTGTACACAGAGTTGCATATAGAGGAAGGATATATAAATAGGCCTAAAACGTAACCACAGAGGAAGGAATAATTCACCTCCTCAGTCCTTCCAGTGAATGCATTTACAGTAACATACTGTAGCAGGAAAACCCTGCTGTTAATCCTCAGGAGAAGATTGTCTCGCACGTACTGTGATCCCACTTGTATTCCTTTTCTCTGACGTTTGAAGAGACAAGAACAAAGATGCAAGGGGGAGTTAAGTATGGACCTGAACTGAACTCCATACTGTATAGACTATACATACTATATGTATAATTATATATATGTGTATATCTGCATTTGTATATATAAATATATATACATACACGTGTAATTATAAGTAGAAGAGTACATCTATGTATATAATTTGTGTAGAGTATATATTTTGTGTAGAGAGAGTATATATGTCCTAGTTCATTGCAGTAGGACAATGTGAATAAGGATTGCCTAATGACACCTAACGTTTCTTCTGGGATTGATTCAAAGTACAATTTTTTACATTAATTTTTTACTTTACCTTCTCCCTATCGTTTACTTTTACATTTAGTTTTCTGTTTAGCTCTGCCTCTGATTAATTTTCCTATAGACGCAGAGATGACAAGTTTTTTTTTTTTTAAACAGAATTTATTTGCTAGATTGGCTTTCTTCCACAAAGCCTAACAACTCCACTGCTCAGAGCTTGTTAGGACTGATTCTTTTCTAACTATATCCATGCATTCAGGGATGTGATTAATTCTCCTAGAAGAAAAATCTATGCAGTTGATAGCTTTAAAAAATGTATAACATGGATAAGTGTCACACAGCTGGCTATGAAAAGAGAAGAGTATTAATCACAACATTTAGATTAGATTGAAATTTTTTCTCCCTTGCTGCAACCATTCTTTTTGGAACAGTCACTGCTCTGCTATTCTAACAGGGAGAAAAACATGTTTAATTTATACAGCTGAAAAGACTTGGCCTTACTTTCAAGATCATCTCATGAATTTGATAAACATGACTTATTGAAAAATATAGGCTCAAAGATAAGAATTATCCGTAGTTTAAGATTCAGCAAATCTCTAGAAGAAGAAAAATCTGAAAGGTAAAAGACAGTAAACATGTTTGATGGAGGCAACTCTATCATGTTAATTAAAATCTCAGACTGCCTTTATAAAGCAGGAATTTGTGACCCTTAAAAACATGACTTTGAAGTTGGTGCTTCGAGTTTTGTCTCAAGCCTACCCCTACTCCCTTAGCAGTGAAGAAGGGCAACAGGGATTTCTTTTCCAACTGTCTGGATTGCCATGAGTTCTTCCCAAAGCAAGCATATGTTTATACTGAATCTGAGAATAGGCTTTCCTAACATTCTTACTCAGTAGCAGGGAATTACATCTTCAGCAGAAGTTGTTGGGTGTTTTTTTTAAGTCTTTTATCTGAAAATACTGATTTACTAAAATGGCCATTGGCTTAAATGGTGTTTCAGATCAAACAGGAGAAAGAAACCAGCATAAGAGTCTCATAACTAGAACCACTTACCTGACATAGCAAAGATGCAGCAATGCAGAGGCTAATATAGTGCTTTACACACCAAGCTATATGTCTCCAGGCTGTACAGCAGCCATTGCTCTTTCCCAATACAGACCTAATTATTCACACAAAGTGGAATAGATCTTTCAGACTGAATGTGGGAAACACAGCAGATCCAGAGCAGGGCGTGTGCCTAAATCACAGAGACCTGCTTCTCTCTCTTTTGTTTTCTGTCATGAAACTCTGAAGAGGTTCATTTCCTTAGGAAGCGTAAAAACAACCATTGATAATACTCAGGATAATTTTCTAGGACAAGAAAACAATTTGACTCCTAAGGCTCTCCTATGCCATCATGGATGCAGGAAAAAAAACTTTTTGCCAAACAAATTTTTTGCTGTGGAAATATGTACCTAAGGAAGAGCAAGCCTGCCAATAAAAAGGTTCTTCACAGGATTTCAGTATCCCCCAGCAAAGGCAGGACATTTGTATCACTGCTATCAGCTTGTTTAGCTGTCCAATTTATTCTGTGTTGTTCAACGAAAGAATGATAAGAAATGCTTGGGGAACAATCACACGTCTTTGTCCTAACAGCAGGTGTTAAAGCTGCAGGTTTCTCCTGAAAGCCATCTTCAGAATGATACCAGGTGAGTTCTGGTTGTAAACTTCTGTTTTATTACCATGGGCTGAGTGATGCCAGAAACCTGCAATTCCTTTTAACCAACTGTTTCTTTTTAGATTTCATGAAATTTTTTGCGTTAAACAGTCTCAGAAAGGCAACAGGTCAGCATAGGGAATAAGTCAACTCTAAGTCCTTAACTCTCATTCCAGGTACAGCGTCAGCATAGGGAATAAGTCAGCTCTAAGTCCTTAACTCTCATTCCAGGTACAGCAGTGTAGTTTTCCAGTCTGAAAGATGCTCTTAGTTTGATAAAAGTTAGGTTTGGAGGGCTGCATTTCATGATTTACTTTGGAAATATACACACTGGTGCAGGTCATGACCAGAAAATAAATAGACTTACAGACAAGTTTTTATTCAATATATAGCTTGGTATTGGACTATTATTTCAACTTAAATGTAGCAAATTACTTTTTCACCACTTTAAGTACCAATTTTTTATGAAGATTTTTGTCACATGATCCCTGCCTTACTAGTGAGCACATGTTATTTACCCTCCACTAGCTTTTTTAATGGCCATCCAATGGGGTCATATATCACCCTATTTGTTATATCTGCATCTGGTCAAATTGTTCCTTAAAAACTCATTTATTGAAATAATTTAACCTTTTTTTCTAGTTCTACAAAATATCCATAAGAAGAATATGACTTTTTTTACTTCATTTCTTATTCATAATTGTTTGTCAGATCACTTATGTGAACAAATTATTGCCTGCGGATTCTTCTGAAAACTTCCAATCATTCCTCACCATCTGGATGACGAGGCTGACTTCATTAGTCACACAGTCTTATTTATATCCTCTGATATGCAATAACCATCCTCTTGGAGACTGTACTGGGGATGTCCAAGTTAAAAGCACAATTCATTTTAGCCTGAATTAACTCTCACTAGAGCTGCAATGGGCTCAAACGCTCTCAGGACCACACAGAGTAACAAATATCTACCAAGGGAAAACTTGAATAAACTGAGTTTAAAGAAATTGCCTAGCATTTACTTGGAAATGTTCTTAAATATTTTTCTTTTTTTTTTTTTTTTTAACTTTCTGCACAAGAAAATATATCAGTTTTCCTACATATATACAGTCTCTGTGCTCAGTCACTTTCTGAATGAACCAGCAAGATAGATAACTGTCTGCTGCTTGTCTAGAATGCTTCTGGTTTGTTTTACATGTCATATGTACATATGTAGATATGTTTGTGTGCTGGCATGTATTGGCATGACATAAGTGTATACTTGACCACGAATTCTTCGTATTTCTTGTCTGATTTATGCAGCAGCTGAGGCAGTAAGTCTGTAGCCAGGAACACTTATAAAAATAAACACATATATATTATATATTTATAAATATACCTCGACACATTTCACATAGTGTTTATATAGAGACATTACTTCTTCCTTCTCGCAATGGTCTCCATTTAAACGCACTGGCCTCTCTTTTGTAACATTATTTATGGATCATTTCTGATAAGCTCTGATGCGAAGGGAGGAAGCAGTAGCTCCTTCAGGTCTCCTGCCCATGCAGATCTGTCCTGCTGGGGATGCAGGGCTGCTTGCAGGTTGTGTCATCACTCCTTGCCTTTCCTTAGCCAACTCAGTCCCTGTTAATCTTCCTACTGCTTTATTGACTGTCCTGTCCATCGTTCAGATGGATTATTAAGTAAATGTACTTCTGGCTCAACTTGCCAGAGGTAATGTCACTTTACCTTGTTCTCTGGCTTAGATTTTAAAGAATTTCCACCACCTAATTCTCTCAATATTATTAATAGACAATAATTTCTTGATATATATGTTTTTCTATTAAATGCTTTCATTTGGAATTCACACCTGGAGGTTTTCATTTACTTTTCTAACAATTCATTAAAAAGTGAATATCATGGTTTAGGAAATCATTTGGGAACATAATTTGGCATGTGAGCTAGGTCTAGTTACTAATTATGATGTGTTAGTTCTTGAAGGGTCTGGCTGCTTTCTGAGCAACCCAAATCAGTGGAGATGTGCCACAGAATATTTCCTTCCCTGTGTGTATCCAAAGTTATGCAGGATGTGAGCTGGGAGCCTGGAGGTCCCGCACAGTTGGTAAAAGCAAATGACCTTTAGGTATGGGACCAGAGCTAGAAAGTCAGAAGCTACCTCTTGGTGAATACTTCTGGAAAAAGACAAATAGCAGCAGCATTTACTAAATAACAGTAAGTAATATTAAGTAAATAGTAGATGGTATCTAGTAAATGCTAAATAGTATTTAGTAAATACTGGTACTTAAAAATGAAAACACCAAAAGTCTAAATGTTGTATGTGTGAATGACAGAGTCCATGTTAGAAATTCCCCACTTTTATACTCCTTTCCTAGGTTGCTACACCGGTTCATGGACTCTTAGATTTCAAAAGAAGGGAACAGGCACTTGGATCTCTGGAAATGAAGGACTGGGCTGTGATGCTGCTTAAATTCAAGGGAAACCTTGGAGCACATCTCTCAGTGGTGTACCAGAGGCAAGTGAGCTTGGTAAGCACAATCTGTAAGTCTCCTCAGAGGGATCAGCCAGGGCTCCTGCTTTGAAACACTTGTGACCCCCCACCAGCATTTGGGCAGCTCTTTTTATTCTATTCTACATGTAGTGCATTTTTTCATATTTGTTACCTTATGAAACAGGATCTTCTACCATTTTTATTTTGGGTTCATGCATAAAAAGTTATTAATATATCAATTCATTATATTAAGATGATTCCCTGTAAAAATAAGCCTCCATCCTTCCAGTCATGCACCCATGCAAAACGATGAATGCCTTCCCTGGATCCAGCTAATCTATTCATTCATGGATTTGCATGGGAAAGAACCAACAATGTGCACTTTGTACACATATGCCAGCAGTTTGTTAGTTTTAGAGAAGACTATTGTTTAAAATATAATTTCAAATACATTTTGCTACTCAGAAACAAATAAAAAAATGCTGGGGGCAGAGTTTAGTTGGGAAATAAGAGATGTCAATGGGAAGGAGCGAGGCCTAAGAGGGGATAAGAAAGAGGAGAGAAAGGCTGTATAGTATGCATGCTGTAGCAATGCGATAGATGGATTCTTGACCAGGGGCTTAACAACCAGTGGTCCAAATCCAATAAATCTTATCCACAGGGTTAGCAGAAAAATCTTCCTAGTGAGAAATAATTGACTCTGCCTCAGGGCAAAAGCAAAAAAAATTTCATCACAGACAGAGCTGCAACATAGGACTCTAGTGATTCTTCTGTCACAATTTAGCTGAAGACTTTGATGTATCTTCCAATGCTCTAACCTCTGTCCTAATGAATTAATAATTAAAAAACATATAATGGGAATACTAAGTTAGTTATCAGGTTACCAGAAGGATTAGGAGGAGCCTGAGTAATATCATCTTGGAAACAGTCATAGACATTCAACATGTGTTCATCCCCTCTGTGGTCCTTCGCAACCTCTTTTAGAGGTTGCTGTCCCTGTATAAACAGGTCACATCAGCACTCTTAAGCTAGTCCTGGGCAAAGTGAGCTGGATTGGTCTGAATCCTGCCGGGAGGGATCTGGATCACTGCATCTGAGTTACTGTGGTCACCTGGCTGCAGTCATGGCTCAGCCTCACGTCAGTGACCCGAAAGTGAGGGGTAATACCTAACTACAGGGAGTAAGGCATTTTAAACCCCAGAAGCAGCTCTCCTTCTCTCCAGAAATGCTACTCTTTTTCCCTGTGTAGGGGTTTTTGCACTTTGGAAGAGCATCAAGCTTGTAGTAACAAGTATAATTCAAGTATCATCCATGGAATTTATGCTTTTTGGGATGGATACAGTTTTTTGTTGATCATCTGGCAGCATGAGAACCAAATCTAACTTTCTCATTTATTCATCACGTACAGAAGTGGTTAATTCATTTAACTGCTCTCTGACAAAAATAAGGCTCCTGTTGTTTTCATTTTCATAGCTAACTTCTTCTGTACTGGAATAATTTTCATATTGTTTCCTACTTCTGCAGTTAGTTTAACATACACTCTTTAGTGAAAATCATCAAGTTAATACAGATATATTCAGTTTTCTTGGACGTTCATCACAGCTGTCTGTGCTCTGTGCTAAGCTCAAGGAATGCCTTAGTACCAGTGTGGGACTAAGGCAATGGTCAGCCTTTAGCGGCCATCTAATGTCACAGATTTGTCTCTTTTGCTTCTAACAAGTCCTTTCAGCCAGGTGAGCCCTACCTCCACATCTCTCTCTTATTTCCTCAGATGCCAGAAACTGAGGCAATTAAGCGTAACTAAAGTGTGTCTACTGAAAAATTCTGGAGGTTATAGGATAACATGCATGTTTATGTCATTTTATACGTTGATCCCCATTTCATAAGAGAACTCACAAACACACTGTGTGGTAAGATTTTCCCTCTGTCTCTCTCCTTTGAAAGACAATGCCACACATATTACACAAGACACTGATTCTGCCAAAAATATGTATGTCTGGCGAAACAGAAAAATTAAAGCAAATACTTCTATGTAAAATAAGTCAGGGTTTTGGTTGTTTGTGTTTTGGTTTTTTTTTTTTTTAAGCAAGTCCTGGCTTTTGTTTTTCATAGCTTGGAACTGGGGAGTTATTTTCTGTGGGAGATTTTTGCCTGTTGTTACTTTGAAATTTTATTTGTTAGCTCTATAGTCGACACAGTTTACATATTGCTGGATGCAAGATTTAGACTAATAACAACCACCAGAGAAATTCTAGAACCATAGCTTAGACATAAAGTTAACCTTATATGGAAATTCATAAGTTTTAACCTTTACAGTGATATTTCTCCTTTTTTTTTTTTTTTTAATATTTCTCTGCTTTGTTTTATTTTCCAGTGGGGCATTAGAAAAGCTCTGGTAAGGAATTAAATCAGTACATTGAACGAGAATTACATAAAATATTAACTGTGTATTTTTAAGACAACCAGAAATTACATAAACAAAATGAGCAAGGTGTACCATGTGGAAAAAGCCTGTCAGGAGTGTTTCCTTATCTAGCTTTTATAGAACATTTCTCTAGTGTTAAAAATACTTTCACATTATGGAGAGGTCAGCTGGATTAAGCAAAGTTGGATGACATAAAGTCTCTTCAAGCTTGAAGGCTGAACTTATTATAGTGTACCTATCTAGAAGAGATAATAGTCCTGATAATTGAATTCATTTCATTTCTGCTATAAAAGATAGATAGATAGATAGATAGATAGATAGATACGGGAGGGAGGATATGTAATTCTGCCATGATTCAGTCCTCCAGTTAGAAAAAGTTGTTTGGGTTTCACTGGAATGGCACTATTTTCAGCCAGACATCAGATCTACTGTGTATTTTCTCATATCACATATGAGGTAAGCAAGTGTATGGTCAGATTGTGGAGTAGGTTTGTTGGCTGCGTTTTTTATGTTTGATTTTATTTTATATAAATACATATTTATAAATACATGTTGTTAAATATAATCCTGTATTTTTGAGCAAGATGTTCCTCCTAATACTTCAAACTCAAAAACTTCAAAGACTATATTGGCAAATGTACACATGCAAAATCAGTTATTTTCCAAAAAAAATTATCAATTCTTATTCTTTAAAGATACTAAAAGGAAAATAATTAGTTGCACTCCACCCCTACAGTTTTATCAAAATCACTATTTCATGGACTGAATTTGTTAAAAGTTGTCTAGAATAAATGAATTTGGACATACAAAACATATCTGACAAAAGTGCCTGCCCCTAGAAATTTTATATTAAGTTTTAGGCTGAAGCAAATTTAAATGACTGAGCTATAAATGTCTACATAAGAGGGTTTGGAGAAAATGCCAATAGGCTCCTATCTCCAGTGATGCTGCCAGGTGATGTTATAATTAGTTCTTTGGAAGCAAAGAAATGTTCATTTCTGTAAGCAGAGTAAAACCTTGTCTGCAGACCATGTCTATTAATTTGAGATTGAGCATTATTTCAGTGCTTGGTCTACTTAAGAAGAATAAAGAGCTTTTGGTAGAAGTCTTTGGTGCTGAATAAACATCCTCAGGTCTAGACTTTGTGTTCCCTTAGTCAGCAGAAACTGTCAGTGGTTAGAAAGATTTGAACGTTTTTAGCTCATTTACAAAATAATTTATGAAATAAACCTATGGACAGACATTTAAATCAGCAAACTGCTGAGAAAAAATGGTTTCTCGTTCAGCAATGCACCTGACAGTGTGTTAGTGTCAGTAAGAAAATCACTCCTTTTTCCTTTTAAAAGTTAGAGAGAAATGTGTGTAGCAGAAAAAAAAGTCTAACACTGGAAAAGATAGCATTAAGAAAAAAGGAAGAGCACAAGGTATATCTTAATAGGGAGATCCAGTAATATTTTTTAAGAAGATACAATTCAGTCTAATATAAAAAAGTCAGAGTATAGAGTTTTTCCATCACAGCAAGAAATGGGTTGCTAGTATTCTTATCCCAGTCTCTGCTAGTCTTACTCTCCTTGCAAGCCGGACCTTAATTTATCTATTAATGAAACACATATGCATATATTTTTGACACCTCAGGATGTATTAAGAGGCTGAATTAGTGCTATTCATCACTATCTAAAAACTGCAGTATACATTCCCTTTTTAGACTTACTGAGAAATGAAAAGGTCCTAATGTAATGGCAGTGTGAATGAAGAAGGACAGTAGGTCTGGTAGAGTTAAATTATTCTAAAAAAATAAAATTACAAGGTAGTTTTGTACTCAGGGCAAATATTTCCATGTCTCCTACAGCAGAGACACCATACCTAAATTAGAAAATGGCTGCCACTGTGTCTCACAGAAAATCAAGGGAAAACTCACCTTATAAATAATCCACAGTGGAGAGATTAGATGTAAAATTACAGAAATAAATATTAAGAGAAAAAAGTTAAATTTGGTGGTTAGAAGTTAAATTTGGTGGTTAGACAATAGCTGCAGCTTGAAACTCTGCATCTCATTTTGATGGTTGTACATTATCCTCCACAAATTACATTATTAACTGTATGTCCTTGCTGTAAAAGCATTCTCTCTGTCTTATTAAAAATGGCTTCCTCTAAACTATAAGTAACAGACAGCCTCAAAGACCTTTCATGTCCAACATTTATAAATCCTAAACAAAGTTGTAATGTCACATGGGGAAGAGTACTTCTACTGGCTTTCCCATAATCCAAATCAGGCTACTTTGAGGCTGCCATGCTAGTTAACAGCTTAAATTCCTGAAGCTGCAAAAAATGAAGACATCTCAGCTATGAAATCGTGATCATTGTTACCCTCAGGTATCTCACCAGCCCCTTGAGAGCAGCTAGTGCCTTCCAAGAACCAGTTGGAAAAGCAGCTACGAACATCTACATCAAAAATTTATTGCTGACACCACCAAATAAGGGCAGTTGCTCACTGTGAGTGGTCTGATAGCAACAAATAGAAATTTAAATTTGGCATCCATTGCCCTCAGTGTTAATCTGGAACAGAATGTACAACACAAACTAGGAAGCTGGCAATGATAGATTTACAACCTTAACAAAGAGAGAAATACAAAGATGAAGGTAATAATTATCCAGCCCTTGCAGTCCAGAGGTAGTCATCCTGATGTTGAAACAACATCTTTCTGCCTTTATGCATATGAAATAGCTAAAATTCAATGAAGCAACAAATTTATCAGTGGAGGGAGAGGAGACTATGACCCACAGGCTGTCTCTGATCATGGGAGTCTCCTGCTGCAGAGTCCCATTGCCCCTTCCCAAATGCACATGCAACTATTTACCCTATTTATTCTTTTCTTTGTTGGTTCCCCTGATTGCGGGCTGCAAGTCAGTCCTGCCTTCTCGTTTAATCTGAACAGTAAACTATCTACAGCTGCTGTCAAAGACCAAAACCTTTCCTATGTCCCTCAGCTGCAGGACTTCACAAATCACATCCAAGCAACAAATGCACCAGCTCTCACAGTATTTCCTAGAAGAGCCAAGACCTAGCAAAGACTTAGGCATGCTGCCCAGTCTTCTGCAGTCTTGTATTGAAGAGCACATCTGTTGCCTTCTAAAAGTATTTTTACACAATTATTTTATGGATTCCTGTTTTTGACTTTAATACTGCTATTTCATGAATTAGTCCTTTTGTAGCTTCCAGTTTTTGCAGGGTAATGTTGAAAAAAATATGGAAAGGATGTGTTAAGTTCTAAGGAAGGTGTGGGCTTTCTTGTCTTTGTTGAGTTGCTTTTATTTTTAATTGTGAACTAGAAAGGTTTTCTGGTGTGATCGTGCACCTTGGAGTCTAGCCTAGATCTAACCTGACTGTCAGGTAAACGAACTGCAGAGTGGGTAATACAGACTACCTTTGTGCTTGTTTTAGAATTTCCTGTCTGTCTCATAAAGTCACCTCTGTAATAGCAATTCCCAGTCTGCCTCCCTGGTGCTGCTTCTTTCCTTACTTCTGTGACTTTGTCCCACCCCTCCGAGGGTCAATTATTAGAAGTAAATTTGCATTGCAGAGCTGCAAATTTGCAGAGTAGAGCAGGTGTAGGAAGAACTTCCTGTATAGTCTCTATGCTTGCTAGCACTAGTTGGGCTCTGGGGAAGGGGGAGATCATGGGAGGGCTCTTGTAGTTGTGTTTTACCTTTGTAGGTGAAACTGAGGTACCAACTTAGGAGATAGGAGGGTGTGACATAATTTTCAAAGATGACCATCACCAGACAGTAAAATTAGTACAATTCCAGTGTCTACTCCTTTCTGTGGAATAATGTATTTTACCTTATAGTTGTTTATATGAATGAAATATATATCTGCTTCTGCTGAATCTGTTAATATTTGCTGTGACTTTTTTTCTGCTCTTATCTGCATATAAATCTCTTGGGTGAGGCTGCTGACAGATCCTTTGGCTAAATTTAATAATGAAAGCATGTGTTTTCTTAAGCTAATTATCTCTGCCACCCTTGAAATTCAGATTCAATTTCTGCTTCTAAAGAAAAATATGTTTTAAATACGTGTTTTGGGGATTTGTGTGTGTTTTTCAGTTCTGTCAGTTTTCTGTGTATAGCTACATAAGTATAGTTTCTAATGAAGTCCAGTTTTGTGAGGCAAAAGTAAGGGTCACAGTGATTATAGCTAGCCAGATAAAAGGACTGTAACTTAAGATGTGTGTTATATGTAAGCGTGCTGAGAGGCAGTGAGAGAATCTTGTAAACAAAGCTGCCTATATGTTGCATCCTGAACATTTTAACAAGGAAGTTGATTATTTTTTTCCTTCTTTCTGTCTGTCAACACTCAAAAGGGTTCATGATTCTTCACTGATAAAGCTCTTGCAACTTTTTATTTTTATTTTTTGTGAAAATACAGCATAAAGGTGCATCCAAGACAGCAGTTCACAGAATAGATGAGCTCCCAGGGGCTTAGTTTCTTAGGCTTGGCAGATGATAAAGGAAGAAGCTTGTTTTGATGAAAGAATTTGGGGAATTTGAATGAATAATGATAACTAGTATGTATAGAATCAGGAATATTTTTCTCTGGTTTTTAACCATGGATGAATATCTTAAAGCTTGTCATCAAGATAAGTATTTTGAAACTATATTAATGATTAAAGTGAAAGGAGACTGTGGGAAGCAGAAGAGGAAGAAAAAGGGAATTCATACAGTGCTGTGGGTGGCTTTTTTTTCTGTTTGAGAACTTTATAAAACATAAAGGTGATAAATACAGGGTAAGGACAAAGCAGTTGAAAGTTTCTGGCAGAAGGAAGGAAACATGGTTCAGCATTTACAGAACATCCGCAAAGTTAGGTTGGAGAGTGGGAGTATGCAGTGCATCTGAATGGCAAGAGTGACAATCTGTCTTAATTTGGAGCCTACAGCCATGTAAAGTGGTACTAAGAATTAGGCCCCAAATATTGAAATAAAAGGAGCCATAACTGAAAGAAAACTGATATGAAGAAACAGATAGTAAAGGCAGCTCAGGATGTGAGCTATAAAGTAATAAAAAAGGATAGTGGAGACAGATAATAGGCAAGTTAGAAACAGAGAAATAAAAAAAGATAACAACCTCCTGTCATTGAGTTCTTTCACAGGGTGAATCAGAAAGGGACAAATATTTTCTTTCTTTACACCACTTGGCATTAGTAGAACTCCAGTAAGAAACTCTCCCTCTTCACCATTGCTACAAGGAGGAGAATCAAGCCTGACATAATTAATCTATTTGATTTTTATACTTTTTATTTTCCCAGTAGATGTTCTTTGTGGGCTTGAACAAAACTAAGAGAGAAGTAAAGATTATTGATATCAGGATTGTTGTGAAAGAAATAGGAAACAGTGGTTTTGAGCAATTTCTACATTTAATTGTGTACAAGTCAGCACTGTATTTGGATTATTATGATGCTATCCTTTTTAATGTTAATTGTGTGTGATTTGACCAATTTACTGTGAATTTTTTTCTGTTTTTCCATGTTCAGACCTTCCTGTGCATTGCTCCCCAGATTCTCTTCTTTCTTGCTTAATGAAACTACCAGCTTGTATTGGTGGTTAAACAGAATATCAGAAGCTAGATATCATCTTTAACCTTATTTTCTATTCTGAAGTGTAATTTTAACAATTAACCTTTATATGCAATGAAAAGAAAGTAATGCAGCAGAAGTGACATTAAGAGGAAAAACTGTGCTGTTATTAAAACTGCTATCAGGATAAATTAGTATCTTCACAGATAACTGCTTTCGTCTTTTGAGCCTCCTCATGCTCAAGAGCGAACCCTCACCTCCCTCATATGCCAGAAATCTTTTCATTAACTCTTTTGGGGAGTATCAGTAAGGATGTTGGAACTTTTACTTGCTTTAGCAATGTTGTACAGGCAATTATCTACCAAGTACTAATGTCTTGTCTGAATGCAGTTAGGCTAAAGCATATGCTGGTGTGAAAACCACAAACAGTAGCTTTGTAATCATGGAATGGGAATGATCTCTTATGTATGTGTTCAAAACAAAACCATCAGGTTCTGCTGTGATAAGGTCAGTCTTGTTTGCACATAAACTAATATTTAAAACATCTTTGGTTTTAGCTCTAGAGATGTATCAAAGCTGCTCTTCATGGAAGTGGAGAAAGTTACACAAGCCAAGTATTATACCTGTACCAAACATGTCAAATAATAAGTTAATGATTTTGCCTATAGCCTCCCCTTAAACACTGGAAGGCAGTGGACTTGAGCTTAGGCAAATATGCACCCTGTGCATTGCTTTACTGTACTCTTGCTGTGAGTGTAAGTAATCAAAAGCACACCAACAAAGGTTTTTTAGCTTCTTAAGGAAAGTACTCGTGTACCAAAAACAAGACTATCATCAAAATACAATGAAAGATACACAGATTTCTAAACTGCTGATCAAGATGAGGGGTCAGGGGAGAGAAAGAAGGGGGCCATGCCTCAGGGGAACCTTTGGAAAAAATGGGGAGGGAAACTCCAATTCTGTTTGCTTCAGCCTCTGAATAAATTGCAAGAGTGGTTTCTGAACAAAAGCTCTGTGTGAGCCACTGCTGGCTTAAATCACCTTCTGCAGTTAAGGGGCTGCTTCAGCCTGTCCTGCTCTACCCCATCTCCTGCTTTAGCAAACACTGTCTTGGTCCCCTGCTTAGACAGGGATTGCTGGCCAAGACAATCTCCTGATGGGCTTGTTTCAGTGCTAGGACATGTTTGTAGCAATTCCCAATGGTATAAGCTGCTCAAAGGGATTGAGAGAAACGGCAAGCAAACTGTATAAAGCTATTCTGAAAATAACTCCTGAAGATGAGGGATGATGGGAACTTTTACACTTGGAATTACATGTTAACTCGGCTGTTCTCCAGTGGTGGGACCCAGTGCCATGATATTGCAAAGTACCACCTCAGGAGTTAACCCCTTCATCAGCCTGACAATACCCAATTTGTGCATAAAAGGCCATTGAGGAAGGCTTGCTAAATGCACCTGGGATGGAAATCTCAAACCTGGTAACAAAATACATGTTACTCAAGTACTCATTGTATGAGTTTAGAGGTGCCGCTGGATTTGAGGCCAGGATGTACTATTAATATAAGCTACTCAGACTTTCTGCTTTGTATGTGCCATAGAAATTTCACCTAGCAATTCCTGTGTGAGGCCCATCGCTTCTAATTAAGCTACAATACAATCTTTAGATGGTTAAATAGATTCAAAACTTAATGTGATGAAGAATCCAGATCATCACTTGTTAAATTTAATAGGGAAGATAATTTACCTGTGTAACAAATGCAGCATACAATTGTTTAAATTTGACATATGATGCTTCAGCCTTCATAAGGAGAAACCATCTGAAGTAGAGAGAGCGCAGCACATTTGCCTGAATGGTTCTAGCTTGGCATCTCATCTGCTCCTCAGATTTAAGTATCTACTGTGCTGTACATTGGCTGTTTTTTAGTTCAGTGCCTATGTGTTATCTACCAGCTCTGCCTAAAAAGAGCTACATACTTTGAATGTGATCACTCTGCTCATAGAGGGTACATCACCCAGGGCCTTAACAAAACCTGCTCAGGCTTCTTTGAAGGTAATGTTGCCTGTGGCTGGATGCAGTAAAACAGAGCTTTCAACAGAGCCTCTAATACTCACTGCTTAAAAAGTTTGCTCTGTAGGTGCTTCCAGGTAGATTGGACAGTCAGCTGATATTCCATTCCTATGTAGGCTGCCTTTCAGCACGATGAAGTTTGGCTCTAATTGTGCTTACCGAGATTGTATTTGATTCAGTATCATCACAGTATGAATATTGACAATCCTACTATTTTATATGCTTGTAAACAACTATTCCTTGATTTCTTTTTTCTTTTGTCTTCAAAATTTGTCTTGGCTTACCCTGAAGAGCAAAATCACAACCCCTTTCAGTTGGCAAAACTTTAAGCAAGTAGATGTATAAAAATGATAGAGCATCATATCTGGTATTAGTTCCTGAGAAAGAGATTCTATATTGCACAATTGTGTGAAGCAGACATTTTCAGTAAAGTAATGACACATTTGGATTTTACGTGCATATAGGTGTTTAAACTTCTAGCTGAAGCCTACTGATGTCTGAGTATATGACTGTTAAGTTCTTACATTTGACTATCAGAAAGGATTTGCTTAAAGTGTTTTTATCAGGACTGACCAATGTTGCTATGATGGAAGGAGAGTTCAAAACTCCCTTTGACTTTATGCAGCAACTTTTAAACTCTCCTGATCATTATAATTTCCCTGAAGGGTCCCGATGTTCCCTGATGTTTAGTTTGTTGTATAATTCTGCACATCTCCTGGCTTCATTTGCTGAAGCTTTTTAGCTTGCAATCATAGATATTTTAGACATGTGAATTTTTGAAAAATATTATTAAAATCAGAATAAATTGGCATAAATGTGGCACAAATGGGTGAAAAATCAGAATCAACTGAACAATGAAAGGATACATTACAACAAGACTTGAAGTCGTTTAAAATCTGGATCAAAATCTTTCCTCCAAATGAACTCCAAAGTATCAAACTGAAGCATGTTAGTTCTAGGTGTGAAAATGCAGTATGAGACCTCAGAAAGAAGCAGGTTCTATTGATCCAAGAATGTGACTGGATTATCCTTGTAATGTAACATAACCCTTCAAAGAAAGCAGGTTCTATTGATCAAAGAATACAACTGGATTATCCTTGTCTTCACAAAAGCCTTCAATTGCAGGAGATTGCTATATGTTAATGATTTTTGTCCTTTATTGTGATATTTTCTCTCTTTAAAATGGCTAAAGATTTTCTTACAATAATGAAATTGAGGTCCCATCACAGCAATTCAGTGGTTACAAATCATGTTCCCATCACAACAAGCTTTGCAAGCCAGCTGTATGCTCTGATCTACACTACAGATCTTGTGTCAAAGTTCAGCTTACAGAACAGGTTTGTAGTCCAAACTTTGCACATGTTAGTACAGATATTGCATCTGATAGCTAGTTATTGTAGTGAAAAAGTAATATTTGCTAGGTCTTCAGAAGATTGCAGAAAAATATATGATAACTCATTTGATAGCTTCATCATCCCTACACTAAACTCTTTTAAAGTTTCATTTAATGATAGAAGTGGCACTGATTCAATGTGCACAGGTAAAGAAATTTGTGTCATGCATTCTGAAACCTAATGTTAAGCATCTGATAAAATACATGAAGTTTAGGGGAACAAATTATATGCCTTATTTTTTTATCTAAAACAGTTGCATTATATTTCTAACATCTAAATGACTCATATTTATCAAACAAGGTGAGATTTTTGAGTGGGAGGACCACATGCTATGGTGTTTTTTTTCCTTACTCTAACTTCTTTTTACCTAGCATGGTAGGGGTTACTAATTTACTGCTGTGTTTGTTAATTTAATAGAAGTTAGAAGTGCAGTCACTCAGGCAACAATATATAATAACCAGTAAGATTGTAATAAACACATTGCCCTGTTAGACATACGTGGAAAAAAATGTGCAAATAACAATGCAGTGGGTGTATCTCTCACAGGCCCTGGAGGTTTTTGTCACAGCAATTTAAAAAAAAATCAATGGCAGAGTGAATAAAAACAGGTGAACAAGGAAATATCATCAGTGATGATCAGCATGCTGGAGCCAAGCTGGGAGGCATTTTTATGGGGAAGATGCAGCTGGTTTTAGTGGATGAACTTAAGTTCCTTTAAAATGGAGACCTGTGCGGAGATTTGAAAGGGGACAGCCTGCACCTGCATGGACTGTGCTTGTATACAACCAGCTAGCTTTTGGGTACATGTGGAAGTTTCTTCGGGAAAGCACAGTGTGTCCTATGATATTTAGCCATGAGCTTAGTCTGGTCCCAGGCATCCTGCCTTTGACTGTGTCAGCGCTTGCTGTGAGAGCCCGTGAGCTGTGCTCTCTGCTGCTGAAGGCAAGAGCAATGTGTGCTCTTCCTACAACGCAGGGGATGCTACCTGCCTTGCACAACATATAGACATTCTGCTTTGTTTTGCAACTCGGGAAGTGGTGGCTGGGAAGCAGCTAAATAGCAGCTAAACTCTGCCATTGTTATCCTGGCAACTTGTAATAGCCCTGTTACTGGGGCGAAGATGGATTATTTATGGGGGGGAGGAAGGTGAAAGATATCAGAGTAGGAAAATTATAAAGGCCTAAATAGGTGTGTTTTCCCCATTTCTAGGATTGGGAACGTTATTCCTAAAGATCTGTATCAATAGGAGTATTTGAGAATAGACCACTTGATGGTGACAGACACAGTCTTCCAGAGAGTGTGTGTCCTGATGAGGTGCAGTGGTGCTCGGCAATGCCATCGCCTCCAGAGCTCTCGATTCACGCAGAGGGTTTTGTGCTCTTTGTGAACTTGAGCCTCACATCTTCCTGAGAAGGAAAGCACACTGTTGGTGTAAAGTGAGAGTAGGAGACAGATGACTGATTGCTAAGTATTTAATATAATTTCTAATGGATGCGAAAAACCTCGTGCATTTTCATAATCTTAATGATTGAATATGAAGATATTTTTAGTCTGTGAATAGAATATTTTTCAGCATCGCTTACTTCAGTATGTTTTACTTTTTGAAGTGCTGAAGAAATGGGGCTAGTAGACTGATTGTCTTAATGGAGAATCAGTCTGTTATTTCTGGTCTGTAAAAGTACAGTCCGTCATATCGGTCTCTGTGAGTGACATGATTGAGCTACTTACTATTTTGATATGTAATCTTGTATTGATCTAATGTTGGCACTGAGGAGATTGCTTATAGTGACATGGATGGACCTAGGCATAAAAATCCAGTGTCACTGCCTAAGCCCCTTGCTAGCTGAGGAGCAAACCTCAGATTTGCTCTCAGAAGTGATCATCAGGTATTTGCCCTAAAGCCAAGGTACAGTGTGAAACATTTGCACTGCAACAGGTAACGTCATGACCATCACACTGAACTCTCTCTAATGGCAATGGAAACAGCTTTCTCCAAAACTGCTGCCACTGGGTTACAACTACAACTGTGCCTTGCTGTCTTTCCTTACAACCTTGGCAGGTTTAGTACCAGTGAGTGAGTTTTTACAGGCTTTACTGTAAAGTGTTGACCCAGTAGCTGAACCCATCGTACAGTGTCACAGGCTGCCACTGGCTGAGTTGCACAAGCCCCATGGGTTCGTTAGCTCTTGCTGAATAAGTGTGGGAGGATGCTGTACAAGTTGCTGCTGATCAGAGCCCTTTTTGGAGTTTTTCAGTGTTTAAAGTACGTGATGATAAATTAAACCCACCAGAGGAAAAAGCTTATAAGGAAAATAATGCAAAATGGGACACTGGTATAACTTAATAAAAGAAGATAAAATCTGTGATGGTTTACATCAGTATAATTCTTGATGAACTCTCTCGTGTTTGTCTTAGTTTATCCTGTGCTTCCATGGGGGAGGAAAAAAAAACAAACCCAAATGTTATTTTAAATTACCAGGTATCTAATTTCAGTGAAAAAGGAAAAAACTGAAGTGAATTCTCAATGTTGCCTCAGAGCAGGTGTGTGTGTGACAGCCCTGTGCCATGCCCCAAGCTGCTGCTGACTTGAAATGTTGTGTAACAACGAATGAGTGCAGGATCAAATCCCCAGCAAAGAACAAGCTGTCCCAAATCGATGTTGTCACTTCAGACAAACACCCAGGAGGTCTGTTCCTTTTTACATAGCACTCACTTAGCATGTCACACAAGAAAAATCTCATTGTGTTTTATTAAGTTGGGATGTATTTCAGGTACTGGTTCTAAGCAGCTCTGGAGAGATGTCAAGATCCTCAAAATGTTGAGAGATTCAACTCCCATTTTATCTGGAGACTTCTTAAAAGTTTAAGGGCAGAAAACACAAGCTGGAGATATAAAGCAGCTTGCTGCTTCCCTGGTCTAAAAAACAGTGTTTGGAGAATTTGGGGGGGGGCGGGGAGCGAAGTATGGGCTAAAGGACAAGCAGAAGGGAAGAAGATATTCTTCCAAACATCCCCACTATGTTTCTCCAGCCATTATGAAAGAAAATAAAACAAAACTAGTGCTTTGAGTAAAGTTGTTTAGTTGGGGTTTTTATTACATATGCTAATACTTGCTCTGTATCCAGCCAGTTCAAGGAGGACCAGTTTCTTATGAACCAATCAGCAGTGCATCAGTGTCCTCACATAGTAAAGCCTTTAGATTTTTCTGGGTAAACATAAATGTGATTCTTCTATCAAAGCAGGTAATGTGTGTGTCATCCATACAAATAGCACAAATGCATCTTTGCGAAGCAACATTTAACAAGTTTCCTGTGTCATCCTTCTTTTATTTAGTACCTTTTACATTTGTTTTTCTTTCATCTCTGAAAGCACAGATCATTATATGCTATTTCTTAGATGTTGATATGAGAGCATCACTGTTGCTTAAAGTTTATATCTTAGAATCAGTGAAATACTTTGCTAGCTAGACATATCTGTTTTTCTTATTGGTGCTGCTCTTCTGAATTTTTGTGAGACTTCATGAGAAAAGAGATTTTTTAATGTTCCTGACAGTGTTAGAGTGACAAATTCAGCTGAAAAAATTACATATAATTTTATTTATCTACTGAGGAAGTGCAAAGTTTCTAGAAGAGCAGAAAAATCTGCTAACCAGGCTATGAAAATATCTCTCAAACTGGGTTGTATCTTTCAACTTTAATATATGAGGGGAATTATTTCTTGGCCTCCTCTATTTTATCTAGTTGTCTTTTGCGCCTCTATTTTATCTAGTCTTACTAAAACAAGGAAACAAATTACAGCAGTCAAACAGCAAAAGCATTGTAAAAAGAATTTGACTTTCTGATTGTAACTTAGAATTCAGTAAGTTAATGTATTTCAATATATGTTTCAAGGGCTTTGTTCTGAAACCAAGCATAAGCTATTTAAAAAATCTACTAGTCAACTGTTATGTTTACCAGCCATTCAGTTAAAATCAATTATGGGTCACTTTGAAATCTTCTTGGTTGTGCTTGTTTCATAGAGGTAGTAAGACTGGTTTGTCTCCCCAGCAAAGAGACCTGGCATATTAGCTCAGATCTTAAAGCTTGTGTGTGTTCTAGATGTCTTGACTTAAAATCCAAGACATTTTGAAGTTTAATGTCACTATTATCAATAACTTCAGAAAAGTACAGTAAAATGTTAAAAGGATGCATGTCATTAGTAAGGTGCATTTTGAAAATATTATATAGGGAAACACTTTGCTACTCAGTCACTTAGTACTTCATTTTTCCTTGGAAAATGGCTTTTCAAGAAAGAAAATTGTTTCCACAAAGTAATATTTGACAGACATCTCTGCCTTTTTGTCAAAGTCTCTGGAATAAGTGATTGTTTAGTTCTATCATTAGTTTTAAATCAAGTTGGGTCTATCACTGACTTGCAGATATGCTATCTAATGATGTATTTCCAGGAGAGTTTAAAAAGATGATATCTGTTAATATGGCAGCTTTTTAGACTAGAGAACTACTGGAAAATAGTTTCATATAGTGACATATGAATATTTTTCTTTGTTTTAACATCTTTTAGTTTAAATTACATTAAAACCTCAAGTAAATAAATTATTTTCCAGTCCAGGTCATTTACAAGCTTTCTCAACCTTCTTTTGGCTAGAAGATACAACTAGAAGTAGTATTTACCTTTCATCATGAAGCAAATCATTTTTATACTGAAGTATTTTGAAACTTGTGAGAGACCAGAGTGTGCCCATAGCTGAATGGCAGCTGTGCCCAGTACCTCCTCTGTCTGTAAACCAGAAAGTTGACATTGGCTCTCTTTTCAGAGACAACTGTCACAGCTTTCCCTGGTGTTTCCTTTGACCATGCCTGCTCTTGCATCCCCCTGTTGGTAGGCAAGATTTGTGATCTTAACAAAGCAAACCATACTTCAAGGCCTTCCTTACGCCTCTGTTAGCACACTGCCTTACTATTCTGATGCCTCTGTATTTTGAGGGAGCTGTGAATCTTCTATTTCAACTAGAAGAAATGTTAACAGAATCCTAATACTGAGATCTGCCACTAATCCTCCTCTTTAAACTAGATTTTGCACTACAATCATCTTTGTCCTCTTCCAGGGGAAGGACTTGACTTGTCCTCCTGCACACCCCATTCTTCTGTCTAATTTAACTATGAAAGCTGGGGGCATTCATTCAGCTGCCCAAGGAAAAGGCACTTACCTCTGCGCACCCTGCACCCCGTGACAGTGCTGATTCAACAGTGTAGTTCAACCTACTGCTCCCTTTAACTCTTGTGCCCTGGTGACATCTCCTACTTCACTGTCCCAATCACAAGACCTTCTTACAGGAAAGGAATCCTCTTTTTTCAACACAGTAATAAGTATGTAGACTCCTACTCTCTTATTTTGAGGGTCTCTTGTTTTTAAGAGTTGGAAACCCTGCTTATGATTCAGATTCCTGGTACATCTGGCAAAAGATGGATATGAAACCCTAGCAACAATCTATATACAATTAAACATCAATTTATTATGACAATGTGGTGTTCTGTCTACATTACCTGTTATTAGATATTAATTCAGGACGAAGGAAGGTGACCTGGCAAGATGAAAATAAGCATATTTGGTACAAGCACAGTAGAAAACTTAACAAAACACAATTTACAAAATACAATTTACTAAAGCAGAGCCCATGTCTCCTTGTAATGTATGTAACAATAATAAGGATTAATGTCCTCAAGGATTTCACATTGGAGAGTTTTTTTGAAGAGAAAATAACTAATGGGATGCTAATAATTTGTAATGTTACCTAAAATATGCTATTACCTTATCACTACAAAGACTACTCTTTTTTCTTTTTTTTTTCTCCACACACATTAAACCACTTTTCAGTTACAAGAATTACACTTCCAATAAATGCTTATCTAAAACCTTTGAAAGGATGAAGGTAACATTCAGGAAGCAAGAAGGCAGCACAAAACAAAAGCAATCTGTAGTCTTTTTTGTTTATGTCATCTGATATGCTGGCTGAGCAGTGTGGCAGCTGGGTGGCTGGTGCAAATGAATCTCTTGGTGTATTGCACCACCAGATCCCTTTGTGCCCAAAGTCACAACTGCTTAGCAGTTACAGAAGCTCAGACAGTCCTTTATCACCCCTTCATCATGGTAGGATGAAAAAAACCCTCCTGTTGAGCAGGGAGCTTGAACTGGGGATTATACTCTAAAAAAATCTTATAACTGTATAAATATGTTCCCCTTATTAATGCGTCCTAGGCTTGCCATTCAACTTGCTGTGTTTTTTCTTTCACGTGGACACCCCTTGTTCTGAGTAAAGCCTTCCTCCCCCAGCAGCCAAGTTAATCCTATGGGCCACTCTTGCAATGAAGCTGTAATTGGGAGTTTATGGTATCACGGGAAGTTGGAAAAATAATTGCCATCACTAGCTCTGCTTCGAAGAAAGACATAATGTGAGGCTGAACTGTTCAAGTCCAATAAAATATTTAAGAGTAGAATCTATTTAAAGTGCAGAATGCTATGTTCTTCCCTAGGTGAGAACGTCTGGGACAGCTCTCCAGCTGGTGGGAGCTGGCGTTGTTTCACTTGCTTCAGCAGGGATGTGCAGATTTAGTGCAGCTGAGGATGAAAACAGCTTTGCAGTTTGAGTGTACTCTTTCATGTACAGAAGAAGTTTATTCTAATCCCAAGTTATAAGTGAAAGTTAAAGTGTGGGAAGATATTTCTTTTCTCCTTTCAACAAGGTTTCCTGCCCCTTTAAAGTTGAGTAGATTGAAATACCAATCTGTTTTCTTATTTCTGTAAATTAAGTGTTTCCTGACAAAGAAGTTTGAGTACTTAAAGCTTCTTACGCAGAGTTCATGCTGTATCAGTTAGCAGATAGCTTAGTCTTAGTAAACTGTTTTGACCTCTTCACTTTCCACTTTGACTTTTTCACTGTCTGACTCCCCTTTATGCTCTAGCAATATTTGCATATGTATTTCAGCATTCAAAACAGGTGCATTTAAAGCACAATATCTTTGCTACCATATATTGTGCTTACTTCATGTGTCTGCTTCCGCTCTTCAGCAGGCCAAAAAACTCGGTGGTGGTCTGTAACTGGAGCACTCTAGTACATTCACGCAGCACAACCACCTAAATGGGGAGGTGGTGGTTGGAGGGGCTTGGTGCTAGGATGGGTATAGTGTGTGAGCAACAGTCTTGCCTGACTGGTCGTGCTGGGGTGGGGGAACAGCTTCTTTGCCAGGTTTGGGAGCAGTCCAGGAGTACCACAGTGGCAGGCTGGGAGCCTTAAGGATCAGAGCTGGCTCTGCTGGGCAGACAGTGAGTCCTGCCAGGAACAGGGCACCTGCTCTCCAGCATGAAGCCTTGCCTAGCTGTCTCCAGGCAGAAAGTTTCTAAGCTGAGCTCAATGACCAGAGTAAGATTAATTAATTGCCCTGTTTCTGCTTAAATATGAACTGCTTTTTGTTGTCCTCCTTTTAATCTTACATGCTATATGAAGCTTAAAATTAATCACTTAAAGATATAATAAGGAAAGGAGGGGGGAGCGGGGGAAAGGTTATCATCTCCCTGCAGGTAGGTGGAAGCTGACTTCATTAGATGATTTGCTGCGTGATGCTGCTACAGTCACTAGACCCCCTGCAGTAAATTGCCTGTTGACTGCTTGCTGTTTTTCCACCTTGTCACCTTTCATAGGTTTTCATCTGCTGCATTGTCAATGGCAGCCTCCTTCCATTACTTACTGGGAGAAGGAAAGCTAATAACTTTCTTGACCAATATATCTTAGCTATCTTACTGAGAATCCCTTTCATTTCACTTATTGGTAATGGAAGCCACCAGTTGTCTTTGGAAATGCTCAAACCTACTTTATTTAGACACAGCTGCCATTTACTGATAAATAACTAAGCTATAAATAACAAGAACATTTTAAGCACTATTTTCCCTTCACTTTTATTATTATGTTCTGGTGATTTGTATACCCTTCAGCAGATGTGCTAGTCCTGTATAATATTAAGGAATAGTTAAATTCGTGGCTAATGGAAAACCAAAATAAATAACAGTAGGAAAATTCATTATGTTTTTCTCATATTACAAAAGAGTCAAGTAACATAACCACCTAGGACCTAACTTAATGTCGAGCTGAAAGTGTTACACTGGTTTTTAAATGGAGTTGTTATGGCTTAACTACACTCCATAGCCTTTGATGCTGCTTGAGAGACAGGAAATAAAAAGGATCATTAATGATAAAGGTCTTCAGGAAGGCATAAGCTTAGCATGAAATCTATAATTCTTCTTTCTGGAATTCTCATCCTAAACTAGAAGGCAATTTTTCAGTTTGAGAAATAAGTGTGGTGGAGGGGTTGGGGTGGAACATTTGAAACATACTAAGATTCAGGTGAACCTTTTGTTCAGCTGTATAGATACAAATCTAGTGAAATCAGGAGTTTAGGACTAGCTGTTAAAACTGAACTGGTGTGCTACTTGGGCATTATTAAATGCATTGTTGAGCCCTCTTTCTCTTACGCTCCTTAATCTTGCATCTTAACTTATTTGGGAAAGACTGTTAAAAAGGCCCTGATGCCAGATATTAGAGAACACTGCAAGCAGAAACAGTTGCAGAATATCACCTCCAGGTTCATAATTCAGTAGTTAGCTTTTATGTCCTGCATTATAAGCAAAAATGTCTTATTTAACTCTCAAAACAGTGTATTCAGCTTATTCCTGCCAAACCATAGAGCCACTGGATAGTTTGCCTAGTTTCTCTTACTAGTCTCTTCTCTCCCCTCTCACCAAAGGGAAAGCAAGCTAGCTTCCTTCTCATCCCATCTTCACAACAGAAACATTTGGAAAATGTTCTTAAGTCATGCTTGAAATTCATTGCTGCTGGAGCTACAGTGCATCTATCATTGCTCCCTTTCCCCTCTATGCAAGCTACCTGCACTACTTTCAGATCTTCTCATTTATGTTCCTATGACTTATTGTCTATACGTCAAAATTATTCACGAACATTGCCTAAGGTACACTATGTAGGAAGTTGTTCTTGTGCATTAGGTCTGTTTTAGAGGTCACTTACTGCAGCCTGAACTTCAGGTCTGACTTAAAAGAAGCCTGGGGGCGGAAGGTGATGCTTATGTACAAATGACCTGGTGAGTTAAGTATCAAGGAGGTAAAAACTAGGCATGTTCTAGGGTGATCCTGGCAGGTACAGGACTAGCTGGATTTCAGTAAATTATTAGGAGCTTCCAGGAGCACTTGTGGGAGAAAAAAATGCCAGCGAACTCTTTAGGATGGAGCTTGAGAAATAACTATGCTGGGTATTGACACTGTGACTTTTACACAGAGGGCTACCACAGACTAATACTTCCTGATAGTGTAGCATAATTAAAACAAGGTGTAAACCCACCTCCTGTGCTCAACTGGTTGAATTGAAGCTGACCTCTTATGTACCTGGCATTGTTTATGTGACACACAACTGTCTTGTCTAGAAGGTGAGACTTACTCCATTCAAGGAACTCCTGAGCAGACGGTGCTACAGTAGAACAACCCACCCAAGCCCCCTGCAAGAGGGGGACTGTGCTGTTGCTTTCTGGCACAGAGGGGAGAATAAAGCTTGATAGCTTGCTACCATCAGAAAGACACAATAAAGCAGTTACCAGGGAGATGCAGATCCTGAGCCTCTGCTGAAAACAGTTTTCACTTGGTGCTATTTCCAGTGTTGGAAATGCAAAGGTCTGTTTTGTGTATTTTATGCAAAGCAGATTGAAATCAACATCACACTTCATTTGGCTCCCAGCAGTTGAAGAGAGAAAACATATAGAACTATAAACATATTTATTTCAGAGTATTTTTCAAAGGGGAAAATCAAGCACCTGAGCCAAGCTGTTGGTTTGGGCACTGGACAGATTTAGGATGAAAAAGTCACTACGTATTCCACGCTGAAATTTTTGCAGAGTTGCACCAAACAATTACCCACCTCTGAAGCCTTCAACACCCCTGGGGTTTAAAAGAAGGGACATTGCAATTACTCCTTGCCATAGAGAGGCTACTACTGTTGTGTGGTCACCCAAACATCTACAGAGTAAAATCCCTGATCCTCAGGGTTCAGAGGCAGAAAGAAGGATTTTTGTAATGTGCTCTACAGTAAAGAAAATAACTAATTGCAGGAATTTCACGTGTCTGTGCTGGTGAAAAGCTCACTGACGATGTAACTGCTTTACTGCCTGTATTTGTGGAGCACTAAATTTTAGGGTAGGGCTTCTCGGTCCCTGGCTCCCTGCAGTATGGTAGATGTTTCTGTAGTTTGTATGCGGTAGATGTTGCATGTTATGAATGAAAGCCAATTTTATGGGAGACAAAAGCAAATGAGCGTATGCAGTAAGACTCAGTAGAAGTAGAGAAAAAAGGTTTGCTGTGTTGTTTTAACTTTAAAGGTTAGTTCTAAAGGTGTTTAATGATGACTATTAACAAACACTAATTGTTATTTGAGCTTCAAGTTCTAAATCGTGCTTCCATCTTTTTGCACCCTGTGAAAATCCATTTCATAAGAAAACGGCTTTTCCCCTGTAAAGAGCTGAGAGCTCCTGCTCTGGGGATTTCTGTTTGATACATATTTTACAGTCTGTAAGATTCTTACCATTGTTGAATAAGTATGTGATACCCCACAAAGATCTACGCTGCCGCCTGCAGCCCAGCAGTACCTGTGAAGTGTTCTGTGACAAGAATCAAATATCCCAGGCTCTCATTTGACAGAGGCTGGTAGGGCTGGAGCTGCTCTGCTCCAGTGTCATCCCTGCTCTCCTATCTGTGCATTTTTACAGCTGACTTCACATTTACTCAGTTAAGTCACAAGAGAGACACCTTCCTTCTGAAAAGCATCTGTCACCAAGCTTTGTCCTTTTTTTTTTCCTCCCCCTCTCAGCAGGTTCTTTCACTGTTTTCTTGGTGAAATGTATATGATTTCTGATAGCCCCTGTAATAACGGTGATCTCATATCTCCTTTAATGTCTTCCAGAGACAAATGACATCAGCTCTGCGCAAGTCCTTTCACCTCTTTCCTTACTGCATTAGTTTGATTATTTGAGGGTACTGCACGTGCCAAGTGCACTGTAAATTATTGTGAGTGTGGTGTGTTCATATCTCCAAGCACAGAACAAATACTGAGTGCAGAAGGCAGGTGGCAGGCTGCTGTTGTTTAATTTCACAGTCTGGTATTTTCATTGCATGAGAAATTTCATCCTTGGATTTTTATAGCTATTAAGAGTTTTAGGTAATCAAAAGCAATTGTTAAACAGAACTTGTTTGATTCTGACAGATGACTTTCCCTTTCTCAAGGATCTTCTATTACCCCTATCTGTATAAAGAGAAAGTCATGGCTGTCCCCTGCCGGCTCAGTTCACCATGCCTGTATCCTCCAGCCTGAGAGAGGGTGGCCATATCTCAGTTTTCTGAGATACAGCCAACCTCTACCAAACCACATCCTTGGCTAAACCTCCCATCTGCAGAGCAAAACCCACTCAGCACAGAGATAACACCTCTGCTTCAAACTTCGGAATATATGCTGTCCTTTCTGTCACATAGAGTTATGGCTGTTTAGACGTGAATGTAGATTTTGGCTGTTATTAGAAGACCAGCAATTGTCACTAGCAGCGCTTGCTTAAAACTGCAGAGATGCTTAAAGACTTCGTCTTTCTATTTTTGTCGCCTCTAGCTGAGCTCCCCTCAGCGTGCTGTTATGACATCTCGCTCCCACCCTCTCACACATCTGGCAGATAGTAGTCACAAACTTAATGCCAAATCATGAAATTAGAATACTTTCCTCTTTCTTGACTGCATCAACTAAGCTACCATCTTACAGGATAAGTAGCTCCCTACCCACAGCATGTCAGCTCACGATGGTGCCTTACCAGCAAATAATTTTAACGTAAAGCAATCTTTGCAAATGGGACCTGTAGATTATTTTCACAGTGAAAATCATTAGCAAGGATAATTAACTAAGACTGTGGTGATGAATAGCGCTGCACTACTGATCAGTGTAATAAAGAACAGAAGCCACTAATTACAGATAGCAAGCCTTGAAGCCAATGAGAAATTTAATTTAATGTTGCTACACAGACTCCACACAGTCTAATGTAACTTTGCAATTATCATAATAAAGTCTTGCCACAGACAATGCTTCTGGGAACATTCCAGGTACAAGGACGTGTGTCCATCAGAATAAAAGGATTTGTTATCTATCAGTTACAGCATCTTGAGAGAACCGGTTAAGAACCCTGTATCTGAGCAGGCGCTTGCCTTCCGCAGCCCCCAAGCAGGTCCAGAGCTCAGATCCATTTCCACGAGCTCCAGAGGTCCCAGTATCTCTAAGCAGTTTTCAAAGCAGTACCCCAATGTTGTTAGAAGTGTTAGATGCACATTTTACCTAAAGGCATCTAAAAATATCTAGTCTACTGTATCAAGTGAAAAGTGCTTGACATGTGCCACAGTCCATCACATTAAAATGATGCATCCTGGGCAACACAAAGTGATGGGAACCAACCTCGTTATCCCCACACGCATATACAGTAAACCACATTTGACACTGACTATGAAATGGCCTTCAGCTGCAGCGTGTTGTATTTCAAACTCTGAAAGAGGCTGTGCAAATTAAATGCTTGTGCTAGTAACCAAAGCTGTCACATGACTACTTCCACAAATTAAGGCAAACCATATCTCCTGTCAGCTCTCCAGCCTCCCTTTCATATGCACTTGACTAACACACTGAGTGAAGAAGAAAGCAGTGGGGGTTGCTGGTTTTGCATCTATTTGATCATGGGTTTTTTTGAAGTTTTTTTAACACACTGCATATTATCTTTGATTACAAAATGCAATGTTTATGAATGATGTCCTGATATGGACTGTCTTGTGTACAGATTAGCTTTGCTTTAGTGACTGCAGGATTTGGAGCTACATAACCTGAGTGAAGGTAGAATAAGCAGGACTTTCAATAGCATAGCTGGTTCTTGATGGGGGTATTGATTGCTCTGCTGCAAGGTCCTTCTGTAAGGTAAGAATATCTAAAGAGAGACAGGAAGAATAAGATACAATAGTCCTTGAAACACTTACAGGCTGGCTAAAAACAGGTAGATAACAGTGTTCTCTATGTCCAGTCTGTAATGGATAAGCATTAATATGCTTAAATTACACAGATTTAAGGAAAGCTATCCATCTGAAAGGTGGTGGAATAGTCATTTGTATAGCTACCAGTTCAGAAGTCTTTTTGATGAGGCTCTTAAAATAAGGTAAACAAATACCTGTCAGCAGTTGTCTGGGTTAAAATGTTCCTGCCTTAAGGTAGAGGAATGAACCACATGGCTTTGAGGCCCCTTCTAGGCCTATTTTGTGTGTTGTCCTATAATTATTGTTCAGATGAGCAGTAACCTTTGTTGTACTTGTCATGTAAAGCTCCGTCTTGTTTCAGGATTTCCATTCCGATTTCCGCAGTCTCATAGTTAGCTAGAAATAACTATAATGCTGAAGGAGGTGAAAAAAAAAAATCTTAAAGGCCAGGCTAAAGCAAAACTGGGGTAAGTTAGATTAAAAGAAAAACCTATGAAAGCTTACCTAGCCAAACGGACATGGGGAGTCAAGCTGGATTCTAGCCAGGTGCCTTCTTGCTACTTCTGAGTGCCTCTGTTTGCACTGAACGTTTTGATTTTATGCACTTCAGTGCAAAGATTGGGAGTCAGGGCTCAGGAGCTGTCTATCATGATACGCTTTTTTCAGAGCTGTGTGCAGAGGAACGAAACCTGTGATGGCCCCTATCTGATCCTGAGGATCAGATACAAATCCAGGGTCAAGTCAGTGTCTCACCACTTGTGTTTGCTTCCTTATTTAATCCATATAACAAGTCAACAATCCTGACTGAGTGGGTACAGTAAAGGAAACAGTGCAGTGCTTGCATAATGCATCCCAGTTTTTGTTTTCGGTATGATCTCATTGGTATGGAAGCGAGCACAGCTGACTTTCCAGAAACTTTATCTTTTTGTTAATCTGAAAATACTGTTTCTACTGGCTTCCACTTGCAGTGGCATTTTGTGAAAGGCAGTTTCAGGAGGGAGTCAATAGGAGAAATAAAAATAGAAGGCTAAAAATAAGCTCCATTAAAAACTGATAATTTAATTAAACTCCCAGAATTCATTTGAATAGGAAGAAGTTGGTGTAACTAGTCAAGAAAAGGTACAGATTGATTAAACTATTACCATTGACATAATATGATATTAACGCAATAATACAAATGAGTTTAGCACTTATTAGAGCGTGAAGAGAGTAAAAGGTTGTGGTCTACTGCTATGGAGAATGTATCATGATCAAAGGGAGAGTTACAGTGCAAAAGTAGGTTAGTCCCCTACTGAATCTAAGACATCAGCACAGTCCTCATACTTAACTACCACTTTCACCACTCTTTGTGGTATTTGTTACTTGTACAGCAGGAGAGTTATAGGTGAAGCTTTGAGAAGTAACTTTGCCATCATGTTAACGTAAAAGGGATCAAGACTCATGTTTTATATACTAATAATGGTAAAAATAATAATCACAGCATAAAATGTTTCTTTTATGGATCAAAAATTTTATGAATTTTACTTTTTTGTATCTGTAGCTATGTGAAAGAGGGAACTGAGATATCTTTAAATACTCAGTTTATCCAGAACAGGTAATTAGGCTCACTCAGCTAAAATAAGCCTTCTTTCAGAAACTTGTTTTCAGATATGTAATGTTGCTGGAATGAGCTGGATTAATTGCAGCAAATTGTCAATCATGTTGTTCCACTGAAGCAAAAATAACTTGTAGACTTGAGTCACTTCTGTTCTTTTTCAATGGCGATTTTTAGACCTGTCTTCAAAACTGGAATGATAGTGAAGTACATGTTTTCAGTTCAGATGCAGATATTTTTGCCTGAAGAGGAAAGAGGAGAGAGGAAGCATGTTTAGTGTGTATAAAGCCTGGGAACTATCAAGAACTGTCTGTTTAATTCAGTGTAAACTGGAATGAAGAGATTTGGACAGAGTCAGGTAGCTCCCAAGCTTATCTGGATCTCTTGCAACCTCAGATAATGTTCTGATCATAAAACTATTTGCAAATCCCCTCCTACAGTTAGAAAGATCAAATGTCATGGTTATGTCAACATCCTGCTTTTATTCTATTATTCTAAAGCGGAGTGAAAATTACTGTCTTGAAATTTCTAAAGTTGCTACAAAACAAAACTGTCCTTTTCAGGTCTATAACCGAAGAGCCACCTCACTCTCCATTTGTTCATCTCAATTTATCCTTATACCTAGAATATTCAGAAAAGTATCAGAAGTTTTAAATTTTTATTATAATTGCAAACTTACACTATGTAGAAAGGAATGCAAACTGAGATTTTAAATTGACATCTTCCTTTATGCTTCATAGTATCAATTACCAAATAAAATGCATATCCCAAAATAATCTTAGAGGAGCACAGGTTATAAATGAACAGAGCAGAGATGAAGTAGCACACCAAAGATGCATGTTGCAATCCCAGAATTTCTTCCAATGAAGTTTATTATGTTTTTATGAAATAAGAAAATGCCTAAAATAATCTCAAAGGAATTACCAAATGTGCTCTGGCTAAGTCTTACTTTTCATCATCACCTTTTGTAGTAATATCTTTAGTAAGAAGTGTCTAGGAGAAAAAAAACTGAGGAATAAAACATTTGGGTAAATTCTGAGGACCCTCCTATGTGTGCTACCGTTTCCTTACACTTTTAAATACTTACATATTTTAAAAACAGTGTCTGGCCTTTAAAATGAAACAATGTTTTTTTGACAACCAAGAGGTGAAATTCCCAAAAGAAGACACTTTTAAGGAGACAGTGCGGAATACCTCTCATCTGAAAAAAGAATTTATTGCACAATCTCAGGCTGATTACTCAGAAATGGAGAACACCCAAGCCCTCTGGTCACACAGGATTACATGTACTTGTTGTGCAGTAATGAGGGAATGATGTGGAAAATGTTAAGTGTGCTGAGCATTTCACATTCAGGCAAACTGTCGCCACCAGCAAGGACCCTCTTTCTCTCTTATGTGGCCAGTAACTGGATTTAAAGTGGCTTTTACTTGATGGTGCTCAAAGCAGTACAAAGAAGGAGCATGCGACTTTTCTCACTCATCCTGTTGGTTGTCCCTTCCTCTTCCACAAGCAGTGTTCCAGTGGTGGACAAAATAGTGATGTGTCTATCTCGACAATATCTCATGTCTGTAATTCTGTGCAAAGGAAGAACAAATATTTATATGGGGCCTCACGTCTCTTCTAAGTTGTACCCCTTTTTGATGGGCAGATATCTTAAGAGTCTCATTGCTGAAAGTTAGACTGTCATGGCTAAAAGGAGTCAAGACCGAACACCACACTGTCATGATATAGTGTGCTGTCAGATCACATGGGCTTAGAAAAGCCTCAGCACAGCCTGAGGTGTGGTCTTCCAGCTGTCCTGAGACAAACTCTAAGCAAGATTAATGTGCGAATCTCTGCTAGCCAGCGCCAGTCAGTGGTGACATGTCTTTCCTGCAAGTCCAGGTTTCAGGCTCTCCTTGTTGCAGCAAGCTGAGTTGGCCTTCGTTGTCCTGCAGCTACAGCTGCTGCAACACACCAATTCAAATTACTTTCTGCTATGGCTAAATAGGTTAGCTAGGTCTCCTGCTCAATGCACGCTAGGAAGAAACACCTCAGTGGAGAAGAAGCAGAAAATCCATCATTACTCTGTATATTCTGTAGATAAGGACACATGAAAAAAAGCATGCTTGAAAAACTAACCACCCATGTTGAAATCTTTATTAGGAAGAGATGGTTTATGTTCTAGGGTCATATACCTTGATGATTTGGGAAGCCTGGAAGGATAACATAGATTTCATGGTAACTGATCGGTTATGGTTTTATGATTATTCACGGTCTTCTTTCTGGATACTGATAAAGGTATGTATTTAAAAAAACCTAAGAAATACTAACATAGGTGGTGGAAAAAAAAAAATGTGTGAGATTGCACAGATGCTTCTTTACAGGGGAAAGCCACATAATTTGAATTTCCACATGGAAGAAACTTAAAACATGGGTACAGAAAGTGTGACCTGGTCCACAAAGAACTCCGCAGCCCAAAAACCTCTGGCACCATCAGTAGCTCTTACTTTGTGTTTGGTATGGGGGATTGGGACAAGAAAAATTAACTGCTTTGTTTTTGTCTTGGATGAATAGATAATCCCCAGTACATAATCAAGAAGAGGAGGCATGCAGTACTTCCTCAACAAACATCAAACAGAGCTGTGATGAAACATGTAGATGTTACCTTGTTAATACAGAAGGATGCAAATAGGATAGCCTGGTTTAAAAATAAATGGGTAAATAAACTCATG
This sequence comes from Morus bassanus, assembly GCA_031468815.1. Lineage (NCBI taxonomy): Eukaryota > Metazoa > Chordata > Aves > Suliformes > Sulidae > Morus > Morus bassanus. The sequence continues at coordinate 33,695,970 of CM062574.1, read as the reverse complement.
CAAGACAAATGGATATTGTGTTTACATAGATTAATCTGTGCACGCGATACCTTTAACAACAACCTTCAACCCCCTCATAGTGGAGTGCAGCCAGGCAGCAAGTATAAATAAATTGTGTCAATCATCTTCGTTATCAGAATGTCATTTGAGATAATTAAGAGAGGTGTGGAAGAATTCCGTAAGTTCCATTAAGAAATGGTTTTAAATATCTGTGGAAAAACGTGTGTTAGCTTTTCATCTATACCTAGCACCTACTGTCACCATTTTTGAAAAAACAGAGCATCATGGGAAATAATGAAATAAAGTATTATCTTCACTGGCACCTTGTTATTTTAACAAGAAGTGTTTCACTAAATTCAATGGAATAGATAAAGGAATTACCACATCTTTGGAGAATCCATATTGGTTCTAAGAAAATCTAGATTAAGACTTACTATTTAATTTTCTCTGATACTTTAGAAGTGGAAAATGCTGTGGGTTTTGTGCTCTGGGTTTAAATTGCAATTAGATTCCAGCTGGAGACTGCAAAACACAGCAGAACCCTTACAGGGAGAGTATTTGCCTTGGCTTCTATTTTGAGACTCCTAAGCAATATCACCTTGTCACAACAGCTGTTCTGAGAGCTGGGATTGGTGTGAATTTCTCCTCCACTGCCTGGCAAGCTTGAAAGTTGTAATACATTTTTGGTTCATTTTAGGTTCAGGTATCGCTAGGAGCAGTCGTCTTCATGTTCATCAACAGGAATGAGATGTGAAGATTGCAAAGCAGAGATTCAGAAACTTATGCAAACTGCTCTCAGTTGGAAGCCTCAACTGGGGCTTTATTGCAAAAGCACCAGGCAATAGAAGATCAGTCGCTAAATTTGCCAGAATAAACATCCAGAGGTACAAAACTGCTGCCAAGCCACTCCTTTGACAAGATGGGTAGGCTGGCAGTAGGCCTGAGAAGAGGTCTGAGTAAACAAGAACAAATTCAGTACCTGTACCATATCAATGATTTGCTAATCCGTGATCCCGTTGGGCAGCGAAACCTACTGTACCTACCAGGTCTTCAGCTGTGCTCTGAGAAAACTAATATTCTCAGTTACAAAATAGTAAGCCATGGTAAACAGGCTGGACTAAGTAGGTAGAAAAGGTTTCTTTTGAAACTCAAGTGGCTGGAATGGTGAATAATGGGGATATTTGAGATCATTCTTCTAATAAACTTGCCTATAAGCTTCTGCCACTGCTGTTGGCTGGTCATTGCTCTCATTTATTCAGTTTCTTGACAGTCTTAACCAGGGAACTTTTTGATATAGGGATGGTCCCCAGGGTGTTCTTTCACGTGATGCTTCTAACCATAATCTCTAGAAGCTTTCTTAGTTACACATCTGAAACATTAAGATCCAGCAAAAATATTCTTAGTGTTGTTATTCTAAGTAGTCTGCCAAATATCTGCCAAGTATCCAAGTCTGCCAAGTATCTGCCACTAAGATACTTGAAGAATGGGTCAAGTGTCCATGCAACCTAAGGAAATTCTTCTAGCACCTCTGCATCTCACTGCTGTCTGAGAGTACAATAGGTGGTAGCAGCTGCAAAGTGCCAAGGATGGCTGTGAGCTGCTCAGCTCCTGGGGCAAAGGCCATGTGTGAGTGCCTGAGATGGAGGCTTTCCAGGAACATCGAGACAGACAGAAGATGGTTTAAAAAGAAAGCAAGGCTTTCTAAAAAAAAAAAAGGGAAAATTCAAGTTCCAATTAAATATAGACGACTCCTTTGCCAGTGAAGATGTCTGATTTCCAGTCACCTTTTTTTGAAATTGTAGACAAACATTTCCCTGCTTGCAGAACATAGCTGTCCATCATGAATTCAAGTTTCCTGCTCTAAGCAACCCTCCTAAGATGAAACAATGGAGTCTTGCAACAAGCAACAGGGCGTCTTGAGGCTTATGTGCTACAATTAAATCACTGGGCCCTCAGCACCACAGTCTGCTTGGTGCAGGGTTCAGATTAAATATCAGTACATGTAAGAGGAAAGGGAATGTGCTTTCCTCTTTGTTGTAAGCTTTGACATCAATTGTCTTATTCCTGCAAACATTTACAGACGTGAATAGAGCAAATCCCTATGTTCTGGTACCCACATACCTTTTACACTTTCTCTGAAAACTGTGTCTCAGCAGCACACCAAAAATCCTGTTTCAGAAGGAGAGACTGCCATTATGTACCTGATACATTAAATCCCAGAGTCACCATTTTTATAAGAAAGTTAGTATTTCGTTTACTGCTGCCTGGCACAGGGGCAAACAGAGAATCAGAAATAGATCTGGGGTATAGTCTGCAGTTGTTTTCACCTCAGACTTTTCTTTGGCAGATCTGTAACGCTACTGAAGTCAGTGTAGACTCTGATTTAAAATATAAGTTGTGACTGTGCATGTATTGAAATTAAGCCTGTTTTTGGAGAAAATCTATGTAGCACCATTTAGAGCAGGTAAGTATCCATTATTTATAATGAGCAGAAACTATTTGGTTTGTTGTCGTTAACATTGATTTTGCTATTGCTATAAGAGTAAAGCAAACAGTTCAAACAGAAAGGCAATCTGTTTCTGAGAAGTAGAACTGAATTGTCATGGTCAGACTAAAACCAGATTATTTGCATCTTTGCCATTTTGCACATTGTTTATTTTCAAAGATCCCCCCCCACCTCACCTCAAGCACTTATCTATTAGTACAAGGGGACTAACCAGCTCTTCTAAACATCTTATCACAGATAGTGTTGAAAATAGTTCCAGTGGGAAACCCTTTATGAGCTGAAAAAGTCAAATAATGTATTATTTTTATTCATGAACACAGAACCAAACTGAACAGGTTCATCCTCTCTTTCTGCAGAGCTGTGAGGGACTCTGGGACCCCTCTGCAAAACTGCACAGGAGAAGTTTGTTATGATGCAATTTTTGCAAGCTTAAACATGGTCTCCCTACCTGGGACCAAGCCTGGAGGCTGGTGCTAAGGAGCCCTTCGGCCACCTCCAGTCATCGGGGCTGTCTGCATCCATGGGACCTGCAACTGCTGTCAGCTTCACTGCCGGCAAGGATGCAGGCAGCCACATGCTGATCTGGAAACATAACATGCTGCCGCAGGTTCCTCCCAGCCATTGCCTCAATTTTCTGCTTAGATCTGGTAATATGGAGGGCTGAAAGGCAAATGTTTTAAAAAGGCACATCTATGGACCATGGTCCCTACTAGAGCAGCAGTACCCATGCTGAAAGCACAGGGCAAGAAGAAAAACAATGGCAAAGAAAATTAAAGCCAATGCTGGGGTCATCTTTCAGTCTATAGAGTTCACGCCTACAGTAAAGAGCTTTGATACCAAGGGAAGCTGCTTGTTTTGAAGTACTAACACAAAGCAGAAAGGAACTCGCATCCCCTATATTCATATTTTAATCAGTGCTGGGTTTTTTTAGCTCAGTTTAGTAAGTCATTTATCTTATCTCACTAGTGATTAAGTGTTTCTGTTCAAATATTTTGCTCTAACTTCTGTGGGATGTTATTTTCGTTCTGCACCAAAATACCTCTTGCCCCCCCAAGACCAAAGAAAATAGATTTTCTGACCATATGGCTGCTGCAAAGTGGTTTCCCTGGCAACTGTAACCTACATAACTTCTTAAAACTTTTTCCCCTCTGTGGATTTTTTTTTTTAGTGGTTTGATTTCAGGATCTTGTCATCTTCTCCAAAACCATTACAGCAGGTGGAGCAGAGGTTAATCATGAAGGCCCTGGTGTGTACTAGAGCCCTGGTGTGTCTCAGAGAGTCTGGATTCATTTATAGTGTTCAAATGTTTTTAGCTCTGCAGATGTTTGGCTCAATTTGCTGGACATTTAACAAATTCCTCTTGGAAGTAGTGTGGTATTCTTCACATAAACACTACTGAAAGGTGGCTTAGAAAAACAAAGACAACTTGAAAGATGAAAAGTGAAGCCGATGCGGCTTCGTATAAGCACAAGCATCCTTTTGCTTGCAAGTGGTTGGCTGGATCCCAGTCTGTTGTGGTACAAGACCTGGGACCATTCTGTGCTCTTCTCCCAACCTACCCCTAGTGCCCTATGGTTGCTATACCCACAGGGAGAAAAGGGGAAAGAAAAGAAAAGCAGCTACTGCTTTCTTCCTCATCAGGAAGGCATACCTCTGAAAAACACAAAGCACCCTGCCCCCCCTTTTATTCTGAGGGGTAAAATTATGTAAAGTGTAATTTTCTGAAAGCCTGACCTTTGTTTTGCCTTCAGTGAGGAATCAAAAATCTGCTCCTAACCAATGTGTAAGTGACCATTTATAATAGTAAATAGTCATGTCATAAATACCCACATGCATACATACAGACTCCTTCCTTTCAAGTAGGCTTGCTGAAAAAAATGAGCTTAATGAATAAAATAGTCTGTCTTGTGCTGTCTTTCTAGTAATATGACTGTATCATATTTAGCAGAGTTAGTGAACTGAAAGAGTAGGCCTAATTTTTTTACTTAATCTTGGAGTCACATTTATGGGTCTTTGGGCTATAAATGCAGTGAATAGCATGAGAGAGGTGTTCTTGGTCATCTCTTTCTAGTATCCTTTCCCACAGTATACTGTAATTTATATTATTTTACAGCTTTCTTCCACTGTTTTTCTTCTGCACTCTTTCAGACATATGTCCTGCAACTAGTTCCTGATGAAGGGGAGGGAAAGAAAAAAAACACACCAAACAAAACCCCCTTGATTGTCCAGCAGAAATCACAAATCTTTCAGACTGTTTTTGAAGTAAAGCAACAAACTGGCATATACCCGCACTAAAATCTGTCCCCTTGCTCTGTTTTAGTGACCCTAAGACAGATTTCCCAAATAGCGATAGCGTAAGTATTATTGCCAAGACCCTGAATTCAAATGCAGCACGTGTGGTTGAGCTTCCTGCTTGTGGCAAGTACTGAAGATGAGCTCCAGAATGTTCTTACACTCTGTGATCCAGATGGAGCTATTGGTTGTATGTCGTGTGTCTGACAGACATCACAATGATTTTTATTCTGGTCTTTTTACATTCTTCTGCATATTGTTTGGAAGATAATTAGTAGTCTGAGTTGCAATTGAGCAAATGATCAACAGAAACACTTTGTAATAAGAGTAAGGAATTCATTTCAAGAATAAATAAGAATTTGTTACAATCCTCTGACAAGGCAGTGAGAAGAGCCAAAGTCGTCTAAAAATGTGAGAACCAAAATGGAAAATTATGGGGTACTTGAAAGCACAATATGAGAAGAATAAAAAGGCATTTCAGTAGTCCTTTTAGCTACTTTTAAAACCCACAGTGATATTCTGAGCATTGTCCACTTTTTATTTTGACCCCTGTAGAGAAAAGCAAGTGTGGAAAGACTTCCATGGGGAGAAGGGCTTAGTATATCTCTGTGTCCAGTACCTTTTTCTGAGCACGAATACCTGCTACCAGTTGGGCACAGCTCATGTGCTGGCCTGTTCCAGTCCTGCTCTCCTGTAAAGCTAAGCCTAGCCTTGGGGCAGCCCTGGCTTCCTTCCTTTCTGAGCAATTATCACCACCCTTTTTAATTGAGGGGGCTTTGAAAAGTGACATGTGGACAGATAAGCTCATTTCTGATGCAACTAAATATTGTAGCTTGATCCTGGACTGCAGACCCGCTGGGAGCAGGCTGTTTCTCTCATGCCAAGCCCTCTGCTTTCAAAAAAAACTCTGATACCTCCTGGTTTTAGAAGAAGGGCACAAGGAAAAGTCCATTCTTTTTCTCCTTTGTGTATGCTGTATTCATTCTTGAAGTTAGCATTTCATTCCTGTGAAATACAGCCTCCACCTGTTTCTTCTGCGGATTTAGTCTTTACTCTATTTTTCCTAGACAAGAACTAGAAAGATAAGATGCTTCAGGAACTGGGCCAGGACTCCAGTCCCAAAGCAGTCAAACTATACAATAAGATTATAGACAGCTTGGGGAAACAAATTTTTTTTCCCTCACTTCCTTAACTTCTCCTTTTGTAATACTGCAACTCTCTTAAGGAGGGCAATTTGGAAACCACCGGAATTAATCAGTAAGTTGTCAAACTCATAAGTTGTTCCATTCAAATATTAATAATGTTTTTCAATTTCTTATTTTCTTTCTGAGTGAAATAAATAAAACAAAAAAATCCAGAAAGCCCTGCTGTAAACAAATCCCACAGGCGCTCTCGTCATTAGACAGTAAAACACACAGGACAACAGATGCTGGATCTGAATTTTTCCAGGATAATAAATGCATTCAGAGTCCCCAAGAAGAAGATTTTAAAGTGCATTTTCTGCAGAGAGCTAAATAATTCATCCTCAAATCCTCTGTTTTACATAGTGTTAAAAAGAAAAAACACAAAAGAACACTGAAATAAATAGTCATAATGTGCTGCTAAACTAGGGACAACACTTTAGAAGTAACCCAACTCAGTGTTTAGAGTAATCAATTATACAGGAATATGAATCATTGCTTCAGCATTTAACCCTTTATACCTTCTGCTCAGAGTGCTGTTGGGAACAACAGGAGATTTACTCTGGAAAACCTCAAAAGCAGTTCTACACAGAGTTTTAGTAACATACTTCATTTTATGGTTAGCGTTTGGGTATTTGCTCAAGCATTTTTGAGGCCTTTCTCTTTAAGTAAAAAATTGGGCTGTCTCTGGAGCTTGGACCAGCTCTTACACTTATTTCTTCTGTCCTTTTGAGATGCTATCCCTTTATTTCTTCCTCAAATCTAAGCCATTCAGTGTTTTCTGATGAGTCAGTGCATCATGATTTCTGCCTTTATCCCCATAGACACCAATACAGAAGTCAGAACTAAATTTACTTGCTTTACCCTGCTGCTCACCTGTATAATGTCTCTTTAGATGCCAGATGCAGTTGTCATCCTGCTTCTGACTTCGGAGCTAACATAGATTGCTGCTATCCTCTCAGAAGAAAGTAACTGGAATATCCCAAGAGCTATAAAGGAGCAGTCATTTGATTTAACCTCAATTATTTAGTATGGAAAAATCTAATCTTGGGGTATAGTTTAATATTGGATTGACTTTCAGCCAACTAAGAAACCACCTACAGAGACAGAAAGAGGATTGTGTCAGCCTGTATGTTTTTATAAGGTTCACCTCACTGTGAGCTCAAGGAGTTAATTAATATTTCAGGCATCTTCAAACACTAGGCAACTTTACAGAGTTCACAGGGAGTGAAACTTCCGGACAAGACTCTTTGGCAATAACCTGTTGACATCAATTGGGTCAGAGCAGGGGCTTCCAGGAGTCACTGGTAGCCTGAAAATACCTGAAACTGTGGGGTGGTTGTGGTGCAAGTGACCAGTCAGCCACAGGAGAAGAGATGATGGGGGGAACAGGACCAGCCCTGTGAGCTCAGCTCCTTTGCAATTGCTTTCCCAGAGAAAGGCAAGAGGAGAGCAACTGTGACTGTTGAGGACACTGTAACGTGCTTTCAGTGCATTTTCCCAGTTATACTATAACTGTGTATCAGCTATTGCAATCTCATTACATAAGGGGTTTTTATGAGTGTATTGGGTTTGCATGGCAAGGTTTTGGTAGCTGGGGGTGGGGGTGGTGGGGGGAGACTACAGGGGTAGTGTCTGTGAGAAGCTGCTAGAAGCTTCCCCTATGTCCAATAGATCCAGTGCCAGCCGGCTCCAAGACAGACCCTGCCGCTGGCCAAGGCTGAGCCCATCGGTGATGGTGGTAGCGCCCCTGGGATAACATATTTAAGAATCAGGGGGGCGGGGGGTGACACACGACCGCAAATTGCACAATTGCAGCCAGACAGAGGAGTGAGAATATGTGAGAGGAACAACCCTGCAGACACCAAGGTCAATGAAGAAGGAGGGGAGGAGGTGTTCCAGGTGCTGGAGCAGAGATTCCCCTGCAGCCCATGGTGAAGACCATGGTGAGGCAGGCTGTCCCCCTGCAGCCCATGGAGGTTAATGCTGGAGCAGACATCCACCTGCAGCCCATGGAGGACCCCACACCAGAGCAGGTGGATGCCCAAAGGAGGCTGTGAGCCCATGGGAAGCCCATGCTGGAGCAGGCTCCTGGCAGGACCTGTGGCCCCATGGAGAAAGGAGCCCACGCTGGAGCAGGTTTGCTGGAAGGACTTGTGACCCCATGGGGGACCCATGCTGGAGCAGTCTGTTCCTGAAGGACTGCGCCCCATGGAAAGGACCCAGGCTGGAGCAGTTCATGAAGAACTGTGGCCTGTGGGAAGGACCCACATTGGTGAAGTTTGTGGAGGACTGTCTCCCGTGGGAGGGAGCCCACACTGCAGCAGGTGAAGAGTGTGAGGAGTCCTCCTCCTGAGGAGGAAGGAGTGGCAGAGACAGCATGTGATGAACTGACCACAACCCCCATTCCCTGTCCCCCTGTGCTGCTGGAGGAGAAGAAGTAGAGAAATCGGGAGTAAAGTTAAGTCTGGGATGAAGGGGGGGGGGGTGTGGGTGTGGGTGTGGGTGTGTGTGTTAAAATTTAGTTTTTATTTCTCATTACCCTACTCTGATTTGATTGTTAATAGATTAAGCTAATTTCCCCAAGTTGAGTCTGTTTTGCCTGTGACAGTAACTGGTGAGTGATCTCTCCCTGTCCTTATCTTGACCCACAAGCCTTTTGTTAAATTTTCTCTCTCCTGTCCAGCTGAGGAGAGGAATGATAGAGCAGCTTTGGTGGGCACTGGGCATCCAGCCAGTGTCAACCAACCACAGTCAGACTTGAGAGCAATTACTTGTTTATCCATTAACAGCTCCTAGATGAGATATATTAAAATTATTTGAACTCAAATCATTTAGGAAGGAAAAAGAAAAATCTAAGCTGCTTCCAGGAGTTGTGAGGCTTCTTGAACAATATACTCAACACAAGAGTTTTCTGGAAAAATGGGCTGAGGTATTAGTCCTAAAACTTTGTTTGTTTATGGCAAGTTGGAAAGGGATTTTTGGAGACAACAGTATTTCTCACCTGTAGAGAAGATATTCCTATGAAGAAAGCTGAAAAATAAATGTATTGCAACTTGGGCCTTACAAGGGTGTAGTTATACCTTCTGCAGAAAGTCACAGAACAGTTCAGATGTTCTGTGCCAAATTCTTGTTGGCTGCATAGTACAGGCTGTATAACACAAGTGTTGTATTTTCTCTGAAAAATGAATTGAATTAATAATGTTTTTCAGATTCCATTAGTATGTGCACATCTTAGGTAGCTGATTGCTATCCTGATACATTTTATTTTATGTTTGTTTTCTCGTGTTTGCTAAACAATGTCTTATTCCCTCTTTTGCTGTTATTCATGGACTCTGGTCTGAATCACTCTTTGGCCATGCAAGATGACTGGTGCTCATTCTTGCTTAGTCTAAGTCAAGTGGTTTTTCTTCAGTGTGAAATTAACTGTGAAGCTCTTTGTCACATGGTGTGGTGGCTGTTAAAAGTGTTACTCCATTCATCGAGTGATTGGGCAAAGAGATGGATGTGGTCCTTTAATACAAGGATACTACTCTTGGCCCAGAAGTGCCCACATTAAGTATCTCCAGATACTAGAAGAGGGGAAGTGTCTCTTGTTTGACTCTTTCCTATGATATGTGTTACTTAGAAAGCATCCTTAGAGCTGAGACAGCATGGCTATTTTAATGTTTTTTAAATGATTTTGCATAATATGTGATCTGTATCTTTATGATCACAAAAAAATCTATATGAATTTTAAAAATTTTTCTCTATTCTTTCTTACTTTTAAGGCTGTTTGATTTTTTTTTTTTTTTTTAAATTATTTGTTTCCTAACAAGGAAAGGGCAGGACTTTGCAGAATTTGAGCATGTGACTTGATATACAGATTCAGTGTGAGGATTTAGCTTTCTTTCATCTTTTTAGTGCATATCAAAGCATTGCCTTTGCTTCCTCCCCAGAAAAGGAAGAAACGAAGAAAACACGTGAAAGCTGGGTGTAAGCTTTGGTGTGGGGCTGACTGCCAGAGACATTAGTGCAGCAGGTTATCGTGAGTGAGGAAAAGCCTTGGAGCACTGACAGAGCAGAACTGCTCCCAGCTGCTAAAGCTTCAGAAGAGGCGTTACACAAAGGGCTCGGTCTCCTTCTATAAATGACATGGCTCCAAATTGTTAAGAGCATTTGACATTGGTTTTAAAGCTAGAAAAAGACTACTTTGGTCAAGGAAGCACTGACCCAACACCTTGGTTTCTGTGATGAAAAGATTAGTTTAGGCTTATTTATTATATATTTTGTCAGGTACTCATCACAGTAATCTAGAGGCTGTCTTGGTGCCCTAAAAAGAGATTGCAGTCTTAAGAGGCAGCTTCAGCTTTAGAGACTGGTGAGATAGAGTGAGCAAAAGTGCACTGCTAAGGGATGCCCTTAAGCACAGGAGCAAAACTTCAGACTTTTTGCCAAAAAGTTCTGCTTCTGTAGTGGGAAATGTCTATCTTAATGGCAAGTCTCGTTCCACTCTTCAACTACTGCTGAAATTAGTTTTTAAAAAAATAGAATTATACTTGTGTCTGCCTGGAGCTGTGATATTTGTGTTCTCTGTTAGCCATTGCCTACCAGAAACTACCTGCCAGTACAGAGGGCAGGGTGCACCTGTGATGTCCTACACCAGGCTGCAACGTTCAACAGCAAGGCCCTTGTGGTTTGTATCCTGAGCATACTCTCAGCCAAAGAACTAAATGAAGTTTTTTCCATAACAAATGTGGCCACATCAGTGCCTGTGAGGCTGCAAGGAATAAGAGGAAATAATTCACTTGCTGGATGTAGAAGGCTCTAAGGTCTGGCAGGTCATCTCTTGAATTATCAGATGGTGAAATAGATATTGGAGATTCAAGCCCAGATATTCACCCAGCATTTGGCACAGACTGTTTCTGAAGCTGAAGAAATAACGAGGCAACCTTAGCAAATCGATGGCACTTTTTTCCCCATTTAATCTTTTTCTTCCATTCTGAGTCCCAAGTGATCACACAGTTGAGAACAAAAAGTGAAGCCCTTGCTCTAAATGAACCTAATAAGTGGTGGCAGTGGATGGTTGCTTAAAAAAAAATGAAAGGGAAACAAAGTATTCCTTTCACTAGAAAATGGTATGTCCACAATTAATATTGAAATCCAGTGAAATATTCAGCAACCTCAGCATAAATATGTGGCCAATGGGCCCATTGGCTGAAGGGGTTTGATTGCTGTTGTTAGTGATGCATCATTAAGCAGCTTTGCTGGCTGAATTGAAAGGCCCCAGCAGATGGTGGCAGGTGTCGTAGGGAGGTCCCTGTCCCTGGCTTTGATGCATGCTAGGAGAGAGATACAGCACTCATGACAGTGATGCTGGCCGCCAGAATTAATTGCCAGAGCCTGTTACAGAGGCAGTTCAGAAGGAGACGTGTTGCATTAAGAGTGTGAGTCTAGCCGCATTCAACGAGCTACCACGGCCAAAATACTGGTCGTGCTCAAAAGAACTATCACGACTGGACCAATGCACACCACAATTTATTTGAGCAACAGATACACAGATTCTTTGGATTGCCGGTGATAGTGATTGTCTGCAAAAGTATATACAAATATATAATATAGCAAATATTAATAGCAGCGCTGATTATAAATAATCTAAAGTTACTCTGTATAGAGATTTCTAAATATTGCCCAGGGAAACACTTGGTATAACCGAGTGTTCGAATCTTACCCAAAGGCGTCCCAAGGCGGGGGGGGAAGAGAGGCTCAGCCCGTTGACTGGTCCCAGTAGTCAGAGTGGTACGATGGTATCTTCCCTAACATCCTCTCTCCCTTAAGCTGTATTTCTATTGTTTTTTACCTTTCAGGTGGAGCATGAGTGGCTCTAGTCATACATACCTTTGTTGTGATTGGTGCAAAACTTTCTCGCTTTGCTTTTAAAAGTATATACTAGAAAAATTCAATGCGCAAGCTCAGTGAGGGGTGGTCGCACCTTGGAGGCAGGTAACTTTTGGGATGAAGGTGTGTTTTGGTATTATAATGAGGTTATAATGAGCAAAGTTCATCCACAGGGGACAGTGTTGGCCAGGGCCTGGTTTCATGCTTCCATCTAGTTCCTGGACCTGCAGTGATTTATGGAGGAATGGGCTGTGGAGCCTTCACTCCACTCCCACCTCCAATTGTCTCTCTTAGAACTAGTACACTGAGTTCCCCCAGTGTTAGCACATCTAAGATTGCAGGGGGTGTTGCTTAGGGAATTATCACTGAACCGATATTCAGCATATAAATCATTGTCCACCCTGGAAGTTAACTTTTATGAAATGTGGATATAACTTTAGCCTCAATAATTTCAACCTCAATAATCTTACCCCCAGTAATCACTCCACAGACGTGGTTCAGTTTCCACAGACAAAAGTCATATATTTTTTATAACCTGCAAGAGAGACAAGTTGTAGAATGTTTGACAGATGTAGGACAAGATCATTACATGGAGGTAGCTCCAGTGATCAGGTCTCTCTCTTTGTTTGCATTACACTAATAAGAACTATTCCAAACAACCATGGTAGACATCTCTAACCAGCAGTATTTTGTGCAATACCTTGAATGCTTTCAGTAACGGATTTCAGGTGGAGCTGGTTTTGACACCTTTTACTGAGACCCACCCAAGCAAATTCAACTGTTGCTTTCACAAAAATTCTTAAATTTTTTTATAATGTAAATAATGCACTCTTTCAGATATTCTTCCCTCACCATTCACACACTTAATTTTCAACTCTCAGTGATTTCTTTTTTGTCTGTTTCTCAACTGAATATTGATGCTCTGATAAAGAGGTCTACGTTCTACTAATGTGCTGGTGCCCAGTTGTTATGTCAAATTGTGATCTTAGAATAAGTTTGTAGTTACGGCATATTTCTGAAACCTGTACCATAGTCTGCAGCCTTAAAGACATACTGAGGTTACTTAAATTTGTGCTTTTAGCATAGTCTATTTGAAAATAAATACTTTCTTAGAATAATTTATCATATGAACATTTGCATGCTTGTATATAAGCTATTTTGATAAAGTAGCTGAATATTAAACATTATTAAACTCTTCTTGTCTTCCATCTCATTACTGATAACATTAACAAAATCTCACCTCTTTTCCATTGGGTTTGGTAAAGGGTGCTTTAACACTGGACCTACATAATCTGGAAAGAAGAACTTTAGACTTTAAGGGATGCTTATCTGGGAGCTCAGATTCAGTCTAAATTGACTGGGAGAAGTCAGTTTTGAGTGAAGTCGCATGCTGTACCTCACTTTCAGTTACATTGTTTGTTCTACTAGTTGCAATTCTTATTGTGGACATGAAACCAGAAATCATGAATAAAAGGTTCAACACTGAAGTGGAAACAAATGCATGTGAAATGGGAGGCAGTATGTCTCCTTGTTTTTGATATTTGGCTTGAAAGTCTCAACACCTAGAAGACAGGAAACTTCAAATACTACTTGGAGTTTGCTAGAATTTTGTCCCCAGCTGCTTTCATTAATGGAAAATTCAGATGTTAGAGCTTGGAAGGTGGAAAAGTGGAGGGAATTCACAGCTCTATGTTTCAAAATGCAGCTCATGATTCTATGGAAAAGGCAATTAAGGATCACCTCATTGCTTCACGTAGGCAGCAATTTAACACCTATCCGTCTAACACTGTGCTATAGAAAATCTGTGATGAAGGTAAATTCAAAACAACTACCAAATATTATATCCCCTTTCACCGCAGTAAAGCTGTGTACCCTCCGTATTTGATCCAAAATCTTTTGGGCTCTTTCCACTTACGCCACTACATGTAGACTAACAGCAAGGTTTCAGAAAAGGTCTTTAGGCTTTCAAGCAAATTGTATATTGTGCTTGATGAAAGGAATTCAAATGTGCAAAATTGCATGATTCTGTATGCATCACAGTGCAGAACTGCCTGTTGTTTTGGTTTTTAAAAACAAAACAAAAAAAAAAAAAAAAAAAAAAAAAAAAAACAAAAAACAAACAAACAAACAAAAAAAAAAACCCCAGATCTTCTAAGTTCTAAATCTTCCAGGGTGAGGTTAAGATGCCATTTGAGCAGACTTGGCCTTCAGGATAGAAGGTTCAAAAACAAAACAAAACAAAAAAACCCCAAACAAACAAACAAAAAAGAATTTTGTAATGAGTTTCTTGCACCATTTTTTTGTGGAATCACTGTTCAATAATAATATTCATTCCTTAATTTTTATGCTCAGGGATTAAGTCAATATTAAGGATATGGTAACTCTATTGGAGATAAGCTGTTGCATTTAACTGTGGTGTTGAAATCGAGCTTTTAAAAAAAATTGTTAAATGGCCCTTGACTAAACGAGGCTGATTCAACTGCGTGAAATTTAATTTTTGTGTCAGCTGGCAGAATATCAACAATATGATCAATATGCCTTCTCTAATTCAGCAATTTTTGGCAGTCAAGTGCTGCTGAAAAGGAAGGATTAAGTGCTCTGGTCTCTGCATATGGTACTGAAGGGAAGGTTTTCACTTTAGAGCAGTTCAGTAGCATTTGTGGAACTGTTCTTGTAGGAGAGGTCTGTAACACTATGGAGAGATACTGATTCTCTCTTTGTTGGTCAACATTGAATTATTCAGGGCAAACAACCTTACTGAAGAAAAGATAAAACGCCACAGAAAATTTTAGTGAGTGGAGGAATGTCCCAATCTGAAGTGAGGGAGTGGGGAAAGTTTTTTCCCTAGATGTAACACAGACACATGCTGCTTTTCACAGCTAGTCCCACAGGTTGATCTCTGTAACTCTATCAGTGACACAAAGCCACATACACAGGACAAAGTTGGAGGCCTGCAGCATTTATAAGTGCGTTGTTCTGCCCAAATTGAAATGGAAGCCTCTTATGCTTCTAGATGCTGTCTTTGGGGTTTTTTTCTACAGGTATCAGTTAAAATATGTAATACCAAGCTGCAGCAAATTGTAGCACAGTGCAACACAATTTTGATCTGCAAGTTTATTATTTGTTACAGAAAATGTCTTGATTCTAATATAGTTAACATAGGAATTCTGTTTCTGTGCTATCCTTTACTTCTATAGAGGCTCTCCGTCATAACAATCTAAAATATTATATTCCATATATTGAGAAATTTTTCTGTTAGAAGTTTAAAATATGACTTGAAAACAGGATGAAAAGGCAGAGAGGTAATACAAAGTGAATTTAAGGAAAAATAAATAATAAGAAAAAGAATTATTTCCCATCTCATCATCCATTTTATTTGCTGCCAGCCTCTTTGTCAGTTTGTCACCACAGCTGATGTTTTCTCCTTTCCCATTTACTCACATATTTAAATTGATCAATATTTGTATTGTGCTTGCTGGCATCATCTTATCATTTGTACACTTACACAAGTGTAAGTTCAGTTTCTGTATATTGATCCTTACCCTGCTCTGAAAAGCAGATGTTAGTTGTTCTGTCTGCCAAGGCTGACCTTTAGTGTAATTTAAATATAATCTCTGAAAACTCATGGCAACATAGGGGAAAAAGAAAGCAGGAGGTGTTTTTACTGTTTGAGTGTTTCAAAGAAATGCCAGTGTCCCACTGTGGAAGAGGCACCATGGTAGAGAAGAGGTGGCATAAGCTGTTGTACAAGAAATCAGAGCCTCCCCTCTGTGTCAGCCTTTGTATTCAGTACATAGATGGTATTTATTCTCATCGAAAGTTTCCCATGAGAAAGAAACCCAACATGCCTGACTAGTCCTGTCGATCCTACTTGGTATTCTTCTCCACCTTCAGTTTTCTAATTTAGACTATTCATTGCTACGTATTTTTTTCCTACTGTGCAATGCAGTGCATTGAAAGTTGTGCACAGACTGTGATATTCAGTTTGTTCTATTTTTTTTTTCTTCTGTTCATCTTGTATGGTAACCTTTTATCGATTGTAAAGTTTGTCACACAAAACCCAGTCCTGCTATGTTAAGTCAATTAATATTTCTGTGGTTGCCTTTGCAAAGTGAGGATTTCACTTGAGAGCCTGTGTGGAATATGATTTATAGAGAAATGTAGATGTAACTTATCTTAATTTATGATCATTGAGGAAATTAAAAAAAAAAAAAGGTTCTGTGTGATGCATTTTTCCATAAAGATTTCTTTGACTCCACTGTCCCCTGCAGTTTCTCTACTAACAACATCCAAAAATACCTCAGAAAATGAAGTTAAGTGAGATACTTCATATGCATTTTTTGCTTCTTCCAGCAGACATTCACTTAGCTGAGTTAACAAACAGCTCAGCAGCCACACAAGACTTGTTTATGTTGTTATGGGCTGCCTCTGTAATCGCTTCCAGAGCCAATGGAAACTTAAAGAAAAAATTTGCCAAGCTGCAGCTGGAGCACTGCAAACAGTCTATGACATTTGGTGAAAGTTTAAATTAACATATGTTATAGCAGGCAACAAGGAAACAGCTGGGAAATATGCCAGCTGTTATCCATAAATAATGTTACATTATCAGCACCTATATTTATATGGAATTTTTTTGGGTAAAGATGCAAATAAATATTTCATTACTTAACAATGTGACTGCACTGTAGGAAGAACCCTGGCTATCTTCAGTGCGCTCCACATGCTGTACAAACAGCCTCAGGTCCTCCCAGGTTGACATCTGAAAACTAAGTTTATGAGCAGTGACTGAAGCTCAGCTTTTAAGCAGTGAAGTGCTCCCAGAGTTTCAGAAAGGTTTCCACTCTGCTGACGCAAGAGGGTTGAAATGATATTTTTTGTTCTACGGAGTTTACATTGTTGAATTCTAAACTGGTGTATGGTTGGGTTTTTTTTGGTAGAGCCACCTAAAATTGGGAAGGAGACACCTGTTACTCTTTAGACAGAATATTTTCTAGTTATTGGTGTAAAGTTTTACTTTTTGTGGTTCTTTCTTTCTCCCTGTACAGCAAGATACAGGCTTCGCAATTTTCCTCACAATATCTGTTAAATGTATAACGGAAAATTCACTCCTGAGATAATTCTATTAACTGAGTGGGGAAAGAGACTTCTCTGTGCTTCAGAATTTAATCTTTCTGGTTTGTTATTTCAGCTCACCCCTGGACATATCAGTGGCAAACTTAAGCGTAGTAAGAAAAGTAAATATGTCCCCCAACGTTGACCCATGACACGCTATCTCGATATGGATTCTCAGTTACTTGGAGATCCTTTGGTTTAGACTCTACATAAATACATATAGCAGTAATGATATTAATTAATTATGGTATAGCATAATAATTTTAGTATAGCCAAGTTGAATTCTTTGGGACTTATTTTTAAAATCCTGAGCATTTTTGTTCTTAGCATAAATTTAATTAAGTTTTGAAATAAAAGTAGTAGTGGCTACTTGGTTCAAACAGGAGAAATTGACAACAGAATGTTCGGAGGTCAGGTTAAAATATCCACAAGATGTTAGATTCAGGACTTGACTGTATTCAAATCTATCTGCTTATTACAGGCCTGTAATAAATGAACTTAAACATTGATTATAGATGGTCTAAAATAATAAGAATGGTTGCTGACTACTGTGTCTGTTTTTACAGTGAATGTTAACCTAATGCAAAGGTTTGATATGAATTTATTCCAAGTTTTCTAGCTAACATCTGTTCAGTTAAAAAAAAAATTCTCCTGGGTAACTATATAAATAATAATTGATCTTTTCCAAAAGTGATCAGATGTGTAGAAGCAATGTAGAGGAAAACCTCTGTTGCATCGATTGTCCACTGGGTATTTTTCACTAGAGTGTGGAGATAAGGACTGCCTTCATAAATATTTATCATGGAATCTTAGCATCTAAAGAGAGTTGATAATTTTGCTTAGGAAAATAGTTTCTTTGTAAAGGTAGACAGTAATTTATGTATTGTAAATACAAAGGCTCCTATTGGCAACTGCTTATGCTAAGGAAAATATTCACTGGGAATATATGGAGCTTAAAACCAAACAAATGAGTGAAAAAGGGTCTTTTTATCATCAATACACTCGGCATACTGCTTTTAAATAGCTCTAATACAGATAGAAGATACATTAAGAGACCTATTTAATTCGGGCACTTTGCCAAGAATAGGCAATGATGTTGTTTACAGTTTATTAATACTGAATAAAGTGAAATTATACTCAATTTTAGCATCTGGAGAAAACATGGCTTACTGAAAGGTCAAACAATTGAAAGGCTGCCCAGGTTCTACAAAATGCAGAAGCTGAGGGTCTGGTCTGAAGAACCACAGTAAAAGTATCAGCAGAGAATCAAACTGAAAGGAATCTGATCCAAAATGTTTATCCTCTCTCAAATAGCTGTATCACATTCCTTGCAATGCAAATCATTATATATGCTGACTCTTTAAACTGAGCAAATGCTATGCGAGAGTAAGTGGAAGCTGGAAAAAATAAATGCAGCTTTAAACCAAAAATTCGCATACCTGACCCAAAATTACTTAGAGGTAATTTGCCATGCCTTGTGCTAATAAAAGTGAGGATCCATTTAAAGTAACCAATTCATAGCAGCAATGACATAGATTTGCAAAGCTGTACCAAGTTGCTGCAGTTACTGGGAAGGAACAAATTGGGTCATTTGTTGTTGAAGAGAGGTTTTTCTACTTGTGATATTTCTTTTCCCTGTTCCCTGTGCAGTAAAAACCCATTACCACACATCCTCATAGCCTTCAAATGTGCTCTGGAGAAGTTGGCAATCTGAGCTGTTATATCTGGGATACAAAACATTCGGAATAATCCATTACCTCTCCCTTGGTTTTGATTTCCGCCCCCCCACCCCACCCCCCAAGTCCCTTGCTGTCCTGGTAGCAGGAAGTGATAAACTCTAATTAAATAACATCCTCATTTGGTGACAGAGAAGGCTTCCCACACTGCCTTGTCCCAGAGAACCTAAAAAAAAAAAAAAAAATCCTTCACCTTGAGGATTTTCTGTGGGAATTGGGAAGCAGAAGAAGATGACACACAACTCTGCGTCCAAGTAGTTTCCATCCAAGGGGAAAAGGAATGGTGTACTAGGAGTGTGGAAATTAAGTCAATGCTGTAATGTTTGTAAATACATACAGTATTAGTAATGCCAGTTTAAGCCCTGATAATACAGCCCATCAAAAGATTTTGGACAAAGACTCAAGTTGTTCTGCTATTCTCTGTGAGGGCATCTTTGTAGCTGAAAGAGATTCTTATTTTGTTTAGAATCTAAACTCCCTACTTTCTTTGATTTGAAAATTTGTTGTAATTTCAATTTATTATCATCTACTCCCAAGCCAAATGTAGCACTGTTATTCTAAAGTTTAAATTCAGAAGGAGTCAAAGAGAAATATTTAACAATCTAATTATATAATTTCTTGAATCAAAGATCATGAATTTACATTCTTGAGATAGGTCTTTAGCTTCAGCTCACATTGATGATAAACTCTTCTTGCCTTAGTTATTCTCATACACAATTTCTAGTAGGAAACTGATGGGAAAATTTGTCTTTGCTTTCCTGACCTGTGGGACTTATTAATGGCTGCAGTGACTCTGCTGAATTTTGACAAACAGTTCACCTCTAAACAAAATAAAAACATGAACTATTCAGCCAGAAAGAAATCTGCATGAAACAGGTAAGAACAGTTGAAAGGGAGAGCATGTAACTGAGCCTGGAGCTTGATCACACAGCTACGGAGGTGTGCTCAAAGTTTTCCAACTAAAATAAACAGGCATGTACAGTGGACTGTTCAGGGAAAAAATTGGCTTTGCCCTGGGCTGTAGAAAGAGTCACAGGAGCACCCATTAGTAAAGCTGTGGAGTAGTGTTATTTTTGACTGTGCAGCCCAAAGAAATATTCCATTTTACATTTTTTAGAGACTCCAACAGTCTAGAAGTCTCAGTACCACACAAACATTCATAAGTACATCTGTCCTATGAATACCCATACAGTCTGCAAACATGGTGAATCCTTTCCATGCACACATGAGTCTGCATTTCAGTCCCGCCTTAGATGTCCCCCACTTAATTTCTGTCTCTCCATGTTCTGATTTTCAGTGTGGGATAATAACACTGAATTAGAGGCCATGTAAAGTAATGTACTCCAAAATGGCCTGTGTTTATTTTTAAATGAGAAGAGATGGTGTACCTGTTCCTGTTCTCTAGAGCAACAAAAGGATGTAAGCATTTTGGTTTTAATCTGACTGTGAATGCAAAGTAGCAATCAAATTGTTTCTTCAGGATTTATGTATAATCCAAAAGTGGTCTAGACAAAGAGATATCAAGAACATAATTTATGTATCTAACAGCACATTATGAAAACTTACTACTCGGTGATCCTCAGGCATGTCAGAAGAACCCAAGTCATTATTGCAGAACTTATCACAGAGAAGTGTGAAAATCAGAGAAACCTTTAGAATGGTACAAAAGAATATCACTAACTAAACCTGACCAAATATGAGTAAATGTGACCTTTAAAGTGTTATGCTTTAAGAAGTTTGACCAGGGATTTGTAATCAACTTGCAGTAGGAAATTATGAGAATGCACTGGGTTTCATCATGTGAAACTCCAGGGTGGAAAGCACGTGTTTTAGGTGAAAAAGAGGATGTTACCAGTTAGTGATATTGGTCAGTAGGAAATAGCTACCAAAAGTAAGGCCTTCTGCACTGCATGAGAGAAGACCAAGTGAAAACGCAAAAATTACACATCTGCCAAGAAAAACCTTCACAATACGATTAGGAATATAGTTTAGGAAGGAAGCAGTTGCTGCCAGTTCAGACTGGCTGTAAAAAGCAGTTACTAGGTAACATGGTCTTTCTGATGCTCGTGGCTTCTGTTTCCTAAAGACAACAGAATGAGGAGCATGAAGATTTAGACAGAATACATTGATGCTTGTAAAGGAAAGCCAGGCATGGGCTAGGAAATTAGAGGCCATCTACAACCATTTAACTTTATTAATCAGGGATGTCAACCACTGAGGAAAAAAATGTATAGTATGATAATATGGTTGATGGTGAGCATGGAGACAACTGTGGCAATTATAAAACTGTTGGCATAATGATAAATATGAACAAATGTTGTAACTGAATTTCCTTCTCTCAAAGAGAGTAACTGTATGATTAGTGGAAATGTGTTTTGAAGTCAAAAGAAAATGAATAACCACAAGAAAACATAGTCAATGGAAAATAAAAATATTTCTTTTAGAAGAAAAATTAACTGCAGCTGGCTATTAAAAATGATGTAATAGTGTGAGCCATGAAGTGAAAAGCAATATTTTTCTGGCTGTGTCGTAACTCGTTCACAAATCAGAAACTCATGCAGTACTGCCTTGGATAGACACTTACCAACTGTACCCTTAGGATATTAGCTCTCTAGCTTAAATATTTGTAAACAAAAAGTGAGAAAGTGCTACTATTCACTCACACATACATATTCCAGGAGCAACATACCTCTTGAATTGAATGTATTATTAAATACTGTGATGTTCTGATAATTGTTTTGCCACAGGTCTGTATCCTGAAAGTAGATTTTTAAAAAGTGAGATAATACGATGGCAGTTCTCTATCCATAATTCGCCTAAGCATCTATTACCATATCTAGTTCATCTACTTTAACTGTTTAAGTAATTAGCTAAATTAGAACAGTATAGGTTCTCAAAAAAAGAAAGCCCAAACCTGCCATCCCTTCCCATTCTCCACTCCCCCAAAAAAGAAAAAAATACTCAAAACAAAACAAAAAAGAAAACAAACAAACAAAGAATAACAAAACAACAACAACAAAAAAACAATCCCAGATGTACTGTAGGCAAATGGAAGGAGGTGGGAGTGTGGAGGCTGCCCATGGAACAACGCTGGGGGTTCCTGATTTACAGCTCTGGTAAAGAGGCTCTGGTACATTTATATCATCTGAGGATCTCACCCTCAAGATTTATGCTTTTCACTTCAGCAAGCTGAAAAATTTCCCCATCTTCTACATTTTAAATTTTAAGTCAGAGGAGAATGAACACAGAGAAGAATGAGGAGAAAAGGAGGCCTTAAGGCAAGGAAAGATATTAAGGAGAATATCCGACAAAGAAAGGCAAAGTGTCTTGTATGGTTATTTTTTTACTAGTTGTTTGAATTACCCTGTGAGTATACAAGAAATAGCCCTGACAGGATGGATATATCAATGAAAAGGTGAAAAGTTTTCCCCATCCTGAAGCTTCTCTAGCTTTTTCAATTCTCCAAGGGAATACTGGCATGTTTTCTTGGTGGAGCTAAGTTTCTACATGCACAAGTAGTGCCTAGTGTTTTGGCAAGGAGACAGTCATACCCTATTTTTCTCTCATGATAATGCCCTTCCAGAGTTATTAACACATCTTGATCTTTTCCTAACTTGGCTAGTGTCGGTGCCATGACTTCAGATTTGAGAGTTCTCTTCGGTTTTTAATATTTCTTTTCTTAGACAACAAGCACCATTTGAAATGTTAATAGAGAAGGAGAAGCAGATAGTGCAAGCTATCATTCTGAGCAGTGAAACAGAGTATGGACCAAGGACTCAGTATGTAAAGCAAGTTTGTTGCTAGCCTTTGGGATGAATGTCATTATAGATGATGTAAAGATATTCCATGAGTATTAATACTGTTGTCCTATTCCTCTGTACTCATCTACTGTTAAGTCTACAAACACAAACTTTATGCTATTGTGTCGGTTACTTGAGTATAGCAATCTACCCTACCCATACTCTATTTTTTCATAATCCTTTCAAAAACTGTGAAAGTGAAACTTTGAATGAAGTTCAAAAACTTCTGTGAGCATGCCACCTTGCTGGACAATATTCTCGTGTCCTGAGATGTTTGTGATAAGGATCATACTTGATGTTTTGATGCATATAGCATGGCAGAAAAGCGAAGCGCTGCGTGTATGCCTTGAAGACTGGTAGGCTGTAGGATCAGATCCATCTCATTCATTATCAAGTCAAGTGAAAACTTCATCCTATCTTGTAATGGATTTGGTCTTTGTTTGCAAAGAGAAAGGGGATAAGGAGATCCAGTTTATTTTAATGTGGAGAGATCTCATTAGAATTCTTTTTGCAGAGTGTTGAAATCTTTGGAGTGCAGAAACATGTACAGAAACAAACCTTCAGCTCTGAAATTTGGAGAGGGAAGGCAGCCCAGGATTGCACAGGAGGTTGTATGAGAAGCTGGTATTACTGATGTAGTGTTCCAAGACTATTAAGTAGTTTGCATTTTTGAAAATCAACAATTGCACATATGGACTTTGGATTTATGTATATATATATTTTTTATTTACATTATTCCAAATCTATTCTATGATCTAATAACAATTTGTATTGGTTTTTAGTGAGTTTCTCAACTGTGGTAAAAATCAGACCAGAGGAAAAAGAAATCATATTTTTTCCAACAATAATCATCCACTACAATGGTCTGTTCCATTCTTCTTATTTCCTCCTCCCCTTTAAGGACACAATTTCTAGAAGTCAGGCTTTGATAGTGAATTCTATCTTTAAGGTTTTGTTACATACAGTGACTACATTACAAGATGAATTCCAATGTGTAAGTATTATGTTATTGAAGGATAAGCCCAAATGAGTAGAAAACATAGTGAAGCCTACATGGAGTAAACATAAAAAATACATAACACGGTTTTGATTTTTTTTATTTCAGGGATCTGTAGCTATAATACTGCATTTTTTCACAAAATAACAAGGTATTATTTTGTTGCATGTAATCAACTGTATTCTGGTTGAGTAACAGTTATGATTCTCTCTTCTGCATTTAAAATACTTTTCCATTTATCAAACCTGATATCAATGCGGAGGAACAGGAATGATTCAAATGAGGTTGAACTATCAAGGTTGACAAGTATCTCACAGAATGAAAGAAGGTGCAGGTGGAGCATGTTTCTCTGAAGTCTGTTTAATGCCAGCACACACGGATCTTAAATGTGATGATGAACTTAACGCACAGGCAATTCTGATGAGCTCTTTTTTCATGGTTATTTTGTGCCTAAAAGTTGCAGCATCCATGCTTTCTGTGTGAATACTTATTTCTTTCTTAATATATCTGTGGAAGAGTGTGGTTTGTCTCCTGGGACAGAAAGGGACCCTGCCTGTGAGGAAGAGTGAGACGGGCATGTTGAAGGAAACTATATCAAGGCCTATCAAACACTGAACATGTTCTCTTGTTAAACTGAACTTATCCCACTGTAGGCTGTGGTGCTAGTGGGCCACTAACACAGTGCCAGTGAGATCACTTTTCTACTCAGCAATCCATTCTGTGACTGTCCAAATCATGACCTCAATTAGGCAGACTCACTTTGGTTGTGGCATAGGATTTTTTCCACTAGAAAGCTAATGGAGCCTCCAATCTGTCTTTTTGTGTTTAGCATCCTGAATAAAGGTTCTCCTTTCTTAGAAATAAATGTTAGAAATAATCTCAGACTCACATCTGCTGTGAAGGAAGATATGAAACCTAGTTTCTCATCATGCCATTAAATGAATTTTAACTGCTACCTATTCCCTCCAGGTGAGTAAATTAAAAGTGGAACAATTAAAATTGTGGGTGATCATAATTTGAAATTTGTTTCCTTTTCTACACATTTAAGCATGTCATTTTCCCTTTAGCTCTCACTATCTCTGATTTACTTAATTACTGCACCATTAGTATCCATTCTTCTTGGTTTCAAAACCCTCCTTGTTAAATTTTGGATGGTTTTTCTTTAAGAACACAATTTCCCATGTCTTTCAGAATTACCAGATGAAACTGTTTCAGTAATGATCAGATCAAAAGAGCACAGTGGCCTGCATGCTGCTTATGATATTGTACTAGCTATGGCAACTGCTGCTGATGTGTAAGATATTTATTAATTTCTAGGACTATTTGTCCTTTCCCAAACACACTTTTCCTTACTGAAGGCTGTGTGACCAAAAACGACACAGTGTGAAATACATGGTCCCTGTGCTGCTCTAGAGGGCTTCCCCCCTTCTCCCCAAGCTGGATCTGTCCCAGGAGGAAGTCTTTGCATTTTGCTTATGAAGAGAAGAGGTTAGAAAAGTGCTTTTATTTGTCCTCTGCCCTGAATGAGTTATACTGGAAAACTGTTGGCAGTCGCAGGAAGCCAAGAAATGTCTGTTCTGTTCCTATGAATGTTCTGAAGAGAAGCAAAGATAAACTATGGACAAATGAAATTGCAATGAACAGTATTTGTCTATACGCCATAGGAAGCACTTGCTGAAATAATTTTCAACCAGCCAGGCCTCCATAGACTCCTCTGCACGGTATGTGAGCAGCTGTCCATGTTGGAAGTGTAGGTTACGAGTTAGGCTTGGCTACACTTTCTTCTACGTCACAATTTTACTGCAAAGATGAGAACAGAGTTTCTACATAACTTTGCACTGGCTGACTATTTTATGTAGAAAAGAAACACAAGAAATGATTCTGTGCCTATGTTTTAGGTTTAAGTCAAGAAAACAATAAACTTTAGAATAGATCAGTTTTGAACTAAAGAAAATAATCTCATTTCTAGAAGGGTGACATTCTAGGAAAGGCCAAATCCCAGCTCCTGCTAACTAATGCAGCTGCAAGTGCAGAAGAGCAACAAGTAAAGAATGGGGCAGCTGAAACGCAACGTTCCCTCAGGTACTGCATGTGCATGAGCCTTACGTACGGCACACTTAACTACTCTGAAATCATCTTGGTGTTGTTGACTTGGCCAGGTGGTATAAGAAACGTGTCTTCAACCACATGTACTGTGAGGAAGGAGTGAGATTCCCAACTAAAATAATAATAAAAAATTAGAAGACTGCAAGAACTGACAGCACATTATATAGAGACCAGCATAAGCTGAAGCTGGGTACTTCAGCCTTGTGACAACAACTGTAACAAGAGAAAAAATGGCACTACACCAGTTCATCTTTTCTTTCATTGACTGTAATGAGAAAAGGAAATTATGATAATTTAACCCATTGTTTCTTCTTCTGAAATATTCTTAGTCATTCTCTTCAGATGCTCTTCTCCACGGCTACCAGTGCCAATCCTCTCCCGTGCTGGGAGAGCTCCTGGAAGTGTACACACATACTTATGGAGGAGTTTGTATTTAGTACTTTGCTAACATAGTGCAACTGACAGATTTGCTAACAAAAAAATTTTTTGCTGTCAGGCTGTGACAGTAGGCTATCTTAATTCACTGAATATGTCAAGGATTATAATTCGATGAGAGCTCTTTCTCCTGATAAAATTCTGACTACATTGTTCCTATAAGTGGATTCTTATTCAGTCCTTCCTGCATGTTATGGTATGGTGCGAAGGCAGGTATTCTCCTGTTGTTTCTTTGAAACACTATGACTCACACCTTTTATTTCAAAGTATTTTCAAGGAGAACTCATAAAGATATGAACTAATATACTGTACTCTAATTACTTTTTTTTAAAGAAACATTGTTTTGCGAGCAGAACCTGGTTTTAAAAATCACTCTTCCCATAGATTTCTGCCTTATGTCCCCTAATTGCATCCTACTGCCAGTTACAACAAGTTTCCTCCAGTTCTCTTGTTATTCCTTGACAATCTCCCTTTTGCAGCAAGCCTATCTCCCTCTAGCATCCCCAGTTTATTTGGCTGGACAAATTGCTGCAGCTCATTCAGGGCACATATGTGCTGATTTGCTGGCTATCTCTGAGAATGGGAAAAAATCTTTCCCTCAGCTGAGGCAATAATTTGGATCTCTTTTCAATAGTCAACTGTTTTCATTATATTTGCAGCCGTTTCACTCCTCTGAAAGCTATGCTTTTTAAAAAGTGACCAAGAAGTTCAAGGGTTATTAAGGGAGACAGCCATATGGACAGACTGCATAGATTTCATCAGGAAACTGGTGAAAATAATGTGACTCCAAATGAATTTGGGGCAGGGGAGAATTGGTAATGTTAATCTAAGAAATTTTTTATTGTTTTGAAAATCAAATCAGTTTTAGAACTGCATGTGGACATTATAAATTTTTTTTTAGTTATTCGTTGGTAAGGATAAATGTAAAATTTTTTGTTGTTGAAAGAACTGTCAAACCTATTTTGAGTGAATAACAATTAAGATTTTTCACCTTGCTTGTATTTATGAATATTAGCTAGTGGCTCTTTGATACCCCTATGAAAAGCATGCATAATGTCCTTATCTCTGGTATAGGGAAAAAAACCCTACCCCCTAAAAGAAATGAGGATCACTTTTGGAGAAAGGATTAAAATTCCATCATCTGACCAAGTCCATCTCAACTAGTGCTTTCACCGCTACAACATGAGGGACAGCAGGTCTCTTTTCTATGTCATAGAAGAGAGAGCAATCCTTCCCCAAGCTTGCTAAAGATGTCTGAGGAAGATGGTATGGAATATTATTTTCCCCACCAGTGAAATCATCAGAAAACCAATCTGCTTTACCCTAACTGGGTACTGTCTTCTGGTACATTTCACACAGAGAACATCAGTCTGAAGCCCTTGCCCTGATTTGGCTTTTGCTCGTTATTTGTTTCTAAGATGTCCCTTGGTTTTCTGTTCTCTTTCTATCTGCTGATGCCTCCGAGCTGTATTTTCTTCAACTTTGATATGTGTAAGCCCTGATTTATTTTCTTTGCACATATATTTTTTAATTTTCTTTTGTATATGTTTTCTTACTGGTTTTCCTTTCTATCCATATCAGTTGGGTCAAGGGAGGATCTTTGCAACAGTTTACTTATTAACTTGTGCCACGTCAGAAACATGGCACATACTGCATAGGTTTTTGGCTATATAAAAGTATTGGCATAGCGAAATATGTTAAAACCATGTACCAATAGGTTTTATATTCCTAATTGTCTAGCTGGAAAAGAAATATTAATTTCGGAGGAACATACAGTACTTCAGTGCTGAGAAATAGGAATCTTTAACCTTTATGACTTTCTGAAAACCAAAGCAGAGCAATTCACAATACCAGAGATTAACGTAGGAAACAGACACTGGTGCTACTTAACCTTCTTCAAAAGCAGTTGCTGGATGTAATTTCCAATAGGGACTGATAGGTGAACCCATACAAGAAGGGTATGACTCAAAACAAATGTTTCCAACCAGATAAAACAACTGGCAATGCCCCACAATCCTATTATGTCTAGTGATAGCACTCAGAGTCCTTTCAAGAAAAAAAATGTCTATTGCCACAATATATTATGAAATGGAATGGATCTCTTTTATTACATGAAAAAGATGAAGTAACCTCCTAAATATAGTGTATTAAAAAAAAAAGTTGGAATTCATAGAGTGAAAAATTATGAGCTTGGTTTTTTATAAGATTTGAAAGGTCAGGAGGGTAAGCAGATGGCTAGCTGTAGAATTTATTGCGCTTTTAGCAATTGTTTTGATGTTCTAGGTGAAACCTTGCAAGCTTATGAGACTGTAAAATTCTATGACCCTGCATTAGAGTGAGGATTATGCTCATAATATGCATGTGATTTTAGAGATCAATCCATCACCAGTTTATTATCTGCCAAAAACTCATAGGATTCAGTGTGATTAATATCTTGAACTACGATTTTTACTATTCTGCAATCGTGCATCCCCTTTTTTGACCATTTTGCGTTTGTTTCCTTTATGAAAATAACACAAATAAGCTTATGATAACGAAGTGATACCCTGGTAATGCTGAGTGACTTTTCAGCAACCCTTCAGTACTCAAAACTGACATGATTTTACAAGGCATGTAAAAAAATTACATGTTCAGTGATGATTATTGCTCATACTTTCTCACGTATAACAAGCTATCCTTAGCAAATTCAGTATTATCAGGGTCTTGGTGCAGTACCTTGAGGGAAGATTAACAACTTCAGTACAGAAAAGGTCTGCACAGGGCTTAGGGTTCACCAGCACCTATACAGCAGACAACAACAATGATGCCAAACTGTTACTTCTGTTCTTACAGTAGCCCTGTAAAAAACATTCCCCTCTCTTTAGATGCATTGTGTTCCAGTGGGTGACATTTCACATCTCTTTAGGCATATTCGTAAAGTAAAGAGATGTCTAAAAATGTAAGCAGCATCTGAGACTATGTGCAGGAAATCAGCCACTCTCCTGGGCTTGCAGCAATAGCTTCAGTGCAGGTGAACACAAGAATAAAGTGAATTTCACTGTGAAGCCCATATGACAGGCCCACCTTGTTATTCTGACTTTCATAAATGAAGCACAAGGCCATGCAAGTGGCTCCTGGTCCATGACTGAAGTTCCTACTGAAGTATTAATAAAGAAATAATGGTAAAAATTTCCTGGTGTCCCATAGGAGTTGAAAGCATAAATGCCTTGTTTCTGTCTTGAATAACTTCCTAAACATTTTTTCAAAGATGGCACAGCTTCTGTAGTTGAATATCCCATGATAGTAAAGACAGGATATGGGAAAAATTCCGGTGGCTTCCAACTAATCCCACTCATTGGGTTCAGGCTCCTGTCTGGAGAATACTGACCAAGAATAGCAGGTGGGACAAACAAGGAAGGCCATCAATATTTTCTTAAACTTGGGAAAGAAAAGTCAATATTTCAGTATTTCCCAACTTGGGAAAGAAAAGACAAGAGCTGTATTTTTTCCTCAGTTGGAGAGGTGTGCAAGTTTCACGTGCAGTAGCTCATTTTACAAGTTTGTGTATGTGGTGATACACATCTGCAAATCTGTAGAGAAGACCTATTACCCTGTTTATAAACTCAGCCAACATTTTGATTAGTTCCCTTTTTTGCCAAGATGATCTTTAATTTTTCAAGAAACAGCTTATTTGAATTGTGGTAACAAATAGGCAATTTTCTTCATTCCAAACTCATGTTGTAGCAGGATTTCCAGCACTGAGTAGTGGCAGAGGAGGGAGTAGGCTCACAGGAGGCCAGTGTTCTCCTGAAACTACACAGGCTGATTTTCAAAAGCTGGGTCTTGTATTCTTGCTGAAATAAGGTGTAGCTCCTGTATTTAGGTAGATACCTATCCTATCGGGCAGGAAGGAAGACAAACGGAAAAAGTAAGAGCAATGACTGTGCAAAATTTGTGCTGATGAAATCACTTACAGCTATGTAAACATAGTGCTTTTACCGTGGAAGATGTTATTTGTTTGTCATGATTTTGAGCATTAACTGCTGAGCTCAGGTTTGGGTTGTGCTGGTATTATAGTGGTAGGACCCCATTACGTTTTAATGCATAGAGACTTGAAGTTTGTTACCTAAGGTGAATTATCAATAATAATTAGCTTTCTGTTCAAATTCCACTGTTGCTATCTGCACAGTTTGAAATCAGATGGAGCCCAAGCACTGAATCTAAATGGTTGCTTTTCAGGTAATTCCACCCACTCTTCCCACCACCACCACCCCCGCCCTCAGTTCAGCACCTCTGTGTTCACTGGAGTAGGTACATAGTTTCTGCACAAAAATGAGCAGTTAACTAAATGCTAATTAAAAGCAGCATGTCAGTTTATTGTGCTCGGTAGGAGCAGTCACAAAAGAACATGAACCTGAATTAATTTTTTATCCCTTTTTTTTTTTCCTTAGCAGACCCCAGGAGGGTTGAGGGAAAAGCCTATTAGGATAACTCAAATGCAAATTTAAGATAGGCCTAAGAAGCTTCCAGTCCTGTGACATATTTTGCTAGAGCCTCCCAATATCAATGCACTAGCTCCTCTGCCTGTCAAATCAATATGCCACAACTTCTGAAACCCAAAAGCTGCAGGATGTCTCAGGCTCCCATTAGTCCTGGTACCACTAGTTAGCTATGGATTTGGTCCTGTGAGGTTTGTTGATGTTATTGATGAGCGCTGAAGGCATTCAGCAGCTCACAGAGGTGATCACTACCCATACTGATTAATCCTTACAGACCTGATCCAAAGTCTATTGCATTCAATGAGGTTTTACATTTCACTTCAATAGGCTCTAGGTTAAGCCTTAAGATATAGGATAGAAGCAGATAATGAGGGCAGGATGAAAGGTAGATCAGGTAGGGAAATGTGAAGAGAGCTAAAATGTGAGGAGGAGAAGCTCATCTCACAGAGAGCAAACTCTATTGGTTTATCATCTTGGGCTGCCTTGTAACACTTGTGTGTGCCAAACCCTACAATTAAAGCAAAGAAAAATCAGTTGTTTATTGTTGGCAGCATTCAGAAATGAATCTGTATGAACCAAGGACAGACCTTCAGAGGCTCAGTGGAGCCCTACCCATTTGCATAAGCAGGAAATGTGAATTCATATAGTCATATATCCAATTTTGAATGCGTCCAGCAGCAGAGATAAGGAAGGATTTTCCTGTGCTTTTAAGTGCAAAAGAACTGGTTCTTTTAACTGTTTAGAAAATATTAGATGTTTGCTGTCTTTCTCTTTTTCAGCGAAGCATTTTAAATCCAAATGCATTCCTGAGGTTGAGTTTGCTAACCCATAATAACTCAGGTGTGCACGCTTGGGTTGATCCACCATGTTGTAGCATACAGCTTTCACAAAGCATCCCACTCTGCAGGTCTTTCCCATCATTGTCTCTTACTTTGTGCCCTTGCTTGGCTGTTCACATGAGTCAGGTTGTGTCAGTCAGCCTTCTGAAGGCTTGATGACCACTAACCGAAATAGTAGAAATTTCACCTTCAGACACACCAGCTGGGATCCAGCATACCATCAGAGGAAAACTTTTTCATCAACCTTAACTCCTTTAACCCCCGACTGGCAGTGTTTAATGTATGAGGTATCAGTATGATAAGATAGAAGAGCCCTCATTTTAAAGGAAACACTGGACTGCATAGTGATAACATCTCTCTGATAACATCAGTTATGCATTGGGCAGAGTAATACTTCATATGAGCAGTAATGATTTTACTGTAAGCTCTTTAAGCAACCAAATATTTTTAAGCTACACCAAGAGACACATGTGCTATAGAGCCTGATCTCATTACATTTTATTGTAAATGTGCTGCTGGTTTCTTTGTCCTTCTGGTTCTCCAAAGAGTATAGGACAGAAAACAAAAGTTTAAAGACAGTTTTGGCTCAAGCCAGATTCATAACATGCCATATTCATAACAGCTCTAAGAGTTCTTTAACTTGAAGTGGCCTGTAACAGCTCCCTCTGGAAGACTGGAAAACACAGCTTCAGCACAACACAAGGGGATCCAGATGCTTTCTTTCCATGTTTTTGTAGTTACAGTAAAATTACAAATGTGGTGCCAGGACACATGTCAGTGTACAAGTGGAGGGCTGACAACAGTGGAAGTCAGTAGAAAATATCCAAGCATAATGCATTACCACACATCCTTCTCTTAGCTAACCATTACCTCGTGCTATACCAGTCATTTGTCAGATCATTTGGCTTTCTCTTTCCAGTCTTTTGCTTTCCTCCAGCTCTTAATTTCCTCTGGCTGAGAAAGAAAAATCAGACTGTAATGAGAGGCCAAGATATCTTTGGATTGACCAGTGTCAAGAAGTATTTGTAATCTTTTGACAATCTAACCATATAAATCTAAGAGATTTGAATTGTTCCAGATACACGCCAGTTACTTTCTTATAAAGCCTGAGAAAAGTTACCAGGTTTTCATGCTTTGCTCAAAGCTCCTAAGGATGAAGATCTCCAGGACTACTAACTAATGGAGTTATTCCCTTAGCTCCAGGTTCATCCTTCCAGCTTCAATGACTCTGTGAGTGGGATTATCATCTAAAAGCTTCTGATCCAGTTTCTTTAGCCCTGAAGACTTCTAGTGTTCAGATCACCCTCATTTTGCTGGTGCAAGTGAAATTAAGGATCCAATGATACTCCCATATCCTTCTCAGCCAAATTCTACCTGATCTTTTCACTAGAAAAGTACTTTAACATACTAAGAATATAATGGTTACACTCAATTAAACCACTGACTGTTCATTCCTCAATATTTTAGGCTGTGTGTAAGCTGTGACTGAATGAATAAAATATTATTCATTGAATTATTACTGGTCATCTGTGGCATTTTAGCACACTAAAGAATCTCTTCAACTTCAAGATCAGCTGTTGTAGCTGGTTGAAAAAAATCAATGTCCTCTTTCCCATCAGATAGCACAAATCCCTTCATGATAACTTCAGTTTCTCATTGAATGCCAACAATCTATAATGATACAGGACCACAGGAACAGAAATGAGCTTAGCCACAAGTCTGTCATGAACTTTTGCTCTGAAATCAACAATCTCTTTGAACTATAGGAGATTCCCCACCACCTATCACTTATTTCCTTTCTGTTAGATGGTCCTGAGAAGTAGAGAAACACAGGTCTGAATTTATTGCATGATCATGTTAAGCTTTCTGGGAGATCCCATTATTGAGGGAGCTAATTTCCTACCTACTTTTAAAAGCCATTCTAATCTCTTTAAAAAACATGTTATACAGTCACAAATACAGATCTTCAAGAGGTCAACATATTGTACAGCAAGTTTTAGGAAATAAGCTCAAAGAAAGGAAGATATCAGTATGGCCTGCATAACATCTATATGTTCACTGTGCACACCAAATCACAGTCGCTATCGCTGTCAGAAAGCCTTTTCTGCCAGCAGGTACTAGACCTTTTTTCCACCAGACTGTTTTTCTCTTGAAAGCTCTCCAGGAACCTCAGTGCCTGTTCCAGATCCCCGATGGGACAGAAACTGGTAGCTAGAAATGTCTGAAGTGGTTTAGGCTCAGTGGAAATGAAGTGTGAAAACATGAAGCAAGCCCATGTTGTTGTTCACATGAAATGATTTTCTGTATTTGATACAGAAAATATTAGCAACTCACTAGTTATTTTTGTAGTGTGTTTCCTGTTACAAAGCATAAAATAGCTGAAAAGTGCACATGCTGTTAACTGGTGCAATTATCTCATGAGGTCTAAAATATTGTTAATTCTTAATGGGAGCATATATAGTCAAATTAACGGACATCTGACATCATAGCACTTGGCAACAGTTCATTGCCATTGCACATTCAGAGCGTGTGTGCCTTATTTATTAGGGAGATTCCTGACATCCTGGAATTACTGTCTTTGGTGGACCTGAGATGTGGGGTGGCCAAATACAGATTAGATAACCTGTCTCAGCTCTAACTCTTCTATATCTTCAAAAGTATTGCTCAATTCTGAGTACCAGAAGAGTGTTAG
Source organism: Morus bassanus (assembly GCA_031468815.1). Taxonomy (NCBI): domain Eukaryota; kingdom Metazoa; phylum Chordata; class Aves; order Suliformes; family Sulidae; genus Morus; species Morus bassanus. The sequence continues at coordinate 33,661,919 of CM062574.1, read as the reverse complement.
GATCATTGAGAAAAAATCAAAAGATCATCCAAGATTAAAAGATCTATGTTAAAATTAGTAACACTTCCCCATAAGTAAAGCGTATAACAGCACATCTGGAGAGTGCAAAAGGGTTTCAGAGACTGTCTAATCGTATCTTGAATGGTCTGATTGATGCTACTTGCAGACACGATGTCAAGGGCTATGAAAGAAGTAATTGCAGAGTTTCTATTTGTCACAATATTCCTTGATGGGATTTCTGATGTTAGTAATTTGTCACAGTGGTTCATTGTCTTGCCGGATGTCAAACAAAATGGAGATGCCAGAGAGCTGATGATTTGCTTTAAAAATGTCAGTGTCAGGACTGTGGGAACAGATTTATAATGAATATCGGGGCGATGGTGAAAGGGCAGGTGTTTAGGCGGGGCTCTGGCTGTAGGTAGCAGAACCACGTGGTTCAGAAAAGAATCAGCGGATGCTGCTGTTTTCACAGTACACTGCAACATCCCTATTCAGACTCCTATTATCCCCCAGGATCCTGCCTCAAAAGTATTCGAGGATGGTGCTCCCTCCAGCTAAACAATGCTTATTATGAATCGACTCAAAATTTCTTAAGTGGCAAGTCTGTTCGGGAGTGTGATTTACAGTCTGTCATGGCGACTTCCCCTCAGCTTACAAATTGTGGGGAAGGGTGTCTCTCCCTGAGACATTTCCCCACAACGCTGTAAACAAAAGAAAAGCTATTTCAGGCTGGTGACTTCCTATCATGGAGTGAAACAAATGCAATTACTGATGGGTTTTCCTGCTATTGTAAAGGGGGATGATCTTGGTGATGGGAGCAGTGAACTAGCCTTCAGGGTGCCCAGGGCAGGTCTTACTTCTGCCACCAAACCCTTTTCCAATTTCTCTCATGCTACCTGGTCTTTCCCTCTACCTCACCCAGGGAGGCATATAGTGGGGACAATGATACTTTGCTCCTCTTATTATCTTTGTGTTAAAAACTCCTTATGGCATAGACAAGTCCTTACCATAAAAATACATATTCCCTAGTATAGAGGGATCTTAACCTTGATGGAGGTGAGTATTCATTTATACAAATAATAAATCATTTTCCTTTGTTTTGGTCATGTTCCGTATGGATTTAACAGGAAAAAATATACAGGAGAATCTATGAATGGAACTGGAATTGAAATTCTGACATTTCTCGGAAACTGTACAGTTATGTCTATTTTATTGTTATTCCTCAACAGTTCATGCATAAATAAATAATAAGAAGGGTCACTGATCTGCTCTGCAGAAAGACAGCTATGCCTTCTGTCATATTAGAACATGGAAGAACAACCTAATGATTAGACATGCCATTGATGGCAAGTTCTAGGTATAAGCTGGTATAATCACTCCAGGAAAAAAATAAACACAAATGGACATAACAGAGAAAGCTGACTGTGAAAGCACATCCTGGTAAAGTGCTTATCCAAGTGCAGGGAGTGTAAATAAAGGCAGAAAGAAAAGAATGCAATGGTAAAAATAAAGATGGTGCAAAAAGATCATGTTGTAAGTTGAACAGCGTTTTGGCTTCTTGCTGGGATATTCACAGGCTGCAATAATATGGTCAATGAGCAAGCTAATAGTCAAGTAGAAAGGACCACAAAACCAATTATGTGATGTGGAGACAAAGTTTAAAACACTATTCTCTGCTGACTTCAGTTGTTTCTCACCATAAAAATTAAAATACAGGAGGAATGAGAATCTGGCCTGAAATACAGGTCTTTGTTATCCTGAAAATTTCAGTACACCATATATAACATGGATGCTTTTATTCTTACCAATACATATTTTTATTCTTGGGTTGCACATTAGTCCCTAAGGAGGCTTATAACCCATCTGCTGTGGCTTTCTGCCTGCTGACCGAGCAATTCCACCTGGTCTGCCTTTGCAGCCACCATTGCTGCAAAAAGGCTCGGGAAGGAGTTCACAGGGGGCGCACAGTTTAATCTATAGGATGTACCTGCAGATGGTTTATCTCAGGAGTGTGTTAGTATGTCAGGTAAGATATAGTATGTGGCTGTGATTCGCAGGCGAGAAGAGGGCACAGTAGGAAGGTGTGGTATCGGACAAATAGCTTAACAGATTTCCCAGGAGGGCTGAGACTGCTGGCTCCCAGCCATATGGACCAGGACCTCCACCCCTCCGTGGTGGAGATACCCTTCTCTGACTGCCTGTTCCCTCAGGGGTGCTCTGGCTACACCGTTTCTGAAGCTCATGTATGAATGCTTAAAAAAAAAACAAAAAACAAACAAAAAAAAAAAAAAAAAAAAAAAAAAAACAAAAAAAGAAAAAAAACCCAAGAGAAAGCAAAGGGAAGTTTAATAAGTTGTGAAAAAAACAACAAGGTTTTTGAGAGAAGCTTCTGAAAGAAGAAATGGCATGAAAAAGGAAAGCAAAGCAAGTTAAACAACCCTGCAGAGACAAAATAAAAAAAAGTGGTAAAGCAAGAGAAAAACAAGGGAGGCATATAGCAGGAAATTATTGACTCAAGAGTGTGTCATGGTCTGTTACAAGAAGGCAGAGTAAAGGTGAGAGTGAACACAGAAAAGAAATTACCAAAGTGCAAAAGTGAATAAGACATCCTGAGCAAGGTTGGTCTAACAGTATTCAGTGACTACATTATTTCATCACTTAATGTGTCTTATCAGAGTATAGTAAATAATTTCTGACAAATTCATTTTTGGCAGAATTTGGTTAGCTCTTAGAATGTACAGAAATATGAATGGATGAATACACCAGAAAAGTGAGGGTGACAGTTTAAAAACATATTAAGGCACTATTTCTTTCTGCTGTTTGTACAGCTTAAAGTAATAATTTCTGAAAAAGACATTTGTCAGTCATTAATTAGAAAGCCAAATAATGATATTATATGCTTATTTCACTGCTTTCTATTTCAGGAAGTATAGCCAGAGTTTTACATTGGCTAGAAGTACATATAAGGCCAGTGTCCTTCTCCTCTTTGCAAGAGCTGTGTGTAGAAACTTCTCCAGTATGATTATCTTTATAAGAAAGGCACAGACCCTGCAGTACCTAGTATGTCCCCCATGGACCTATGATACTCACTGGTGTTATGTTCATTCTCAGTTAATTCAAAATAAATTTAAATGTCTTAAAAGAAATTTCACAGATAAAGTCATTGCTGATAATTATTTTTGTTAAATTACTTTTTTTTTTTTCCAGACCTGACTCTTTAAGGAGATATTGAATACTTGCATACAACAGCAAATACCATTTCTGAGCTTGCCTCCTCTGTCAGAGATAATTAACTCAGGAAGAAAGATGAAATCTCTTTTGTGTGTTTTCATATTGCAGCTCCTCATTATTCCAGACTCTCCACATGCCCTGAATGATATCAGACCTCTTTGTCCAAATTCATTTTGGAGTTTCATAACAAGCAGATAGAAGTAGTTAATGATGTCACTATAAGGGATCATTATTTTTTAGTGACAAAACTGTTCTTTCACACCTACAATCTACCAAAAAAGAGTTTGGACTTCTCTAGAAGATGAGGGAAAATTTCAAACCAGGCTGTCACATACTGCAGCACCATCTAACCAGACAGTGATAAAATTGAATAGTCTTATCTATAAATCACAATAAAGTTTGACACAGTTCACCTCTGCCTTCAAAGCCTTACGAGCAGTTAGATTTTCCTATTAGAGACAAAACCAAAATGTATTTATCAGAAATATCTGGAGTCTGGGAGAAGTAAGCATGTATCATGAGAGGACTTTCTGCCTGAATCCAAGCAAAAACATCTATCTCTCGGTCTTGCCTTATAATAACAGAAACAAAATGAAAAGAGGGTGTTTATGTGGAGGCACAGATTCCCAATGGAGCAGGCTCCCACCTTTGTGGCTTTACAGGACACCAGTCCCACTGGGTCCTGCCCAGAACATCCAAGGGAGGGGAGGCTCTGTGTCAGAGCTGCTCCCACCTCTGGAGGTCTGGGTCCCTTTCTCATGTGCTGGGGTGGCTTCCAGAAGGGGAGGGTGTACTGTGAAGTAATATCCATCAGCACATCCAGACACCAGCAAAAACAACCCTGAGGTAAATTAAGGAAACACTTGCTGAAGAGTTGGACTGACAATGGTCATGTGGCTAGAAAGCACCAACAAATTTGTGTTTCCAGCAATGAATGCAAGTATTCACATTGAATCTCCTCAGAAAAATCTGTGCATCGCTCTATCTCTATATCTATATTATAACAATATAATTTCTTGGCAGAGTGCCTACTATGCATCCTAGGATGCCTGTGCTCCATGCTCTTCTCCTTTATGCTCAGTTGTTGCTCTCCTCCTGGGTCTAGCACTGCAAAGCATGTGGTAAGGAGCCCATGTCCCTCCCCTGGCCATTTCCTGATGTGATCTTTTTCTTGCTTCTCGTCCCAGGCCTGGAAGACAATTGACAGCGGCATTGACCATGGAAAGGGAGATGAGATTATTGTAGAGAAAGAGGAGAATAACTTTGAAGATCATGCTGTTGAGGTGAGATGAAAAGCCTCAGTGCAAGCTAACACATAGTAGGCGTTTTTTGCTGTGAGCAGGGGGCCTTTTGGTGACAGCAACAGAAGACAGGACAAGTCAATCATAGCAGGACTATACTTTATGGGATGAAACTCTGAAAAGAGACAAGTTAACTGTGGGATAGACTGGGTGAGGTTTTTATCAATAGAGATCTAAAAATATAAATGGCACTGTACAATACCCTGTAGGGGGTTCATCTGGAGAACTTCTGAAAGTACAAAGATTTGTTACGGAAAAGGACTTCAGACTGGCAGCGAAAGGTCTGATAGGGAATGCAATTCCTCTCTTAGAGGTAAAAATATCAGGTGCTCGCAGAAGTTTCTCGTGGTGACAGGCAACACAGGCAAGAGACCAGTCACAAACAAATTTACACTGGGAATTAGAAAAGCATTTCCACAATTAAAAAAGGTCTGAACAAACTCCTAATGGGACTAATGTGGCAAAACATGCAATTAACGTGGACCATGGCACATTTATGAATATAATTCTGAAGGAGCAGAGCGATAGTCCTGATGAATAAAGGAGATTCTTTTTTGTATGGGGCCTTATAAACAGGTGAAGGCTATCAGGTTAAATATATCTGTAATATGCTGAGTATCACAGAGTTTGTACCAACCCCAAGCTCTTCCTTAGCTTTTATTATCTACAGATGCCACTGTTTTCTTCTTGTCTGATGATGTGCTCTTGTTTACCAAGTGAAATATATGCCGGCCCGTGGTTTGGCCTGTTAACTAATTATTTTTTTTAAAGGTTAAACATTCTATAGTCTTAGAATGTGATATTATTGCAAGATTATTTCCCTTTTTATTTTCCTTAAACACGATCCCCCATGTTCAAAAAAAGTGCCTCTGTTTGTTTGGTAATTGACTATATTTCATCTTGAACAGTGATAAGTTGATTTTCATGTAAAGTGAGCTTTCAGGTTGCCATTTAGAAAGATGAGTTTTGGCAAGGTTCCATTAGACTTCTTTGTATTATTGCTTATCCTTCAGCTGTGAGAGCAGGCATCCTTATTGTCAAGTACAAGCTGCCTGAACCATCTAATTCAACCCCAATTCCTTTATTCCACTTTCTGTTGGTATGGTCCAAAGTGTCATTATTTTGTTGGCCAGTTTATTCACTGGCTAATGGGAGACAGTTTACCCAGTACTCCCAGTCTCTTTTTTTCTCTAGAAACTATATTTCTAGGCTTTACCAGCTACATTACAGGCTGCAGAAATATTGCATACATTTTACTGCTATCTGTGAGTGACACTGTATCTGTAGAGTTTCTGCTTTCCTACAGAGAATACATTTATTTGCGAACTGCTCCTTTGATTACCTTTGTCAAAGATTATTATCTTGTCCAAAGGCTTGCAATGGGGGGAAGGAAGGGGGATCTTATTTTTCTTTTCTAATGTTAATTACACTTGGTCTCTTTGGATCAGCATATACGGAATAGAAGAAGCCAGCCTTCTACCTGATAGTACTTGAGGTACTTACCCTGGAAAATGACTGAAGGCAGTAACTAATGTAACAATTTAGTGCAGCAGTGATATAGAAGTTATTTATTTATTTGTTTATTGCACCTTTGTGCAATTGCACTTTCATGAATTCTTTTTCATGGGTTTGTGAGTGAAAATCAGACAACACATTTCTTGTGTGCAAAAATTAGGGATAATTTTTTCCAGAAAATTTCTGCTCAAGTCAGTGAAGTCTGTTCTTGGGTTGTCTGGATATCTGAGGAATGTAGCCAGAGTAAAATATGATATTAAGATATCAGGACTATGCCTCTGTGATCTTCCTCTTATTACTATTTCTTTAATGAGAAGTTATGCACTGTAACTATGGAGATGCTTTTCTGAATCTTGTACTATAAGGTGTAGGAACCAGCAAAATTTCAAGTAAATGTTTGTGTTAAATGATGCTTCTAATCATAAAGGGTTTTCTGATTTCTTTTTAGCATCCATGAAATATGTATTGATTTTAGACAGACTGATAATTTAATATTCCAGTCCGTGTCTTAAATTAGATTGTGCTTCTGCACTTTGTTCAAAAATATTGTGTACAATTGAAATTCATTGCACTGGGTGGACAGTGGGAGATTAAGGTGAGGGAATACTCTTCCTAGTGTTTTTTAATATTGCCCTGGAAAAAGTGGTATGATTGCTGTCCAGTATGCAATTAAATTTAAATAGTTTATACCAGCTTGCTGGATAAGCAAGTAACTTGACTATAATAAGAGACAAGCAATATAAGCAAGACACAGTCCCTTGGAGAAAAGAGTAAGAAAAAGAAAGCTAAGATTATGGACAATGAGAAAATCATGGACAAGCATATCTGACAGTTCATGTTAGAGATGAGTAATTTCAGTTAAATATGGCAGAGACTGAAAGACAAAAAACGAAGGCTAAGATACACAGAGTCAATCTGTTGTTTATCCCAATATGATTTCAGCTCTTAACTACTAATGGTATTCAAGCTCAAGATGAAGCTCAGATATAGAAGAGCATCATACCATACCCTCTTTTTAGGCAGAGGTGTGATAAAAGGGGCATTACCAAAAAGGATGAACAACAACTAAATACTTTCAAAAATAAAGTATTGAAGGAAATTTTGAGTTTGTATTAGAAAATGTTTAACAGAGAAAAAGATCTAATTCAGAATGGAGGGATCTAAGCAAGGCCAAAAAGAGTAACTCTAAATTGCAGTGATTTAAGCAGGCAGGAGATGTGGCTGGGATGCCATAAGCATTACTTCAAAAATCATTCTTGTCAGGCTTGGCCCCTTGGTCAATAAAGGAGATGAAAAAAGTGAGTATTAAGCAAGACTTTAAGCTCTTGCAGTAAACTAAAAGTAACAAGAAAAGACATCTTTACAGAAAGGGTGGGCCAAGAAATTTTCATAGACAGAAACTAAACAGTTCACGCTTGGCAGAGAGCAAGAATGTCTCTCAGCTTGCAGCATTAGGTGGACACTGCCAGCAATGAAACTCTTTAGTAGTAGCAGTGGGAGTCTGTAGAAAATGTTTCAGTGAATTCCCAAATATCTTCAGGACTACAGCCAGCTGAACGCATGATTAAGGTGACTCTTCAATAACTTTGCAAGAGGCTTGCTCACCAGATACAAACAATCCCTGACACAGGTATGGGACTGGAGCAAAATGCTTAATGTCCCTCACTGTGCCCAAAAGAGCATTCCCAGATTTTGGCATCTTTTCCCCTGTTGAGTGTTAGAAACCACTGCTTGTTATTCAATGCAGTATTGAATGTATTAAATTGTGCAAATTATTTTCATGTCTTTTTTTCTGCCAGTCATAGACCAAACTATGTGCCCAATAAATTCACAGGCTGTCAGACTCGCCAGTGAATGACTGATACATTACTAAGATTATATGAATCTGGTTGAAAAACATGGATGAACATGGCCTGCAGAAGATTTGAAGCAAAAGAACGTCCTTTCTTAGCAAGCTAATAAAAGTTATGAAAGGTCATTCCAGAAAAGAAACAGTCAGGAATATGAAGGTCTAGTGTAAAAGGGAAAATTAAAAAGTGGGAATATGGGTGGTTGTTGTTTAATAAATAAAAGAATACATGGCGTAAAAATGATAAAATAGTAATCAGTCTTATCAAAGAGACATACAACAGTTTGGTATTAGCTTTAGGAAAATGGTGAACAGATCAAGTCCCAGACTTTATCCTTGTGCACTTCTCAGGGCTGCGTGCTGTGAACAGGGAGGATTTGGGGGAGAATTGTATTGTTTTTTCTTGTGGCTGAAAGGGTGTTTTGAGAGGTATTTTAACAGTGTTTTAAGAGGGGTGTTACAATCCAGTATACTCCCCACAGGGACCTGACTTGTGTCATCTAGTAGATGCATTTTGCATTAATAGCACTGTAATTTTTCAATGCTTGGGGCAAGGACTGTTGTGGTACTCATAGGTACTGCTACAGAGCAAATAAATCATGGAAGCGATGTCTTTGCTCCTTATTCTAGACATTCTAAATATATTTTGCCTCCAGTCCCTAATTTTGGCAGATACTTTTGTCATTATTTTAAATTAATTACATTAGGGATTTGGTAGTGATTTGAAATGGTCAACAATTGTGAATACCTTTTTCTATGAAAAACTGCATTTTGGAATGTAATTAGCATCATGGTATGATATATGTTTAAAATAACACCTACATTCTCAAAGAGGTGTTTTCTGGGAGGATTTTTGTGAAACTAGACCTGAAAATGGAATGAATGACTAAAATAAGGGACAACTAAGAAGTCATTGTTAGGTTTTTATGCAGAGGTTCCTCCAACATATTTTTGGGCTGTATCCCAAATAGTTGCTTTCAGTCTTATTTGAAAGGATGTCAAAATTGAAGAAGGCCCAGGGTACTTTTTAGTCAGGAGATCAATGTTTTGGTCTTGGCTTTCACAGTACCTGCTTGAGTGATGCTTGGTAAGAGCAAGTACCTGTGGCAGAGCTGCCTGTGCTGTGATTTGGTAGCCACTAGCTAATTCCTACAAGTGTTGAAAATATTCTACCGATTTATCCCAGCTAAGTAGCTGAGTAATTACAGACTAGTTTGTAAATACTCTTCGATATTTGTAGTAAAACAGTTAGGCCAGAAACTGTCTCTGTGCTTTAGCCACCTGGTACAAATTACAACCCTATTTATTGATTAAGTAATACTGAAATCCAGAGCATAATGGTAATATAAATATTGGTCAGTTTAATTTATATCAATAAGGATTTAGACCATGGTAGCAACTTAAATATTGTACAACTCTATTTATTAAGTCAGTATTGATTTAGAATAGCATGGAAATCTCCAAAACCTGTAAATGTCCAATTATTTAATATTTATATTCATAGCCTAAAGTGAAGTTGGTTTTGCATCATCCAAACCTGTGAAATAAGGATTGCTTTCACACAGAGGCTGTATTAACCAAATACAACCCTGAAAATACTTTTTGATGTTGTGGTAATAAAACTCTTTAAAATACTGGTTTTACAGGGTACGTACTGATACTAGCCTAAATACAGAGATACAAATGGCAATACTATAATAATCATTCTTGTTCAATTTCCCACCCATTGGATGCAGCAGGGAACTGAAGTGCTGCTTTGAATGCTGCCTCCCCAATAAGATGAGCTGCCTTTTGAAACCTGTGAAACTTCTATTAAGATAATTTTGCATGCTGATGTGTTGTACAAGATTTATATTGTTAGAATCATACTTATATTTTGAAATCCCTGAAGTATGCATTACTTAAGTGGACTAAACCAGCTACCAGTCTTTATCTCCCCCATCAAATTGTCTTCCCATGAGAGGTAGAGCTCTGCTCTCTGCCCTTTTCAGTATGTTTACCAGCTTGAGTCTTTCATTCAAAATCATTTTATTCCAGACAGTTTAAGATTCCTTTTAGGGTTGATTGTGATTTCCTCCTCCCACTTGCCTTCTCAAGTAAGATTATACATCCATTAATCAGTCTATTTTTGTTTCAAATCCATTCCTTCGAAGACTGGGCTATCTGAGGGCAACCCTTTCTTAGAAATTACAGGCTATCTGTTGCATGAAACAATCATTTAAATGATGCCTCTGTAATCTCTTTTCCTAGTCAATTTTGGAGATGATGGCAGACAGAGCTATTATCAGTATAGCTGACTTAGAGGAATAAAGGGAAATGCAGATGTTGTCTTGTTGACAATTTTATGAGCAAGCTGAGTGCAGGCACTAAGAGCTGGTCATTGATACAGGCAAGATTTGGAGAGGGGAGAGAATGAAAGTGTGACAAATGAAACATTTTTAATGCTTTCTAATGAAAACATCTCTATGTCTTCCTTCTGGCCTCTTCTTGAAAGATCTCTTCCTAGTGCTAGAGGGTGACTGGAGCCAGAGGACCCACTTCCTCTGGCTCCTTCTGTAATCGTCAGCAGTGAGGATGGGACTGACCAAGAGCAGTCTGTACACATAAATAAGTGTACTTACAAGTGAACGTAGCCAATTTACAGGAACATAAGGAGAATAAGAAGGAACAGGCTGGCTGCTATCCCTTTCCTTCCAAGTGTTTTATCAGTTGCAACTTGTTCTCTTGGTATAAAGGACCATGCCAGTAATATCTCAGCTGGTATACTAATCTTTATGCCAGTCATTAGAGACCCATATTTAATACATGCAGCTCCAGTTCTACAGTAATGGTAGATGGCAAGATAGAAGGGAAACAGTTTTGTCATTTTTGTGTGAGCAGATTGAGTGACAGAGGTCATTCTAAGCTACTCATACTTACAGTTGGTAACATTGCCATCTGATAGCACTTTGGTTGTGAAAGAGAGGTCTTGGAAAACAAGTCTGTTCCTATGTAGTATGTTTTAATTTTTTGTGGCCACTGCTATTTTCACAGTTTTTCAATATTTTTGAAGAACTGCATCAATTCCTTGAAAAAAAAGAAGAAATTACTTGAGAAATGCTCTCTATTCTTTGTGGTTAGTTCCTCCTCACAACTATTGGGTTAGACAATCCACCAACTACAAATAATTTGCCATCTGCGTATCTGTATCACCAGATTCTGAGCCTCAGTTTGAATAGGCTCATTTTGGGTTTTAGAAAGTAAGCAACTTATCTCAGCAATTCTTAGAAGAAATTATTATTTCATTCTCTTTTTAGTGAATTTACATTAGATAAAAATGAATGATACAAGTCAATAAAGTGTCTGCCTCTTCATGTTTGTATGAGGGTTTTTTTTGAAGACTTTAGCAGAGCAGAGCAAACTGAATGCAAAGTGAAAACCTGGACTGTCCCATGCTCTGAGCATGAGAAAAGCAATATTTTCCTTGCCTTCAGTGGAAGACAAATAAACCTAACTACCTTCAGGTCACACATATTTTAAAGAGCTTTCCTACAGTCTGGATTGGCATGCCTAGTTACTGGTTAGAAGGACAACACTATCTGATTGATAAATAGTAAAGAGCAACTCAGCAACTGCAAAGGGAATTACGTTGTCTGGCAGAGAAAGGGGTTCTTATCTATTTTTCCTTTCCTCTTCGAGCCTAAATAGCTTAGTAAAGACTCACGAGTGCTCTTAGTTATACCCATCTGGGTACACAAGGGCCAGAAAACTACAGTTTCTGATGACACAGGTCCTCTTCTGCTCCACAGTCGTTCCTCCAGCTCTACCCCCTGATGAAAATAAGAAAAATAGACCATTTACTTTCCTAATGTTGCATCACTAGATGATTCATGCAATGATGAAGCTTTGCCTGACGTTAAAACAGGTTTAAGGCATGATGAGAGAATTAGGAAATCATATTATTGGAAGTGTTGTTTAATGAGTGTCTTTCTCTAAAATCACATAGCATTGTTCCTCTATTCTGGAACTCCCTAATAAACAACATTTCAACCAATTATTTAATATCATTTGTGGAGGAGTACCTAGATGTAAAATCCACCTCTCTTCTTATTACTTTTGATACATGTTTCTGGTGACGTTTTCCAAATAAGTGAAAATGGACAATGGGAGGAGGAGTGTATGTGTGAATGATAAGCTTTTTTTTTTTTTTTTTTTTTTTGTCTGGCTAATTATATAATATATTTGACTCCAGTTCCTTAATTCTTATTTTAGTTATGCTAAGAGTTAACATGTAGGTGCCTTACGAATATAAATACATTGTTATTAACACTGCTTATCATAACTGAATATCTTTCTCACACTGTTTGACTACTGGGAACCATAAAAAAGTATCTTTAATGCTAAAGTCTATTGGGTATTTGCCAAATATGTTGCCAGAAAGTGTGCTGAACCTCAGGAGGAAAGAGCAGACTTGTTTTTTATTTGAGGTATGAGTTTCCATACAGGCCAAATGAGGATGAATAACTGTGTTACCATCATAGCTTGCTTCTCACTGACATGGTGCAGTGTGCCAGGAAACATTTGAATCCTCTGCATAAAGAACATTTCTGCTGGTTCTTGACACTTTTCCTGCTCCATAATTGCAGTACATCTTTGCATATTGAGATTTGAGTTTGGAGCATAGCATATCCACTGCATAATGCTCAGTGCAGGCAACAGTAACTGCATTGACCTCTGCTGGATTGATGCCTTAAATATTGGTCCAATATCATTAATGCCATTAATGCCATAATTCAGCAAGGTGCTGAGTTTTTCTGTGGATGAGACCAGTAACGTTGAGATCAATGGGATTAATTATGGATTTGAAACTGGGTGTGTGGTGATGTGCAGGACTGAATTGGAACATTCATAGGACAAGAACTCAAGAGCACCAGCATCATGGTAAGAGGAGAGCATTGGACCTTGTCCAACAGTGCTCTCATGTTCATTTCCCAAGATGTCTAAGGTAAAGCATCCGTAAAGCTGAAGTGTTGGCTAATGCCAACACTTCTGTTTGCAACCAAAGAGGCACCTAAAGCTATCCCCAAGGCTGGAAGTGATGTGCAACTCTGAATCCTGCTGTCCTCTCTTATATGCCAGAGGTTTGTATTTCACCACCTCTGATATTTAGAGAGGTGCAAGATTAAACTTAAGCCACTTGAAATCCATGGCAACGCCCTTTTAGTCTGCTATTATTACATGTTTATAAAAAATAATTCCCAAGCACTGCCACTTATTTCACAAAAATAAAAATATCCATGAATTGCAGGTATTTCTGAATACATAGTATTTCAGAAAATGAAAGAAGCTGTATGTACAGCATATCTCTCTAGGCAGTGGGATGCTATACACTCATGTGGGTATGATTGAATTTATTGTCCTAGTTCAATAATGGTCCATTTTTGATGTTCACAAATTAACTCAGCTTGTCATGGCTTGAATGACTGCAGACAAGCACAAACCTTGTGCCCTTCCAAGTTGTCAAGGGTCTTCCCTGGTTGATGTGACTTCATGACATAGATGTTGGATACAGCAACAAGATCACAATTCTTAGAACAGAAAATATGACTTCAAGCTATCTGAGATTTTGGGTCAGGGAAGGAGACTGGCCATTTAATTTCCTTATTTTATTAAATACTCCCCCCCAAAAAGTTTTATCTAATAACAAGATACTACCTTAGTGCTACTCAAAATATAATTTATTTTAGGATGGGTGTTCAGCAGCTAATTGATAAATTTTTTTGTTTTGGTTATACAATGTTTGAAAGAATATTTTTGTTCACAGAGACTGCCAAGTAAAAAGTAAATTGCCAAGTAAAACCGTGATAAGTTTTGCAAAAGAAGCAAGAATTAACAAAATATTTGCTATTGGCATGAGTGTCAGCAATGATAGGATCCCAAATATATGTAGGCTTAGGCTTTCTGGTGAAATTTATCAATAGTACTATACAAAGTTAATTTCAGCATAGCTTAACCATTTTTTAAAAAATTTGATTAAATCACGCTTATAGTTAATACTTGTCACCAAAATAATACTTCTCACCAAAAAAGACTTTATCTAAAACAAAACATTTCACCTGATCTGAAATAACATTATTTTATCAAGATTTTTCTCCCAGACCTATTTATGGATGCAAAATTTAAAGTTAAAAAAATGAACATATTTTAAAAAAATATTTACACTGACCTTTCAGATTAAGAAATTTTAACCTAAACCAATATGTCTAACTTCAAAAATGCAGGCATTTTGACTATATTCTCAAACAGATGACTGCTTCTGTAACTGCTCCCCTTGCATGTTGGGGATAGTGACAAAAGAACTTTAAGATCTCTTTTCTGTGTGAATTCAGATTCCTGGAGGAAAAGCGACTTTGTTCCACACTCTTTCTGCCAGCTGACACACAAAAAGACTAATGACTTTTCTCTTGCTCCATGAGAATCTAACTGTGATACGCTAATGGCCTTCATTAGATGTGTCACCTAACATCCCCCAAGCCCCATCATGCGCTTACTGTCCTCCCCTCCCACTGAGATGTTTTATCACTCTTCTAATGATGTGAAGGGAGGCATGATCCTTTAGCAGCAGCACCCAAAATGTCTGCAGTGGGATGATGAAATGTACTGTCATCTCCCAGGTCTTGTGCAACCACCTTAACCGCTGGTCTTCCTGGTTTTCTCAAATTGCTCTACATTTCATGATAACTCTCTAGAAATGTGTGTGAATAGTCTGCTTTCATGCTTGAACTATGTTACGTGATTAATGCTTAATGAGTTCATTATCCTATTTAACATTTCATGGATAATTTGCAATTATTTAAAAATAAACATGTATATTCAAGGTCTGAATTAATGGAGAGAAAAAAGCAAGTGCTGAAATACATATTGATAGGGTGAGTAATTGCTTAGAACAGGAAAAATCTGCTCCTCCTCTCCCACACATAACCCAAACATATAGATAAGTAGGTAGGTACATACGCATACACACACACACACATATGTAGGTATATTACCTTGCTTTATGTCCTTCTTTAAAAGGTAGTATTGACAGCTCTTCCTGCTACAAGGAAGTTGTGGACTCCAAAGAGATTTCTGTCACCTGTTTCCTGCAATACTGAGAGCTGGCTTGCTGGTTAAGCCTTAGATGTTTTCAGCTTGAGCATTTCAAACATTTTCTCACATAGGTACAAAGGGAAACACAGAATGTAAAAAGTAAAACTGGGATTTATTTGTCTATATTCTGTTTGAAGATTCAGTCAGAAAGGACAGATCCTGCTCATGGGGAGGACTGTGTTAAAAAAGAATTCAAGTGTGTTTGAAGTATCTCTACATCACTTAAAAGGCATTCCCTACCACAGCTTTTCTTCTCTTCCACTGCTACTACTTTCATTCCTGCTATATTCTTGTTTCTTTTGCTGTCCTTCTCTACCTTGAAAGTGATGATCTCTACAGCACACGGGACATAACTAATAACATTATTTCCTGGTAGACATCACATGCCAGGTAAAGAGATTTGTATTTAGCATACAGCACCTGAAATGAGCATATGTTCAGCCCCTACTTGACAATATCCTTTAGATTACGGTTTCTTGGGTTGCTTAATGTGGTATTATGCTAGACGAGACTTGCAAATCAGAAACTGTTATAAGATAGTTGTGTCTAAATCAAAAACAATATTCACCTTAGATGAAATTCCAGTTCCCCACAGAAGCCAAGGAAATTTTGCCTTCAACTTTGCTGTGACTGGAATTTCAATCAGAGTTGTTACACAGAAAAACAATTGAATAGCTTTGGTGGTTATCATTTCAGTCAGAATCTCCTGCATTTTTATTAAATTAGTACCCAATAACAATAACTTCTGAGAGTGTTAGAGGACAACAGAAGAACAAAGGAGGAAAGGAAATCTTGAGAAGTAAATACTTTTCTTAGAGAGGAACATGCTAGCCTTTAACAATGGATACAGTTACACCCCATGTGTGGAAACCTCAAGAGGAACAAATAACTAGTCTGCTATAATCTGTATCGAAGCAAAATTAATGGTATCCTTTGGGGTTACATATGTCTGGGCAATTTGTGATAGTGAGAATTTATTGGAAATACACTCTGGAACCTGCCCAGGAATAGATTAGTCCATTATAGAGATAGACAAAGGCATCCTTATCCTCCTGCTCTAGCGGTGGATCACGGCTCATGGTCTGTGGAATTATGTTTTTGTGCAGCCGGAATGAAAAAAAGAATAGACCATATGCCTATGGTGAACAGTCATGTTAACAGGAGCAGTAAACCCAAGGAAAGGAACCACATTTGAAAAGCATTTTGTTCCAACAGTTTTGAATGCTGTTTTGTACTCAACAGAACACTGAATCAAAATTATAACTTTATCATATCACTCGAGATAGTTCTAGTATAACGCAGGTATTGGAGCATAGTTAGTGCATCATGAAAAGAATTAATAAGTTTTGAAAGCCCATGTGAACCAGAAAAAGCATATATTGAACTTGCATGTTGAGTTTACAATTACAGGCTCAAAAACAGCAACAACATAAATATCTATTTTTACTAAATGGACTCAATAAGGCTGCAAAAGAAAAGCATGAGTTCAATCTGGTTTCAGATATAGTATTTCTAATTACTACTACCTTAAATATTAAAGGCTAGGCCAACTCTGTTTTATTGTATTTTCTATTTATATTTATTTTATTAAGGAGCAGAAGATAGAATTTCTAGCTAAGGCTCTGTCATCAACGTAACGTTACTAGAAGGGGTTTTACAGAAGGAAGTAGAACTCAAATAACATTGATTGAGAGCACCTTGCAACGCAAAACTAACAAAACATAAGAACTGGGCTACCCTCATTTTTATTCTTCAGGTTTTCCCACAGCTCATATGGAGACTGATTATCTGTTTTCAGCAGTGTGGACACACATAATGGCATGACATTATTTGTCACAACAGACACTATTTTGTGCAGTAATGTTGAAGAAGGGAGGAACAACTAATGCAGCAAATATTTCTGAGCCCTGCTGACCACAGTCAGGAAATTGGATCTGCCATAATCAGGGTCAGCCGGAAAGGCAACAATGGAAGGAAGACCAAAGAAGGGAGGGAGGGGGAAACAAAGCCCAGAGTACCCCACTACTATCTTCATCTCTCTTGGCTATCCTTGAGCTGTATTTTTTCTGCTTAAATCTGCTGAACAAATATCCCTCACAAACCCACCATAGTCAAGCTGCTCCCAGGCAGCAGCAGCACCAGCAGCTCATGGCGCAGCGGTGCAGGGCTCCTGCCACGGTGAGCAAGGGGAAAGCACTGAGCGCACTTCAAATCTTCTGCAGAGCAGGAACGAAATTCACCCCCTGCTTCAAATCGAGAAAATTCTTTGCAACTTCGCTGCCCAGAAAGGCAGTTAGCAAATATCTGCCCAAAAAGTCAGATGAAATAAAATGCAGAATTTCACTTCTGCTAGTAAATAAGGGAACCTGGGGAGACAACTAGCATTTAAAAGTTTTTAAAAACCCACCACTATTTGTACTTTTCTAAATTACTCAGACATCACACCTGTGGCTAGGGTTAAAAGAACTGAACAAAACCAGATATCATGTTTTTCTTCATAATTCTGGATACATTTACAATTGAAATACAGACTTATTTAACAAAACTGAACTAAAACCTTTCACACGGTTGTAATGTATTTCAGTTAGAAATGCAGGAATGTTATATCATCTTACAGCCAGGGTATAAAATCATAGGAAGAAGAGAACATTTAAACTAGATTTATCCCCTGTGGAGGACTTTGTACGGAAATTAGAAGATGATCAGATCCTGAATGGTAATTTAATAGCTAATTTAAAAGCCTCTTTTGTTTAAATTATCAAGAAACTACAAGATACATAGTTATATATTATACAATGCATATTATAACATAGGCATATGCTAGTGAAGAAAGGACTCCAATAACACAGTTTGAGTTTCATATTAATTTAAATATATAAGATTACCTAAAATGTCAGGTGCATTTAATCATTTTTAAAGCACAAATTAGCACAAAAGCAACCTATTGTTCTGGCTCTAGGCTGATTCTACCTAATCCCAATATACCACTCTGGGAAGTAATTCCTCATTCAACATCCTGTCTATTAAATTCACCTGCAAATAAATGAGTGTTGCACTGCAGCGAGAGACTTGGCAAATTTATCCAATTTGGGACTGAAATTTCTCTGCCTTCACCTCCCTCTCTTTAATATCAAGGGCTGTGGCTTTAATACCTCCACTAATCTCAAATGCAGCATGAACTGAGCCCTGATCACTCAAGCAGGCAAGTGTCAAGCCACCTTTAGGTCTGCACTAACACTGGTGCCTCACATTCAAGCCCAGAATGCTTCTTACTTTTTTTGCCTCTGCTATTACCTTGGGGAGTTTTTTGTATACTTCTTTTTATAATAATGTTCCTCATGCAGAGAGGTCAAGGAAAATCAGAACTATTAAACTGATTGCACCAAGCACAATAGAATTAAGTAGCACCCCATCAAAGTCTTGCAGGAAGAATACATTTTCAGATGCTCTCTGCTACATTGAAAAAGTAATTTCCTATTATTTATTAAATAATCACTAGCCATTTTTGCACTATCTCCTTGTGGCTTAAAGATGCAGTTGTGAAATTGGAGATGGCTTTGATTGCACAGCTGCACAGGGAGAATGGATTTTATTAATGGGTGATGATGCACATTTCCACCTTGTGTCCTGGTCGGATGGACAGGCTCTGAAGGGATTTATCCCTTCAGTGAATTTCTCACAGTGCACCTTAGAGTCCTGTGGCAGTCTCTCTCCCAACAACTCTCCCTTTCATTTGGGCAGTTATGAAAGAAAATGTATTTTCTCTTCCTGCTTAGAAAAAGAGAGATAAAGAGGAAAAGAAAAAAAAAAAAAAAACAACACCAATAAGGAGTCAGCTTCATTTCTTTTCCAACTAAATAAGCCTAAAACACACATAGATTTCCCCACAGGGGAAGCTCCTGACTGATATGTTGAGTCAAGATAGCATCAAACTCTTCCAGCTGTCACAGTATTGCAAAAGTAGAGGTTCATCTGCCTAAAGCCATAAGGTTATTCTGTGACTGCTTCCCAGCAAGTGTGCCAGGGATGGTTCATTCAATTCAGGGGCTTCTGAGATGATTTCACTGAAAATGACTGACTTAAATTTGTGCACTGACCCTCTACTTCCATGGTCTGGGGACAAATATTCCAGAAACACCTTGGAGCTGCCCCTCTGTCAGGGACACATGGACATCGGTGAGACTGGCTTGGGACTTTTCCCCTGTAGGCAGAAGTCCTGGGCTAGTGGCTGGGTAGCATGGACAAATCTCATCCATGAAGAGCAAGAAGCACATGCAGCAGGGGGCACTGCCAAGCACAGGCAGGACCATGCATGCTTGTCTTTCAGGATAAGTAACATAGTAATCTGCTTAAAAGAGAAAAGGGCCAAGTCTTTGTATCAAGGGCTTGATTCATTGAAGTGAAAGAAGGGCTCCTGAAGATAGTCAGGCATTTTGAATCAACTCTGAGGTGTAGAGAACAGCCATCTCTTGACTTGATGGCTTCAGAAAGTTTACTTATTTCAGCATTGTTGCAATTTTCCTCATCAAAGAGGACCACCGCCTAAGAGCTGATGTGTGACTACTTACATGAATCTTTGTATCCCATTCAGCAGGAGTCTTTATTAAAAAAACTATTCTGTATCTTCACACCATAAACTAAAAATATTTGGGGTCAGAACAACTCTCAGAATCAGACTCAACTTCTAGACTAAGCTGGTGAACAATTGCCAACCCTGCCAGGTTTTGATTGAAAGTGAGCATTTTACTTAAACAAGGCAAAGGTGTGGAAGTTCTGTTTTCTTCCAGAAAGTAAAAAAAGGTTTTAATCAAAAAAGGTAAACCGGAATTTTAGTGAACACAAAAATAGTAACTGGACAAAAGAAAAAGGAACCAGAATAATTTCCTTGAGGAAAACATCTAAATTTCTTGAAGATTTAGAAGTTAAAAATGGTGTTCAAACAGCATGCAATAACTACCTAATTGTGGTGGCCTGTCAATAAGAAACAAAGATGAAGAATAAATGTCTGTGTTTTCTTACATAAAACATATCTCTCACCATTTTAAGGGGCAATTTCTCAATTGCAGCTGAAATCTAAAATTATCAGTTTGATCAATGGTCTAGGTAGATGAAAAATCTGGTCGACCCATTAAATAAGAAAGTTAATAGGAAGAGAGAACCATCTCACTGTTCATGAAATAGTACAGCAAAGTATAATTTTTCAAGTCCTAGTAATTATGTTGGCTATCACACCATTACTGATATAATGTGAAGCTAATAAGCCAAGTAATTAGAATGCACTAGGTCAGAGTTTTCACCTTAATATGTGAAGGGTAAATGAGAATGAGGCATTATAATATTTAGCATATGGCTAAAACAGTACAAAAGCAATAGAACTGAAAGGTTACTTTTTAGAGGGAAAATGTTCATTGAGTCGAAAGTTGTTTGTATTGACTTACATGCTGGGCCTAATGAAGGTCATTATGGGGATTTAATTGTGTTACAGATGCATCAGAGAGGTCTGACTAGCTGAGTGACTTGCTGCATTCTGCTGCTATTGCCCAAGTTCTCATAGGCTGAATTGCCTTTCTCACTTACAAGCCACTTACAAATTGAATGCAGCACTACAAAAGATTGTTTAACACAAAAGACCCAAATTAGTCCATACCTCAGAAAAAGAAGTGTGATATTCCTGAAAAGTAGGGGGAAATACTTCCTTTCCTGATGTTTCAGTTCAGGACATTGCAGGCCTAATTCTGTTATTTTATGTTCACGCTGTCAGACTATTCAGCTGTTTTTGAAAGAAAGCTGACTACAGACCTTAGAGTCCATAAGTTTACCAGAAAATAGTTGGATGCACTCCCCAGCACCAAGGTTATTCACTCTCAGCTGTTTACAGACACAAACTACCAGAGTACCTTTCTCCTCAGCCACACATACAGCAAACGGTGGACATACAGTTTCAAAAGACACTTCACTTTCAGTCCTTGAGGAAACAGACTGACAAATTTCAAAAGAATACATAAAATGTAGAGAGTAAAAAAAAAAAAAAAAAGATTATTAAAAGAACAAGCTGGGAAGTGGTCTCAACTTTGCAGTGATAAGTCATGCAAGATATCTATCCTACAGTTTACAGTGAGGGCACTTAAAGAGAAAATTTACTGCATTTGTTATGGGGAACAATGATGCCTCCTGTTTGACTGTGACACCTTGGGCTGCCAGGTATGATGAAATAGAAGGTGCTATGCAAAAGAGAGTCAAAACCTTTGCTTGACTGCACTTTGGAGGGAAGCCTCTCTTTTTGATCCGTGTTTGTCAGTATCAAGGAAAATGGAGATCACGAAATCGGTCTGCAGCAAATGAGTGGAGAAATGCACAGAGTGAATGAAAGAAGTCAATGGGAGAAGTCATTTGAATTCTGTCAAAGTCACACGAAAAAAAGACTGCCTCCCAGAAGGTTTTGAATTAAAAAGGTGCCTTTGAGGTTTCAGACTCTCTTCAGCCTGCATGTTGTAAGCGATACGAAACACTAAAAACATTAAGAGCTCTGAGGAATGCACATTCCTACGCTTCGCTGCACCACCTTACTTTGAAGGGTGGGTATGTAAAGTCCTGAAAAATCGCTCAGAAACTGAAAGAGAAAATGACTCTGATGGGACAGAGCTTACAGCACACTTGATCAGTGCTGAAAATGTAGGCATTGTCACATGGGTCTCTATCTGAGGGCGTGATCCTGATGAGAATGGGAGTGAAAGTCTGCTTCATCCTGTATCCATATTATGATGGATGGTGCATGAAAGGTCCATTTAGGGAAAGGGCTTATCCTCTGCAAGGAAATGATTTTAACAAATGTTCTTCAAGTCCAGTCATATGAGAAACAACAATTTAGATGGAAATTGGAGCATGTCCAGTGAACAAATAGTAATAAAACAGTCAAATTAACCACTCCAACCTATCCTTCTAAGGAATTGGTATGAAGTGTAACTATAAGGGGGGCATGACATTGATGATGTGTATCAAACAAAATGAAAAAATGAACTATTCTAACCTTAAAAAGTTCCAGAAACCGAAATTCTCCTATTCAGATTTTAGCTAAACTAGCCCCTTTAAATAGAAAACCATGGATGGAAATAAAGACCAAGTCCTTGACATAAATCTCATTCATACTGCTTTTATATAGCTATTATGTAGGCAGCATTTAGGGAGTAGGGCTTGACCTGACTTCCAGAGCCTCTATCACATGGACTTTCTGGAAGCAGGAGAGAGTGATAGAGGATGTGGGAACTCATAGTTTTTCCAAACCGCAAAGGAAGAAATTTTAAGGAAAAGGAACTATCTTCTTATGGCAGCAGCACTACCACACTCGACACCTTTTTGCTTGCAGTCTGACTGAAAGCAGAGGTTGGCTGAATGACACAAGCAGCAGACAAGGAATGAGGACAGCAAAGGGTAGCCCCCACCAGACTCCTACCTGGAGATCTGGAAGTTGGGCAACAGTGGTGAAACAGCAGGTCTTGCAGCAAGGTCTGTGCCTCACCAGTGCTCTCCAAGGGGGACGTGCCACTGTCCCAAACAAATTCCTTAGTGACTTTCTTCAGGAGCCACTTGCTCCTTCTTTGCTCCAGTCAAGAACTGATGTGTGGGAAGCCACTCACCAAAGCAGGTCTTCTTGGCACCAGCAGGTTTTGCTTCTACTTGTTTAGATCCTGCTAAATAAAATGTCAATGAAGTGAATACAAATGAGCATAAAAATAACTTATCATTGCCAGACTATACTCTCAAATTGTACTTCCTCAATAACTGCTTGAGTGATGCATCTAAGCATATATCTTTCATATCCATACTAATTAATGAGTTGGCACCTCAAGAGATTCAAAAATATGCCTTCTCCTTCCCTGGAAATGATGTGTAAGACTCCAGAGTATTTCCATGTAAAATTCCATCTAATATTGATATTTCATTAAAATATACTTTTTTACTTTGGTATCTATCCTTTAACTCCCGCAGGTCTTAACTATGTTCACAAAAGTGCATGAATAATTCATTACATCACTTATACAGTTAATTTCACTACTGTGTTTTCTGTTGCATGCACTGTCCATGAACTGAGTGTGGACTTCTTAGGTGCACTTCTTTCTAAGTAAAAGTTTTGCATCTCTTCAGTGAGCAGTGCTTAGCCTGCAAGAAAGAGGCTAAGGGAGCTTCAGGGAGGAATTGTTACACTTTTTTTGCTAATCATTTCAGGAGATAACACAGAAACTCAGGCTTTTGAATGATGGAGATCAGTGAGCTTCTTTCTTCCTATTGCCTCTCTAAAGAACCTCATGATAAAATGCTCAGACATCCATTTTCTTTTTTTTTTTTTTTTTTCACTCAGTGAGATGTTTCAAGCCAATAAAGGACTGAGAAGTGCTCAGATTTCATCTATTCATCCACTCCTTTTCCCCCCCGCCACCCCATGCACCATGTATATCAGGAGGAAAAGTGATGCAGAATATGATACTGAAGCTGTTTTAAACCTTGCCCTTCTAGTCCAGACTAAAGTTAATTTTCATCAAATTACAAGTCTCTGTCACAGATGCAGGTGTGAATGTCATCAGAAGACATGCATTGTCAGTTTTTATTTCATCATGCACGGAAACCAGGAGGCAATTAGTCATGTTTAATATCTGAACTTTAAATAGCTTTAAAGATGTTGAAGTAAGTGTCCACTTATATAAAAGAGTGGAAATAAAGTTTAAAATTCCAGAAGGTATCAGAGGATAAGATGAGGGGAAATATCACTTTAATAAAGACCTGTCATAAAAGGGAAGAGTAATTTTTTTGTTTTAAATCTCTTCAGGTTTTCAGCAGAGCTCACCTCTGCTTAGTTCTTTCGTAAAATTACGGTCAGTGCCTAAACCACAGAGAAGATTGCTGCCTAAATTATGGAGATATATGTTGTCTTAAAACAATAAATGATTTTCAGTGCCCAATTTTATTTTAATTTTCAAGAAGGAGATGGGCAACGGATGAATGCAGAAAGCAAAAGGAATAGGTAGATCTCCTTTATTTATTTCACAGTGAACAAAGAAACATAGAAATAATTTTTAAAAAATTGAATATTGCAAGTCTCCAATGGAAAAAAATCAGACCTACTAATATTGTTTTGGGTTTTTTTCCTGGGGATTTTTAAGTGAGTCTAACAGGTTTCTTTTCTGATTGAATGTAGCAGGGATGGAGCTCTAGAGGAGCAGGAGCTCACAGCCCTGCAGTTGAAAGCACACTTCACTGATGCTTCTCTAAACCCCTGAAGACTGCCGAAGCAGAGCAGAAATCTCCTAGGACAAGCCTTCCTGCAGGCGTTTAAAAATTTCTTTTTCAAATCCTAAAGAAAACCAAGAAGAAGAGAAGCTGCAGCAAAATGAAGAGCTGTCTAAAGCATTAACAGTGTTGTTTCTGTGATGTTGTGGTCTACTTCCAGTCAGTGTGTGTTTGTTGTCAGGACCAGGGTCTCTGCTACCCCTTACAGTGCTGCCACTTTTGCTCTGGGACCTGGATGAACACTGAGGGCACAAAACAGGTCAGCATGAGGTTGCTCCCTCTCTCTCCTGGAAATCACTAAAGTAAATGTTCCTGTGCTGAGAAAAAGTGTCAAAACCTTCTGGAGACAATGGAGAAAAGTCTTATTACTGCCACTAATTTTTATTTAAAATTTTATTACCACAGCTCAGATTAAAGCTAGAAGCTTGACATATGCAGGCCATAAACTCCCGATGGCTGATCATCAGCCAAGCCTAAGCCATGACTTTCAAAATGACAGGTGGGGAGAGGCTTACAAAACTTGACCTGTCTTAAGTACATCAGCATGTGACACCAGATCCAGATTAATAAATACTCTTTACTCTAAACACATGCAAAGGGGCTGTTCAAGTATATGAAGTTGCCATATGGTGTAGCCAGTGTACCTGTGGTGTTGCAAGGAATGATGGATCGTGCTCTCTAGCAGTTAAACAGTGTCATCTGTTATTTGGATGAGAGTGAGAGAGACCACCGTATAAGCTAGGTAACACATCTCCTCAAAAGGTTTTAAATAAGACACCAAGATTTGGAAAAAACAGCTGATCCCTTGCTGTGATGCTGCAGAGCTGCATGGTCTGTTCAGAGCCCAGAGCGGTGCAGAGCAGCAGCCTCCAAAACTGAGGGAGATAAATTCTGCACAGCGTGGAACAGCCCCCTCAGCAGGAGGAGGGAGGCCCTGCAGCCACGTCCCTCCCAGGATGTAGATGGGCTGGCAGGAACAGATGATGATAACGTGTATGGTGTGGACGAAGGAGCGCCCGTTTCCATCTCAGTGAAATGACATCTGAAGACAATTTGGACTATTTCAGGGCTGAGGCTAGTTTCAGTAATGCCATATTACCATAGGGGATTCCAAATTCATCACCTCAGAGAGCTAAAGGACAGGGAGGACTGTAGCATGGATTTAGATTGACCAAGGAAATAGGTCATCAAATGCCAATGCTCCTTGTTTTGCAGAGCACTTTACAACCAGACCTCCGTAACTGCTGACGAGGACCCGCTCAGCAGGAAAGAGGGGATCTGTCATTCTGCACATATGCAGAGGGAGGATTTATTTCAGCCACATTTTCAAAGTAGCTGAGAAATGACATCTCAGAGAGCAGATGCAGCATTAGGCATTCAGCGTGGAATAGTGGACACATTGGGACGGTTCACTGGCCGTGGTCACAAGCTGGCTGCTGATCACAAGCGAGTGAATGAACAGCTTAAGGGGTGGGCAGGAGGCAGCTTTTGTGGTCCCTTGTCTTTAGCAGCCTGGCACTCATGTGCAGGGCAGTTAAAGGCAAACAGAGTACAATGTGCCCTGTCATGCCCCTTTCTACAGTTGTGGCCTTCGCCAGAATTGCAATCTACGCTGGGCTTATCTTCAGCCCTGAGTGCCGGGTTAGTACCTTAGCTGGAAGATGCATCTTGCAGTACGCATGCTGAATAATTCTGCTGCTGAGACTACTGAGGTGCTACGAACTGTTTCTGCTGGAGAGCAGTTCTTTGGTGGAGGAGTTCCTAGGACCAGACTTCACTCCGCCTGCCTGGGAAACTGCTCGCTGGAATAAAATTGCTGTGTTTAGCTGCGATATGTCAGAATAAGTTAGTCAATTGCTGTGCATCAACAGATAAGTGGGCATTTTTTTTTAAAGGAGGAACCAGCACTACTGACTGCATTTTAATAGTTCACTATTGTCTTGTTGGTTTAGATCACACAAGCTACATGAAACACTCCAGCACCATGTGTTCAAATATCATTCCCTGATCAAGGCACAGATTTTTGACATTTTTATCATTGCAGAATGGTCTTCCCTGAATAAGCCATTTTGCAGAGTGAGTAAGAATGAGTAGCAGAATCGGTCTCTCTGTTTATTTTCCCTTGACCAGAATACACAAGAGAAACAAATGGAAAACAACACAGAGCAAAAGACCTGTAAAAATAGATCCTGCTTAGTATGGGGAGCGTTCATGTGAAATTACAGAGAGGGAGAAACTGAACTAACAGTATTGGCAGATAGAGTGGTTCCATACTTGAAGAAAAATATGAGTGAAATAAGTACAAAATAAAGGTTCAGCAAACAGAAAAAATGGGCAAAAATATCATAGGTGGCTGACAGCAAGCTGAGCCTTACTACTTAAAGTAATCTGAGAAGAGAGGGCATTTCCTGTATATCCGGAGATATTTCCTGGCTGTGGGGTCTGTTCAGCTGAGGATGTTTATCAATAGGTGCCAAAGTACAGGACAAAATAAACTGGTTTGAGGAAAGGGTTTCCAGGTGACATCATATCTCTGCAGAGAGGCAGGAGAAGTCCTCAGAAATCAAACACAGTCACATTCAGGCAGGGCAGTAAGCACAGGTTTCTGGGGCAGCAAGGATCTGCCAACACACAAATGCACTAAGCAGCAGCAGCAAACCTTCATGAATCAGAAAAAAAAGTACAGCAGACCCACTTATTGGAAGCAGCAATTTCCTTGGAAATGGCTACAGATATGCAAACACAAAAACCCTAGAGACATGGCTGAGCTCATTGGGATGCATTAATCAATAGTGTAGGAAGCTGGGAAGGCTTTGAGGGGGCAACTGGATTTCCCAGCTCCTGTTTGATACATTGCCAGAGGAATAAGTCGACAGAGATGGGGCTTTTTGACAGGTTATTTCCATCTCCTATGTGCCGCTGCCTGACCTCTGCCTCTATACAGAGACACCCTGCCTGGCAGAGGCTGGACAGTTGGAAGGTTCATAGAGGTAGGTGGGATGACATCTAACTGCAGCGATGGTAGAGGCAATACAGGTGTGCACAGCATGTTTGCATGTGTAATTGCATCAGCATTCCCAGGCACCAGAGCTACCTCCAGAGATTATACATTTAGCAGGAAGAAATGGGTGCTAGCGAGAATATGAGCGATTAAAGACTTCACCCTTGTTCTCCAGCTTCACAGCTCTGACTTACATTTGTCTCCTTTTAACATGCTCTGAAGGTTCCTGCTCCACAGAGATTGCAGAATTTGGGCTATCAGTCACAGCCATTAGAGGTTAGATTTGTCCTCCAGTCATTAATAAGAGCAAACACCTCCTTTAGTTGTAAAAGGCACTGTCAACTGATCACTTTGCAGGCAAACATCGAGGAAAGGGCTGGCACAAGTCAGTCTGAGGGCTGTAATTGCCTGAGACATTTTGTTTGTGTTTCTTCCCACCCTTTTTCCAGATTTTCTTCTTTCCTTTTGTGTATTGGAAGGCCTAAAAACAGGGTAAACTAAGCAACCGGTTTTCATGGCAAAGCTACTGAACAGAAGTGTCAAATCACAAAGGGAAAAGTAGGGCATATTCCCCTTAATCTTTTATAGTTATAAACTGAATTATGAATAAGAACGATGAGTGAAACAACTGTGATTTTTAAATCAATCGTAACAGTAATAGGATTTATTTTCCTCCCTTCACATGGAAGAATTTTTTTTCTGAGACTATAAGCTTGCTCCTGGTTCTTGCTTGCTTTGCAGAGGGAGGAGGGGTAAGGAGAGGAGTGAGCTGGAGCATGGCCCTGCACCAGACTTCGAAAACATCCTTTCATGTCACAGCAGCTCTTTCAAGCATCCAAAAGATGTCCTGCAGAAAGTCAGGATGCAATTAAAATCCTGTGAAGCTCTTTTGTGAAATCTCACCCATCTCAGATTAGACAATAGCTAAAATGTTCACCTGGGAGATTCACATTTAAGTTTCCTTTTAGAAGCAAAATGGAGATGTGAATAGAGGGGGGAGGATTCCCACATGCCCTTCGAACATCCGAACCACCAATTATCCTCTCTTTTTTCTGATCAGAAATTTTGTAATGGATCCAAGAAAAACCATCCTTCAAATCTGATGTTTGTGTTCCCACAAGGATTTCTGGTGGCGATGAATTAACATTTTCCAAAAACACCCAGCCACTTCTGCATATTCTGAATTATGTGGTTGTTTTCTGATTGGGACAAACATTTTACAGTGTTTGTGATGTACAGATCAACATTTTCTTATTATCCATTTTCTGACTGATTTTACCCATTCATTTCTTATTTTGTTTCAGAATGAAAAAAAAAAAGTGGAGATGTGTTAAATTTCTGCATTTTCAGTTTATTCCAAGTAATGCGCAATCTAAACAGCACTAGTGTGTTGGGGGCCAGGTTGAGACCCCACGGTGGGTACATTCAGGCTGGCCATGGGCCCCAGCCCAGGCCATGCAAGGGGGTCTGTGGCTTCCTTCCCGTGGGGAGCGGGGGGCAGAGGGAGTGCCTGGGCTCATTTCCATCGTCCTCGGTGGGGTTTTGACCAAGCAATGATGGTGCAAAAGACATGGTAAGGGTTATTTCTAGATCACAGTGGTATGGTTTATAAAAAGGTGGAATCATGGCAGAATTTAAAGATAGTCTTTAAACCTCTCAATGGTCCTCAAAGTAGATACATGAAAATAGCATATTATGGTCTAAGTTTGTCTCTGGACCAAATTCTATAAAGTCCACCATAAATATATTTTTAAAAATTTATTTTTATTGTTAATGAAGAGGCACTTACTTAGATTCACTGTGTGTTTTATCAGGAGAAGATCAGAATAGGTCTGAACAGCTGTTGGTGTTGAATACATTGTTTTTTGCCAAGTCTTCTATCAGCTATTGGGGGGATACTGGGAAAAATGAGTCATTCTTCACTGAAAATCTCACAAATGTTTGTAACTTCATTGGGATAAGAACCTGGTCTTTATAATACTCTCTTCTTTATAAGCACAAGTATAAATATACTGTATTTTTTATACTAATTTCATTCCTGTAATGATCAGAGATATTAAGCAAGGGCATATTTGGCCACTAAAGGTCAACCCCTGCACCAAAGAACTTACACCTTAAGAAGATAAATAACAGCTGAAAGACAAGGAACATAATTTTATTAGTCTTCCTGCAAATACAATCATTCACTATTATTACTATTTTGAACAGTTAATATGCATGCCAGGTGAAACTGTAATATTTCCAGAATTTTTTGAAGTGTGAAGAGATTTTTTTCCCTCAATTTTCTTTATTCGGAATGTTCTGTTAAATTTTCAGAAAAAATGAGATGCCTTGAATAGTTATTTGTGTAGCAAATATTAGTTATTTTCTTTAGGAAGTAGATTTAGCCTGTATCCATCCAGATCATTCTCATCCCTAAGAGTAAAAAATGCACTACTCATTATTTTGTTGGTGCATAAACTGTACTGCTATCTGCGTTCATGAATTAAATACAAACTATTTATTGTTAAATAACAAAAGATATGTTATATTAGAACTGGAGCTTTAGAGATACAGTCCAAAAGTCAAAGGATTTGTCTAAAAAATATAAATGTTGAAATTATGCAACTTAAAATTGTTGGCTTTCTAACAATTGAAGAAGGCTTTAGCTACAGGAATTGTAATCACCTAATACTGACAACTTTGAAATAAATTAACTCCATGTGGAAAGCTTATAGGAAGATTTTCAATGTAGTAAGAAAAATATTTTTTTTGGTTTCACCCTAACAGTTCCTTCTCTGTTCCCGGAGAGACTGTACCTCACTAATTTTCCTTTTATTTTCTCCTCAACTTTCCAAACTTTATAATAGCAGCCTCTAAAAACTAATGAGAAACTAAACCTTTTTTACATTGTGATTCATAGATCTCCAGTGGGCTGCTGCAGCTCCAAAGCCATCGTGGACGGGTTAATATCTTCACCAGCAGCATCTAGATCTTGCAAACCAAAGGAGAAGCAGATGCAGCCCACGGGGGAAATACTTTCTAATGGGCAATGCAGAAGAAGTGGTGAGGACTTGTGTTTGTGAGAAAATGAGCCCAGCACCCCACAGCACCAGGCTTTGTGGCCCATCACCTCCTCTTGTACACAACTTCATACACACACTCCCCTCCCTGGGTCCCCTTTCAGCCTGAGTTTTCCGAGCCTGGGAAAATTCACATGCTTGCCCATTTTTCCAAAAGGAGAGAAACCAAATGGAATATTTTCTCTATAAACACTTCAGAAAGTAACCATCATCTACCTTTCAGACTTTAAGGTTTTAAATTTTCAGACACCTTCTGGGTGTAGGTGCTAAAACAAAGGGCTAGAAATAACACCAGGACTGTAGGAAGTAGAAGAAGCTAAAAGTCTGCCAGCTTTGGGCAGGCTCCGTTAACAAATCTCCAGGAAGTTTTACACCTAAGACCATCAAACTCAAGCTTGTGGCAGCATGTCTATCATATGTCCACACAGTCTTACTTCTGATGGAGGTAGTCCTGTAATCCTGCCATTGACGATCCTGGTTTCATAACAAGCTTAAGGTATGAGAAATTGCAGTAATCAGCTCTATAAAATAAGAGGTATTGAACAACAAAGGGGCAGAAGCATGTGTGCACACGGATGTACACAGAAAATAGTTTTTTCAGTGTGACTCAGTATAGGCTGTCACCAGGGTCAAGAAATAAATGGGAAATGAGAAAACCATATGCCATGTAATGGCTTCAGCATTCAAGGTTGGGTTTTTCAAGTCACTATTCTCAGGATCACTAAAGATCAAAAGTAAATTTATTCATGTAATTCTATCTTGTATAGTCTATCACTTTCATATTTAAAGAGTGACTCCCATATATGTGTTTGTGTTTACTAGAAACGGAGGTGACTAGCAGGAATCTGATAGTCTTTTTTATTATTAGGCCTTCTTGAAGTTTAAACTTCTAAATCATATGCAAAAAATATTAAAATAATACTATCAAAGGCTCTGTCTTTCGGAGATTCAGTTCATAAATATGCACTTTGATGGAGGAAATGCAGACCCTTTTATGCAGTATGAATGTCATCAAGGAGATATTCTCATGCTAATTATTACAGACAATTCATGGCTGAACAGCTCTCAGATAATATAAGAAATGGCAGGGGCTTTTTTCCACATTCTTCCATTCTTTCGCTAAAGCTCCTGTTAACCACTTTTTCACTAGCTCTGCTATTTCATTTGTGACTTGCCATCTCCAGGGAGAGCGATTTTGTAGTTTGGATGTTGGGGATGGTTCAAGGCCCTGATGGCCCTGAACAGCCCCAGCTGGCACCTGCACAGACCCACCCCTCGGCTGTGAGCCCCATTTCAGCCCAGCCCAGGGCACCGAGCCCTTCCCCAGGTGCCCTGAGGGTGCAGGGCTTCCTGCAACAGCCCCAGGTGTGCTGCTCTCTTGCAAGCAGTAGGTGTACATACTATATCTGCCTTTGTACTTGGACCAGGTAACAATGACAGAGGAGTAATCCCTCTCAGACTATGGTGATATCCACCATAAGCAATAGCTACTGTTGGTAAGAAGACGAAATATCAGTTTTTGGCATGGGGTGGACACAAGAAATGCATATGCATGATGAAACTGGAGGATTAGATTGTGACGACCCAACTGATTTTCATGACCGTTCCTATTGGCATCTCTATGCCATTAATGAGATAAAATCGAGCAGTCTGCAAAGAAACTGAGAAAACCATCAGACCCTCGCTGAATGCTGAATTTTATGCTTGTAGCAGTAGTTGTGAGCATCTCGAGCTGGAAGAGATGTAGAAAATAAACAAGTGAGGAAAAACAGCTTAAGGCAGAACAAGTTTAATATGTTTTTCCTTTTTCATTGGGGCAGGGGGGAGAAGTGTGTGCCAAATTTAAAGTTGACTGCCGATGGCCATTACTTATGTAAGTAACTGGCTTGCCAGCCCAGTGCACAAGGCTGACTGACCTTGGCAGCTATATGTCGGTATTATTCTCCCACAAATCCAGTATTCTTTGGCAGTTTCTGCAGCACTCTGAACAGAGGCAGGCTTGTCAGTTTGTAGAGTATGTTCTTCCTATTTTTTGCCCTTTTCTTCCAAGAAGCAAGGGAAAACTAATGCTGGATTCTCTGTCTGTTTTAAGGGATGTTAAAGCAGGGGGGAATCTTTCAATTTGCTGTTGTGGAGCTGGGTAGCATATAGAAAATATTGTATAGAAAAGCAATCACTTGAAATGGATGCTGGAATAAATGAATTTAGGTAGTAAAGGAGGATAACTGAGGCTGAGCATCCTAACAAGGTTGTGTTGTTCGCATTTCCTCTGGGTAGGCACAGACTCTACTGTCTGTGACGTTTTGCTGTCAGTACAGATCCTAAACAGGACTAAAGAAGAAGAGCTGAAATATGCATAAGTGTGAAAATGTCAGGTTTCCAGGTCAGGGAACTTGCAGAAAAATAAATGGGGGAAAACCAAAAAAGTCCCCTTTTGTCTGCAGAAAGGCATCTGCAATAACTGGCAGCTGAGCCCGGGATTAATTATAGCAGCACAACACTGAATGACAGTGAGGTCTGTCAGGATTCTACCACCCTGGGTCTGAAGTACTACAAAGCTGGTAGAATCCCATTTTTTGTATCTGATGACAATTGGGTTTCAGGACATGTCCCATTCTGGGAAACCTGCACCCCAGGACACAGGTGTTCCCCTGTCACCCTTACAGAGGACCTGGGCTCTCTGAAGCTGTCCAGAGGCAAAAGCTGCCCTGCTCTGCTCCAATTTTTTTTTTTTTTTCATTTGGACAAATCCCGAATCAGAAAATAAGTAGGGTAATCTGAAAAGCCTGGGTGGAGGTTTGCCAGATTGATTTCATGAGCTTCTTACAAGCCACCTTAGAAAAATACACAAGACACTGCTGGGGTGGCTGGGTCCCAGCACGGTGGCTAGCATGCCAATGCAATATGCCAGTTTTCTTCCTGACACCCAGAGGCACCTGGCTGCCATCTCCTCACCCTACACTGGAAGGTTCGTCGGTCAGGGCTTTCAGCTATTGCTACAAAAAGACCATTTACCCACTCATTTCCTTTAGCCTGAATAAAAATCACTTTCAGCTAAATCAATAGTTAAGTCTGAATCTAAACCACTAACAGTGAGTATTACTTCATTACTCTTTATGTCTGGTTTATGCTTTATACAACCAAATGGAAAATGAAATACGAGTTTGCCCACTCTTGCTCTTTCCATCTGCTGCCAAGGTCCCTGAGCATGGTGTGCCCAAGTCATATAAAAGACATACAGGGTACAAGGGCAGGGGGGCGGGGGAGTATATGAATATATATTAAAAAAATTAAATGGCCTCCCTGGGACAGGGAAGCAAGACTACCTGATGTTCAAATTTATGTGATTGCAGGTGTACTTCAGGCATGAACAAGATATTTTTTATTTAAAGCAGGTCAATTTCATTTAAATGTGGAAAAAAATCTCTCTATGCTATACCTTTCACCTTTGTTTAAAAAATATGTATATTTAACCACCCCTCTTTCTATGTTCAAGTGACTCAAGTGTCTCATTCTGTATGGATGAATTTTTAATTTGCAGTGTGATTCTGTTATTGTTGCAGGTTCATCCATCCCTTAGGCATCTGGGATGTACTCGCGTGAAGGATCAGACCTGCCTTTTGTAAGCTAATCTGGTAGCTGTCATACTATTACAGTGGATATAGACAGGACTTTCCAAATACAAATGCTGTATAACCCCTCAGTTTTCTCATCACTTTTGAACTTTCAGCTGTCAGCCCTTCTTTGTCATAAGAAAACCTTTAATGTAGGCCACTTCCAAGGCACAAATCAGGCTTATTTGGTTTTGCTACTCATATGAAAACTTAGGGTTTGGGTTTGGGATTGGGTTTGTTTTCTGCTGGTGGAATGGGCTCTGATTTTACTTTTTCACCCAGCTATAGTGTAAGTACTAGAAGAAGGCGGCAACATGGGATAGTAAAGGACAATTTTATGTCCACGTCCTTCCAGACTGTGACCTTGCCAGCAGGTTCCCAGGGAGAGATCTTCCAGCAGCACTACGGAGAAGCAAGAGCTTGCTGAGACCCACCAGCAGAACTAGGGCTACAGGGCTTGACCTCACTATCTGAACAAAAACGGCTAAGGGAGAGCACACAAATGTACTTGCTCAAAACTAGAAGTAATTCTCTGCATTTGTATGACAATCATAAAGGGGCGCCACATGAGAGGACAGCATAATCTTCCTTCCTTTTAAAGTAAAACTTTTTAATTTTCTTCTTTTTTTTTTTAAAAGAATTATATATTGTGCTTTTCTTTCAGCACTCTATAAGCTTCTACTTCTTTTGTATCTTAATAAGGAAAGCAAAGCTGAACTGAAGTTTTTAATATGTTAAATCAGAAACCTAGACTGGAATGAAAGATAAGAATCCAATAACACCAAAAAGACACATAGAATAGAATCAGGTATAAATTATTTATGCACCAGGATTAGGTTAAAAAGGCAAAAACTTTAATGTTCACTCATGCAAGAATGTCAAGTCACTGGCCTAAATAAGGAATTTGACAGGAAAAAGATTTTAAAAGTGGGCATTTTCAGGTGGTGCTATCTGCCATAATAAATAGAGGTCATAAAACTTTGATTTAAGTATATTCCTGGGATGTTAATGGCTAAGACCATTTTGGTCACTCATCTGAACTTTGAAAATGTATTTTATAACCTGGTTTAACAAACAGCTATTAATACAAGGCATATTTATATGCCTCAGTAAGACTATGCTTCCTAGACTTGCCTTCCTTATCTGCATCTCTGCAGTCCTTGTCTAATGGCAGACGGTGCCAGTCTTCTGAAGGATTTGCTGCTGGGATAAACCTCATTTACTTTCCACCTTGTCTAGGGTGAAAAGCATGCAATTGTTTTGACAGTTTGACCAGAGAGGAATTTCTAAGTGCTAATGAAGGACACCTGTCCCTGAGTTACTTGGGATGGAACTTTTCATTCAGGATATCACATGGGATATGACAGGAAAGCAGAGTTATTTAATTTCCAAGAAAATTAAGTCTTCCCCCCATTAGCATGCATTTATATTTATTTTGAACACTGAAGAGCTGAACAACATCAAGCCTAGCTGTAGATAGATCAAAAAATAATACTGAAGGTCTTGCTCTTCCTACAAAATCTACTTTCTGAATCAGAAGATTTGAAATGAGAATAAAAACTATGCTATAGCAAGCAGGGCATGGGAGGTACTCCAGACTGCTGCTTAAAATCCCTTGTTACTCTTTCTAAATATCAGGTCAGACTACAAATCTAAAGGGAATGACTATATAATTTTTACTTGAGCCTCTCAGAAAATTGGCTGAAGCTTGGTGGTCTCATTTCAGAAAAAGGTGATATGAAGCAGCCACAGCCTAGGAGCCTTGGCAATGGTGCAAGCCTTACATTTCTGTATCACCTCTTCACAGTCCAAAAGGCATCAGGTGCTCAGTGGTGTCAGTTGCTGCGCAGACCTGCACCACAGGACTCAAGGTACTGAGGAGGGAGATGCCTCTGGACTGGAGCAGTGGGAAGATTGCTGGGGCTGAGCGGGAGGGACGGGGAAGGAGCCAGGGCTAAAGCAAGGCAGTTTTGGGGTAGGGGAAAGCGAGGCACGAAGTGGCTGCATCTCAGTCTTTCTGGTCTGTCTGACAAATTAGCTCGTACCTGCTTTTGCGTGGGACAGCAGTGACATCTCACGGCTGTCGGCAAGCATTGCAGCCGCCCCAAGGCGAGACAACGGGCACCGGTCCGGTGCCACCCGGGGGCCCATCCTCCCCCCCACCCCCACCCCCGCCACTCCCGTTATTTCTGACAATTACGCACATGGCGCTATTTTTTTGGAAGCGCTTCCCGCAGCCCCAAGCGCTCGTCCTGCTCTCATCGGCAGAGGGGCAGCATCCCGGCCGCGTCCCGCCCGCAGCACCGCCGGGTACCGGGCATCTCCCGGCAGCCGCGCCGCAGCATCCCTGGCGCCCGGGTCCTCACCATTCCTCCTGTCCTATAAACTGTTTGCTGCTCTAGCTACACATGAGCAGCCGCTACAGCATTTTCCCCACCACCAGCAGGAAGGAGGCAGGTGGGCTGTAGTGTCACGCAGACAGTGGTCTAATTAAAATGCTCCTCACTGGCATGTACAGAAAGTTAAGAGAAAGACAGACAAAAATACTGATTTCTGTTTGAAAAATGTTCAAAGCTTAACGTTCTTACAAAAGCTCAGGAAACTCTTCCAAGAATACAAGCTAGTTAGTCATTACATTGGTAGCTTATTTATTTTTCAAGAGGGGGGGGGGGGGGGGGCTCGTGGGGGACACATAGGAGTTGAAAGAGCACTCATGTTATTCACCATGCAGCCAGGAGCAGAAAATAAAGAGGCAATTAGAAGGTCAGAACCAATAATAATATGCTGGCAACCCACAGAAGCTGTAGAGCAGGTGTTCGTTCTCTTGGTATTTTTTACTGCAAACCACCATTAAAGCTGTGTGACACCATCAGTTCTCATGCCACAATTATCTGCATGCAAATTTGACATCTTCGATGTGAAGACAGATTATATCTTCACTAATTTGGTCCAAGGCAAATTGTCACTATTTCCTTAAGAAAACACTGCTTTTCATAAGGAAATTATTGAGTGCAAACTGAGGGGTTTTTCATGAATTTAGCCCAGGCAACCAGATAGAATAACACTTTTATTATTTACTTCCACTGTATAATCAGCTTTTCACTGCAGATGACAGCTTTCAGCCAAGAAAGTCCAATGTTTTTTCTCAGGGAAACATGACAAACAGGAGGCAAAAAATGTTGAGCTTTTCATGAGGCTGAAGAAATCTCTTGGTTTTGCTATTTCTCCTGTACATATACATAAATGTACACACATATATGCACTCTAAGCATGCACACAGGGAGCTCTGGCCTCACTGGGAGCTGGCGAACAGCATGAAACCCTGTGCACTGTTATGAAGCAGGTCTAAAGCAATGATCAGAAAAGGCCCTTCAGGGCTTGAAATGGAGAAATCAGAGGGCTGAATATTCCTACAAGAAACACGGAATGGATGGAAGCATAATAGCA
Source organism: Morus bassanus (assembly GCA_031468815.1). Lineage (NCBI taxonomy): Eukaryota > Metazoa > Chordata > Aves > Suliformes > Sulidae > Morus > Morus bassanus. The sequence continues at coordinate 33,624,489 of CM062574.1, read as the reverse complement.
TTTGGTTTTATGGTTTTATCACACAGGCACTCTGATCCTCATAGTCTTCATTCTCAGGCTTGAAATGAAAGCGGTACATGGGTAGGGAGTCGCACTATATTATTCAAGCATTTCCCTGGTTTGGGGCTATCTGCAATGACCTCGGGCAGTCCCTAGCAGACCTGGTGCTGCCCCTGTGCACAGCAGCAAGGGCACGTGAGCCCTTGCCCTGCAACGCTCCAAAAGCAGCAGAACATCTCCGGATTTGTGCCTTCAGGGTGCCTATCACAAGGCAACTTTTATTACAAAAGAGACAAATCTGTAATTTCTACATATTATGTCCAGGAAGCCTATGCTTTGCTTAGCGTTGGAGCTGAGGCTTATGGCTCAGGATCAGGTTTAAATACATAGTTCTGATGAATTGTTCAAGGACAAGTTCCTAATCCAACCCTCCCTTACAAGTATTGCCCTGCAACAAAATGTGCCACTTTCCATAGAGCTGAAATTGGGGGGGGAAGACTGGAAAAACTGTTGCTGCCAGAACTGCCTTTGCTTTCCCTTCTTTTCTGTGCCCTCAGGGTTTTTCCCATGTGCTCATTATGTAGTGACTTTCCTTGCCATACCTGGGAATTGAGTGCTACTTTCTCAAAGCTGATGCCTTATACCTCTCCTTTACCCTCCCCCCCACTCCCCGCCCATAAAAGAAGGAGCCTCGGTTTCTCATGCCTGGTCCTTCCATAGGGCACTGAATGTCAAGCCTTACTGGATTGGGCCCCAAGCTGAAAGAGCCTGGCCTTTGGCTGAGGCCATGGAAAATGGTGTTGGTGAGTGTCAGCTGCCAGGGGCCTCTGCTGCCTCTCTGCAGAGCCTTTGCATTCATTTTTATCAAACCAGACAGCAAGGCATTGATCTTGCATGTACACTTGAAGCAGAAGATGGAAAAATATTAATGTTTCATTGTTTTCATGTTTAAAAGTGGAATCTTTTAAAGAAATGGGTCTTCACCAAGGATAAGAGAAATGTTTTTCTTAACTGCATAGCAACAAGCTATAGCTGCAATTATTTATATCGAGTATGAAATTCCCTCAGTGCTTCATTTATTCAAAGCTATATATTTACTTGGTTTTTGTTTTCACAGATGGCTAAGCTAAGATGCTGTCTTGGGCTTAAATATCTACACAAACTTTGGCAGGCCCCACCAACAAATAAAAATAGATTTAAAAAAAAAACAACACAGAAAAATTGCAGTTAAACTTGCAAAGCCTTCCAAAGAGCACAGCAATATTTTTAACTAATTTAAAACTATGATTATCTACTGAGGAATTTAATGTAATTCTGTTGTTGCAACATACTATTAAAACAGCCTTTACAGGAAGCACTGGTTGTCAAATGACAATTATAAGTGCGATTTTATTTTTTTTTAATTCTTTTACAAAAGGCACAGGTTTATAATTTGATTCCAGCACTTGTTCTGAGTGCTTTCATCAAGGAAAATTTGTTATTATTGTTTAGGAAAAGAAAGTTGAGTACTTGCAAGTGAAATGTACACACTCAGCCAACACTGAGATTCAATTTCAATGTTTTCTCTCATGTTTTTTCAGGGTGACAAAGTGTGGTTTGCTTTGTCGTTGCTTTTGTTTCATCTTTTGTGTAGTTCAGAAAACCAGTGTCCATGGGGATGTGCTGCCCTCACACAAGCGTGCCAAGTGTGGGCATATGTTACCCTGTCCACCTACACAGGGAAATGACCACTTTCATACCCAGCCAAATTCATTTTTCACTGCTCTTTAAGATATTAAATTAAAAAGTAACTGAAACTCCCAGGTATTTCCAAAGAATGATTTTGGATTTGATATCATTTTGCATTTGGGGACCATAATTTAATCGACCTTCCCTGCAAAATAAGTATTGCACTCCAATGTCAACAGTCATATGTTTTCCGACCATTTTTTACCCTGTATGTGGTATTTTGATGATGGGCACTGCTTCAGCTGGCTATAGACATCCTTTTTCTCAGGCAAACTCAGCTTTCCACCAATGTAGAGGTTATTTAAGAGTAATGCAGAAACAGGATGTGTTTGCCCAGACCCTGGGCAAACAAGCAAAGACTGTAGACAAGTAGTACAGGGGTATGGTCATTACTATCTCTATGGAGCGCATAGATATTGAGGAGGTGTCTTTCATCAGATGAGAGGTTCCTTCCTCATCTGGACCTATCACCAACCTTCATTTTTCATGCAACATATTTGAGCTCTGGAAAAAGTTCAGCTATTTCTAGCATTGAGATCAACAAGTGGACTTCAGTCTGAATATGAGTCTCCTGGAGTATGTACCAAGTGTGACAGACAGGGACTCCTGCAGTGTGCAGGTTATTTTGGCTCTGCTGCCTAAAGGTGCTGAGATGCCTGCTTTGCCTTTCTCTGGCTCAGTTTCCTGAGCCATAATGCTAGATTAGGGCTCCTTTGAAATTTGCCAAAGGTGTGAAGATGACTTCTATGGACCAGGTAGTAGAAAAATACCAATTCAAAGTGATGTTTACCATTTAAAATAAAACATATTGGGGATGGTTCAACTTCCATGAAGGTCTCATGAATGAGTTACCATCCTGTCTAACACAACCTCTGTGTCAGTGCTGTAGCACTCATCAGTCAGCACGAGAGTGGCTGCCACAATCAGAAACAATTACCCACTTCTATTGCAGCTCCAAACAGAGAGAATAACGAATACTTTTCACCAGCTCCTGCCACTTTATGTTTTCATGTCAACCAGTCAATCAGGCTCTGTATAAAACAGCATGTGTCTGTTCATTAAGAGAAGAAAAAGTTGATTGGTACCAGAAGATGAGTGCAGAGTGATTTAATTGTAGCCCTTTGGCACATCTGTGTTAGATATATTAGGCACTTAGACACTCGACACTGACAGCAACAATGGGAATTATATTGGGATAATATGATTTTTAAAGCTATACTTACAAAAAAAAAACCAAAACCTCAAACCTTTTTGATCTCTGTGATTAAGTATTTCAGGTAATTTCACATCATCAGTTAGTCTTTCTCCTAAACCAGACTGAAAGCTGTTAACTTCCCTCTTCTGCACAAGCTAGCTGATCTATAAATAAGGACTACATTCTTACAGAGAGAGTGTTCTTATTGATTGGTGAGATGTATTGTTACCATTTCATTACACTTGATCGTTATATGCTCCTCTCCTGCCAGAATTTTTTATGCATTGCTAAGTTAGAGACTTGCAAACTTTGGGAAGTCTTCCCCCCTCAGTCCTTAGCTCGGAGGGATGCTGTCTCCTGGCCAAAAGCAAGGTTTACCTGAGTGAAATTACTGGCAGTGAGCCATCATTGTACTGTTAAAGTCTGTCATCTGAAACCCACCCTGGATCTTCTTAACTGGGTTTCTCAGAGTACCTTTGCTATTGCAGACTTCTGAAAGGATAGCCCTTTCTGGAAAGATAAATTGTGGACTGCAGTTTCTTAAGGGATCATAGACTCCAGTCACCTATTACCTTCAGACAGAGAAAAGAAAGGCAAATCAGACTTGTTTTCTATTGCTGAGTGAGCATGATTCATGATCTTTTAAATGGCATTTTAGTTATTTAAATCCCAGAGACATCCCCTCTGGGAAGCAGCTGCAGAGCAGCTGATCTGTAAAGAACAGCAGCTCAAGGGTCTGCTCTGGAGGCACCTCGGCATTGGATCGGTGCAGCTCTGGTATCCCGCGGCTCAGCCTCTCTGCCAGCACCACTTCTTGCCAGGCTGCTTCAGCATGGCTCTTCAGTTTGGCGGTTTCTGTACTGCTCATTTTGCCAAATTCTCCACCTTGCTGCAGGTCTCTGAATCCATAGAGTCTCTGCTGAAACTCAGCACTCCTGAAAAATGAGGGCATATCAGAGTTTGTCTTAGGAAGAAAAACCATGTTCCTCTAACACCAAAAGTCAAACAAAGAGAATATAGCACTTATTATATTTTAAAAACATAACTTTATAATCCATTTTCAGGATAATTTAAATTTCCTGGGCAGTGTCGACATTATCTTTTATTAGCGATGTTGAAAGCAGGGCCAGATTAGGATGCTGGAAACATATACGCTCAGCAAAGGAGCTTTCTCTAGCCACTGTCTTCCTAAGGACAAGGAGCAGCCCTGGTCCCAGGGCACAGGGCAGCTCCTTCCACATGCCTGCCCAGATCCTGCATCAAGGACCCTGCCCCAACCGTACTCTGGTCAGGGTGCTCACATACTACCACATTGCTGATGCTTTCCTCTATGGGCAGAGGGCTTGGGGAGCATGAATCCTATGGGAGCATGAAGTGCTACAGCCCTAAGAAGAACAAGAGCACAGGTAGGAGTACAGGTGAGATGTGACCAAGACCACCCCAGGAAACCAAGTGGCTGCCTGCCACCCCCAGTATGGGCTGCGGTGTCTAGCTGCCTGTGAGCATTGAGCCATCTTTGTTAAGGAGCCAGCAAGCTTTCAAATACTGTCCTAACAATCCCAAACGTATCATTATGAGAAAAGCATGGCTCAGTCTCTTTTATTGTTTCTGTTTGAAATGTATTCTGCACTAAAACATTTTTGTGGGGCTGGAAATTTTTTTCAGAACCTGCTAATTATTTTCAAAATCTACAGTCTGCTCTTACTTTTCTAATTGTAACTATTAATCCTCACTCATCTACATGTCCTAGATCTGTGCAAGGCAATAACGCATTTTATGCTCAGCAGCACCCTGCCTCTTGACTCATTTGTCAAAAGGATTATTGTACAGTGAGTGCTGAATGTGAGGAATTAGCTGCATAAACTTGGCCATTAAAAAGAATGCCTGTATATTACCTGTGCTGGGCATTGGTATGTACACAGTAATTCCCTCCTCAAATATGCAAACACATCTCACTAATTTCGGTTAGATTCATACATGCTGCAAACAAATGTGGAAGTGATTGAATGCAATTTCGACTTTGTGTCAAGTCAAATGGTGTCATATTTGTAATTAATAAGGACTGGACTTTACTTCAGTCTCTTGACTCGTATTTGGTTTACCAAAGAAATTTTTTAATCCATTTTAAAACATGAAAAATACAGAACATGCTCTGTTGTTTTCAGAATGTGGTCAGGTAGCTACCTACAAATATTGACACCACAGATCTGACAGATATTTATAATTACCAAAAACTCATCAGCACTGCCAAGACAAGACAGCATCCCTGCGTAAGAGACAGGGAAGAGCAGTCAGACCAGAGTAGTATCCGTTTCCCTTCAGTTGTATCGGAATGATGTGCTTTCCATTCATCTCTCACAGCAAAGAAATTCCTCTTTCGTGTCTAATGAATGTTGTCTACCCAGGCATCTCTGGACAGCTTTCAGTGAGGGTTGTTTGATGGTAAAATCTATTAGTAGCTGCCTTATCGGAACGGCAGCTGGCACTGCCCCTACTCTTACTGCCAGAGACAGAAGCCAAATATTTTCTGTTGGCAAAGTATGAAGTCTACTGAAGCATTCATCTATACTAAAATTTGGCCCATTATTTTCATGGACAGCCCTCAAGCTGCACAAAGGTCTGTTCGCTTCTTGGCTTATAGTTATTCACATTCATCAAACGTGCTCTACAAGAAGACCAGTGGGAGAAAAATGGCAGAGAAGACACTTTGCTAGTTATGTCCTGTTAGTCCCAGCTGCATCGCAGCCAGACACAGCCAGAGCCTATGTGCCTCATCCTTGGTGTGCACTTGGGGTTCAGAGATTCATCTTCTTAAGTCGCACCACAATCTCTGCTCCAGGCTCTTGCACAAATCCAATGTCATGTCTCAACACTGGCACTTAGTCTACAAGGCAAACTGAGACATGCAGGTCAGACTCCTCACACTCACCCCACCATCGCCAATGGCCTGGTTTCTCCTGGGGTTTCCCTTGGGCAGTGTGATCCTTCATTCCTCCTGCCAAGTTACAGCCTCCTCTGGCAAAGTTGGTGAGAATTCACCCACCCCCAAGCCCTGTGCAACTAGCCCTCTGTTAACCTCATGTTTGGAGCAAGCTCAGCCCTTGCTTCGAATTGGGATGCTTCAGGGGGTCAGTCTGTTAAACTCATTCCTCTCCCCTGTCCTTTGGGGCTGTGTGGGAACAGGTGATAGTCCCACCAGGTAAGGACTCCTGCAGGAGGACGTACAGAGCCATGTGTGCCTGTTCTCTTAAAATGCCATAATATTTGTACCACTTGATGTGATGCGAGTTGGTGTGGTACTCTCATGGTTCGACTCACTTGCCACCAGTAAAAAATCTCTTCCAAGACTTTGTAGCTGGTTTAAATGTGGAAGGACAAAATCCTTCCCTTCTCCTTTATCCAGCACAAGCTTTCATAAATGATTATACTTATCCCTCTAAAGACTGAAGATACATCAGGCTGAAGATTAGTATATGTGTACAGGTAATTGGGGTGGCATGTTCTAATGGGAAATGCTTAATTAGAAGAAGCTTTACTCAGGAGACCAGAAAACAACCATTTTCTGAAATAAATCAGATCTTGCAAGAGGAGCATGTATTTTTTTCCCGTCACACCTGCTGATATGCAGGAGGCTGCCCAGACAGAGGCTGTCATCATACTGGCTGACAAAGATGACTCAACTGTAATCTGAAATCCAGACTAGCTTTGGAGAACTGCTTCGCTGCTCTACATCTGCTTTCCCATCTCACCCAAGCCATTTAGCTGGTTGCTTTCTATTTCAAAAGGTGGCATTTATTCTAATTCTTTGTTTGCATTCACCCCATTAAGCTTCCGCTTTCAGTCATCAGCCGCTGAAGCACTTGGCTGCACCGCTAAGCAAGCCTTGGTGTCTGGCTCATGCTGGAACAGTGCTGCGCCCTTCTTTATCACATTGCTGACCCTGGACTGATAAAACTTATCTTCTCTAGAGGCTGGTGCAGGGGAGGGGCCTTTAAAACAAAATGAAATTTTCAGTGTGTAAAGGTAGTACTGTTCCAAGAAATCAAGAATTGAGGTGGCTTTCGCCTGGCACGGTGTGCGGCCTCAGTCTGGGGACGGCACATGAGGGCTTCTGGGGGAACTGCTGAAATGAGTCAGAAACGTTGTGTTACACTGTATCATATTAATTTATTTTTCATTCTGAAGTTTTCAGCAAGCATGTCAAAAAAGCTGGAACAGAAGAGCACTTATCTGTATTTGAAATAGCAAATGCATTTCTGGAGTGAGGAGGAAGAAAGGTGCCTTCTGCAAGAAAATTGTAACAAGTTAAATACAAAACAGACAAAATCAAGTAAAAATTAGGCATGACATAGTTTATTGCCTGTCCCACCCACCAAAAAATAAAAAAAAATTTAAAAGGGAAAAACTACTTAACACAAGCAAGCTAGATATAGACTCATTTGTGAATTGACTGCTGGACATCACCAAGGTATGTGGTGTTACAGAGGAAGTTACAACAGCTGTATGTATATCTCCCTTGGGCTTCCTAATCCCCAGCTACCTGAAACCCCTTGAATAAACATAGACCCCTCAGAGATGTACTGATTTTTGGTGCCCACACCAGTCCCACAGGCCCTGCTGCATTAGCCAGGTAGAACAGACGAGTATGAGAACAGCGTGATGCCCAGCCCTCTCCAGGACTATCCTGGACAAATTGCCTATGCAGGAGCTCCAGATGCTGGGTAAACTCAGACATGAGCTACTGTGTGTTGGGATACAGCCAGCTGAAGAAACCATTTCTGATGCAAATATGGGTCAATTTTGGCAAAAGTTGTAGGATTAGATCCTCAGTAGTGTAAACAAGCTGAGCTGCAAGGAATCTGAGCTCCCATCAAGTGGGTTTGAGCTGTGTTAACTTTTTCTCCACAGCTTGGACACCTGCTCTGACCACCACTGAAGTGTCACCAGGTCTCTTATCCAGTTACAGTGGCTTCACAGGGTAAGACCCTGCTGGGAGCCTCTACTGAAGAACACCACAGTACTGGGGTACCAAAGGAGAGCTAAAGGGGAATCTGATCTTGGAAACTTCAACAGCGTGGCCTGACATGACATATGTTTATTCATCCTCTGCTTTCACAACAGGCTAATAAAGGTAAGATAATTGTCAAATTATAAAACTATTCCATTTGAAAAAAGGGGGGGGGTATATGGTTTAAAAACAAAAAGACTTTGTATGAGCAGTCTTTTCTATGACAGCTTTTTAATTTCCCCAGCCTTCACTGAACCCTTTCACTTCTCTTTTTCTTATTATTCAAAAGACATTTCAGGAGAGCACTTGTAATTCTTTAGTGTGATGACAGGGTAGTGTGTTCCTATAAGATGCTCTTTGAATATGGGGATTTTGATTTTCTTTTCCTTAAAGATGAGGATCACACCATCATTTTGTCTTTCCAGTTTCTCTGTGATATGAGCATGCGGAGGTTGCAATTTCACTGTGGCAGCTTTGGCTTCCCTTTTCATTTGTCTTTATTCTGTCACTGCTTCCTTAGAAAACAGGCAAAGCCCAAACAAGAAAATGCATGCACCTGTGCACAAGCCACTGTTGCTGGTTTGCAAGAAGGAGGGAAAACAGGTGCAAAAGGTGAGTATGTGAATGATGAGGGCTCAGAGGCTATAAAGGAGAGTCCCACAGCCTAGGGGAGAGCTGCTTGGCTAGGGCTGATTGAGGAGAAGATGAAGACTTTGTGCAGGTGTAGGCTGGAATGGCTGTTCTTTCTTCTCTCTGACTGAAGTTCTCTTCTTTTTTTTCTGAGTTTTATATTTGTAGTTTATAGTTTAGTAGTAGCCTAAAGCTTAAGGGTTTAGAAGAGTAACTTTTCTCTGCCTGTCCTTTTCTTGGTTTTGGATGTTGTTCTCATGCTCATGAACCAACTAAGTTACTGGGTTAATCTTTCATGCTTTAGAAAAGAATTAAAAGCTCACAAAACTCTTCTAAGTGTTCTTTATCAAGGGCAGTAATGTTTTCTATTTTCATTTAAGACTTTCTGGGCTCAAGACTTTAGGCATCCTCTGAATCCAAAGAGCAGAAGAATCTCTAACACAGGAAGGTGCAAGAGTTTTCTTTTCCTTTATAAGATACCTAAAGTAGATTAGGCTCCCTCAAAATTGCCATCCCAGGGATGTAATTTAAGGTTAATCTCAGTTTTTCCTTCCTTTAAGGAAAAATTTCTCAGTGTAGACATAAATTCAGAAATCCTTTTGGAAGCAAAACTCCTGCCCTGCAAGAGTCCTGAGCTAGAACTGGAGTACAGGGAGAGACTTTTCTGTCCTCTCTAAACGTTAATAACTGAATGCAGTGCAATTTGAAAGTTGAAGTTGTTACAGCCAGATCTTTATGTTACAGAAAATGAAACATCTTTGTTTGAGTTAGTCAAGGGATTAATGGCTTTTTGTTTAACATACGGCTGCATGGGCTATTAGAAATGGAAACATACGGAACCATAATTGAGGAAAAATCCTTTGTCCAGTGATAGGATCAAAGACTTTTGGTCTCTGTTTAATATGTAGTAGCCCAAGAGGTGCATTTGTTCAAAAAGCAAAACAAAAAACTGCAGACAGAGGTTGTGTTTTAATTGATTTTCTTCTTATTTTTAAAAATGTCACATTTAAACCGAGAACAGCATCACAGCATGTTTTTTTTCCTGTTCACGTTTTAACTGTTTGTACTACCAATATGAAGGCAGGTGGGTGCTCAGGAAGCAGGCATATTAAATTTTTATATGGCCTTTAGGAGAGTTAGGAAATTTTCCCCTCACTTCTCAATGAAAAAGAAATATTATAACTTTACAGCTAATTAAATTGATCTTATGAAATATTAAGCATGAGTAAACTAAGTTTTTCAAACCCTTTTTGGTTGGCCAGTGATCATCTCAGGTTCTTTGCTGTAGGCAAATTATTAAAGATGAATAAAAAAAATTTTACATTGATCAGGACTCAAAAATAATGGACTGCTGTTATGCTGGCATGCTGCTCCCACACCTCCCAGCAGAGTTGGGGCAAACACAGCGTTTCTGAAACTTCATTTACAGCAAGGTGTTTCTTTGTTGGTTTTTTTGGGGTTTTTTTTACCAGTTTCTGACTCTGAGATCAGACTGTGATGGCCACAAAAGCACAATGCAGAGAGCTGTCATGGCACTTCAGTAGTGGAATAAAGCTGGGAAAGATAAGTGTGCACAAATCCACATATGGAGAGCAAAGACGTAGACAGAGAGTGCTCACAAGTTGGAGTTAGCTCAGCAGGAGCGTACCATACAAAGTCAAATGCCACCATGATCCAAACTGTTAACTGTGGTGGATATGCAAACCTGTACCCACTGCTTCCCCTGCAGTAGCCCTGCAGCACCATGCAAGGAAAAACAGGATAGTCTCCTATTCATTGATGCAAATACTTCATAGGCTTTGACTTGTGATGTACCAGTGGGTTTGCCGCTCTGCAGAGACACACCAGGCTTTTGTGGTGGATTATGTAGTCCATTATCAACTTGTTGTGCTGAACTTTCACACCAAGACCCATCTTCAGCCAGGTGGCAGCCAGAGGTGGAGCTGCTTGCAAAACCTCAACTTTCTTACTCCGGGAAGTAAACATTTGAAGGAATAATATTAGCAATTTCTGAAACAAAGTTGAGATTTGCTGATCCTAGTCTTGGCCAGAAGTGGACTGGCAGTCAGACCAGATCTCCCCACTTATTTTTTACTTTTTCTGAAGGGTTTTTTCGAGCAAATTCTAACCTTCCTCCCTATCGCAGATTGTGGCCTCCTTGTATGCAGGAAGAATTGAAAACATTTTGCAGCCCTGAAATGGCTGTATATTTTCCCTTCAGATGAACACAAGCACAGATTTCATCTAGCTTTGCCACTTGGTGCAACTGTGGTCCTGTGGCAGTGTTTTCCAAAGGACTGTTTCTACCTGCTCACACAGTCTCATTTTATCTACTTAAAAATAATCCCTAACTTCATTCTGACTAATGTATGCTTAATTGTACTGATATACAAAGTAAAGCAACCAGCAAAATCTAGGACCTAAACACAATGAGCTTTCACTAGCTGAAATTTGAAGAAAGATCTGGAGAGGCTGAATTGCTTACCAGAATTTATGGGCTGTGTATGTGGCAGAGCCCAGAGCACAGTTCAGCAACACTGGCTTCCACTCTCCCTGCAGTGTTGCTTTCCTCCCACCAATGTATATGAGATGAAGAAGCGGACAGCAGAGGATTGCACATGGTCTTTTACATTTACTTTCAGGTTGCAAGATTGAAGGAAGCTCTGTCATTATAAGCTGATAGAAATAAGTTGCAGGAGAAAGTTTTGGAGTCATTGTGCAAATTAGGAAAAAGGCATGTTACTTCTTGAAAGTACTTTAGTTTGATCCCAGGGGAAAAAAAAATACTTTAATAATACCAATGTGTTCAAGAAACTACATATGTATATGTTTTTCAAATATTACAAAGTAATATCCGTCCTTTAGGAGAGAGAGAGGATTTTCTTAAAGTCAGCATCTTCCTTTATTTGTCAACACAACCTCTTTGCTTTATTTTTAATTTTTATTTAGATTATGTCTCACTTGCATTTTGAAATATTCCATATCAAAATCTTTTTTCCCAACTTTGTTCTTTTTTTTTCTGGCTTCTGTTGCAGAAGTATAAAAATAAATCAAAAGCCAGAATTTGCGGCACTTGGATTGTAATAAGCCTCATTCCTTTCCTCTTTCTCTGTCTTACACTTGCTGTGAAAGTGTTGCTGAAACGATCTAAGTTGTAGGACACTTTCTGTAAGATAAGAGGAAGAGAAGGAGTGAAATTGTGAGATAAGAGCTAGATGTATTGCCAAGTACATTTTCCCTGTGGAACAGGATAAGTTAGCAAATGGGGACCTTCGGGATAGCTCTCCAGAGTTCAGAAAAGAAATGTTGCATCCCAGTGTGCCGTGCTTACAATGTAAATGGAATTCATGTTAACTCTGCCACCGGGAAAACCCCTTAACTTCTCTTTAGCATTGATGCTGAGATGCAAAGCCTCAGGAGAGATCCCTAACGGACCGTGCTGTGTGTCACGGTCTGTGTGATAACAGCTTGTGTATCCCAGCCAAGTAACATTTTAGCTTAGATCAACCTACCAAGTGCTTTTAAAGTACTATACCGCTTGTCTTGAAGAAGCAATTGTTAATGGCAATAGATCCTTATACTCACATATGGCTTACCAGAAGTGTGATTTTATTTCTTTTGTGACTTGCTTTTCTGAGTTATTCATGAAGTAACTCGGGATCTGCATACCACTCAGATGCACAAGCTGGTTTGGTGAACAAAACATAGAAGCATGTGTCTGCATGCAACAGGGTTTGTTGTTCTATACAGGAGGACGGGAAGACAGACCCTTGTGAGGAGGTATCTTTCCAATCTACCATGTGGGGTGTTGAGGGTTTTTTGATTCTGATTAATGTATAGATAGTTAACAAAGCACTAACAGTTTTGCCAACACTGTAATTGGAGCAGACATTCAGAAAAAACATTTATTGTGGAGTGTAGAGGTGCTGGGCTATGGCATGAGAGAAGGAGATTTACCAAAGATGTATGAGACAGGGCTTAGATGAAGCACGTCTGTCAGGTGGTAGTAACGGCTTTTGTCTGTTGATGATGATTTTTCTGAATTTAGTTTCAGAAGATTATTCTACTGAATATATTTCATTCCTCTTTAAAAAGTAATGTGACATTTGTGAAATATCTTTTGGTGTCTCTTAAAAGCTATTGTGGATAGCTTGAGAAATTTGTGTTTAAACATGATAAATTTCTGAGTCTATAAGGGTAGCTTAAGATGAAGCAAATAGGATGCTATATAATTTACGATTTCAATTCATGCTGTGGACAAACTAGATGTTTATTCCAGCTGATCTAAAAGTGAGGAGCAGCAGTCAATCTAACAGTACAAAAAATATTTTCCCCTCTTTGAATCCTGTTGCCACACACCAGGTCTGAATATCCATCTTATAATGACATTTTATGTTTTGAAGTATGCCAAAGTCCATGATCACTAGTTGTGATTTCTGACAGTGAGAAGCAAAAAGATTGACATTTGGTAGGTTGTGGGTCTTTCTAAGCCAAAAAAATTCAAGCCAAAATCACTGCTTAGCTGAAGTATCCTTGGAAAAGCTACTAATGTTTTCAGCAACAGCATTGAAAAGGTGGATTTGACAACTCTTTTACAATTTCTAAATAACTAAAAAGATCACAAGAGAAAAGTCTCCTGTGCTTTTTGGAACAATTATGTTAGGCTTGTGTGTAGTTTTGCCATATGGTTTTTTCTGCTTTCCCAAAAAGAGAAAAAAAAATTACACTTGTTCCCAGCACAAATCCTCATCGCAAAGATTTTAAATGACTGGTCTGTAAAAATGAAGACTGTGCAATTTAGAGCTTGATAAATCAACAGCCTTATAGGCACATCTAAACTCCATCATACTGAAATGGAGTTGGGAACAAAAGTGAATCATAGTAGCACCTTTGAGTCAGAAAAATGTAAATGACTGTTGCAGGATTAACTTTTTTTTTTAAAAGTAAATTAAGTTAACAATAGTTTATTCTCTTAATGCCGTTAAGCCTCTTAGGAGCTTTCTCTTCTGCAGAAACCAAATGTTTAGTTTTATTAAAGGGACTTCAAATTCTGTATTCTATCAGTACGGATATTATTTTTTGTAATGTTTTGCCAATTGTTTCATTATGTATTTATACAAGTCACATGTTTTAATTTCTGAACATCCTTTATCTGTAGCCACACCAGAGAGTTTAACTGAAGCTGGGAGGATACAAAGATTTAGTCCTTTGTAATGAAGAAAAATATGTGTAATTCCTTTCAAAGAAAATAAAGAAGTACTAGGAGGTAATTTTCTCAGGGAATCAGTATGTGGAAGTAAAGCTTTTTGCATTCCTTCTTTGTCCTACAAATAAAGCACTTACGTGACTTGGTGCAAAGTGAGTCCTGTAGTGCCATGATTATGTGGAGCTAAAGGATTTTTGTCTGACACCAGGTTGCTGTTTTTAATCCAGCTAGGTCTGAAAGAGATCAAAATTCCAGTCTCCCTTCAGTCTGGGTCAAACAAATTGGTGAAATCATCTTAATTTGGTGATCTAATGGGTGCTGCCGTTAGTGGCAGGGACTGTTGCTCTTGCAGGTCTGAATTATCTGGAGAAGGCAAGTGCTGCTGTAGGGGAGCAGGGGCTCCAGCACACATAATCACCCATTGCCCCACATGCAAGGCACTTCCCTGTACAGAGCAGGACAGATGTAGGTACACAAATATTCGGAACAATTTTTTAATCCTTTCCATACTGAACCTTCCCTACTGCTTCACTGCTTTCCAAGTGAAAAGGGTTGCAACTGGTACTCCAGTGCTACTGTACCAGAGATACTGGGCAAAAAATTGCTGCCACCTTTTTCCACTCTTGGATGCTTCTCTATGGCTGTATTCAAATTTGAATTCCTCTAAGCATTCAGCAGCACCTGGGCAAGGGCTGCTCCAAATGCCAAAAAGCTTGTGTATCTAGTGGATTAGGCAGTAATGCACTGGCTGACCACGATATAGTGACCTGCATTAAAGAAATCAGCAATCTCGCAGAAGGGGCTTTCATCTCAAGTGTATAATCAGTGTGGCATCAGATCAGGTGCCAAGTGGAAGATGCTATGCCATTAAGTCAAAAATCCTTGATGGTGCAGAGATAAGTAGCCGTGCTCTCAGTTGCTTGCAGTGCAAAATTGAAACAGTGTATTGGTTTTGTAATGACAAAGAACAGCTTGATAGACATGGGTTCACAGCAAACAACAGACGTGCTTTGAACAGCCTTGCACCATGACTTTCCCACCTTCTATTGCATTCACAGTGCTGCTCTGGCTGTGCGGGTATTTTCATCCCCTTCCAAACCTGCCTTAGCACAGATTTGCAACTGGTTATTCTGGGGAGTGGCGGGGGGGGGGGGGGGGTGGGGGGTGGGGGGGTAGGTGGGTGGCAGGAAATATAAGGAGTCTCCCAACTCCCACCAGGCCTTTCCATACAATGAATTTTCCCCAGAAATACAGTCAGCATTTGAAGATCCTCAGCACTGTTCGGTTTCCAATGACATCCCATGATAGGCTGTACTTGACTTCACCCAGGTTTTGTCTTCTGTACTGGGGGACTTAAAGGAAATTATGTTGTACATAAACAACAAAGATCATATTTCATAGAGCAGAGACAGAAAACGCCTACAAAAAATTCAGGCATTTAAAATCACATTAGAAAGACACCATCAATCTTTGCTTAGTATCACTTCTGTCAATGTGTCTATCACTACACCACACACAAAACAGGCATCCTTGGTCTTTATATCTTTCAGTGGCATCATTAGCATTTTAATGATTTGCCATGTCCTCTCTTCAGTCTTAATTTAGTCATTAATTTGCTGCTGTAAGTTAAGCTTTGGAATAATCCCTTTTCCATTTTTTAAATTTTATTTTATTTCTGTTCAGCAGAGTGTCATTTTAGTAACAACTGCTCAAGTATCCACTGCTGCCCTTCACATGAGAAACTCACTCATGCTCTGATTTAAAGGCATTATGTCGGTGTGTTTGGAGGGACACACAGGGACAAAGGCATTCCTTCCCCGACGCAGGGGATGAGCGGTCTCCTTGCTGCAGATTTAGCAGGCAGGAGGCAGATGCAGGCAGGCATGCATCTGCGGAGGGAGAGCAGAGAGGAGAGCCCACTGCACACCAGCTGCTGGGATGCTTTGAGATGCAGTGCTGAATCCAGCACTGTTTTCTGCTCTGCCTCTCAAAACCAAACTCCCCAAAGGTACAGGGATTGTTTAACTTGGAAAAAGAATGAACTGCTCTTGTAAAAGCAATGATGCAGATGGTTACCCCTGGTAACTCCTCAGGGCAGCTGTAAGATCAAGACTTCTGCTTGGCCAACTTGGATCATGTCTGCTAGTTTAGGCTGTTATACAGAAAACATACCTATCACCTGGAAGGGGATAGGGAATCACCAGCCTTATTAACAGTGGTTGCAGAGGGAAAATCACAGAGGCTTGGTCTCCACAAACATATAACATGGGAGATTTTTGGAGTTACTGCAACGAACATAATCAACCTCTACCTCATTTGCTCAGCAGATGGGTTACAAGTCAATGAAATGAGAAGTGATTTCCAGCTGATTGTGAAACTTTCCAGCAACTACAAAGGTCTCAGATGTCCCAAAGTGAAGTAGAGATTGGGAGACTGGGAGGATGAGCCCTCCTGTTTTCCAGGCTGAGCAGGGATACCCACAAATTCCTACTACCCTGAAAAAAATCAGTGATCGCAGGATATCAGGCAAAAGCCCTAAAACTAATTTGCAAGCAGGTAAAACTGGATGACTGTTTTCTGCGGCTCACACTCAGGAGAACTGGAAGAAAGATGACAGAAATTATTTCAGCTTGTATGATGTACATGATAGGAGAGGTACAGGTGATCATTGGAAGGGGGTGCAAAGCTAACATACAGAAAATAAAATGATTGCTTTTTCTTTTAAGTAGCAGCCAATACATGCATATTTTTTAATTAGGGCAGATGAAAAGATAATCTATAGAAAATTATCTGCATTAAGAAGGTGAACAAGGGAAACAATATCTTCATGAACCTGAAAGAAATGGGGAAGCCCATTAGCCTGTCTCTATGACATTGTTAAGCCTTTTTCTATTACATTTCTTTGTGTAATAGCTGCTCTTTTTGAACATAGTGGCATTTTTCATCTAATCTGATGATGATTCAAAGCATTTATGCATTCTACTTATAATATGAACCACTGCTCTTTCACCACAGGGTTCACATTTAAGATTAGACTGCTGTGATTTTCACTGCTGCTCTGGTTGAAGGTCATTTAGTTTAGGAAATGGAGAGGGCAGTTGCCAAAAGGTAATCTCCTCTCATTTTACCTGGCAGCTGGCTGTCAAGTTCAAATCATGGCATTAAAAACCACTGCTACAGCCTGCCTGTAGTCTAGCTTAAAAAAAATGTGGCTGAGACGCTGCAACTGTTTCTCAGTAAATTTAAATCCAGCTTTTCCACAATGATTGCTTTGTTAATATGGTACTTGCAGAGCAGGTCTGATTGATTGCTTGTGTCAAATGCAGTGCCCAACTCATAACTCTATTTCATGATTATGTAATTTATGATGTGTTGGGTCACATTATGTCATAATAGTACTCATAACAATTATGCCTTCTTTTGCTCTTTCTGTCTCAAAACCACAAATTCTCAATATCATTTTGGAATGAAATTATTTTCTTCAAAGTTCATTTCACTCTGAGTAGTGGAATTGTGATTAAAAAAACCCCAAGCCACCAGCCCATCAAGTCTGGCATTATATATGTTCACCAGGGCTTAGTTCCTCTAGTTAGGAGAAGAAAAACAATACTTTCAGGTCATCTTCATAGTTTTCATACAATACATTCAAATACATGTAAACATTCTGTTTCTCTTTAAGGAAAAGGGAGAAGCCAGGCTCACCATCAGCGGCTACAAGCTATAGCTGAAAATGTTACAAGGGAAACTTTATTCAAAGGTCAGATCACTTTTTGAAAAGCTAAATATCTAAATATTTCCATATTCATTGCCTCTACCTGTTTCTGTCTGTTTTACAGCATCCAGATCATACGCAGTGCTTCTAAATTTCAGTGTCTCTGTATGTCATGTATATTCGTTTTATAAGAACACCACTGCAAAGGGAACAAAAATGTGACCTCCCCCCTCCAACAAACTGTCCTTAAAGAAATCTGTAATTTGGAGTGATACCAATATGGTGCATGCACCCGGTGAGAAGCAGAACAGGAATGAACACTCCCACTTTGCCATCAGGCATTTCCAAATGTCCTCTACACTATCTTTGCTCAGCGTATTTTAAGAAAAGACTGGGAGCATTAAACTGAGTTTAGTGAAAAAGGGCCAACATATGGCCCTCTCTGCGTGATGTCTGCTCAGAGAGCAACATAAAAGCAGCAGAGAAGAGAGGTGGTTTTAGCTGATTTCCTTGCATATATGTGGGGAGCACAGCAGGTAACTTAATTGGAAGGGACAAAAAGCACCTAGGGACCTCTCTGTCTTGAGGGCGATAAATACTGGAGATGCTGAACCTCCCTTTGGGAAGCTGAATAGCAAATTCAAAAGTGGGTAGAAATTTCCATCCACTGACTAGCATTTGAGCTTAAACAAAAGATAACTGGAAGCTTGGTTCTGTGATGTTTATTATTATTATTTTTAGCTGCAAAAGGACATGATGCTCCATCCCGGGGCTTTATACTGTGCGAAGTCTACAGTTCCTTAGATTGCAGGACTAAGCAGGACAGTGGGCTTTTGGCTTACAAACAGAAACTCCCCTCCTGCTGCTTAGCAGTTAAAAGTCAGCATTAGGCTAGCAGTAAAAATCCATAGTCTACAATTTCTTCAGGTTTTCTTCTTATTTTCTAAAGAATTTGTCCAGCTGCTTTTTAGCTTCTTATTCCGTGAAGGTTTAAAAATCATCACTGTGATGTGCCCATGTGAGTAATAAATCCACATATCCATGAAAAAGCATTTAAAGGTGGTCTTTATTGAATTTGAAGAGCTACTAAATCACTTTTGCATTTATCAACCTTGGAGAATATGGGACCTCATGTTCAGGGTGTCTGTCTATGAAGTGAAAAATTTTGCTTAATTAAGGACATTTGTAGGAAAACTGATTTATTGCCAAGAAGTGGGGCATGAAAGATCCTTTTACTTTATTAAATGTGTACTGAATTTTCCAGGTGATTGTGGAGACTCTAGAAAGCACAACTCTATTGCCCTTTTATTTTGCATGGCATATAAACACCCTCTTCACCTGTTTGGTTTGGGTTTTTTTTTTCTTTTTTCCTGGAGAAACTGAGTTTAGGCTTTTTCTGAATCTGAAAGAGAAGTTATATGTATCCCCTATCCTTCTGTCACCCTTCTCTCACATGTTTCAACTTTCAGAGAGTGTAGGGTGACTGTAGATTAATTGTTTTGCACAAGAATATTTCCTAAAGTCTTTGTGTTCATCTAATTTAAGGAAAACAAGTATAGTCAAGAAACGTGGCTTCTAACCCCACATTTTCACTTAGGGAATAAACAAACAAAGGAGAAACCCTCAAGTGCTTAAGATGCTTTGTGGTTTTTTTTTGTTTTATCCCTTTGCTGGAAAGCCTCTAGTATTACCTTACCAATACTCCTCCCACGTGACTAGTAACGAATGTTTTATGAACAAATACAGAATAAAATGACCTTGATATACCTGGGGAGAAATAAAAGAAGCTATCTGAATGTAAAATATTTATATTCATCAGGAAAATATCTGGCACTGTTTCTACAATTTATTTACTGAACTTGGATAGTTAGGAACTGCTTCTGGAGGTTTGAGGAAGAAGAGAGACAATTCCTGATAACCACTTAAAGTAAAATTTTGATAAGCATTATTTTAATTTAATTTAAAAAATAGAAACACAAAGACCCCTCTGAAATAGGACTTCAAGTTTGTTTTTTAGCCCTGATAAAATCAAAGGAATTTCTCAATAAAGAAATTCAAGCCCCAGCTGATTTTATTAATCATTTCCCTCAATCTTTCAAAGCAAATATCTTCTAATTGATACAAAGAGACTTGGATAAAGCCACCAAAAAGTGATTACCAGATTTTGTTTGATTGAATTGAGTTGCTCTTTACTGGCACTTCTCTGCAAGTGTTGCACATTTATTTTAGCAATCAGCACAGCCTTCCTCCTAATTTTTGTTTTGTTTTATTTTACTTGAACAGTTAACTGGAGTGAATCTGAAGCTGAATACAGGAAAGGTTGGGAAACTCCGTTGTCCATGGTTAAGCTGAGCTGAATGGCAGCATAAAGCTGGAAGAATTCAAAAGCTGGCAAAATGGCAGCTGTAATGGCAAAATAACACTGGGCCTTGAACAGATACACTTTAGAAGGGCATTTTCCAGTAAGCGTTGCATGTCATCCAGGGGAAGTAGTTGCTATATGGTGTTGCCCTCACAGGAAGCAGTTTCTGGAGCTTTCCATGGCCTTCCTTTCTCCCCTTCCTTACTGTATGTTCTATACTATATTTAAAATAACTTTTCCTGTGGGGTAAAATTTCAAAGCAGTCACCATCAGTCAATGAAATATTTTCTATTTATCAATATCCATTTTGAACCAAAACTCCTATCTCAAGAGAAAGTAATATATCTGGGGTTTTGCATTCTGTATTTCTTCTGGATCTGAAATGGAAGCCAATACATTATTTTTATTGCAGTTTTGTCGAGATACAATAACAGAAATCCAGGCCAGCAAAAAATCTCAAAGCTGCATGTATACATCTAGTAAGATGCTTTCCAGCAATCAGAGTCTTTAGAGTCTTCCTTTTAATTGAATGTTTGTGTTTGGCCTGAGGAGAGATGTTTCTAGTCTGGTGGTCACATTAGAAGCAATAGTAGCTTAGTGCCAGCCTGGTTAACCCATCCACCCCCAGCCCAAAAAATGGTCCCAAAAAATATTCAGTGTACCATGGGTGTACATGGGGCTGTGTGAGAGACCAAGCATGGGGGAATGTGCTGGAGGTGCGTGTGAGACCCTCCATTCCTGCGCACATCTGGAAAGAGCAATCAAGGGAGCAAAATGCCTGCCACCCCAGGGCTGCCCGTGTCTCGTGGGGCTTTGCTCCCTCCATAAGGGGCCAGGAATGAGCACGGAGCTGGGTGCTGCTGACATCCATGGAAATAGCTCTCCTATCACACCTGGACACTGTAGACCTGGGCAGGGTTAGCTTTGTAGGTAAAAGCATTTTCCTTTGTGTTTGGTTTTGGATCAAGACGGTGCTTTCAAAGTGAACTGTGGGATTGTTCACTCTTGCCCTGGTCTGGCTCACCTTGCCAGGGAACCAGCGCTGCACCATCCTGGTCCCTTTTGGAGCGAGCTGACCTGGGAGGTGACCTCCAGGAGGGCATCTAATGCCCTCTCATCCCTGAAGAGCACTCATCCATATCCAAGGACCAGATAAACCCAGGCAGAAATGCACAGCCTGAACATAAATCTGGTGGACACTGAGTCCACAGTATGAGGTATTTACCTCCATAGAACCTTTGCTCTTGCAGTACAACATTTGCAAATGTAGATACGCCTGTATCTCTTAAGGAAAGAAAAAATGGTCATTACGGGCATATTGTTTGTTGCCTGGTGATTATCTGTACAGTTCTGTGATGAAAGACTAAATTTCCAGCATTTCCTTTTATGACCTTGCCAGAAAGTATTTATCCCACTTTAAATTCTGGCTATGAGCTATACATTGTAATAGTCTTGCAGAGCATTGTATTATTTTTTGTAAACCATTGGTAAACAGACCTGAGTTCATTACTCTGTGTATCTAAGCAGGTATTTTACCCTGTTTAAATGGCTATTGAAATTGCCTCTTTACATCCGAATATTTACATATGTGTTGCTGGCAATTGTTGCAAATTCAAAGACATATTTTTTCCTAAAAGGGCAATCAACAAACAAAATTAGAAAAACTTGACACCATAATAAATCAGAGTAAAAACAAAATTGTAAAAATCATTTGTAATGACATATTTTGTTGCCATTCTTTTTTGCTAGATTAGATTTCTGCTAAAGGTAATTGAAGAAAAAATTGTTCTGGTTAGAGGGATAAAATACATTAAAATTAAATGAGCTTCTTGAACTCTGCTTAGGCTTTAAGATATCATATCAAGGAACGAAAACACATTAAACAAGCGTAATAGTTACTTTGTGTGGTTGACTATAATGTACTTATGGTCCAGCCTTTCTGTCACACCACAGGCAAGGCCTCTTGGGTAATGCCTACAGCATTTGGGCAAGATGAAATCACGGGGTCCGTTTGCTGCTCTCCACCTGAATTTCAGACCTCCCCTCATGTCTTGCACAAACACAGCATTTGCTACCTGAGAAGCAGGCAGAAGCCGCAGGGTGTAGCTCGGAGCATCCCGCGGCTCAAGGACCGCAGGTGACTGGTGGTGCTACTGCTTCAGGGGAGGGGAGATCTCAGTAACTTGCTGTCCTTGGCTTCTGGGACCTGGTGTGTGGTTGTGATGGGACTTGAAGTTTAGGCTCGAATTTTATAGATTTTCTGTAAAGGAACAAAAAACTGAACTGCCTTTCTTCTGGGCAGCCTCTTTCAAACACTAAATAAATACAAACAGACGGAAAAATAATTCCTCAGAAAACAAATACTGAACAACTAAAAATATCAGTAATTTTCAAAGTACTGTATCCCTGAGAAACTCCGAGCCTACAGAACTCACTTTCTCTACTTGTTTCAAAACACAGTACCTTTTTAAATGTGCTCAATAGTTCCTCATAGCTGAATTTGGAAGTAGCATATGCTTTGTTTTATTAATTTATTACTTTGTTTTGATGCATAATCTCCCATTAAGTATACACACTGCCCCTGGCTTTTTTGACCTTCCTTTCTCTTCTATCTTTTTGTCCTCCCTCTCTCCCCTTTCTCTCCTGAAAGACTCAGTCAATCAGGCTAAGAGTCATGGTGTTTTTTTTAAAAAAGAAAAAGAAAAAAGAACAAACAACAAACTAAGCCGTCATGGATGGCAGTTCCCTCTCTAACTGGTATGGGGGAAGGAGTAATAACATTTTTTTAAAGCGTCTTTACACATCTGTGGAAAACACTTAGGATTTTTTATTTCTTTTTTATTGTTTACCAAATCAAAGCCAATGCATCTGAGGCTTATAGTGATGATAGCAGAAATTACAAAGACCTTTCATATGCAAAAAGACATTTTTGTATGACTGAAGATTTGAAATGTATTATGCCAATCTTGTATTCAAAGACTAGCTTCACGGGGTTTGAGTTCTATTATGTGATTTTTCTGGAGGCTTTTTGTTTCTTGGGTATTTTTTCTTTTTCCTTCATTTTCATGAGGTTTGTATTATTAGTACTTTGTAACGTTATCACGGGGTCTTTCCTTTGAACCCTGCACATGAGATGAATAAAGGAGCTGGTTTTGCTTTGTGAATCAGCCTCTCTAATAGGTCTTCTGGCTTTGGAAATATCCCCAGAATTCAGAAAACTATCAGACAAATCTTCATCAGCAGTTTAGCGCTGGCTGCACACTGCAGCACTTAGCTTTGAAATTTGAAAGATATTTCTATTCTGCTATTATGCGTCTTGAAGGGATGTGTTATCTCGCTGTCGGGGGATTTGGAAGAGGAGGGTGAAGCACTTACAAGAACTAGAACCACAAAATATTTTTATGAGTGAATATCATGTTTTTAATGAAAATTGTCAGGTCCTCAGAGTTCAAGGTTGTTTTGTTTTGCTGTTGCTGTTCTTGGGACATTATCTGTCTGTAGTGATCCATCAGCTGTTCAAGACTTTCAGAGAAATAACTGCTGTCAAGCTTCCTGCTTCCTGGACTTGTACCTGTTAACTGACTTATCCCTAGAAGTTTGGCTTTTCTTTGACCCATCTCCCAACTGTCCTGGGGTACGCACTTCCCTGTTGCTTACATCAGGCAATTCCTACAGCCTAGGGTGCAATCTCAGGCCCCATGGCTTTCATGGAGTCAGGATTTCCGGTCTTATTACTGTTTTTTCTGCCTTGGTGCCCCGTTTTCTTTGTTATTGAACTAAATAGCTTTTACTACTTCCTCGCAACTATGAAACTCCCCTCTCCTACCAGCATGGCCATAACAATTGGCATTAGGAGGGAACTGAGAAGCATAAACTTAAACTTTAATTATTTTTGTTTTAATTAACAGATATACACCATGAGGTAGGAATCAATACACAGGGATATTCTTGCAGCACAATAAGCAGAATATTTAGTTACGATCATGCCTTAAATGTCCAAAAAGGTGTCTGTTCAGACCTCTGCTGTCTCCTCATGCCTTCTCTTGCAGCAGCATACACAAGCTAGCTAAGGGTTTGGAAGGTTCATCTCCTACAAGTGCATGGGTTCTGCTTCCCACTGCAAAACCCAGGCAGGTACAGACTCTGCAATACCAAAGTAGACCCTAAAGTGAGTTACTCTGCCAGTGATCAGCTCTGCCATTAGAAGGGGGTACCACTCCTGTAACAGGACTGTCAGAAAAGATTTCCAGAGTGGTCCTTATCTGATCCTGCAGAAGGCCTGGCAGCTTCAGCTTGCCTCCTCTGCAGTCAGGTTTGCCCCAGGTCAGCCCATACACTGACTTAGCAACATCTTAGTTGCATGTCCCACTCTGTTGACAGCTACTGGGGCCATTACGAGAAGCAAACCACGAGAAGTTAATGATTTAGTCTCACAGTCATTTGCAGTCTCTCTTTGGCCTAAGGCAGCCAAGTGCTAGTTACCTCTTGCCTACTGCAAATTACCTCAAGAAGAGCAAGTTGGCTTGCTTGGAAATGTAAATCTGTTAGTTAGAAGGAGCTAGGTGAAGAAATGTTGAATGCAGCTACTAACCCATGCATGTGTTAGCAAGCATGTGGGCATCAAATAGCCAGCATGGGGTAAAGTCATTGATTTTGAAATGAAACTGGTTGAGAAGCATAAGACCAGATATCCTCTTGCCACTGCCAAAAACAGCAGCTACCAAAATGGAAATCAAGAAAGATGCTTCCCAGGAGTTCTTGTGTTTACAAGTTACAGCTATATTTTAAATTGAGGGCAACAGGGATCAGTTGCCTATTTAGAAGTGTTTGTGCCATTTAACTATCAGCAGTTTCCGTGCTAAATGAGAAAGATACAATTACAAGAGCTCATGAAGCAGTTTTTCTTTTGATGGCATATTTGGATACATACAAATGAGAGGTAGCCTACAGCATTCCAGCATCTCAGAATCCTTTTCATAAACAATCCTAAAATTGTCCTGCAAAGCAATATCTATCTACCTTACTGACAGATTCAGAACAAATTGTACTATATGAGGTTCAATTTTTTTTAATAGACTAAAAAAATTTGCACAGCTATGCAGATGTTTCAGCCATTTGGCTTACTGTAATCAAATATGGTGAAGAAGCTCTAAGTGCATTTCAAGTTTATAGCATGTCAGTTCAGCTGGCTTGACTATTTTTTTGTATAGCAAGTCTGTTGGAAAATGCATTCAGTAGAGCAAAATGGTGCTGCTGCTAATATTAATAATAATACTTAGCAGTTCAATTGCATTTCATATTTTCAAAGTGCTGTACAAATGCTAATTAATTAGGCTATGAAGCTGAATGCCAAATAGAGAAAAAGCCTTGTGTCATTGCTTGTAGAACAAGTTATCTTGATTATTGCACTTTTAATATTTTCCTTGGGAAAGCACTAGTAATCCAAGGAACAATTCAACTGCACAGAGCACAGCAAGGGCCGGGGGGGACAACTGCCACAAAAAACCCAAGGATGTGCTGATCCCAAAGCTGTGACTAGCTCTTGTGATTTTTATGTTTGGAATGAAAGAAGGTGTCTTTATTCCAGAATTAGGCTTTTAATTAAGTGACAGAAGTGGAACAAATGTTTTCCCATTCTGTGCAAAATCTAAGTTCGGTGTTTTCCTAACTCCACCACGAGGTACCACCTTTGCAAGTTGTTCATCCTTTCTCAAATGTAAAATCTTACTCACCATCCCCAAACACATCTTCAACACCCTGCTTTTAAAAAAAAACAAACCACTTTACAACTGCTGTCAGGGATCACTATGCAGCCACCTTGTAGTTTGTTTGGCCTGTAAAAGAAACCCTTTTTGCAACAAGAGCAGGTGGCCAAGACCACCATCAGGCCATAGGGCCCCAAAGAAAGGGTGGCTCAGCTCATAGTCAGAGGCTGGCTGGGGCAGGACGGAAGGAAAGGGAACCAGATCTGCCAAATCCCCTTTACAGCCCCTCTGGCGATTTTATGTTAGCTGAAGGGGGAAGGCTGTGGCTGAAGAACATATATACCAGGATGACAAGGTGAAAGATAAAGAAACATTTCATCTCCAGCCCTTTTGCAGGGGTCAGTAGTGCCATTTGCTGGTTCATATAAAATTATTTTCTGAGGCTCCGCAGAATTGATATTTGCTAAATGCAGTGTTCATCCTGTGGTTTGTGTTTCATCACCACTGCAACACTTCAAAAAAGCCAAAAGCAAACCCACTGTCTTTCAGAAGACATCCCACATCGGCAGTTTGAATTCTGAAAGATGTCCTCGTAGTGGAGCCACTTCTCTGAGAGCTGAGTTGAGCTACTGAAGGCAGTGCAGGGGAGTTCGCTTTTTCCTGGAAATGATTATTCAGTTTCAGAGAAAATCAAATGAGAATTACAGTTAAGTAAGACCCTGGAATGTGCAGCGGTAGCATTAATTTTGCATCAAGGATCATAGAGACGTAAATCATCCCCAAGTGGATGGTGTGCTGCCCCAGCTCAGGGTCATCTCCCCTGAGAGCACCGTCACTGGCTGGTGCTGCTGCAGTTCTTTTGGATTGTGCTTGCCCATGACCTGCCCAGGTCCTTCCTTTGAGACAGTTCCATGCTGCCAGTCACTGTTGGAGATGTGGCTTCAAGGAGGAGGCAGAATGGTGTTACCCTTCCTCAGGAGGAAGGACATGGGAGAGTCAGTCTGTCTTTGTGTCTCTCTTATTTGATATTTATTTTTTTAGTCTTCCATACTGACCAACTTTGTCAACAGCTGTTTTGGTCATATTTATTTTCTCAGAAATTGTTTTCTTCTGAACAACATGAGAGAATTTGTACAAGTGAGCTGTGAGTTAGCAAGGAGAAACACAAATTGAGTCCAGCATCTCCTGGGCATCAGCAAGTGCTGAAGCATTCCCTGGAGCCCAAACTTCAGTTCTGCGTGTTTCACTTGAGATAGCAGTCTTCTGATGCAAGCAGGCTTCTAGTTCACCAATAAATTACATCAGAGGCAAAATTAGCCTGACTTAAAATAAATTAGGAAGCTGCTTTCAAAGATACTCTGCTGATAATCTGTTTGTATAAAAAAGCATCCTGAGATGGTTTCATAGGCAATATTTTCCAAATCTCACGTGCTTTATTATCCTTACACATATCCACACAATAGGAAGACCATGGGAAGGAATCACAATATTTATTCACAATTGAAAAGGACTTTACAAACTCTTGTAACCAATATGGAGATAGAAATACAGGTAAAATAGTAGTCCCTCTTTTTCCTTCTCTTCCAGAATTAATGGAATATTTGTTACTGCTTTTGAAAGAACAGGTTTTTATCCTGAAAATGCTGCTACACTGTGCTGCTGTTTCAAAAAGACAGAAATAGGCTACTATTTTGGAATCAGTAGTTCAGGAATTTTATTTACCTGTACTGATTTTTTTAATTTTTTTCAATAGCTCACTATAATTTTGATGAAATAACAGCTAATTGTCGGTCTGACCACCAAGCCTTTGTTAAACAATTCGTCTTTGGTTTGATGAAAGCAATGTGTCTAGCATCCTATTTTCAAATTACCTCTTGAAATTGTCTTTGTTTTCTCTATAATATCAAGAAATCACTGTTGTTATATTTTTGCATAATTTGCATATGAGCAGTTCCTTTATTCTGTTGAAATACAAATGCAAGGCTCTTCCATAACTTCATTGATGGTATGTTATGATAATCATTTCTCATGTAATACTTTTCAAAAATATATGCATTGATATACTGATTTTTCCAGACTTCCATTTTGAGAGGGAGGAGATTAAGTGGTAAAATTGGTGGAACTACTTTTTGTGAATAAATTATCCAGCCAATATATTTCATTTTGTGGTTGGCGGATCATTTTGAAACTGACTGTGGTTTCTGTACTGGTATGATTTGTTCATACGTAATCCCCTAAAATAACTGGCCCCACAGCTCAGACTGCCAGGAATTTGGTCACCTGCTGATTTGTACTGAGTGGCAGACTAATGCACAGGGTGGGGTTGTCCACTGCAGTCTCAGGAATTGCTCTTACTTAGCAGATCACTCAGCTGAAAGCACACAAACAGGAGAACAGCAATGTTTGCAATCAGTGAATTATCTCTGCAAGAGTGACTGTGCCCTTCTCCAAGCATCAGAATATTGAGGAACCCATGCACTAAATGTTTAAAACAAAAAAGCAAGGGACACATGCAATGGCATGTACTTAGCAGTACTGTTTTCCATATTATTTTTAAAATACCGATTTTGTGCTTTTTAAACCTGTCGTTGACCCCTCAGAGAGCAGTGGGTTTTGCAGGGTTCACCATACCCTTGTGCTGCTCACTGCACTCTACCAACCAATTCCCTCTATGGCAAGAGGCAAAAATGCTCCCAAATCAAAAGCTAATTGAAAAGTTATGAAAGATATTACAGAACTCCCCAACTCTATGGAGGGATGGGTGGTTGAGAGCTAATCAATCCAGAATATATTTCTTCCAGGACCAGCACTTACTGGCAAGTAATTATTCTTTAAAAGATATACATCATGATGGATTCTGCTTCCCAAGAACAAAGACTGAAATGATATCTCCAAGAAAAATACAGACCAAAATGGGCATCACATTTTCCCAGTGAAGATGAGTATACTTTGATTATGTTAATACTGCTGGACCAATTAGGTGGAGCTGCTCATTTGCAATTAGGATTGCTGGGCACTAACTCTATCAACGCTCCCAGGCAGCACATCAGCACTCATATGCCAGAAACATTTATTTACATGCTTATAATGGACAGCCATAAGGTACCTCTGCTCTCCCAGGAACCTCATTCATGTTGGTGCTAGGATCTCGTAACACATTCATCAAGCATTAAAATTACTCAAAATTTTTACTGCTCAGTGCAGAATGCAGGAGTCTACATGTAAATAAGAGTCAGAGTCATCTGTGTTTGTTTACTTATTAGAAAAGGGCTGGTCTGGCTTTAATGAATGAAATGGCTTCTATATCTTCATGCTGAATCTGTTACAGGATTTGCTTTTCTGTAGCATTTAGGAAAAAGCTAATTAGTGTATGTTGTAGCATTACACATCCTGTTGCTAAAAATGTATCTCCTGGTTCATATATTTCTTCTATGTATGTATACATAAATATAGATCTTATCTATCCTGCGGATACATGCACTCACATGCAGACTTTACATTTTATATTCTCTATTGTAGGTCAGTAGATAAAGGATTACCTTTGGGTCCTCCCCAGTCATTTGCCCTCCTCCCATGCCTCTCTGCTTCTCTCTGCCCAGCTATAATTTGGGTTAACTTTTTTTTAGCTGAATTAAAAATGTGCTCCATATTCAGCATTCTAAACTCTAAGTTACCTAAAAAATATTTGCAAATCTTTTTTGCACTGAAGCTGCATAAAAAAATCTTTTTTTCTGGAGTCAGTTTTACTCTCTTATTTCAGTATATAGCCAGCACATCTGCATTGAAGATGTACAATGGGATAAGCAAAACCAAAATCTCACTCATACAATATAAATGACTTTTATGTCTGAAGCAGTAATTATCTAGTGTCATAAGAAAAGCAATAATAATTTCCTAATGTTTCTTGCAAGTGACATGGGAAGCATCAGACAGTCTGAATCTGTTCTGTAAAGTACAGGAGAAGTTAATGAAGATTAAAACTGAATTAGTGGACATACCAATGCAATCATGTCAAACAAAAGCAACAGATATGCCAGATTATAATTGCAGACACTGTTTTGTGGCACATTCTCTCATGTGGAAGCAAAAATAACCATATTCTCCAGTCCCTTTTCAGTCATTTTTATGAATGTTGCATTTTGTTCTTTTTCCCCACTGTACGAGCCAGGTGTTCCTTTTTGCTGCAAAACAACAATACATCATTTAAGTGAAGTTCATTTTTTGAAGCTCAGCGAGTTGAGGCTTTCTTCATTTCCCTGGCCGTATCCAATCAGCTAGCGGAGGCACTGGCATGTGTCATAAATTTTGCTGGGAATATGGGCCAGCTGAAACGCATACCAATTCAGAGATCACATCTCCTCAGCATCCCACTAGGCAGGAAAGGAAATGAAATGTGTTTGCTGTGTTCTGCTGAAGCAAGAGGACAGACAAGGAGCCGAAAGAAATCTGAATTCTTAGCAGGAAAGAAAACCACTCTCAAAATAAAATTTTGAGAAAAATTAACCCCCAGAACACTGCCTACACTCTTCTCCAAGAGTCTTTTCTTGAACAGTCTCTGAGTCCAGCTTGCCTCTTGCTTGCAGTGATTCACCAAGGCTTTCCCTTTTATTGCCCCAGCAGTGAACACCTTTGCTGCCTCACACACAAGGCTGCTGTGAACTTGTTTTACCAGTATCATCTGGAAAGCAGGTGGAGAATAAAAGCCATTTATAATTAAGGAGTGCTGTGATGACTAAGAAAGTTTACTCTTCTGTCCACATAGAAGTGGCTGTTGTGGCTATGCCATTTGCAGTCTGGGCTCCCAAACACCAAAGAGCAGAACAGTGCATCTCCAACACTGTTTGGCGTTCCCATCCCAGTGCCGTGTCCGAGAAGAATGGTGTGGCCAGAGAGACGGTTACTTCTGCAAGTAATATGCTTTATCCTATAAATGCAGCCACAATGATCTCACAGCATGGAAACAAATGTCCTACTCCTTTTGTCCAGCCCCCAAAACAGCCATATCTGGTTCTGGAGCAAAATGCTGCAGGAAAAGTTGTGCTTTATTGTCATGGTTTAGCCCCAGTCAGCAATCCAGCACCACCCAGCCACTCGCTCACTCCCCCCTGGTGAGACGGGGGAAAGAATCAGAAGAGTAAAAGTGAGAAAACTCATGGGTTGAGATAAAGACAGTTTAATAGGTAAAGCAAAAGCCGTGTGCACAAGCAAAGCAAAACAAGGAATTCATTCACCACTTCCCATGGGCAGGCAGGTGTTCAGCCATCTCCAGGAAAGCAGGGCTCCATCATGTGTAATGGTGACTTGGGAAGACAAACGCCATCACTCCGAACGTTTCCCCCTTCCTTCTTCTTCCCCACCTTTATATACTGAGCATGATGTCGTATGGTATAGGATATCCCTTTGGTCAGTTGGGGTCAGCTGTCCTGGCTGTGTCCTATCCCAGCTTCTTGTGCACCCGGCAGAGCAGGGGAGGCTGAAAAAGTCCTTGACTAGTGTAAGCACTGCTTAGCAACAACTAAAACATCTCCACATTATCAACACTGTTTTCAGCATAAATCCAAAACGTAGCCCTGTACTAGCTACTGTGAAGAAAATTAACTACCCCAGCTAAAACCATAACAGTATCCACCCCTTATTCCGTACCATTTACGTCATGCTCAGGTCCCATACTATCCAATACAACCTCAATAACCACCACCCACCTTCCCATCCTTTGATAAAATACACAGATATCATTTATCATCCCTTTAGTCTATGGACCACCCCTGTAAAATGTCTGTAGAGGATCCACAAATGTCCACTGAGTTCATTTAGTCCATAACTTTGGGCTCCATCTATCGTAACAGTCTTTCAAGGCAGGAAAGATGGTCTGTGTGGTGTTGGATTGTTGTACGCTGAAGTCAGTCTTTGTTCCATCACTGCTGCACTTTGCTTGATTCAATCAAAGTTCATGCTACATTAATTTGGGAGATTCTTACTATGATACCGTTGATATGTCATATAGCAACCAAAGGAATGATGACATAGAATATTATATAGCAATTAACAGCATACCTTTCAGTTCGTTGGCTATTTTCACCCAGAATCAAATCCCCTTGAGGCATACATCAAACTCCTCCATCCTCCCGCATCACCCACCAAGTGCACCCAGGTCCTCGAGTAAAAGCAATCCCACAAATGGGTGGGATTTTTCTCTTTTCCTGAGACAGGAATAACCCAGACTGTTTTCCCTAGGATATTTTTTACGTGCATTACAGGGACTTTATCCCTTCCACAGTACGTAAGAGTTCTGATTGGGCAGGGCATGTGGGATAGTATGAGCAAATACCTAGGATGGTGGGCACCTCCAATGTTTTGGAATTTCATCCCTGAACAGGTACACAAGAAGCCGGGAGGGGAGGGGACACATCCAAGAGAGCTGATCCGAATTGGCCAAAGGGATATTCCATATCATGGGACGTCATGCCCAGTATATCAACTGCGGGGAGCTGGCCAGAGGAAGCAGCGATCACAGCTCAGGGACTGATGGTGTTGGTCAGTGGGTGATGAGCAGTTGCAGCACTTGTGGTTTTTTTTTTTTTTTCTTTTCCCTCTTTTCCCCAGGTTTCATTTCTCTCTCTCGTTCTTTTCTTTTTTTTTTTTTTAAATTATATTATTATCATTATTATTATTATTATCATAATCATTATTGTTATCATTTCCATTACTACTATTACTATTTTATTTTAATTATTAAACTGTTCTTAACCCACAAGTTTTCTTGCTTTTGCTCTTCTGATTCTCCCCCTTCCCATTGGAGCAGGGGGAGTGAGCGATTGGCTGGGTGGTGCTTAGTTGCTGACTGGGGCTAAGCCACGACATTTATCAACCTGCTGACACCACTGCCTTATGTGTGTCCCAAACACACTCCTCCTCTTCTCTACAGGCATTTTGTGGGGTTTCCAGAGTTCCTTGTCATGTTCGTGTGCTCTCCCTTTTTAAGTGTGAAACATCAATCATCTTCCCAGCAAGCCATGCAGTCTGTTGAGGTCACAACAATTTAACCATTTACTAGATGTTACAGCAGGCTGAAGGTCACATTCCTAAATTAAAAAAAAAAAAAAAATCTCCACAGAGGATAAAGAAGTGCTTTGTCTTGCAGGAGGTCTGGGTTTGTCAATTCAGCCCTTTGCCCACTCTAGGATGGCTACGTGGCATGCCCACTCTCGTAGACAGAATTTGTCACATGAAGAGTGGGATATGTGTCAAATTTGGAGCTTTTGGTCATCCCAAGGAAGTAAGTCCTGACTTGTGTGGCCTCAGACAATGGGCTGTGGTATCATTCTGCAGTGATTTCTGGTTTCTGTGTTACTCTATTTTTTTCCTGACCATTCTCATTCCATTTTGGGAAGCAGAGGTCAGGGTAAAGAAGTACATCTAAATGACAGTTTCTTCCTACTGTTGGGGATTAATTATTCTCCCAAGACTACTCTCCAGTCTCTACCGCTAGGGAATGAGCAGTTTCAACCCTGGGTGGTCTGAGCAAATACAGGCACTACAAAATTCCTTGAAATCACTATGGGATGGGGGGGGGCGGTGTCTTCATGTATTTATTTCAAGGGGTTTCCATGACTGTAATGAACTTTGTGCAAAAAATTACTTGCTTTCATGTAGCATGTAGCAAAAGGGGGGGGGGGGGGGAACAAAGTGAAAAAGGATTTAACTGCTTATTCTCTCTCTGGATGACTTACTTTTGTCTGTTTGCTTCAGGGTTTTTCTCTTAACTTTGCATCAAGGGTATGTATTGACTTTGCTGAATTATTGAAGGTAGTTGCAAATGATGCATGAAATGAAAAATCCTTCTTCACCCTTTGCACAGACTGCCAACATACAGTTCTGTGCAATCACTGCTGAGCTGCACCATGATATCAGGTATACCTAGATAGCCACAAAAGTTGTTGGATTTAATGGTAATGGGAGTTTCTGTTCTTGATATTTCTCTTACTCCTTTCACCTGTTGGTTTTAGAAGAAAGGCAACCTACTGCCAGTGTAGTTTCCATCACCAAAGGCAGTTGCACCCACTAATATCTTACATTGGTATAACTGGGGGTAGCATTTGGGACCAAGCCAAAGAAAATAGGCAGCCTCATGGTGTGCTTCTAGAAATCAGTCTCTTCAGCTTCTCTCAGATTTTTGACTGAACATGTGCGCATCTTTTATTATTTAAGAGCAATCTTGGCATAGAATGCATGAAAATTACCTAGAAGTTGCTATGGCGTAACATACATCTGCACAATGAGAAAAGGACTAATAAAGTAGAAGGATATGAACAGCAAAGAACAGTTAGAGAGAAACAATTACTGAGTTGTGACAGGAGGAAGAAAGCCTATACTATGCAAGTAGGTGGGGAATGGGGTGGCAAGGGAAGAGAGGAGAAAGTAAACCACATGGTAGAAGATTGGACTGTGAGTTTCCCAGGATAAGCTCCAAAGAAAATGTGGAGTGTGCAAAAGTTGTCCCATGCTGAAAATAGCACGGGTCAGGGTTGAGGCCTCTGGGTTGTCGAAATTTGTCCTTGGTCTAGAACAGGAGCAAGCAACTTCCATTCTCAGTCTCCCCACACTCTCCCAGCTGGGTTGAGACAGTACCAGGCCAGGGGAAGCCACGGAGCCACATACCCCTGCCTTTCAAGGCTTGCCATGGGCTTTAAGACGTAGGGAAGTTCGCACTGTGTAACATACGGGTTCACTTCTTTTTCTCTTTAAATATGCTCTACCTGTTAAAGGAATCTCTATTTTGAAAAGCTACATTTCCATGTACCTACAAAAAGAAATTCATACTGCATTTTGAATTGAGCAATACACATGGATGACAACCAACTCTGGAACTGCAAGAGTTTTTCAACAACTTGCATACTTCTTTTCTGAGTGGTGTTTGTCAAAGCATCTCTTGCTCAGAGGCCCCCCACCCAAAACATTAGATTTGCTTGATGTAATTTGAAAATCTTCTGAAAAGATGTATTATAAGAGTAAGTGATAATGTTAGGATTTGGAGTTTAATTGTGACTGTGCTGCACAGCTGCTAACACCAGCCTGTTCAGAATTTATGTCCTCATCCAAGTTTTTCAGGAAAATTTAATTTGAGGAAGTTGTGTTTATCAACTTCCTGGCTTGCTGTCAACAGCTTGCTGCTTTCTTTTTAATATGAGGTGCTAATTATGTTTTTCTCAGACTTCAATATAAATGAAATGTATTTGGCAGTTGCCAACAGCTTTGCAGAGTATGATAATGCCATCATGCAAACTTTGAGGTTCTCTGAGCATGAGTTTATGCTTCTGAGTTGTGCAGCTTACAAGTATATTTCACACTGTGGACAAGAAGATCTGACCTGCGGACATCACTACCAGATGAGCCTGTTTTGCAGATGTTTTGGAGAACATAGAAACTGCCAGAAAGTGTAATAGCACCGAACATCAGAAACTCCAGTTCTTTGTGAAGATGGAACACAACAAAGCTGGTCTTTAGGGAAAATCTTGCAGCATTAATAAAGATCTTGAATCAGACTAAGCAAGAGCACACCTGTAAAATTCCTTGTTGATCCCTAAACTGAGAAAAATTAGGTAAGGTTAAGCCATTCAGAAGGGGTGGCTTCCTCCTGTTTCCAACAATACACAATGATCTGCATGCTACTGATCCACACACCATGAAAATTAACACTTGTCTTCAGTGAAGGGAAATCACAGAAAACTTTCTAAAACGAGTTTGAGCTCCAGACCCTCCCACAGGTCTACTTTGGACATATGGCCCCAAAATCCCTCCTCCCTCTGGTAGTGATATGCTGAGTAGATCCCACTAGAAGATCCTCTTGGACATGAGCTGCCTAGGTAACTCTTGGAGATCTTCAGTTAGGGATTATTAAAGGAATATTGAGCCTCTTCAGTTCCCACAACAAAAGAAAACAATTGCAGGAGAGAAAGGAAGGAATTTGTAAAGGCTTGAATGCAGTTTGAATATCTCATGAGAGAGGGAGGCAACTTATTTCCACAGGCCATCACATTAGGGACAGAATCACATTAGTGCAGAACAATCCTGCCATTTCCTTTGACACCGACAGTCTCAATAGCGGTGTTTTGAAGCCAAATAACCTGTGGGCTGCTGCTCCAAAGAAAGGATGATGAGGTATCGATTGCATTTTAGTTAGCGAGAAAGAAGGAGAGTCAAAGGGCGCAGTCTATTTATAATGTCTGGTTACCACCATGGATCGAGCAAGACCCAGAAACCCTGGGAAACCTTTGTTTTGAACAGAGGAGGTAAATTCATTGAAGGCTCAATAACCTTTGCAAATATGTCACTGATACAAAATTGGAGGACTGGGCAGAGAGGTGATATAGGAAGCCATATTTTGAAATTATTAGGTTTATTTGGGATTAAGAGATTGTTGCCTTTTTATTTTTATTTTTTGGCTGTCCTTTATATTCTTAAAAATCAAATCTTATTTAAATTATATTGCACTTAAATATTATGTTCTTAAACAAAACTTACTCTCAGTTTATTTACAGAAAATCTTTGTAATGGGAGGGGCGTTTTACAATTTTTGTACTTGACGTCACATTTTTAATAATCCATTTTGCAAAATAGGTTTTACATCTTCCATGCAGATACAGCTATAATCTTTCTCCCTATCATAATTAAAAGACACTTCCTTGACATTTCTGCCTCCTTTTTTTCCTTTAGATTAAATATTTCTTTAGAAGAAATACTGAAACTTGCGCTTTTCCTTCTGCTCCTGCTGCGCTATTACCCCCATTGTGGGACTGCTGTCATGTTTGTATTCAGCACAACTGCTTCGTGGCTCTGTTTCCTTTCAAAAGCCATAATGTTTGCATCTTCCCGGCAAAAGCCGCTTTAGGACCTGTGTGTGATGATGACAGGATCATTTACAATGTTCACCTCCCTTTGAACAGTGTCTTTGACTGATTCGCTCATGCTTGCGCGCAGCAGTTGCCCTCCTATGGATGCACAGAAGTGGAACACCTCTGGGGACTCCTAAAATGCTAGCCAGGCAACAAGGATAACATCTTTTTCCTTCCCCCAGGAGCCACTAACCATGCACAGGCATAGAAGATGAACACATATTTCTTACAACTGCACGGAAAGAAAGATAATTCAGATCCCTGAAGAGATTTGTGATATGAAAACATGTCCCTTTTCCCTACCCAAACTAAAGCAAATGGACTTCTCTAGCCAATTTGATTTAGGTCAGCGTGCCAAGCACTACAAGTGTTGCTGAGCCCTTAAGAGGGACAGATTCCTCAGAAATTAAGATATGTCCAGTGTAAAAGTGCCCACTGGCACCCCACTGTCTGGTCCCTCATGATTTTAGGCCATTATGTCACCTACTGCCATTTCTATTGCTTCTCTTCTTCCTGCCACAGTAACCTATACTTTTCCTCATGCTTTTTCTAAGAGTATATTTATGATTTATCTGGAGGAATAACATTTTTTACAGTTGAAATGGGAAAGTATCTCTCAAGCTCTCTTCTACCGCGTTGGCTGCACAAGTGCTCTTGGTGCCCCTCAGCATGCTCTGAAGCCAACCCTGAGTCCTGGGGACAGACCAGGCACTTGGGGTTCAGCCGGTACCAGCTCTCTGTTTGTGCAGGTGGATGAAATGAGGTCATCGGCTGGTGCAGCTGCTCTAGGAGGAACTGCAGTAGCCTTCCTGCTGGCACTTGTTCTTCAAATCTTAATTCACAAAGCCTTGAATACACCATGTTGTAGATTTAAAAAAGTTAAAACAACCCTATGAGGTAAAAAGGTTGTCTCTACAATGGCATGCAGAACAAAATC
This sequence comes from Morus bassanus, assembly GCA_031468815.1. Taxonomy (NCBI): domain Eukaryota; kingdom Metazoa; phylum Chordata; class Aves; order Suliformes; family Sulidae; genus Morus; species Morus bassanus. The sequence goes on along the minus strand of CM062574.1, from coordinate 33,587,114 downwards.
TGTGTTCAGCTAGTGAAAGCCAGGTTTCAGCCAGTGGAAGTCTGGAGTAATCCTCCACAGAGACATCAGAAGGCACTGAAGAGTCTATTCCACATGTTTTTTGCAAGTGTAACTGTAAACACGTAAATAATAGAGTGAAAAAAGGAAAGATAGCCTGACTGCCAAACCAAAACTGAAGGAGAAAACAAACTAGTGATGAACCTTACAGACCTCAGAAAGGGTGAGGCAGGAGCGATAGCAGCATCATGTCTTGTGTTGTGAGTTGCTCTGCCCTGCGCTGGGCTGGGCGGTGCTTGCACCACATGCCCAAGGAGCCCACTCTGACATTTTTCCTCAGTTTAAAATTTAGTTATATGATCTTTACGTGCAAAAATTTTGGCACCGCTACATTCCACCCCTGCCAAAATGTGTGCCTTGTTCATCCTTTTGTTCTTCTCAACATAATCATTGTAATTTAATTTTGCATAATTAAAAAAACCAAACCCCTCAGGCTTTAAATACTCTGATTTTTTTTTTAATTAACATCCTAGGATAAAACACAGTCCACTTTTACCATTGTATTTATACACTTGAAATCATTTGCCTTTTTTTTTTTAAATTACTTTAATCTCATCTCAGGAAAAATAGTTAATTCATTTTAGTTAGTTCAGTCCTCTTTTGAGTTTAATTTTCTACATGAGATTTTTCCCCCTTATTCATGCGTTTCTTACAGCCACTGCACTGAAGTTATAATTTACCGCTGCTTCGAAGTTATAACTCACAGTGATGTCGTAAAAAACAAAATGGAGAGAAACTTGTGAGCTTCACTTATTTTGACTCAATATGTGGTTTTGATTCTAAATATCAAAAGTGCAACAGAACCCCTGTCATTTCTGTTCATGACATGAGAAATATTAATAAACCAAATAAAGGAGACCACAGTGGAAAATGTGAACTCTGAAAAAATCAAAATGAAAAGCTGAAACTCCCTCCACGAAAATGAAAAGAAAGAATCACAAATTTTTTTATCAGTACTGTATTTGGTCTGTATTTTTGAATGTATATTTCATGCCTTATATGCATAAAGAACTATCATAAATCAGATTATTTTTATTATTTTTTCAGATTAAGGCAAGAAACAAACAAAAAAGAAGACATAAACAGCTCATTTTTTTCTTTATTATTGTGTACTTGTTGACTTTGATGGAGTGACTTCAAAGACTACATTTCTTCCAGCATGAGAGTAAAATCAGACTCAAATTCTCCATATACAAAAGAGCTCTCTTTGCCTCAGACAGACTTTTTCCATCTTGAACTTTCTTTACTGTGTAAAAGAAAACCTCAACTCTCTTCTCCTAAAACTTGTAATGAAATTGAATATTGTTAAATTTTGGTGAAAAAGTAATCCACGTGCAAAGTCTAATAGAGGTCGAAGGATGGAAACTCAGTAGGAAGTTTAAAGTGAAAAAGCTAATCAGAAAATCATAGAAAATCCTCTTACAAATGAAAAATTAAGGTTTTGGTCTCAGATCTAAGGGATTTTTTTAAAGCATCTTTAAGTGAAAAAACTGCCCCAGTCCCAGTATTTGGGCTCTGGATTCAGAGCATGACCCGGCTGTTCCCAGAAGTCCTCACTGCGTAAATTTTGCTTCAGAGCCATAACCACTCAATCACACAATTTTCTGTTTTGCAGATTAAAATGGTTCTGCTGAGATGCCCATCTTCTTTTCTGAGAAGTAATTTTGTTTTCTTTCAAAAGCAGAACACTGGGGCTTTGCAGTAGTGATTGTCATAGGATTTTCTGGGGAAGGCGGTGGTTCCAATTAGGAAAGACAAACTGCATCTGTCTGGATTCTAGTTAAGTCTGATCACTGCTTAAAATAACCTAGTATTTAAACCTTAATTTATATTAGAAGTACAGAGAAAAGAGATATGATGCCATAATTTTAACCACTGTTTCTATGACCTATATATTTCAAAAGTGACAAATGTTCTTAAAAGCAATTGCTTATTTTGCAGGGAAAAATTTCTACAAATCTGTCTTTATTCAGTCAATAATAAAAGCAAAAAGAATGTTGCAGCATTAAGATAGGTTAGCTACTTATTTAATTCTGTGTTTAGCCTGAAGACTAGGGTGATACCTGTATAAACTGTGGTTCTACATATAAGCATTGGGGGGGGTGGGGGTGGAAAGTAAGGTCCAGCTAATTATATTAGTATCACTGTAAAATAGTTACTAAATTGAAATATTTTTGACAAGAATGGGGCATCTTAGTACTCAGGTTTTGAATTAATATTTGATGCTCTTTGAAGTCAATAATAAAAAAATTCTTGTTGGGCTAAGTATGTCACTGGGGTTTTTTTTGTTTTTCTTGCGGGGATGAGGCAGGTTCTGAGCAAGTAGAATAAGGAGGAAAACATATGACAAGCACCTGAGAAACTTCTCTTATTTGCATGAATTTCTAGAAAGAGGCAGACTTGCAAGTGAGGAGATGGTAACTTATTTACAGCACTCCATTTCTGTGATTGCAAAAAAGAGACAGATTCTTGTACAAAGAGTGGATGTGCGTCATGGGACAGCAGATAAGAAAATCGGTCTGTGTGACATACAGACAGTGCCAGGAAGATGCTGCCTACTTCCAATCCAATCCATCCAATTTTTACTTCAAAATTTTCGTTTACTAGCCTGGCTACTTCAGATCCAGTGCAGAATCTGAGGTTTCAGAAAGTTTGTATAGCACCAATGAATGATACTTTTTCACTGAGGAAGACTGGCACTTGAATGTGGTGACAGGTCTTTATAAATCATAGTGGTGGGTGGCAGAGCAATCCATAGGAAAATTAAGACTTTTTATTTTTAGGAAGGTGGAAGAGCAACATGCTAAGAGACATATCACGAAGCAAACTGAAGTGGGCTGGACAAATTTAGGAGATAAACAAGCTTTGCAGGACAAGTGGATAAAATAAAAAGCCACATGGATAAAATTAGAAAACTAGAGCAAAATTTCTGACTCAGGTGTGAATCCTCAAGTCTGATTCAAATTGGAGAACAACCAAGAAAGAAGAAAAGGACTAAATAAATTTGCTAAAGGAAAGAAAAATCAAGCTTCTGTCATGGGAAACTGGTTAAATCTCAATAAGTTCAGGTTTCTGAAGCTTTCGGGCAGAGAGGGTGTGACTGGGACCCATGGCTGCCAATTCCACGGCTAGACCTTATCAGTGCTCCCTTATCAGAGACATAGCTGGGAATGGCCTGGCATGAGGAGGCGATGGGAGAGAACCTGGGTTACAAAGCACCAAGGCACCTTTCTGTAGGAAACACCACCCTGCAACAGGGTTTTTTGCCTAGATGTAGCCAGCCAAGTCCCAGAGTAGTTATTTTTCTGGTTCGTCTTCTTTCCATTTTGTGAGGGGGGGATGGCAAAGTCCAAAGACGCCAAAACAATGTAGAGCTGAGTCAGAAAATAAAGAATTAAAAAGGACTAAAATACCTTATGTAAATTAAAAGATATGTCAGTTTAGCCTAGACATGGCACCAAATGAACTTCCCTTTCACCCCCAAAGAGTGGCTGTCCTACATTTCTCTCTGATACAGCTTCTTTGTGGCACGTTGGCTTGTCAGGAGCACTCAGTCCCGTGAGAGGTTTCCCACATGTGTGCTTGGGGTAGGAGCTGCTGTTCTCAGTCTTCTGTAAAGATTAGTATAATTGTGGCATCTTTGGACTGTAAAAGGATCATTATCTCCCCACTGTTCTTAAATGTTTATCGGTCTCCTTTTCACTTTGATTGATTTTCTAAACACAGTTCTCCTGCAACTGGAGCATTTGTGTCTCTGAGGGGCTGGATACACGGTTTTTCCTTCTGACACCAAGCAAGTGCAAGAGGAAATGCTTGATCAGTGAGAACTGCTGGAGAGAGGTGACTGTGGTGTTTACTTGTTTTGTGTAAGCATTCATTTTTAATTCTGTCAAACCAATTTGAATGAGAATGGTGTCACTTTTTTTCCTGCATTTCTCACAGATGCAAAGTGTCCACTGCAATGCTGATTCCTCCTGCATTCTTGCCAGATGTTTACATCAGAAGTTTATCAGGCAGCTTAAAAATACTTTAGGATTTTCTGCATTTTTCTTTGTTTTTTCTTGTCCCCTTTATTCCATTCCACCTTTCCAAGTACAGCTCACTGATATGTACCCATCAATAGCTTCTGTCCTGCTACAGAAAACAAAATGATTCCATGAAAAAAAAAAAAAAAAAAAAGATAGGTTTATAACTTTTCTAAGACAGGGAGAAACACAAGAAACACATAAAAGCATAAAAGTCAGCAGCTTGGGGGTGGGTGGAGCAGGACGTTCTAGTCTGAGGTCTTATTGATTTCAGGAAGAAGTCATTTGGGAAGAAGGTTTCCTTAATAGAAAAATCAGAACCAGAAAAATTGAGATGTGTGTGTTTTCAAATGTATCCATTTATATGAGATTTGAACCAAGATTGCTGAGGTACATCTGCTCTCTTTTTCACTCTTATACTTTCTGATCTTCTACCTATGGACCCTATGGAAACTGCTGGACCTGATTTGCCACATAAAGATGAAACTGACTTTCCTAACAATTAATAATTTGTGGAGACTTTTTTTTTCTTTATCACACAGTGTTCAACCTCAGTGGGAGATGTTGGCCAGCCAAGCTTATTTCCCTGGACTCCTATTCCCCTTGCCTGTAAAGTCAGGAAGATGTCTTCAGAAGACATCTTCTTGCCTAATGCAGTAGGGAAGATGGTTATTTGGATAAACCTTCCCAGCTCAACATGGGTAAGGCCAAGAATGGTATCAGAGAAGACAAGCTGACAACAATAAATTGGGCAGGAGCAGGTTTTACATTCTAAGTACAGTAAATAAACGTATAGAAAGATTAAAGATTAGGAAATAAAACCTTATATAATAATATTATAATTTCTTCCCTGAAATGTTTTGTATAATATTCATTCTAGGGTATTTATTATGTTTCAAATATCCTGAAAAGGGAAAATACCCTCGAAATCAGTATTTTATTTTTTTATTATTTTTTCTTATTTTTTTGTCTAATGAACTATATTTTTAACAGCATTAGTGATTTTAACTTGTAAGCCTAAATGCTTGCTTTTGTCAGACAAATAAACTAAAACCAAACATAAAATATCCTATTATGTCTGAGAGGATTTTCTCCTGTTAATTGAAAATGAACTGGAACTAAGCTAAATTGCTTGAATGTTTAATCTTTCTTTGCTACACTAAGGTTACTAGCGGGTGGAAGCATAAACACATTTCTAAATAGCAATAACAAGCTCTTTAGTGTTTCAGCTTTGGTAAATGCTGAGAAGGGCAGTGACCTGTAATACCAGTAAGAGTATGAACACTGCAAACTCCCGGGCATTTTTGCTAAAATACAACTTCTCTAAGCTTAGATTTGGTTGTAGCTGAGGGAAATGTTAAAGAAACTTCTTGTAAGAAAGCTGATTGCCTCCATCATTAATGTAGAGAGAATTTAATCTTCAGAAAATTGAACTAGTTTGCAAACAGACAAATAAAGAGGCTATTTTAAGGATCAAGCAGCGGGATAGACTGGATCTCCTGTCTTGAGGGAAAATTACAGTAGTTACAGCTCCCCGTGGCATGAAACCCTTGCTAATCCTCCAGGCGTGTGCTCCCTATATCATCAGGCATATCTTAACTTGCAGCACTCTGAGGCAGGTCTTGGAGACAACTTGTGTGGGAGCAATTCATGTAGGAGAGCGGAAGGAGAAAATTGCCCTGCATGCCTAGGGAAACACTCAGTACAGAGAAGGCTGGAAAGAAGGTCTTTCAGAGGAGAAAAGGTGCATCCAGCAGATAGGTGGTGGTTAAATCCTGGTCTCAGGAGCAGAGACGTTGGGACCGGTGTCCAGCAGAAGCTGCTTTGCTGGCTGAGGGCGAGGATAGCTGGGGAGGAGCACAGTTCTCCACTACATCTCAGTAAAGAAGGACATACATGTCCAGTGAGCCACAGATTAACAAAAGTCAATACTGCACTTATACAGAGAAGAGGAAGAGGCTAAACTTTTAAATATTTTCTTAAGAAAAAATCATGCATCTCCTAGAGTCCTCATTATTTTCACTGGCAGGCAGGTCTCCCATCTTGCGGCAATTCACAGCCCCTTGTTAACTTTCCCTTTTCCATCCTTTAGGTACAGGTGCTATTTCACTCCACTGCCACAATTAAAATTACCTAGATATATGCAGTATAAACATGGGTTTTGCTCAGTCCCGCAAAGCACGGACATCAAGAGCTTGATCCCCAGCCCATTGACATCAATGGGAGTCATTCTATTCATCTCGATGGAGTCTGCTGGGCCAAGGAGGGATACAGATGAGAGAAGGCAATTTGGTCATTGCATTTTCCTTTCATCAAGTGCTTTACACAGTGAAAATATTTTTAATGTAACTTCTGCTCCTGGGTTTGAGATTTTTGTCCGTGTGAAGTAAATTTCCTTTAATAACTACAGAGGGTTGCATGTAATTCCAGGACAGGTCTGGAAGTGAGTGCAGTGGAGAACTTGAATCACATTGGACATGTCTAAGGTAATGAACATTTTTTTTTTCTTCATTTGGCAACTGAACTGGAGGGAGAGGCATAAAACCAGTCTGGAGCAAAGCAAGTGGAAACTGAAGGCAAATGAAATGTTAGCATGGTGGTTCAGCTCCAAGCAGCATCCCTATGCCCTGGCATGCAGCAATGGGGCTGGAGTGGTGGCAGGAGCAGGAGGCTGTGGGATGATGTTCAGGTGGCAGACAAGTCCCTTGGCAAAGCATCAGTGTCACTATGGAGAAAAAGGCAGCAGCAGCACAAGGAAATGAGCATTATTTTGGTGGCCCAGGCAGGAGGGAGGACAGAAACCAGCTTTCAGTCCCAAGTCTAGGATGGGATGTATAGAAATGGCTGCACTCACCACAACCACCTCATCCCCCAGTTTTCCTGTGAGTGTCAAAAAAAAAGAAAAAAGCCTCATCGCCGCAGAAAGAGAAGTCTGCTTCACTAAAGACTTTAAGTAAGGGCTAATGTTCTTCTCAAGTGACTAGAGTTTTCACTTAGAAAAGGGCCAATATTTAAAAAAAAAAAATCTTGTTAAATATTGAACTATCTTTCAGAATAATGGATTGATGCTTTCTCCTTTGGGACACGTGCCAAAAAATGGTACCTGGGTCATATCCCTTGAGCTATCAACTTTCTTAGGAGGAAATGTACTGAGTGACAGGTGAGATGATCAAAAATAATGATTTGCCTCTTATTCTTCCTTTAACCTGATATGAACATGGCAAAGGCTTGAAACTCAGGTGAAAGGCTCACATTAAGTCAACTTTCTGCCTTTTCCCAATAGCACCTCAGATGTCTCAATATTTGGAGTGTCATTTAGAGGTCACCTTTATTTTGGCAAGGCCACATCCCTGGGGTGCTTGGGATCATGGTCAACCTCTAACAGCTTGATGTATTGCCAGAGAAATGTGCAGGTGAGGTTTCTGAGTGACAGCCAGAGAGCCATCTGCTCCTGAGTTCGAGCTTCAGCGTGAGTGGAATGGAGAAAGGAGGCAATGGCCCCTTCCCACACACCAGCCTGGTCAAAAGCTTGGGAGAACTTCTCTCCAGAGATAAAAATGGAGCTTTATCCCTCTGCACACATTCATTTCCCTTAGTACGTCTTCTTTTCTGGAGTTGAAGATGCCCATTCTCTCCAGATATTCCTTTGCAGAATTGTAGATGCCCATTCTCTGCAAATAAATTGTCATCATTGTTGGAGTAGACCATGGGGCCTCAGACATAGTTACAGTATTGACCACTTCCATTCCTGACCCTAAATGGTTATAATCATCTACAGCCACTCTGGGATACCAAATAGTAACTTTTTAATAAAGTTAAGTGAATAACAGTATGGATAATTTGCTACCATGTGAAGCGGTTCTAAAATTGATGATATCAAGTGTGGCCTGGCTGTGGGAGGTTTGATGCTAAAAATGGAAATGAAAGTTAACTTTGGATTATTTGTGGTTTGCAGATTTTTGTCAGGGAAGAAACATTGTCAGGAAATGGGCAACTTTTCTTGAGTTCTGTCCTGATATTATGGACATGCAAGCTCCAGGGACAAGCTCAGGTTGAGGACAGAGAGTTCTGAAATGAACATTAAAACAAGCTTCTAATTGCTGATCTTGTAAACACTCAGACCAAGCAGATTTAGTGGCTTGATGCTGAAACCGGATCAGATACAGCTTGGCTTTTTAATTTATGGCTGGTCAAAGTAACCGTGGCCATGAGATCATTCCATTTCAGTCAGGGCGTGAACTCCTACCATTAAGATTCTTTTTGAAATCATCATTTAGCTATGCTAAAAATTTACACTAATTATAGAGAAATCTCATATTGTCAGTTTATAGAAATCACCTTATTTATCATAATGTAAAGCAGTATTATATGTATAACATGTGAAAAGCATATTTTAAATATGGATGTATGTACTATTCTTTCTTATTTGATCAAACAAGGTTTTGATTGCCTTAGAAAATAAATGAAATCAGGAAAAATAATTATTTTTCCTCACTTTCACAAGTCTAGGTCTCACTTTTTCAGACCGTCATCTTAGTGTAATTGTCCATAGAATCAAAATTTCCATGAATTATTTTGAAAGCAATACAACAGCCACTCATATGATCTGTAACAAGATAAGCAATGTGTGTTAGATGTACAGTCAGGACACCAACCACAAGCTAACTGTGTTTGTTCACTAAGTATGCATGACAACAAAAGCATGTACAGTTAAGTCCTTCAAGATTATTGCCTCGGTGGAGTTAAGAGTGCATTTACACCACTGAGACTCCCACTGATTCTGTGGGAAAAGCATAGAGTCTAGGAGGGGAAAAAAAAAAGAAAATATAACGTTAATTTAGACAGACATTAATAAACTGCATTTAACCTTTTTTCATGGCTTAACTTTAAAAAATTACCTTGCTGTAGGTCTACTGTAATTTGCATGGTCTGCCATCAAAAAACACTTGGAAACAGGCTGCCTGAATCTCTGGTACATAAACCTGTTGAGTTGCATATTGAACAGTAGAGGGTGCTACCCAGCTCAGAGACTGTGAAATAGGACACAGATTTGGAGGACTGGAGGAATATGCTTTTCTATGATCTTTTGCCCCTGAATCCCATGAAATTCTGAATGTGTCCACACGGCTTATCAAATACACCAGAAGCTAACTAAAAGATATTATTATGTTCTATCTTACATTTTCCATCCCAACAGTGGTAGCTTCTGGGTCAAGTTACTGTTGACAGAGCACCATTTTTACCCTTTTGAGTGGAAAGAAATAACAGTACTTGATGGCACTTCAAATTTTAAAACCGATCTTTTTTTCCAGAAGTCAGTGCGGTTTTAAATCCCATATTTGTAGACTCTTTTTTTCTGTTGTAATGACTAAGCCATTTTGGCATGTAGACCCCAGTCATAATTACACGACCTTCCACTGCTGATAGGCTGAAGCTAACGAACCTTCAGTTTGCCATACAGGTTGTCACTAAACAAAATACCTGTTTAGCAAACCATCAGAATTTGTGGATGATGGGAAGCAAATGTATCATTAAGCACTAAATGGGAATATCATTTACAGTAGATGTCACGATTCATTTTGATAAACTGCAAAAAAACCCATGTGAAAGATGTAGCCCTGTGTATCCAATGCTGAAAGCAGTATTTTGAAAGGTAATGTTATTGATACTCTGCTAGGCTGGCAAATCTAAGATTTATTAGAAAATATGATATATGACTTGAGCATTACCATGAAAGATAATGAAATGTTACCTGATATATGAGATGGTATCCCATATAAAAAGCTCAGAGAAAAGAAACTAGGAAACAGCAGCCTTCCTTACCCTAATGCTTTAAAATGATGGGGTTCCCCTTTTAAAGTCTTTCAAGCATGAGACTCTCCTTCCTCCATAATAACAGTACACACCTCTGACATGGCACTTTTGTTATTTAAGCTCTTTCAGGTTATGAGCTAATTACTCATCACAACTATAGCAAATACAATCTTCACTTTGTAGAAAAGGCACATGGAGTGCAGGGACTAGACTGGGACCAGCAAGATGGCATCAGCTGTTTGTGGACTTCAGGTTGCTACAGACCAACCTTCCTTCATAAGCTCTGAGTGTCCTGCTAGTTGAAGAAAAATTGTTGTTGTCTTTTTTCTTAGCCTGTAATGATCAAATACATTTTAATGTAAATAAGAAGATGCAGCAAAACATACTTGAAATGATTCTGTTGCTGGGGAAAAAAATCCTTCAATTTGTCTATCATATTCCTGTCACTGTTACTTGAGTGCCAATTACCATTTTAAATACATGCATCTCTTTCACCTTTTCCTCATTTTGAACATTCTTCCTCCTTTCTCCTTTCTCTTCTTCCTATTTACTCTCATTTTTAATGTCAGTCTGCATGGGATATTCATCTTCTAAATCACAAGTTAGTTGGGAGAAAATACATGGAAACAACACTGTTCTTGGGGCTGTTCTAATTCCTGTTTCCACAGTGAGTTTTGTGAAAACTCTGTTTGCTTCAAAGTTCCCCAAAATACTTCTCAACAATTATGTTTTTCTTTCTCTTTCTGGAATCCCTCTCTAGGTATTATAACCCATTATGCCTTTTCTTTGTGTATTTACACTGTTTCTCTTATTATGCATGTGAAATATGTGATAGGTATGCAGCAAATGCGAATCATACTACTTTATCATTGTAATTAATAGTAAAGCTCCCTCTGCACTGACTAGGGATCCACTGCTGGATAGGTACAGATAGACATTATTGGCTCAGAAAGTATAAAGTATGATATGATGATGGGTTATGGTTTGCTAGTGCAATTCTGTGTGAATTGTCCATCCCCTGTTTACTACTCCATTTAAATAGGTGCACTAATGAGGCACCTCTGAAAATTTGGACTGATACTCAGTACTAAGACCAGAGCATTTATGATTTACCATTGCACCTCAGGAAAAAAAAACCCAAGGATTTGTATCAGAAGGACCAAGTATTGACACAACATTACCTTGTGGAACAGACAACACTCTCAAGCTGCTGAAACACAGCACCATAGTGTCAGGAAGCAAAGTGACAGGTATAGTGGTCTGGCCTTTTGCCTTTGATCTGTGATAGAGGTCTGCTGAGAGGCTGCAGATCAGTCATTCCTGTTGTGAATACAGATGCTGGTGGACCGCTGCTCCTCCAGAGCTTGGCCAGATCGACAAAAGAAAATTGCAGATCTCATTGGAGGGATATTCTGTCCTTCTAAGCCGGAAAAACTGGATTCCTTTACCCAAACCTTTGATACAAAATGAAGTCCCGGTGGTACCTTCCCAAATAAGCAGCAGCTAAACACAACAGGCAGTTCACCACGATGCACTCAGGTTTGGGTACTGCATGGGGATTGTAAGCAGACCAGGAGCCCATATCTTTTCATGCACATTATGTGAGCAAAGGGGACTCCAGGAGGAAAACAAGGATGTTGAAATGCAGCACCTTTGCTCACCAGAGCTGGATTATTTAGGGAAAACAATTAGGAGAGGAAGGGGAAGTGGCAGCAGTACATAAAGCCGTGTGGTATGGCAGGTTTCTGGATGGGTCAGAAAATATTCCCAGGCAGTGTGTCAGCCTTGAGGAGAAACGACGCTGGTCAGTGTGAGGCAAGCGTACCACCAACAGACTCCTGAGGTGGTGGGTGTTATCTGAAGCTGTTGGGATTTACCAACCTGCCTGCGGAGCTAAAAGAGATGGACTTGCTGCACTGATGCTCCTCCCACCTGGCAGTGGCTGAGCAAAGGAGCAGGTGCTGGCACAGGCTCATTGCTGTCCTGAACTGCGCCTGCAAGCCAGTCACAGCCCCTGACTGGCAGCACCTCTGTAGGAAAACAGAAAACACTGATTTTTTAAGTGCCTAATAGCCCTAGCTGATAAAAAGTGCTGCGAGGGTGACACAGAAGACAGGGGTGAGGAGGAGGATGATGGTTATGGATGTCTCTTACATGCAAAATGACAGATGTGGCTCACTTTTAATCATTATGCCACAAACTGCTGGGTCCAGTCCATGAGCTGACCTCCTCCATGCTCCCAAGCCCCTGTGAGGCTCACAGCACAATTAATGATAAAAGAACAGCTATCAAATTAATTTCAGGAAAGCAATAAGAAATCAATAGTGGTACAGTGCAACTGTTAGTTAAACCGTTAACTGCATGTGACTGATCATGCTCAGAAGATGGGGTGGTTTTGTTCTGCTGACATTTATAAATTGCTAAGCCTTCACTTTCATAGTTTATGATGTCAGATGAATCCGTTGGGAAAGTATTTTCCTTCCGAATGATGTTTAAATGTCTATAATTCTGTGCTGAATGCAATTTACCAACAATTGTAGTGCTTTAAAGCGTACAGTAAATTCCCTTATTTCTGTATCAAGCAACTTGACATTTAAGATAATTTGTTAACTGCAGCAAAAATATATAAACAGTGTAATTTTCTTGTAAACAGTTGCCATGTAAGATACACAATATAATTGGTAACCTCTGTTGCAAGCATGAACAATGCCATTTTAGAGAGACTCATCATGAACGTGGATGTACAAAACCAAAAGAATTCCATAGGGGTGCACCTGCACTGGGTCTGCTCAGCTGGGAAAGTAAAACAGGCTACAGAGAGGTGGCTGCTGGGAATGTTTGGGGGGGACACCAAACATTTTCCCTAAGGTTCGTTCATCTTCCTTCTGTTGCTCTGCAGGGGGGCTGAGCTGCCGGGACATGGCAGAAGCTGGTGAACTTCTTGGTTACGTGTCCTGGGGAGGGTGGCAGCAGCAGGTGCTGCAGTGCCAGGGTTGTACTGTACAGCTATTTGGGACTTGGACTCCTGCTTCCTTGGGTGGCAAGGGTGCAAAATGGCCATTTCTGAGTAACAAAATGATTCGCTGTACACCACCAGTCAATGCCAGAGCCCTGCCATCTTCATGGCGATGGGGTGCCTGGGAACCTTTCTGTGATTCTGTGAGCCTGTGAGTGCAGTAGGGCTTGGGTCCCTTTTTCCAGGATATCAGCCGCGTTTTCACAGTATGTATGGCCCATAGTTATGTTCTCAGTAGTCCAGTCTGCTTTCTGTGTGCATTTGTGCTGTTGGAAATGAAAGAAACCCTTTGTTTCTGGTGACCAAATGTATAAGGATATAACCCTACACATCTTAGTGAAGTTGTTTTTATAAGCAAGGTGACAGACAGGCACTGCAGCATACAGCAATTCACAAACACTTTGGTCGATAAAGAGAAAATATAGAATCACTAAAAGCAATGTACTCGAAGAATTTGCTTAGAGATTCCTGTTGATACGATTCTTCCTTAGCAACAGTTTATAGGATACAGCAGAATTTTTAAAAAATGGTGGATACTTCTTGCTAGTCAATTGTAGACTGCACCAACAGAACACATATTCATTAACTCACTGCAATCACTAATACTCTGTAAGCTGTGGTTCCTAAGTAAGATTCTGAGAGAGGAGAAAGAGGATTTATTTCTAGAGGCTCATTATTCTGAGTGCATCCTTCATCTGGCCACTGAAAAGACGCATTTTCCTCTCCTATTCACTTTGCTTTCTTGCAGGACTGTCTTTTGTGAACCATCTCTTTTTGCAGGGTCTAGGCCTCTTCTAGGCGATAACTATGCTGCCTCAAGCCTTCCCCATTCACATGCCCTCTCCTATTATTATAGCAGCTACCCTTTGTGGATGCTATTGTCCTCTTTACTTCTATTTCTCTGGAATAAAAATCAAATGCTCTGTTTCTCCCAATGCATAATGGTGGAAACACGCTTTTCACAAAGATCTGTATCTGTGGTTCCACTAGTTATCTGCTTCAGTACCACAGTCTTTATTCTGAGTTTATATTATGAATCCTGCTTCTATTCAAATTGTGCTTACAGTATATTTAGAGGTACGTGAAACATTTGCAAGCACCTTATCTTTCTTTAAAAATAAAATAAAATCTTATTTCCTTCTCAAATGCAGTCTTTTAGGGGAATAAGGTTTTATGTACTCCTTGTGCATAGTAACGGTGTTGCTAGGGGGACAGTATTTCTGTAGAATCTCCTTCAGCTGAGGTTTCATCTTAACATTTGTCAACTCATTCAATGAGAATAAAGCAGAGCATTAAAAAAAAAACAAAAAACCCACACCACTCACATCACCTTAAACCTTCTACAGATTCAAGGGTTACAGTAGCAAGGACTTTTTTCTCCTCTCAGTTAGGCATGGTGCACACCAGCTTTGTATTGAAGTAAATTAAATCAGCTACTATCTTCTCCTCAAAATATGTGCAAATGATGTTTTTGTCTTCATGGTCAAGCTTAATTACCAAGGGGAAAATGTGCATTTAGCACACAGAGCCATAATGAAATAGGTGTTTGTTTACCCGAAAAAGGATAAAAATGGAAGGTGTTTGGGTTAATTTTCTTTCTGTGAAAGCTGAGGTTTTGTAGAAATTGGGGAGCTTTCCTCAAGAGTGGCCAAGATACACCATGAGGACCTATCTAACCAAATACACCCCACGCACTTCATGTGCTCACCTTCAAATGCACAAGTATTTGTGTAAATATACGCTTAAGCACACACTCAGGCACCAGCATCAGGGAGAAAGAAATGATTGCAGGGATTAGTTCTATTAACAAAGTTAATCAGGTTTAAATTCCTCTTTTAACCTCCTCAGAAACATCAGGCCTACTCTTTTAGACCATGAAGGTCTTGCCTTCAGGCAAACCACAATTTAAAATGAGCACAGGAATCAGATAGTGGCCAGGGCCTGCCTTTTATTTGCAGCAAAGAAAGGAAAGAATGAGAAACATTAAGGCCATGCGATGGTCCTATAGCAGCAGCTTTACCTGCTTAAACTGAAGTATGTCCATGATCTTTTCAACAAAATCCCAACTGTATATCAGAGATACAATCTAGTTCAACAGAGATAATTTTCAGAACACAGCACAACATAGGATTTACTCTTTTATTCAATTGGTTTAGTAGAAAATAGGTTGCTGTTTCTCATAAGCACGTTGTTTTGTTTTTCCTTAAAAATCCATTAGCTTCAATACAGGCCTTTAAATATTTATAAGATTTAAGTAATCTTTTAAAGCATCCTTTGAGAAGACATTGACTCTTCTTTTAGTTAAATAGTTCTAATTTTTCTGGTAAGGAAATTGTTTAAGTACTCAGCCAACTAATTCCCAAAATTAATCACAATATTTTTATAGTCAAATGTCTATGTTATGTAAACAAAGAGAAATACAAGAGACAAACTTGTTATATTTATGTGTAAACTGACTTACTACTTGTATGATGGGGATATTATGCAGTGACTCTGGAGCTGGCTGTAAATTGAAGATGCTTTTAAATAAACACCTCAAGAAGTTCATGCTCCTTTAAATATTTACATTGTAAGAAAGGTTTTGCCACAAAATGTTTCTCATCTTCAGAGTTCTTCCTTAAAGCCATTTGAAGTGTTCAGACTATTTGCAAAACAGTTGCTGGAGAATAAGCAATATCACCTGCAGAAGGAGCCATGAAGTTTGTGGTGAAAGCCAGAATTAGAGACAATTCAACAGACTAACAATATTACTACTTGCCATAGGATCGCTGCTCACAGCTTGTGGTTAAAACATGCTGCAAGCACAGCCTACAAAAGCCAAGGCCAGAGTCACTCAGTATGTGTTTCCAATAATGCAAACAGTGTGGAGACTACCTTATACCTCCTGGCTACTGCTTTGACTTCTTGGGACTGCAGGAGACACTTCTGCAGAATATGTTTGCTTACCAGAGGTCCCTTGTGCAGTCAAAATTTGGGCAGGGGGGCATGTGTCTGTCTGTCTGTCTCAGGTGCTTTCATATCTGTCCCTGCACAGTACAAGTAAATGAACAGAGGCTCATGGGTTGCATTTTTCATTTAGTTGGCTACTGGTTGGCTTTATTTGGTCTGCTCTTTTGCTGAGCAGAGTTTTGGTTTCTTTGCTTGTTTCTGCTACCAGCAGAGTTGCTACATCTCTGTAGAGTCAAATTAAATGCCAGGCTTAGGATGTCTCTTCAGAACAATTAAATGTGGTTAGAGATATGGCAAAGACAGTTTCCAGTATCATGCAAGTTCAACACAGTTTTACTGTACATTCAACTTGTGCTGAACCCATCAGCTGAAACCAATACTTCTTGGGCAAATTTTGCTGAGAAGCAAATCTGCCTTTTCCAATTCAGGCTTGTTTCCCCTGCCCACTGCATTGCCCCCAGCAGCTATCTGGCAGCCACAGTAGTAAGGCACCAGCAGAAATTTCCTCACTGGTGGGGAAATAAATAACAAGAAGAACCAAAACCATCCATGCACGTGGTTGCACCCTACAAAGATGTTCACAAAGACGATTCATATTAATGCTCTTAAAACAAAACAGGCACTCTGTAACTGTAGCCAACACCAGTGTAAGCGTAGGATATTTTCTAGCATTAGCCTAACCCTGTGGTGATAACGATAAACGACGCTCCATTTTTTTAATCAAGGGACAATACGCTTGTTGGCTGATTGAAGTGTTTTTATTGGAAAAAAATATTTATTCCGGTAATAACCTGTCTTGTTAGTACTGTAAATTCTGCAGGCTAAAATCCTTTGTTTCTCATTAAATTAACTAATTACTGTCTCACTGGATCAATGGATTTAGGAGCAACTGGCATAATCTTGCTAGGAAAGGAAAGCTGCCAAATTCCATCACTTTGCTTAAATCTATTACCCTAGGATCTGTGCACTGGCAGAAGTTTACCACCATGTAATTAATGGTTTTACTTCATTGATTGCCATATCAAAAAGAGGCAAAGATATAAGTTTTAAGCTAAACAAACAAAGAAAAGGCACCAGAAGAACTGCATATGCAGTTTATTAAATTAAAGGCTTTTTTTTAAACGTATGAAAAATACTTTTGGAAAAAAACACATAAAATTCTGCCGATCGTTGCAAGGCAGATGATGTTCAGCATGCTTAGAAGCAGTGTTCAGCTGGCCGCAAGCAGCAAAGGCTCCCGGCACATGCCCAGGAGCCATGAGGGGTGTTGGTGTGCCCAGGCACACACCGCAGGCTCCCCACCTGGGCTGGGGAGCAGGTTTTTGTATACTTGAAACTTGCCTCAGGGATGCCTCTGCTTTGCATAACCAGGCAATCAAATGTCAGGCTGATGCTCCCATGCACCATGATAGGGTTTACCTGACCCTCTGAACCTTGAGCCCCACACCTATTGTTTGTGACTCCATTAAAACCCCACTTATTTGCTTTTTTGCCTAGCTCTGCAATGGACTATTTAGGATCCTGTCCTATGTGAGAAATATAAAAACAGGATTGCACAGGATTAGAGAGCATATTAATCTCTAAAACAGTTGATCCATAAGGTAGGAGGACTAAATTTTAGAAGGTTAATGGTGCAAACAGGCAAAGCCATTTCTCAACTGCAAGCACTGTACTATATCCTACTCCCAGATTAGCTATCCAAGTGGTTTTATTATGTTTGCTCAGCTTTAATTTATACACGTTTTAACACAGTTTTAGTTATTTTTAATTTTAAACTATGAAACCCTGGCAAATCTCTTTCAATATAATCAGAATTTTTCCTTTAGTTTGTTATTTAGTCATTATATTCTTATTTCCAATTTATTTTCTGGAGGATAAATCCTCTTATTCATTTGTTTCAATGAAGCTTGAATAAAGGTCATTTAAATTGATTCACCTTCCTTATCTCCCCTGCGTTTATTCTATAATCCCACCTTCTATTGTGTAGAGGAGAATAGCTTTCTTTTCCCTGCTTGTTTCTGCTAGAAGAAAAATGGTAACCTTTTATTAAATAAATCTGGGAAAGCTGTGCTCCAAATCCATATTATCACCAGCTTGGGGAAACAAATTAGTTCACAAACTTAAAAAAAAGAAAATATACAGCACTTTTTGTAGTTTGCTGTTAGGTGACCTGAACTTACTGCCTGAAGCCCCTTAAATGAACAAGGGGAATACTTTGGTATAATTTGCAAAAGCAAAAGCACACACAAAAACTCAGACAGCCAAATATAAGAGCAATTTTCAATTGCGAAGCCCTGCAGAGGTGCAGAGCACCAGTGACCTCAGTGATGCTGGGTGCTGGGGCACACGGCCATCCAGTCTTTTCCTGCTATTCCCAGATATTTACATGTTTAGGAGCACTGTCCAAACTCACCAACACACAGCTCCTCAGCTTCTGGAGCTATACCAGACTTCAGCCTTGAAGGGAATATTTCTGTTCTTGATTCCTAACATGGAATGTATACTATCTACCTCTTCATGCACTTTTTGGCCTTTTTAAGTGCAAATCTAGATTTCTGAAAAGCACCAGCTGTAACAGAGCAAGTTTATACACTCTCTAAAAGATTTTATATGAAAATAATCATGAGTGACTACTCAGTTTGCCTTGAAAAATTACCTGAGTGCATACTTTTATTTTCTGTTTATCATCAGTTGACAAGAGTGTCTATAGGTTCCTGCACCACTTGCTGGACACTTTCTGGTTCTGTTTCAGAGAGAAGATTTTTTTTTTGTTCCTGATCAGATGATGTTCTGCAATGTAGGACAGGTTTTATACAAAGAAAAAATGGTATTTTCTAATACTGGAATGTTTAAGGAAGCAAGAGCAGGAAATGTAGGATTGAGCCATATGATTAGGAAAATAAAAACAACCCAAACCAATCTGTTAACAACATGTTCACACACATAACGGTGTATATGTTCCTAATTTTAAACAACTAAAGCAGTATCGCTTTTTATTTTGTTGCCAAGGTTACTGAATTTTTAATAGTCTCTAGAGGGTGGTGGTTTTAACTCACTGAATGGCATCATTGTTTCATATTAAGAATATTCTGATAAAAGCTCTCTCAGCTGTAGAAAATCGCTTCTTTCTTCAAAAAAACCTAAAACTAAGTTGCCATTTTAAAACCACTGGAAAGGGAAGGCTGTTTTCTAGCTACAGAAGTGCTGCAAATAGCAGGAATGAGCAGTTATGTAAAATCACCCTCTGCATCACACCAGCACGGGGCCAGCTGGACCTGAAGGAGCTCCCCTGGCCCGATAGCACTGCCAGGGGTGTGTGCAGGGATGGCTCTGAATCTGGCAGCCCAAAGTTTGCCAGGGGCAAGAGTGGGGTTTGCAGCATGGACACTGCTCCACAGTGCTTGTGCAAGACCTCCAGATGCACTGCAATTATCCCTGCAGTGAGCTGGCCGATGCCAGGGACGGGCAGGGAAGCCAAGAGGGGACATGTCAGACACAGTCACTTGGCAGACTCAAAAGCAGGGAAGGTGATGTTCAAAGGAAAAGAAAAAATTTTTCAGATCAATATCATGGGCAGAATATAGATATGTACAGGGAAGGTACAGAAGCCGTCTCCAGCATCACAGCAGTGATAAGGATGCAATGAAATCTTACCTTGTAATCACTGAAATAAAAAGGTGGGAGACCATGACTGCAGTGCAGAGACAGCCAATCCCACAGAACACTGAAGATAAAAGCTGATGCTAAAGAAAGGGGAAAACACTCAGGACCCAGAATTGATCTCCCCAATCCCAAAATGAGAGAAGGATACCGACAGGAGGCAGGATTCCTCCAGAAGCCACCAGGTCCTAGAAAGGCAGCAGGAATAAGATCTCTGTTTAGACTCTAGCAGCCCCAGACTGCATACAAGGGACTCACTGCTGCTTTGAGATATTTTTCTTTTAACTTCTTTCTGTCGTCACCTGCAGAAAATGCATCATGGCACCAGCCTCTTGCATTAGCATTGTGTGTTCCTCCTGTCGAGGCATAAGTACGTAAGAATGGGTGGAAATGGCCTTCCTCCATTGTGGGTTGCAATCAAGGTCACACCTGCAGAACCTGAAAGAGAAAAGGAGATAAAGTCAGCAAGCAAAGGCTAGAGACAAAGAGGGGGAGACAGGTAGACTCAGCTGGGGGATAGGGATGCTTCACTTTGTCTTGCTATGTTATTCTTTGCTGCTCATATATGCGTAAGTACTTGAATATAATGAGTCAAACTGATGCTCTGGCAAAACACAGTTTATAAGAGAGTAATATCCAGTTCATGGTATAGAAATATGTTGGTTATATTATATTTACTGTCACCCACTCATCCAAACACATGCCCACTTATACACATTAAAAGGTGTTGACATTGATATAGGCAGTAATTTGAATTAAATTCTTGATTTGGGAAATATTAACAAATATACATATTTGAATGCTAGCAACATTTTATCTAGCATATATTAGTCTTTAAGTAATCTGCATACAGTTTTATTATAATGAAACTATAAATCACTTGAAAAATAGTTTTATACTGTACTGAGAGTACAAATAGACTGATGTGAGGCAGGGTACTCAAAGGTGGCTGGGTTTTCAGGTATTTAAGAACTATAGTTTACAGGAGGGATGCCCTAATGTTACACTTCTATGTGCTTGCATTTGGGACCAGTGGACAGGTTTGTGATAACTCCGGGACATGCAGAACTCCTTTGAGATCAGGCGGTCTGAGGGAGATTCCAGGAGCTTCCCCTAAATTCTCATTTCTGCATCTAATTGTTACCCAAACCTCGCTTGGTGATTAGTTTGTTTTATACCAAAAGTTTTTTGGTGTCAAGTCTGTCATCAGGATCTGAAGTAGTCACAGACCCCAGCTGTAGCTGAACAAATCCTTGCACTGTTTTTTTAGACCACTCTTCGCTGAAATTCAGCAACCAGTCTATCTGAATCCATGACGTTCAGCTCACTGTCCCTGCTCACCCTGTGCAGCGCTCCTCTTGCATCTGAAAAATACATTATGCAGCACCCCGCCAGAGCACTCTCAAGGCAAAATGGCATTTTAAAATCTGTAGGAAGACAGACTCAAATAAGTTAGAAATCTCTTTTCCCCCTGGTAGCCCAATAATGTAAGTGAAACTTTTTGGGTTTCATTAGGTTTCAGAAAATTGCTTTCTTCTAACTACCTCAGTGTTCAGTTCTGCAATGCTCTTCTGTGAGTTTGGCTGTTAAGTGTTGAGTGCCACTGCTCAAAACTGGAGCCACACTACTGGGTGCTGCTATAATGACCTTCCTCATGAATATGTATTGCCAGATAAGTAAAGCAGAATGAAAGATTAGAAATTTTTAACACTCAAAACTCTCTAGAGCTTCAGCTCTGGAGATTGAAAAGGTATTCTGCTTCTTCAGGAGCGGAGCACTGAGCAAGCTTGGAGATCTTTGTGGTCTATTGTTGCGGTTTCTTGGCCTCTAACAAAAATAATAAAATAGAAGACTCATTGTGCTGCAATATTTGCCATTCAAAAAGCAGTAATGTAAAATGCAATAAGAGTTTTGAACAAAATTTAAAAAATTAACCATCAAGGAGTGGTGGACTAATTACCAAGAAAACTTTGGTTCCAGAACACACCTGGTTATTAAGGAGTTTGAATTCATTTCAAAATTAGATCAAATTTAATTCCACACAGAATGGATAGTATTTGATATAATCATAATGAACATTACCATGTACTGTGCAGTGAGGGAACTCAGCTGAGCTTGCCAAAATTCATTCCTGAAATCACTGCCAACACAAAAAAATAGCTTCCCCTGCAGGCACAATATCAAGGAGTTTAAAAAATACTTCAGAGTGATGTTAGAGTTATGTTTCAAAAGTACCTACTTAAGTTTTGGAAACTGCGCCATGCTACTCGTTCCCCAGACCAGAGTCCTTTCCAGGATCTCTGATGTTACGACTTTGCATGGTCATTCAATGACCATCTGTCACTTATCTCCTTTGGCTCCGCATGTCCTCTGCTCTGATCATCATCGATTTTTTTTTTCCGAAAGGAGGACCATAAACTAAATGCATCAATTATCACATTCGGGTCAGGAGAAAAAAAAAGCCCTTTGTTGCTGTAAATTGTTTATGTGTTTTTAAAGTGTTGGTCAGAAGCAGCCAACGAAAGGAGAAATCGTTTTATAGGAGCCCTTTCACACTGGGATCATTAAGCTCATATCCACAGTTTCATTACCAGCCTTTGTTTTCAGAGAGGTAAAAGTCATCTGCAAAAATTTCCATGCTAAGTTTTAGTGCCACAGAGAAGTGTTGTCTTTGCTGCCCCAAGTTCCTCGACCTTTTTGCACTCCATTTGACTGTTTTGTGGTTCTCACAATATGTGCAAACTTCCCCTAAAAACACATTGCCACCAAGTCCACTGCTCTTCTCTCCCTTTCAAGGCTGACTTACCACCCCAACCCACCCCCACAGCTCACATCCTGGGGCTGTTCTTGGATTCCAAGTCCCATCCGAGGGCTCCTTGATGCCAACCCGGGGAGTGCACCCAAACCCCTGCCCCAGGCTCTGTGGATGGCCCTGCCCTTCATGGCCCCACACCTGCAGCAGGTTGATCAGTAAACAATCTGTTTGTGATGCTAATTCTTTCCTATATTCTGACCAAATACAGATTTCATAACAACACAATATTAAAAATGGAATCCCAGAATTTTCATCTACTGTTTTGACTAAAAATGGTCTTCAAATACCTTGTAAAACCATGCTGAGCATGAGCTTTACTTTTTACATTCTCCTGTAAAATTCAGGTATAATAATGTTTCTGTTCATTAATGGCATAGCTACCTCTTGAATCAATTACATTTATTAGCATTTCATCAGTAATCAATAATTCCTTTCATCAAGCTAGTTCTAAATCTGGGAGGAAATTTACCTTATGCAGCTGCCTTCACCTAAAAGCAATTTTACTAAACCCTACCCTGAGGCAAAAAGTCCAAAAGGATTTCATCCTGAGCTTTCCCTGTTTTCCCTTTTGAGAGGATGTTTCTCCCTGTTTCTGCAGCGACCAACAACAAGCACTAGATCTTGAAGTTCTTTCATAGCATCCAGCATGTCCATTGATTAAGTATGTCTCCCACAATACTCTAGGTGCAGTGCATATACTACTTGGGGAAATAAGGAACTGAAATCTCTCTCAGTGGGATTTTAGAGATGTTACACTCAATGTTATAACACCTAAGATCCATAAAACTGAGATTTGTACCTCACTCTCCCTGCATATTGAAGACAGAGGAATCTGTTATTACACAAACAGATTTGTACCCTGTGCAGACACTTGCATTTGAAAAGCAACACCAAGAGTAGCTATACAATGCAAACAGTTTTCTTATTCATTTAATATTTTCCTATGACATCTGCTTTTATTTTTCAGCTTTTGTATGCTAATGGAAGTAGTATCTCCAAGCATTTTTAGACTGCCCTGGAAAATCCCAACTTCATTTTGCCTTTGCAAAGACATCTTCCTAAAGATAGAGGGTCTCTGGATAACGTGTGAAGAAACTAGACTTATCTAAAGAATCCAGCCATTTTTCTTCCCTTAAAAGTCCCAGAACCATTAGTATTGTTGTGATCTTACAAGGTTTGGAAGAAGACTATATCTTCTTATGGTTATAGACTACCATTTAGCAGATTGCAAAATACCTGATGAGTATCCTAGCTGAACTAGTACCTTTAAATCCACCATTTTTCTAAGATAACAGAAGAATGACTTCTTGGTTGACATGGCCTCACTTATGGGACGCTATTTTAACTTGGATGAAGTCTTACTCTAAGGGTAGTTAGAAGAGCCCGAAAGTGCATCTTGTGTGAAGGATGCCACTTTTAATCTACTGTTCTTGAATGTCATGGTGTATAACTGCAGAAGTAAACTTGGAGGAGATAATCCTATCAGTCATGGGAACCCAAGAAAAATAAATGCTCTCTAACAATGTTTTTTACAATATTTGTGGTTTCCCAGGTTAGTAGTTTCTGTATTGCTGAATGCTATTTGCTTTCCAAAATCAGAATTTGTTGAATTCCTAATTACAGCAATTGGTCTAGCACCTTGTCACAAGAGTACAAGGCGAAAACAACCCATGTGAGGCTGCACTGGTAACCTATGCAGTCAAAAACCCATTTTGTGAGAAGAGTTGTTTAGTCAACAACATCTTGCCCAAGCAGTTCTGGATGGGGAAAGTGATGGTGAATATTTTTACGTGTCAAACTAATCTGGGGTGCAGCTTTTGACATGAAAAAGCACCTTAACTTCTAATCTACATAGATTTCAGAGCACACATACATTTATTTGATCATTTTCTATTAAGATTAATTTCTTGGGGAGCAGAAAGCACAGGCACAAAGTCTGAGCAAGAATCCTTAATATGGAAACAACTTCTGATTATAAAACAGGAAAATGTGTTGAGGCTTCCAATTACCACAGAAAAACAATGAATTGCATGGCTAGTGTTTGAGATCGGAGTTCTTTCAAGGATTGTTAGACTCTCTGGGAGTAAGAAACTACTTATAAATGTAAACTTTATACATGTCAACTATGTACATATGTCAAATATAAATTTATATTCAATTAAGCAAGCAATAATCAAGAACATCCATACAGATGTGTTGAGACAGACAAAATGTAAGAGTATAAACTTCTGTATGACTAGGTTTTTTACATCAAAATGATTTTAAGGATTGTTGTCTTTGAATTTCATTCAGCAAGAAAATAATTTGGTTTTGGCCTTCAAGAGTTATGGTGTACCCTTGCAGAATGCATTGCTCTAAGCACAACAATTAGCAAGGATTTTCAGTATATGTTGCTATTGTACATTATTTCCTTAATGTAAGGTTTTCTAGCTGTGCATATTTTGCTAATTTTTTCTTGAGTAATCCTATCACCATTTTCCCTTTGTTTAAATACTTTACTAATGCCACTCCTAGCAGTGAAAGCATGTTTTAACTTATGGCTTACGCAAACAAAGTGTACTCAGGTTTGTAATTTGATATTTGTATTTAAAATACATTCAGCATACTTGATGCCAATAAGAGTAGTTTGGGGAAATACAAAATTAATTTCATGACAGATTATACACTTCACTATCTCTTCTTCAATATATTGCATAGTCTCAGGGCCTGATTCTGATATCATTTGCACTAATTTAATGTGGTTAAGCTCAACTGACAGGAGTGAAATTATTTTTCATTTACTAGAGAGTACGTGACACCAGAGATTTACTTTTATATATCATGTCTTTACATGTCCTAATACAGGGTAATGATGCTAAGCACCTGCTCAAAAAATTATTGCTCGTTCTGGTGATTTCCATTATATTAAAATATCACCTGGGAAAAAAAAGCCATTGTTTCCTTTTAATAAGCAAGTTTAGAAACCAAATGTCTGTTAAAATGTGCCTTTAATCTTTGTTGCATAAATAGCCACATGACATTATGAAAATCAAGCTTCTATCTACCAGGATGCAAAGAGCTTACTAGGAATAATTGCAAAGTGGTTGCAGTGACGAGCCCTTGGCCCTCTTCAGTGACTCTTTCTTAAGATCTCATTCATTCTCATGCAATGAGACAGAATGAAAATGGAGAATGTCAATCCATGCACCTCCTTAGATTAGATAATAAATTCCATATTCAAATTTTTAAAAACTTACCACCACCAAAGAGGAAGCAGAAGTTAAAATGTAGACAACAGAGTCTACTCTGTTTATCACACCAATTCTCTAATGCGTGCTCTGGGAACCATCTATGGATCTTTAAAACCTGATCCTGCTGTTATTCTGTAAGACCTGAAGGATAATAAAAATAATTCAGTTTATGTGCAGTATATACTCATAGTATTACTTTTCTTGACCTTCATGATTTTTTAATACAGAAGAGATCATATTTTTAAAGTGGCAAACAATATAATTATGTAGGAAATAAAGGAATCAAGAATAATGAAGTAATAATAGCAGGTTTGGCACGTTACTCAACAGTTCTACATGGACATGACTTGCCTAATTGTGTAGTTTATATATAGCTTCATTATGAGTAAAAGTACAATTTACTGTAGAATTATTTTCTGGAAGGCCTGTTTTATGCATCATCTACTTTCCTGGCACCTTAAACCATGTTTAACCTGTATAAAATTAACTATATTTATAGGTGATATCTAAATGAGCTGAACATGATTTTTTTTTTTCTCCAGCCTATTTCTTAAATCAGATAAAGTAGCTTAACTCAGAACAGAAGAAACCTGATGAATTTCAGCTTTGGCAAGACCTCTACAGCCAGCTCAGTTTCTGTCTTGTAATAACAGAAGGCAGAACACCCACAGAAATTTTCTTTGGCCTTCTCCTTGAGAATTGAGTCCTATGGATTCAGCTGGGATGTGGCTTATCTCTCAAACAGAAGGGATTTTGTATGGAAGTATACTATAATGACAAAGAGCTTTTACTTATAGAAAAGAAAGGGTAGGTAATTTCTAAGGTATTTTACCTCCACTAGAACTACTTTTTTCATATAATGCAAAAGATGAATGATAGTAATCAAACAAGTAACGTTATTGTAAAGAGGTACAGGAGGAAGAGTTTTCTGCTGTGTAGGTTGCCATCTTATCAGTTGTCAAAGTCCATGTGTAATTGTCTTATAGAATTATGCCTTCAGGTGGTAGCTAACCGTCCCACTGCTCAGTAATTTCTCTTCGACATATTTATCACAATTATTGTCTTATTGCCAGCATTTGAAGGGTTTTGTGTAAGAGGAATGCACGTATAATTCACCTTCAGTTATCTCTGTATTAGTTGGCATTTCTTAATACCACAGACTGTCTTCTTCAGGACACATATTGAATAAAAGCTATTCTACCTACATCAAATAATGACAAACTTCAACAAATACACAGTCCAAGGACCTGGCTCCCCAAGATTCACCTCAATTTTCAATTCAGTTTCAATCTCAGTTCAAGCTAGATATATTATTCACTGAGTATTCATTACTTAGAAAGTGAAACGTGGGGTAAACAATTTTTTCAATTAAAGGTCATTATATTTCTAGATGGTTGTTATGTGAGATAATCTTCCAGAAAAAAACCAAACCCATGCTTTTCTCTCAAATCTGCTTTGCCCCAGAGAACATTCATAGAGAGTCCATATTAAAAAATAAATAAAAGGCGGGGGGGGGAGGGGAAGAGAAAAATATCTCAAACAAAATTATAGAAAATTATATGAAGCTTTAAATGTCACCTTTCCAAATGAAGTTAGCAGTAGAAAGTCATAGGAAAAAGAGATGTTTTAAAGTTTACTGTGTGATAAAGATGTGGCAACCTCCCAGGAGATAGCTGCCTTGCTGATAAAAGGAAAGGTCCACTGGTTGCTCATGCCTCAAAGATTACAGCCCCTCGCCTGAAGCGCTTCCCCTGCTGACCTCTTACTGCAGACCCCTATTGATAGCACTGCAGACTGAGAAAGCTGTGCTTCAGTATCTGGGATAAGAAAAGATGATAATTCATTAGCATATAATGACCTTCCAGAGTGGGAGCTCATCTCAATAGTATATTAAAGCAATCCATTCAGGTATAACAGAATAAATAGGCCAAACTATATCAAAAATCCCTGAGCCATACACTATTTATTGCCAATTGAAAGATAAGCTTCACAGAAGAAGCTACTGTGTATTTGCCTTCTGGTATAAAACTATTTTTAAATCTTCAAAGATATATTTAAAAACTCTTGCAAAGCCACCTGTCAGTCTGAGGTCCATGGGAAGAATGGGCTTCTAGCTCAAAGCTTTGAACACTGACTAGCATTAGTTTTCAGCTTAACGTTTCAAAATTTCTTACATTGAACTTTACATATATAGAAAGTATACTGTCATGGTGAGAGGACTTGGTGAAATTAGACTTAAGAAAATTGGGCAACACACTCAATCAATTACTAAACAATCATCTGCGTTATTTACAAATATGGTTCGAAAGATATTTTTTGGCCATATACCCCCTTGCTGTTACCACCTTGGGAAAGCAGTACTTAAATTTAGGGCCTGAAGCTATAATTACAGATTAGCAGTTAACCAGTGACAAATAGGGATGTATTAATTTAATCCCAATACTTTAAAAAATAAAGAAGTATTTGTGATGTTTCCTGGAATAACAGCAGGAACAAATTTTATACCAGCATGCAGCTCTATGCAAGCCAGCCTTCAGTTTAGTTCAGAAAAATGGTGTATCTGCAAAACAGTACATAGGACTATCTTCTGTTACTTTAGACAACTGCTTCAGCTGAGCCTACCACTGGAGATGAGAAAGAAAAAGAATTTAAAAAGAGCTTTTGCATATCCAATCATTATAAAGAGACTGGAGATCATAATTTTAATTTTTTTTTCTGAAACAAAACAGAGCTTTCTCTCTCATTAGTTATTTTTTAAAAATAATTCTACAGGTCTTCTAAAATGTCTTTAGACTTGAAGCACTAAATGACTGGGTGGCACAGAGAAGAACAGGCTGATAAAATGCAGAAATGTGCAGGAATGAATATCGAAAACCATACTTGTTACAGCTTATATTTTGGGACACATCCTGCAATTTGCCCATATTGTGTTTGAATGAATAGTCTTAAGATATAGCATGAATTTTAGGAATATATGGTAGAAAGGTCTCTCCATACAAATTCCCAACACTTTTAGGCAATACTGCTATCTACTGAGACACTTGTTCAAACCACATTGAAGCCCATAGAAATGGCAGAGAATAATACCTCCATGGCAGCAAACTTGGCAAGAACTCAAAAACAATTTCCAGATGGTAAATAACTTAGCTCCATGAAGGAAAACCATTAAGTTGTGCAAAAAATTAAAAGCTCAATGACCTTGCACTTGTAGCTAACCAACAGTTAAAAACACTGCTTGAAGGCAATGGGAACAAAGATTTCAAAGGAAGGAAGTTTCTCCATGTTCTCCTGACACTGTTAGCTATCTGTGCCAGTACAAGGGCATAATCAGTGATAAAAGTTGCAAAACTTGTCTGAACCGAGAGACCAATATGTTCATGGTGTTTCAAGTGAAATGAAACCATTTTAACAGCAGAGCCAGATAATGTACTGATCTTTCTAGGAGGTAATTTGTTCCGCAAGTCAAAACTTGCTCAAGATACCTGTGGTGTGACTTATTTAAAAATTATAGTTACCTGCAGAAGCAAATCAACTGTTATGAAAAGCTGAATGTCTTTTCAACATACCACCTAACAAGTTTTTTGCTAAGTGCTTTCAGAGTAATTGCATTCACTTTATAGACACAGTCATAAAAGCTGGAACTGTTAAAAGTAGGACCCTTTAAAGAGGAGAACACTGATTAAAATGAAAGCTACAAATGCTTATAAGTATGGTGGACATGTTTAAAAGTGTGCATATGGGCTCAAAGAAACTATAGATATGATTGTTAGTAAAACCAGTATGCTTTTGGTATCATGAAGGTTTACTTTGGACCTGTCAGTCTATGATGTGAGCAGTCTGATGGTGACCACAAGCCATGAAGTCTTTTAATGCCTAGCCACTAAGTAATTTAAGGCATAGCCATTCTCCCATTCAATGCTATTCCCTGCACAGAACAGATTGGGAAAATGATCTTTCTTTCTAAATACCAACAGGATAGCAAAAAAATTGATAAGTATAACTGCAGTTACTGAATGTTCAAATACGAGATGTGTTTAATGGAGTCAAATTGCTTTGTCCACGTGTTGACAAACAAGACATATGCTATTTCATGTCTCATCATTAAACCACGCTTAATTCTCATTTGGGAGGTCAGAGGGGTGGAAGCAGTGGACTACGTAAGTTTAGTCCATGCTGCTCTCTCCAAGTGTCCAGGATCAGCTTCTCTCCTTTTCATGTTTCAGGGCTACAGAAATACTAGCATTGGCAGAGCAGCAAATGGATAAGCCTAACTCTAACACTGCTTTTATTAGCTTTAACATACTCCACCACCTTTAATTACTACCCTTCACTGGTACCAGAGTTAACCAGGAATTTATTCTTTAAATTATAAACTTAATCTAACTTCTAGAAAGGGAGATCTTGTTCCCTTTCATTTGGGATTGGGAAGTAAAACAGACAGGGTTTGCAGAACTTCCACATACATTCTCATTGTACTCTAGTGAGTAAACACTAGTACTAGACAGTCTATATCAAATCAGCTGTAAACCAGTTAGTATAAAAGCAGCATTCTTTTGCCTAGATGATTATACCTATTAACACAAAAATTCATTTGATGTATATGTGAAAAATTCCAGGGGTTGTCTTTTTGATGTCAAGTATGAAAGAGCATACACTTCATTAAATGGCACATCAAAAGGATGAAAATGCTATCATTAATCTATGTTTTATGACATTCTGCTAACAATGTATTGCAGAAATTCATATTGCGTCAAATAGCAAAAAGGTCCTGAAAAATTCCTTGAGTGGTAGAAGGACTCTTCATACTTTCCATTTTTTTCTGCCTTTTAAGTTTCCTAAGCCCTCCATTTTATACCTGAAGACAGTCATACTCATCCTTTTCTCACTGATATAATTTTAAAATCTGTACAACAGAGGGAAGACTAGGGATGTAAAATGTAAACACATATCAACTGTGCTTAAATCCTTTGTCTTGGCAAAAAATTACTGCATTTGATCTATTTGACTCTCTGAGCATACTGAACTCTTGGTGCGTTGTGCATATCCAGACCTAAATTAAAGCAGGTTAATTTCTTCTCTGACTCACCCAACTCCTCCTTCTAATGTACTGAGGAATGTCTCTGTGTCTGGTGACACCACCCCAATGTCAGATTAATATTGCATTAGATATTGTTTCTAATCAGCAAGGACATCCATAGCTGGCAAGGAGGGCAGAGCTCCATCTTCACTAGCAAGAGAGAAACAGGAGGTATCTTTGGGTCAAGATGTCCCTCACTGATTTTAACAAGAAGTATTGTAGTTGTGATCACTTTGCCTGGCAGGACTAAGCCTGTAGCACTCAGCTGATCATCTCTGCTGCTTGTGAAAAGGAAAAAGAGTTATCTGAAGCTTGAACCTATTTGGAAAGAATCTGCCTAAACAGGAACAAATTCCCCGCTGGGGAACACTGATGCAGGCAGAACAGAGGGGATACAGAGGGGCTGGTGTACCACAGGATCTGCTGTACACACCTCCCAAGGAGCCACTCTGGAAACTCTGAGTTAGTACAGTGCTGGATCACTCACCTGCTTTGCTAGCTGTGTCTTTATTGAAGGTCCTGTGATGTTATGAGCCAGACGAGAAACTGGAGGACTTGATTTCCCAGTGCAAACCTGCAGTATCTGGCCACAGATGTATCTGAGCTCCTTTGCAGTATCTGAGCGTTACAGTGCCTAGAGAACCTCAGCTTATGCGGGGTTTTGTTTTTAAAGAAAGCATCTATTGGGGGATTGATCTTAAAAGTTCAAAAATATAACTACACTTTTGCTATGGTTCAAAGCCACTAGAGCACATAAAAACTGTAAAATGTACTGTGACTTTAAAAATGAGATGCTGGTTAAAATGATGGATGAAATCCCCAAAAATATAATTATTTTGAATTTTAATATTTGAGATTCATAAACTGACTTGACTGTGACTATGTCCTGAAAGCAGCTACATGGACAATTTCTGACTTTCTTCATTTCACACAGAGGTTGATGAATTTTCACCTGATGAAGAAATGTAATTCAATTTGCTGTTGTAGCTTTCCTGTTGTATCTACATTCCCTGAACATGCTATTGAATAAGTTTTCTGGCAAGAACATTCACTTAAACAGAAACTGAAAATAAATATTGGAGGAGGTTCACAGAAGATTCCTTCTTCTCCAACCTGTAAATGAGAATATTAACACTGGAAATATGCTTCCACAGTATAATATTTATCCAATAACAATAATGTGACCTATTTATGCTATTAAAACCAATCAATATAGTTGGAAATAAACATGCAGATGTTCATTATACCAGAGAAGCTACTCTACAGAAAATATTTTCTTTCTAACCACTGAATAAAAGTAAATACAAAAGAAGGAAAAACAGTTTTAAATATGCACTACTAGAGGAGTACTTAAGTTTTCAGGCTGCAGGATTTGTCAAAGCAAATTTTGTCATTTAAAAATACTCCTATATTACCTGCTTACAGGGACATAAATCATTCAGTCATGAAACAGAAGTGATATCATATGACTTAACAGGCTAATTTGCTTTCCATACTTCCATTATCAAATGTGAAGAATAATCATGCCAATATTTCTGAGCTACCTGTCGTAGGGAAAAATTCACTAAGAAAAATGTTAGTAATCCTGAGTGAAGGATAAATTCAACGTTTCTCTAGTCTTTTCATAAGCTTTTGAAGAAGAGAAACATAATTTTCCATGTAATATACCCTTTTGATAGCAGTCATTTACATATACTTACTACAAATCCAGTATTTGGCATACAGGGATTGTGATGGTTGAAAAATCTGCTTTACGTCTGTAGATGGAAACCAAACCCTACAAGTGAAAGACCAGGCCAGAGGGCACCAAGGTCTTTCCAGGGCCACATGGACTCCTCCTGGTGAGCCTAGGGTTGCTTGACACTGAAGAGGAGAAGTGTCCCTGAGACACAGAGATTCCTTTCCCTCATCCCTTTCAAGGTTTTAGTACACAGCAGATAACAGTATAATCTTGCCTCCTGCATTGAATTTGATTCAAACTAGGGCACCGTACCATGTTTAAATCTGAAATTGGCTGCATACACCCATAGAGCCGATGGCCTCCCTGGGATGACAGGAGGGATGTCTGGAGATGAGAGGAAAGCCTTGCATCATCAAGGACCCAGAGGCTTTTGTGATCAGGGAAAGCAAAATAAAGATAAGGGAGATCCTCACAATGATGAACTTTTGTGGGCAATGAAAACCCATGGCAACAACACAAGAATGCAGTATGAGATCTATAGAGGGTTGGTCTCCTGGCCAAATGTTCAACTATTTTTGGCACTTAGAGATATTAATTGACTGTGGGGGAAATAATACAAACGGATTTTGTTTCCTTGCTAGGCTGGCAATGAGCGGCTACTTGCTGCCTGGCATCTGAATCTGATGGGGCATATGCAGAGGTGTCGGTCCTAGCACTGCCCTCAGGTGTGCACCATGTAGAAGAGCTGCATGAAGACCACAACTGAAACATAAAACTCATATCTGTCACAGAAGCATTGTGAAACATCTGCTTGGTGCGTTTGACCCACTGCCCTCATGCGAGGCAGGGAGCATCCCCATGCCTTGCCCTGGACGCTGTGCCCAGGATGAGGGACTTTGAGGTGTCCCCCTGGGCTGGGTGCAAGGGGTAAGCAGGCTTCCATGGGGTCCTATGGGTATGGGGAGCAGGCAAACTCCTTGTGACAAGCATCTAGGGAAGCACCTTTCTCTAGCAGTCAACAAGTCAGAAAGGCATCAGCATGTTAGCTTTTGCAAAGGCAATGGTGCTTAAGACTCATCTCCCTCTTGGAGGCTGACACTTGCCTGGGTTCAGGTCTTACCAGTTTCCCCATGAGCTACAATGGTCTGGGAAAGAGACCCTTACTCCTCATGCAGAAAAATGAGTTAAATTAAACCCTGACATACATGCCTTTAATGGCAATTTTGCCCTATTAAACTCAAGCTGAATTCAACCCACATTGTTTTAGTAGAGCAACTGATATTAAATCACGTGCATGCGGGGGTGCAATAGCACATGTATGAACCCACTGCTGCATATCTGAACCATCGCTGACTTCAGTATCAAAGCAAACACAAACTAGCAATTCCCAGGTGCCTTGGACTGTGTCTGAACCTTGCAGTTTCCTCAGCTGTGCTCCTGCTGCAACCCCTCCTGCTACTGTTTATTTGCATTCAAAAACCATGATCATCAGATTATGCATTAAAGCACACTTTGAATCAACTAAGGCCTGTTTGAAAGCCTAAGAGGAGTGAGAAGGAGATTCTTTCCAGAGCACTTCACAGGCAGGGAAGGATAAGTTTTAATATCCTCTGCCTAGGCTTCACGTAGGTGAGATTTTTGTCTTCCATCACCATAAAATGCTCCCAATATTTATAACTCCCCCATGCAGTAAATAGCACAAACAGTAATAGAGCTGCCAATAAACTAGCTGAATCAAACCAGCATGTTTTCTGAGTCACTCCTTATACAGTGGTAATTAAAGACAAAATAGTGCTTCAGAGTTTCTGCTCAGACTTTTCGGCATTCAGCAAGGAAAGCATCTCTGAACATCCCCACTTTTCTCTCAGGTTTTTCTCCCTCTACTCTGAAGGTCAAAGGTTTAATTTGTATGCTCGTCTCTCTCTTTCACTTTCCAACATATCCCTAATTGAAATTTGACACATATACCCATTAGCTGAATTTATTCTTTTTCTACGCTTCATTAACAATGCTCTTTGCTATATTACGACGCTAATGCTCATCATAAAACGCTCTCCTATGCAATGTGGCTTACAATGGATGGTGATTGATGGTATCAAAGGTAACATGGAATCTAGAAGGTATAACTTTACATGCTGAAATTGCAAGCTGTGTCAGGAATCTCGACAGTTAGGGACAGATCCTGATTTTGCAATTCTATTAGAGGGTGTAAAATGCCAGCCAACTTCTCTGGCACAGCAGCGTTAACCCAGCTAAAGCAGAATCCATCCAGACCTGCACTCTCCAAACCCAAGTCTGTCACAATGAACTTCTTCTGGCTGAACTTGTTCTTAATCTACATTATTCACCTGAAATATTGAATATAATTTTCTCCACTAAATTGTGCACAATTGGGTCTTGTAACTAGAAAATGAAACTCAAAACCATAAATGCAAATGAGCTTTTCATTTTAAAACTGCAATTTCCTTTTCTGATGTACTGTACCACTTGTCCATGAAGTTTTGTCTTTTTCGAAAAATGACATTTTCCTATGGCGTATAAGTTTCATAGAGTTGCTATGGAAACTGGGCCTCTCTTTCTCCCTCTTTCTCTCTGTCTCCAAGTCTTTCACCTTGAGAGGAAAATGGTTGTCATTTACAGCGCATAATTTTGCAGGTTAAACTTTCTATGATCACTCAGATAGTGATGAAATAGAATCCCAGAGTTCAGGGACAGGGGAAGAGGGGAGAGTGTTCATGTTTTTCTAAAGGTGACAGTCAAATCCTTCACTGTCTTTTACCCTCACTTTAGCTGCAGGGACAATGGGTGCAAGTCTGACATGCTGAGTAACTGACCTAGGCTCTCTGCTTTACGGCATGTTTACATGGCATAGCAAACAAGCTCCAGCTTCTCCTGCCCTTGCTCCAACAGCCAACAGGGGATGCACTGAGCCAGACCTGATTCAGGGACCTGTCAGTGCTTGGTGGCCCTCAGCAAACCCACACATCCCACCAGGAGCCAGGCAGCACAGCCACAGCCACAGCTGCACTGGAGGCCGCCCTGTGGGAAGGGGGAGAGCGGGCTGCTCACCCACAGTGGCCCCAATGGCCAAGCAAAACAGAAGCACAGAGAGCACACAAAAAGCCTCAGAGAGCAGAGAAATGACTTTGTAGCTATGAAACAGGGCTCAGTTTTACTGTAACACCAGCCAAGATTAAAGCGAGCCCTCATAAGGCAAGAAGAGAGGAATTCCTTAGAAAACAAAGCATTATTTTGAACAATTTATGATTATTCAGTCCAGCTGAATGAATGTACCAGCAGAAACAGGGTGTGGAGAGGGTCAGGCTTGTTCTTTTGTCCAGACCCATAGACCTTTCCTCTTGCCTAAGACTGGTTTGCTTTAGTCTCCATGCAGGGGTCATGTGTGTCATGAGCTGTATCCTGCAAGAAAAAAAGCTGTAATGCCAGGGACCAGCACAAAGTGGATGCTTTTGGAGTGGCTGTACTGAAGGGATCAGAAACTAGTGACAGTGTGCCCAGCTATGGGGACCTTGTCATGGCCACATAAGATAGCTGCATATGCAAGTCCAGAATATGATGCCCTAAACTCAGGGACAAAATCCCTTCTCAGTCTGCCATCCACTTAGGTAGATTTTTTGCCCATAAAATCTGGAGTGTATATAAGAAACATTTGTCTACATAGAAAGTATCTTAAGGAAAACTGAAAGGCAGCAGCACAAGCAAAAGACCTGCTGCTTTTATGACCAACCTGAAACAAGAAAAAATGGCAATCCTTATTGCAAGTGCAGTCTTTGAGGTTTTAGCCAGAGGAGGCTGAGATGAGTTTGGACAAATTTTGGATAATCTTCTGAACCTCTGAATATTTGCCAGCATCATCTGAGGTTTAACCCCTGCAAACCAATTAGCTAATGTATGTAAATCCTTGAGAAATGATTAGTCAGGAGGATTCATTTTAGTAGCACATATTTAGCAGGGAGAAAAATGGATGTTAAAAAGGAGGCTATTTAGCAAATGAGTGCTTGAAAGATAAAGGCAGTAGTAAAAAACTCATTGCAGGTTTTTTTGTACTACCAATTTCACCTATGGGAAGCTGTGCAACTCTGTATTTTCTCTGTTAGAATATTCAGCTCAATAGAGGATTTTTTTTTTTTCAGCTTTTAATGAATAGCACTGCTGCATGCTGCACGATGTGAAGAGAAGAGGTTTGAAAAAGGCTTTGCAGGAACGCTACATTGCACTTTTACTTGAAGAAACACCTGACATGTTTTCCAGCTGTTTCCTACAGATGTTGTACATATGCATAAAGGTCACTGTTCTTTTGAAAGAATCCATAGCCCCACTACCATTTAGGTAACAAACAAACATCTCATGCCAGGATAAAGTGTTTTAAATACAAAACGTTACAAAAATAAAAAAGTTTAATCAGCAGATGAGGAATGGAAAACAGATAACTCTGAAGGAAAACCTGCCTAATATTTTGACTGTTGTCCCAGCTTTAGAGTGCTGGAACTGGTCCCATGGGAAGAGACCTTGGAGCTAGCATGTTAGGGGGTGGAAAAGCCGTGCCGCCTCATGGCTCTTGCTCTTCCAGCCACCCTGTCACTGACAGAGCTACCTAACCACATCGCCCTGCTGAGGTTGAGTGCCTGGTCCCACGCAGTCTGCTCCAAAAAAAACAATCTGCCTTGTAAGCAACCATGAAATGGGAAAATAGGTACTCTCTCAGAAGAATAATGAGACTTTGAGACATCAAATTTTAAGAATCAGACTGGGATCATTCTTGAATATCTGAAAAACCCAAAATGCAGAAGGTGCTTGATTCAGTGCTGGTTCCTTTGAGAGGAAGAGAGTGAAAATACAGTGTAGCATGGCTGTAATGTTCTATTTGCCCTGAGAATTAGTACAGACCATTACAAATACAAGGCATAGGTTTAATCCCAGGATTTTTTTTTTTTAAGTTATGAAACTTTTCCTGTAATTGATAGCGGTATCTTTTAAAACACATAATCATGTAAAACTGAATGGTAAGATGTTCAGATGTTGATGTTTGAGTTAGCAGCAGACAGTGCTTAAGACTGGCCTCCAAATGACCTCCAAGAAAATTGAAGAGAAGTATTTTAGTTTTCTTAGTCCCAGTTTAATTAATGAGAACTAAATTGCAACTCACAGGTATTTACCTTGGGGTATTTCATCTTCATATTCTGGTGCAGCCTAGGTGAATTCATATCATGAAAGTAAGTGCCCTTTTCCTTGAAACACTATGTCTGCCTCTGTTCTGTTCTCTGCATCCAGTCACCTATAGATCTGGTCAGGAACAGGCTGTACAAAGAGAAAAGTGAGAAAGTTATGGTACTTTCATAATAGCCCCTTATCCACCTGGCAGTTTATGAGAGGTTTCATAAACCTATTTACTTCAGGTATTTTTTCAAATATGGTGGTACATTAGCAAGCTGTTGCAGTACTTAAAGGTATCTCTCAGCTGCATATAAAGGAAGTTCACATAATTAGCATTTGTTGCTTTATGGTGTTTTATTACAAGAAAGTAGCACAAACTGTCCTGGCTTCTGTTGCAGAATTCAAATTCTTCTCAATATACTGGTGAGTTAGTCAGAAATATTTATAATT
The DNA here is from genome assembly GCA_031468815.1 of Morus bassanus. Lineage (NCBI taxonomy): Eukaryota > Metazoa > Chordata > Aves > Suliformes > Sulidae > Morus > Morus bassanus. The sequence continues at coordinate 33,549,165 of CM062574.1, read as the reverse complement.
CCCTTCTCTTGGTGTGCCTATTAAGAATTTTGGGGTATATTTTTCTTTCCGTTTGAAGACATCTGGTTCTCTTTAACAGATGAAAGCTCATGCTCTTTAGATGAAGTACATTAACTTTTATCCCTCAAACTTGTCAACAGATGCATAGACTGGTCTGACCATCATGTCTAGATTACACTTACAGCCATCTTTCCACAGGCTCAGGGTGACTTTGGGTTTGTCACTTCACATTCCCCTCTCCCACCCATAGACTCAGGTGGTCTGGGCTTCTTTTCACTCATGTTGTGTCAGTCTACTGTATTTGTAATATAACTTGCTCTCTTGAATGTGTTTGTACGGAAAAATGAGGCCATCATCTTGGATAAGATTCCTCAAAACTAGCATGATACCACTAAACAACCAAAACACTGTGTACTGCTCCAAGGGAAACTAATTGACATGCATTCTGCATTTGATTTCTGATGCTCCCTCAAACTAGGTTGTGTTGCTTTGTTTCGCTTTTCAAAACAAACAAACAAAACCCAAAAAACTTAACAAGCTGTATTTGTGTATTAGTGGAATTCTTTACAGTCTCCCATTCACTGAGTCGAAGGATGAGGGCATGAGGAGTGGGAGGTGCATCCAGCCAGCCAGGAGAGATCTCTTGTGTTGCTGATCTGCTGCTGCCCCAGGCCTGGGGAGATGCAGGGCTCAGTCTTTTGAGAAAAGCAGAGGAAAAGCCATTTTCACACAATTACTCTGAGCTGAAAAAAAAAGTTCTTAGACTGGGAGTGAAGTGATAAAAGGTCTGAACCTTCTAGTAGTCATAAAGAAAAGCAGCTAAAGGCAGCCAGCCAACAGGAGATAGTAAAAAGGACACAATATCATGCAAATGTCTGTATTTTTGCAATGTATCTCACATGGAGAAAAATTCTTACAGGTTTTAAGACATGATAATTTAGGGAAAACACTGTAATGCTTCCTATTAACTTCTGACTTTAAAATACATAATCAAAAGAACAGGGAATATTCACTGTACAGCGGAAATCTTCATTGCTATTTCTGAGCTTGTGGGTCATCATTTCTCAGTGAAATCCAGTAAAAGAGGAAACAGCTGACTGAATTTATGGAAGACTGATGTTCTAGTGCAGTATCTGCTACCACCTCTTTGGTACCCTGAAGCAAATGTGAGCTTCAAGCTGCCTAAAGAATGAAGGCAGGATAGTGGGGTAGCAGAGCTCCTTCTGTCTGCTACATTGATCTAGAATTTGCATCGGGGAAAAGGAAATTTAGTAGGCTATTCCTTCAGGCCACTTGCAGCCCATATAAATCAGTCTTGTTCACATGAAGCACAATAAATATTGTGATAATTGCCAAAGTTACTGCACTGATTTCTGCTGTTCTTGCACACTAAGATGCAACATCCCAAGATGAAAGCATAAATGAATGGAGATGTTAGCTCTGTTCAAGATATCAATCCCATAAACAGTGTGATTAAATTTTCAATGACAAGGCAGTGTCCATTTGCAAAATTACCTTGACTTGCATAAAAATATGTACTCTAGCTGCACGGTTGTAATTCTTGGTGGCTTTCCCTTCAAAAGCACCTCTCTGTGGGCACAGCAAATTAATAAACGATAAAACAAAGTCTTAATTACAGGAAAAACTTATAAATTGGTTATGATTTGGAGGTTTATACACTTAATGTGTTCATTCACAGTGTTGTCCAATGTACTATTGGTCATACAACCCCCCACACACACATTAATTCAGTCACGTTTGCAGAGTGAGCAATGCCACAGAGGTATACGGTGGTGCCCAGCCATGGCTAAACAAAGCCACCTGGTTTGCCTTCACTCCCAGTCAACTTCCAATCTGTTCCCAGTTTTGGTCACTGTAAATTGATGCCAGAGGCTCCTCTTCTTTTGTCAATATGCATATATTTTATTCATAAGAGTATTACTGTGATCACGAGACTCTATATCTGTAGCTGGGGAAAATGGAATATACGCAGTGCAATTCCATAAATAACAGCAAATGTTTGTTTTTGCTGGGTTTTTTAGCACTTTTGGAAGTTCTTTGCTTAGTCTATTCAGAAGCATTTTGAACGTGGCAAGAAGTGACTATCCTGGCAAGAGTATTTCCAAGCCTCAAAGCTCTTGCTAAATACTCAGTGGGATGATAAAGCAATGACTGAAATTATTATTATTTGATCACCTCTAACTGTATTTTTTAAGGGTTACACAGCAGTTTAGCTGAAGGGTTCCCATTCTGTGAAGAAACACTTAAAACATTTGCTTGGTGTGTAGGCAAGTGACCTTCAGGACTCATCTGAGGACAAGGCAAGGCACAAAAGCTAAGCTGCAGCAGGGAGCTGACAAGCCAGGAGTGTACACACTTAAACAAGTTTCACTTATTAAAAGAAAAATGTAAGCCTCTTTGCTGCGACATGTACTGCACAGAGTCCTATGATTACATGGTGTGCCAGTGTACCCTAATCTCCACCAGCAAAAGGAAATAGGTCAGCAGAACAATTAGGACCAAGGCAGTGTGTAGCCTCCTCAGCTTGAATTCCTCAGGTGACACCTGCAGATTACTTGAGCTTTAGGCACAGATAATACAGGCTGTTGCCACAGTACAAAAAAAGGTAGATCTGAGATATTCCCCAACAAAATTTCAAGCAAGTACCTGTCAGTTTGCTGCATGTTACTGACCATTACATTCTTGACTATTGCTCACAAAAGAAAACAACTTGCTCTATCTTTCATTACTACCCATAGCCATGGGCAATGAAAAATATGGGTATACTTATGGAGGTATTTATTTGGTCTTCATCTCAAATGAAGTAACAATATTTGGATTTTATTACATTCCTGCTTCTAATACTGAAAGAAAATAGCGTATATAGTTTCAAATAGACAAGGAGGAAGCCACTGGATTTGTCATGTGTTGAAGACATGACAGTTTAGAAACCACAGGAAGGCACAGGAGTGCAAATAGAGAGTGATGATATGAATGCAGCAAATAATGCGAAGGAGCAAGCTAGCAGATGGAGGAAAAACAGACTGTTTAATAGCTAAAGACTAGCTAAGATATGATAATTTGAGTAGGGAAGATGACTTTGATGATCTCTTAATTAAAAAAGTCTCTGTATATGGCAAAAGGATGAGAAAAGAAAAGAGGAAAAGGAAATTTTAAGACTTCTATTTAAACTTCTCTTTTTTGTAATTTTGCTTTTTTATATACATATATCTATATATATACACCTCATATTTTAAAATGCAAAAACTGATGATATTGTATTTAGGATAACTGAAGGTCCCTATTCCCAATCGCCTTAAGGTAAGGAAAACAACTATATTTAGTTGGATCTATCTTCTATTAAGAAAATAGCCCAGAAGAAATGTTGGTGCCTTCTAGACTGCCTCTCCTGCTTAAGGGAGAATATTAAATATTTTTGTGACATTTGTTACGCTGAAAAGGTTTGTGGTTGCTGTCAAATGGATCTTCATATAGAAGCACTGAGTTCATTGAGGTTGATGAGCATACTAGCCACCTGTCAGTCAGGCTAAAATTAGAAAAAGCCATTGTGCTCCTATAATGGATAGGACAGATTAAACAAGAGAAGCTATTCACCAAGGTACAGCTTGACAAGGCCTTTGTAGATGACGAGTCAGGTTTTGGAGGGTTAGGTACTCCCAAATGCGCTAGGAGAACAGAGTCCATTCTTCTTCTCTGAACTAGTTTCTGATTTAGGGGGCTAATAATCATGCTTATAAAAGGTCCAGCTGAGAGGTGACTTGTACGTACAGTATTGAGAAGTGGCACGCACCCATTTCAGGTTGTTGACCGTGACTGCAGTAGAGCATCAGTAAGGCCCTGAAGACTAGATCTGCACAGGAGAAGGAGATAGTTAGGGCTAGCACCTGCCCTATTGATGTATTGGTGTTAGAGACAATTTAAAATGTTTGGAAAATATGGAGAAGTAAAGCAAGGCTCTGTCTGAAATAATGTGTGAGCAGAGAAACCAAGTGGGATCATCAGAGTAAATGGAGACCAGCCAGAAATTTCCTTTAGAAGCTGTCACTTCAGGATGTCTTTCACCTCCCAAAAACAAAGTGAAGTCCAGCTGCTTAATTACCTTTTATGATCTGGATGCAAACCACTACCAATCCTTGCCTATTTGACCTGGCACTTTCATTTCTCACATTTAAGCAGACAATACATCAAAACTGTTTTTTTTAGTATCACCAAGACCTCAAACTCCTTGGCTGTGAAAGGCAAGAGAAATGTTTGCTGCCACCCAGAAAGCCTTCCCTACCTTGCCGAATTAGTCCCTCTGTTAATTGCTAAGAGGCAGAAGGGTGCAGAAGTTAACTACTAATGCTTTCTCAGTCCGTTTAATCAGGAAAGGGTCATATTACAGCTGAAATAAGATGTTCTTCTCATTAAGGCAGTGAATTTCAGACTAAGATTAAATTCTTGATCCAGGCACAGATTTGTCGCAGAGGGCAAATCAATTAAAGTTTCTGTTACCCACCAGTAAATGGGATAATTATTTGTTCTCCAGACCTTTTTGTATTTGCCAATTAACCCATGTTTATTTAGACTGCAAGTTCTTGAGGAGACTGTCTGCGCTTAGCCTGCTCACATCTATGATGTTGGGGCCTTAACGTCATTCGGGATCAAGCCACTGTAATGCTTTTAGTAGAAGATTTAAGCAAAATAAATGTCTTCAGCTATTCCTCATTTTATGAGACAAAGAACAAAATTTAGGATAATTATGGGAAAAGCAAGGCTATTGAACATAACCAGAAATAAAGGTAATATTCTACCAATGACTGATGTCAATGCTGTAGATTATAATTGTAACTATAACTGACAGTACTTGAAAGGAACACAAACCAATTAATTTTTAATCTGTTTCCTGTTAAATTGTTAAACTATTTTATAAAACCAGATTTCATTATTCAATTAGACCAGGAAAAGGATAATGACAAGATAAAACCAATACACAGTCTCCACTTTGAGTTCAATAATCTGACATCATCTGAGTACCAAAAACCTGGAAATGTGTTTAAGAAAGATGTCACAATACTATGGAGCTTAGTACAGAAGGCAAAATCTTTCACTGCAGATCTAGATTCTGTGTCAAAGCAGAAAGAAGGTAAATTCTCCTAATCAAAGTTACAAATTGACCTAATTAATTTTATAATTAACCTTGATAATTGAAAGGAAAAAGGGTGACCTTCACTGAGTTTGTTCAGTGTTTAGTTTCAGACTATAAGCAAATTCATTCCTGTTAATAAGGCCACTACTCCCAAATGTTGATGGGATAAAGTAGAAATTAATTAGCACATGCAAATGAATACTATTTTTATTATACTGTACCATAGTTCCTAATTTATTCTTCCAAAATATAAAGCTAATTTTATATTTAGTTTTGAGGATACTATGCCTTAGTCATTTACAAACATTAGACTTTTGTAAGAAAGCCTATCTAAATAAACAAGCTTCCTAACAATAAGATTAGTATTTACTTAGATTATATCTTTAAAACAAAGAATTCCCTAATTGTTTTGGTGAATTATTCTAGTTGGAGTAAATTTAGCAGTACATAGTCCCTTCAGATTTAGGTCATCTCCCCTCAAGTTGACAAGTAAAAAAGCTGATTCATTTGATTCAGGATTGAGTAAAATAATAGGATTTCATTAAATCTACAGAGCAATGATCTTCTACATCTGCATACAAATCACTGCCTACCACCTGGTAGGGCAAATAACCTGAAATAAGTTTTAAACTATTTTATATTCCAGTGCCATCAGCTTGAGTGACTTAGTGAAAAGGCTTTGAAGATCAAGTCTTGTGCTGGAAAACAGGACAGTGTCTCGCATAGGCTGTCCTCTAACTTCTGGGAATCAAGGGAGTCACCTCCCTCCCTACAGTCTGACATTTCAAGGGTGGGGGGGGGAAGAAAACCTTCTCAGCTGCTCTAGCAAATGTTATCACACTTACCCAAAAATCTGGCTAAGAGATTTGTGAAACACGTCATCACAGTGTTTTGAATCAGCAAGTGGCAGAGTGCTCCTAAAATGGGCTTGAGATTATCTTCCTGAGGAAGGGCCAGGAAAGTGGTGTGCTTCCCCTAATTGCATCAGACCTGGGGGGGTTCTAAGGAAATATTCAGTGCAGGATCTAACCGGTATAAGAGTTGCAGAATAACCATAATACTTGCCCATATCCAAAACATTTTAGCTTGAAACTAATAACTGTTTTTTAAAACTATCTTTGACAGAAATAAAGCTGGGGGGGCAGGGAGTGGAAATGGAGCACTGAAAATACTCCTAGTTCACATACCTGTAATTTTTTTATTTCTCTTGGTTGCAGTGTAATGTCTTTTGCCTGTGTTTGAATGAAATTGCAGTCCTGGGATAAAAGAGCAATAACAAAGCATTGCAAGTCTGCTAAAAGTGGCTGAAACTTTGTATTCTTTATAATTTTATTTTAAACTGACAGAACTGAATTGCAAACATGGGGTGTTCACATTTAGGTAAAGATAGTCCTACTAGGAGAGAAACTGCCAGAACGATACAAGTCTGCCGAAGGAGTGACCTGCTAACATCTGCTGACCCACATGCAGATTTATCCGTCAGTTGATCTTCATTCACATATGTCCACTTCGGATGTGATTTCCCCAAATTCTTTCTTAAAATCTGCAGTCAAATTTGAAGATACAAGCCTCAGTGAGAGGAAGCAGTGCCATCCTTGCATATACCACGAGCAACTGTGCTTAGAGGACCCGGATGCTCAAGCTTGGTGGTACTTCCTGATGGGGCTTTGCAGCTGCACAGACCAACAACCACCAAGGTGGGAGAGGACAGAGAAAACACTCCATGCAAATGGCTTAGCCCTAATTTCCTCTTTCTCCCACAGGCATCGGGTAGGAGAAGAGGGGAGTGACAGTTTACGGGTGATCAGCCAAAACAAGAAGTCAGATTTAAAAAAAAAATCTCTGCAACTTGCCCTGACTTACCCATCTCTCAATAAATCAGGGGAGGCAGTAAACACAGGCCCCACTGTAAGACTAACACTTTTTTAATGATTATCTAAGGCTACCTCCTTCTGAAGGAAAAAAACCTCTTCTGCTCCCAACAGAATTGTCTTAATTTGTCTTCATTCCTTGAAAGCTGTTTAAGTACCGTAAAATGGATGCCTATATTTTTATGCATCAAGGACAGTCTTATGCACTGGAATTGATCCTGAAACAGAACAAGAAAAAAGATCAGTGTTTTGCTTTAGGGACTGTTGTGGTTTAACCTCAGCCAGCAGCTAAGCACCACACAGCCACTGTCTTACCCCTACCCGAGCAGGATGGTGGGAAGGCAATTGGAAGGTTAAAATTGAGAAAACTCATGGGTTGAGACATGAACAGTTTAATAATTGAAATAAATAATAATAAATTGCAATGAAAAAGAGAGAGAAATAAAACCCAAGAAAGTCAAGTAATGCAAATTAAAACAATTGCTCATCACCAACTCACCGATGCCCAGCCAGTTCCCGAGGAGCAGACCCCCCGCTAACCTTCCCCCTTGTTTATTACTGAGCATGACATCGTATGGTGTGAGATATCCCTTTGGTCAGTTGGGGTCAGCTGTCCCGGCTGTGTTCCCTCCCAACTCCTTGTGCACCCCCAGCCCACTCACTGGTGGGGTGGGGTGAGAAGCAGAAAAGGCCTTGACTCTGTGTAAGCACTGCTCAGCAGTAACTAAAACATCCCCGTATTATCAACACTGTGTTCCGCACAAATCCAAACCAGCCCCATACTAGCTACTATGAAGAAAATTATCCCAGCCAAAACCAGCACAGGGACTTACTGGGGCAGATGTAGGCAGCATGTAAAAATAGCCATTAGTATTTTTACATTCTTGGGTCCAAATAACAAGAAAAGCAGGCAAAATTCCCTTCACCCTGAAGTACTGTCCTCACCTCTCTTGCTCTGTGATTCACAGTTAGTGTGGAACAATCTGGGGGCGGTAATTATTTTGGGGTTTGTCATTATTGAAACATTGTTAGGACACACCGTGGATGCTCTTAAAAACAAGAGAGGCAACTCTTGCTGCTGAAGAGCCTCTTCGGGTCCTTGGTTTCAGCACAGAGGGAATTCTGTAGCCAATGTTGTAAGCACCAGTAAGTTCTTGAACCAAGCACCATCTACCAACTAGGTGTTTATCTGTCTCTCTAGACTTACTGTCATGTGTAGTATTTTGAGAAACCCTGGCCTTCAGGAAGCACTCCTATCCATGCACCTGCTACAGCATGCAACAGACAGCTGCAACTCCAGCCACTTGTAGTGGATGGTCACACTAATTTATTTCCATGAGTTATGAACATGGCAGTTATAGGGACAGAGTCACCACGAGCTAGGATGAATGAACTGGGGGCAAGGGGAAGCTATGAGGCTATTCAAGGTGTTATTTAAGGAAAAGAAAAGTCTTTAATGCTTGCATTAGTGAATCTAATTCTTCAGAAATGTGAATAAAAATAAACAAGCAGGTGCAGAGTGTCTGTACAGCCTACTGTACTAAAAAGCAGAAAAAATTTGAGGTATGAACTTCCTATATTTATTTCAGCTCTGTGTTGCACCTGCATCCATAAGTATAGTATCATATGTACAACAGCACTCCTGACTGCATCACAGCTGATCGGGGCATACAAGAACACAAAAAAAGATGCTACTTAGAGCAAGTAGTAGATCAGAGTCCCTAACTGGAAAATCAAATTAATATTATATTTTATTTTGCATCATCTCTATTTAGTCTCTTTCTAACATCTGTAATTGCTACTGATTTTTAATATTGATATTTTAAATAATATTAATTCTAAAGCACTTGTACAATCCAACCCTGGTTCTTGGCATGACAGTATAATAGAAGAGTTACAGTTCTGTTCAAGTCTCTTGTGCAAAACCAGACAGTAACGACTGCACATCCAGTGTGTAAATAGTTATCAAGAGTATACAGTTTCACTGTTATTTATTCTACCATGGTATTCATCAAGTAATCTATTTTTAATTACTGAGCCAAAAACTATGGAACATGTTTCATGTAAAATTAGGGGTACCCTATTTTTATTTGTCAAATCTGTGAACAGTCGTTACTCAAAGCACACAATACTATGTACGTTGGCTTACCTGAAAGGTGGAGAGCAGCTCCAGCTTTCACGTTACACTGACTGGAATAGGAGAAGCAGGCACTTTACTGGTTTAAATCCTTCTCAATCCACGAAGCTGGTAGCGTGTGTACTCTATCAGCTAAATTGTATTCACATCACCTGAATGTCATTCCCCTGGGTGAAGTTCTCTCAGCTAGTAATACCCAGGGAGCTGGAAGTTAGGTTTTATTCTTAGATTGCATAATAATATTTTGGTTTTCTACAGCAATGAGTTTCATACAAAGACCTCAAAGTCTCCAAACAACCTTTTAGGTAGATAAATACAACTGTATCTATAAAGTAGAGGCTCAGAGGGATTTGCTCAACACACTCTGAGAACTTGTCCATGATCACATAGAATGTATTTTATCATTACGATGGCCAGCTGGAACAGAGCACCTTTATAGGCAGACATAAACCAGGGAGGTTTTACTATTTCCTGAGAGTGTAACCGAACATATTCTATGTATTTTTTTCTTTCATGTCCTGTGTACCGATTACAATACCCACACTCAGAATTCATTACACTTCCTTTAATTCTCTAGTACAAGGGATCACAGACAAAAGCTGTATCACATCTGGTAGTATTGTGTCAAGAACCTGTGCAATTTTCTTGGTCAGAGTTCTCAGGGAATTATCTTGGACTGTACTATAGAAATTTAGAATTATCCTCTAGCTTTCTTTAAAATACTTTAAAATGATCTACCTACAGCCAACAGCTGGTTCCCAGTGTGACTGCCAGTTTCAATGAAAAATCTCTTCAACAGCCTACAGTACATATTTTTGGTATCACTACACCCAGCTTTACTGAAGCAAATGCAATATTCTGGAGACATATGTCTGTTCATCAGTGAAGGCTCATGTAATGAGAAAAATGAAAGTACAGTGCATTCTACCCAACCAACAACAGCAATACCTATCCTACAAAGAATCTGGAGACCTGCTCTTTATTTCAATTTCTACTATATTTTAGCACTTCCTCTGTTACCTTTAAAAGAAAAGAAGCTAAAACTTCATGACCCAATTGTAAGAAGTAGTGAGAAACTTCCCAAGTCACAAAAAACATCCTCTGAAAACTGAATGACCTGCTCCTTTCAATGACTCCTTCCCAAAACACTTTGCAAGCCCGCTTACTTCAGACACCATCTGATGGAGAGCCCAGGATCCAGGAGCAGAGCACAGACTTCTGGTCCTCAAACCCACGGCTGACCAGGAGCTTTCTGCAGCCTGTCTCCAGTCCAGCAGCACAGCTGGGAAGGAGGCAGAATGACCCTGATTTATTTTACTGGCAGAGTAATAAGTCATAGTGACTAAGATGCTCATTAGCAAGATCCAAAAGAAAAAGTTCAGAAGAGTTAAATGCTGCTTTGCTTTATTTCTACCAGTGTTTTTAGTTTTTATCAATGTGTCATTTTCTAAAAAAAAATATGATAGTCCAGCCTCTAGCTTTTCTCATTTATTTGTTGTGAAACTCAAAAAAAAAGTTCACAGACTTCGAGGGATCTAAGGCTCATGTGTTTTATAAGGACCCAGATTTAGGGTGTAATATAGAGCCAAGGAGAGCCTCATAACACCCACATGTACAATACTGCCCAAAGCTCTGACCCCTCATGGTGGGAAGGGTGACAAGCAAACAATGAGGGCTACTCCCCAGTTTCACTGCCCGGCTTGGACCACGTGCACCATAAGTACTGCAGGAGACCTTCAGCTTGAGAGATGCACTGTAAAAGAAAAAGGAGCATTTCTTCCAGGTCTGGGCATGCATGTCCATCCACTCAGCTACAAACCCACCTGTCAGCATGGACATTTATTATCACCCACTATTATATAGCGTAGATGTGCACAGGGACTCACACAAGCTTTCTGAACCACAGAATGCTGCTCTGTAACCTTTCTTTTCTGTACTTCTTTCCTCGGACTGACAGAGAATACCCCATCTCTCTCCTAAGTTAAGTAGCATGAGTTCACCACCCTGCAGATCACATCTACTCAGAGCTGTTCAGGAGATTGCCCTGCAGTAAGGAATAGCTGCAACACCAGTACAAGCAGATCAGTCAGCCTCCGAGGCTTCATTTTTTTTCCTGAGGAAAAAGGTACTCAGGACCTGGGGGAGGCAAAAAAGTCCTGGGTCTTGCCTTCTAGAAACATGTTTCAGGAGGATCTTTTTGCCTGATGGTATTTATTTTACTACCTCAGTCTAGCAAGGAGCTAACTTGGCCAATTGTGCTCTGTTCTTGTTGACAGGGACTCGTGATGTTGTTATTGATTTTTGTGATTAGGGGGATTATCTCTGAGGGAGCCAATTACTTCCACATTCATTTGAGGGGTTGCTGCAGAACTGGCTATGACTTCCAGGTTCAAAATTATGCTGATCAATGCCTTAAAATAATGTTACAGAAATTATTTGATTGCACTAGTTAATTAAGAGTTGGAAATGATTGGGTAATCAGAATTAATGAAAATGGGAAGCTGACTCTTTTATGTATCACACAAGAGTGAGAAGTAAATGTCGAATGTTAAAGTTACCAATTCACTATCTAGATTTAACTGCATACAGAAACATAATATGCAGATCTTCTATACATATCCCTGTAAAAGAGAAAGGGTATGTATTCAGAAAAACAGAATGCAAACTGGTCAAAAAACAGCATCGTACGAGAAACTAACATCTGAATATTTTCAAAGACTCATTTTTCATTTTCTGAGATAACATGTAGGCATCTCATCAACTTTTCTGAGATTTACTTTCAAATAAACCAAAACATTCTTTATAGAAAACTTGATTTTGGTGAACAAAAATTTTTCTAAGCATCTTGAAGGCATCAATAAACATTCCAAATAAACATGGGGTTATGTTTCAATGGAAAATATTACATCTGAACAATGTGCAGTTTCTTATAACCAAATAGGTTAGGGTATTTTAACTTCATCTGTTTAAGTTATGCATTAATTTGAGAAAATTGCTATAAGTTTGAGAAATCATTAGAATGTTATTGTTTTATCAAAGTCAGCGTGTGATTTTCTTTCCTTAACTTGAATGATGGCAAAACGTGTGTGTACTTAATTTTAAAGTATAAAGGAAGTCAAGAAGGTACAAGAACATGCTTCAAGAGCAATGGCAAAAAAAATTAAAAAACACCAAAAATGGAACCACTGATAATCCTTCCTTTATATTTAGCTGTTCAGTTGAATACTGCACTCCTCATATTTAGAGCGTTATAAGTATATTCACCAATTCCTGCAAGGTTCTTGTAAAACATGGTTTCATCCAAGACTGGCTGCATATCCCACAAAAGAGTAACAGCAGATTTGCTTACAAACTGTCTGACAGCACAAACTTTTTGAAGTGGCAAACAGTAATAGGTGCAATATGTTATGAAAAGGATTGCTTTCCCATCATCCTATTAATGAACTCAAGCCAGGTCCCCATCTCATTCTTCTAACAAGATTCATAGTCTTGTGGCAGTGATATCACAGTTGTCACACAAATACACAGTTTATATTTGCATTTATTTTTATAATGAGAGTCACAGCGATGCCTGAGACACAGGACTATGACCAATTGCAACCAATACCAGCTATGCTATTTGTATCATACTACTCTGCAAAATGTTTGTGTGTCATGGTTTAGCCCCAGTCAGCAACTAAGCACCACCCAGCTGCTTGCTAACTCCCCCACCCCGTGGGATGGGGGAGAGAATCGGAAGGGCCAAAGTAAGAAAACCCATGGGTTGAGATAAGAAGAGTTTATTAATTAAAATAAAACAGTAGTAATAATAATATAATAATGAAAAGGAAAATAACAAGAGAGAGAGAAGTGAAACCTCGGAAGAAAGTAAAAAAAAACCAAACAAACAACAAGTGCTGCAACTGCTCACCACCCGCCGACCGATGCTGCCGGTCCCCGTGCCGCAATCGCTGCCTCCCCCAGCCAAGTCCCCCCAGTTAATATACTGGGCATGATGTCACACAATATGGAATATCCCTTTGGCCAGTTTGGATCACCTCTCTTGGATGTGCCCCCTCCCCTCCCAGCTTCTTGCGCACCTCGCAGAGCATGGGAAGCTGGAAAAGTCCTTGACTAGTACAAGCACTACCTAGCAACAACTAAAACATCAGTGCGTTATCAACATTATTTTCATACTAAATCTAAAACACAGCACTATACCAGCTACAGTGAAGAAAATTAACTTATCCCATCTAAAACCATGACACTGTGTTTTGAGAAATACACAAAGCCTTTTTTTTGTCCCCACTGATCAGCGGTGTTGGTGGCTAGTACTTACTTGAAGAGTGTGCCGTTAATTGGTCTGCTTGATTGAGCCTCCAAAAGAAATGAAATGCTTGGCAAGCTAATTTCATGTCAATACCAGAAAGCTTTTCTATCAACTCTATTGCTGTGTTCACAGGACAAAATGAATAGACATTTGCAACCTATTTGTGCACGACTATGTCAAATGTAAAATGTCAAGCTAAGAAATGTAAAATGCAGAGTAGAAGGCAATCAAAATATTTCCAGGGACCAGTTCTATTTTGCAGTTTAAAATATGCATTTGTTTTTTGCAATAAAGGGGTGGTTTTGTTAAATTTCCTTTTTTTTTTTGTTTTGTTTTGTTTTCCCTATCATAAATCTGTAAGCTACATAGCATAGTTAAAAATCGGGCAGTTAAATATTACTGCATAAATCCAGACTTCACATCTTGTAGTCTACATCTTCCCTATCCAATTGAGTTCATGTCTCCTGTAATGAGAAAAAAAAACAAACACCTTTCTCCCAGCATTCCACCCTGTGCTGTTAGGTATGAAGTATAGATGCTGCTGGCAGTTAAACACCATATTTTGGATACAGTTGCATCCTATTCACAAAAGTTCAATTGTGATGCCTGACACACATCTGAAGGGCAAAAAGCCAACTCACCAACTCTGACCAGTCTTCAGTCACCAGTCATTCAGAAGAGGGATTATACAGCAAAGACCAAAGTACTGCTGAATTCATCTTCCAATGCTTCTTAATTCCACCCTCACACTGCCCATCTGAGTACCTCCCAAATATTCAAATATAAAGATGGAGAAGAGTAAGAAGTAGTATGCATTCATGTAAGTATGTATACCTACCACAAGAGGTATGACGCTGTCAGATACTCTTACAGTTCTGGTCTTAATTGGATGCTTAATTGAAAACATTTCATGTAAAGCATAATTTTACTCACTCTTCTTTCCCACAAATCACCCCAATGAAGGAAAGAGCACAGATCTTAAATAAATCTGCATTTGGGACTTGGTATATTCCAGAAGACAGTGTAACTGTGTCTCACTGGGACTGACTTATTTGTGAAGTCATTTGTAAGTTAAAATCTCATGCCAGACTTGTTGCTTCCTTTAAAACTGAATTAGTCTACAGAACTGCATCCATGTGTTGACATTGAAACGATATAAAAATACATCAATCTATTACTATCTCTTAACTATTTAACAAAAATCTCCAGAATGTATGCAAATGTATTTTTCTTAATAAAACAGCTTGTTAACTGGGGAAAAAAGAGATGAAGCAGCAGATGAATGGAGGGACATGACAACTGTGTGAGCCAGCACAGGCAGGACACAGGAACAACCACAAAACCACAGATGAAATACAAAGAGTAAATTTATTTTCATTACCTCGCAAATGGTGGGATCCCAGAAGCAGCACCCAGGCAGCGGCACACAACCAGGAACACAGACACCTGTGTTCTGTCTCCTCGAGGCACCTGTCCCCTCGAGGTAAGGCACAAGTATTTGCCGAAGATACCTGAAATACAAGAACTTGAGAATCTGGTATGAACAAAGGATGAAAAATACGAAAAGCTGGGGTACAGAACCATACACCATTCTCAGGGGTTATTATATGAATCTTCACTTCTAGACTCATAATTTGCAGCCCTGCTCCGGACGCCATGGCGGGGAGCTGGGAGGAGAGCCCTGCCCTGTGCCTGGCAGGGGCCCTGCTGAAAATCTGGGGCCACCCGTGGCCACAGCAACACCTACTGCCAAAGCCCCACAAGGGAGAAGTTTTGCAGCAAGCTCAAGCTGAGACAGTTCCTGGGTTCTGGCCACGACCTCAGCAACTTCGACTCCAAGCCCGGGCTGGAGCACTCCGGCCCTGCCAAGGCCAGGAAGGGCCCCAAATGGCACCCGCCCGCCCGCCCCCCTGCAGCCCCCTGCCCCTGGCCCGGAGGAGCTGGTGAGTGGGGCCGAGGCCCTGCTGCCACCGGAACCCCACCGGGAAGGGGTGGGCGCGTGGGGTGCCAGCTGCTGCTGGCTCTGCCCGGCTGCCATGCCCAGAGATGGGACATGAAGCGGGAGGCCGAGGGCGAGAGGACGGCACAGGATCTGGCTGCTGGGCTGGACGAGAGGGTGGGCACGGAGCTGGTGGTGGGGCCAGGAGCAGTCAGCTTTTTTGTGTAAGCGCAAACTTTTGCCATTGGCAAAACTTTTCTGATGTAATCACATTTATTTCTGATTGTGGGACACTGGCTTGTACAAGATCATTCCACATTTGTTTCCTCATCACTCATGCTATAACTCCTTTAACTCTTTTTGGTTTTGCAGGCTTTCCTTTATTCACCACCTGGACAGATGGTCCCAAAGTACAGCCCCAATTTCCCTCAAGGTGTTTGCTAGGGCACCTACATTACCCATAGCATTTGTCACTGCTGGTATAATCAAGGGTTTTAGTGAGGCAGGTGCTCTTCTCAAAAACTGTGTTTTGATACTTCTTGTTACTGCTACCCTGTCCGGATTGGATCCCGTAGCCAATGCATGAGCCATTGCTGTTATCAAAATGTCCCCAGGCACAGCACAGTAAGATGACAGGCAGTAGAGCAGTACAGCAAGCCACAAAAGCAAAAAGCAGCCACTAACAAGCACTAGACTCTACCATACAGTAAGACAAGTGAGCCCCACGACAAGCACAGGAGCCTGACGATTAATAGCTAAACAGCAATAACAGCTGTAAATTCGACCTAGCACATTCCAATCAAACCTGTCATTACCTTGAACCCTTCATGGTTCAAAAACCCCATTGGGTTCAAACCACATTGTGTGCCAAAAAGGACTGTCGTGGTTTAACCCCAGCCAGCATCTAAGTACCACATAGCCACTCACTCACTCCCCACATCGTTTATTAGCAATATGTACTATCAACCTTTCTACCATATCTTCCAGGCCATGGCACCACTCTACTTGAGTAGTAATTGCTTCTTGCGCGATTACCTTTGCATCTTGTAAAGTCCCAACTTCCTTTTCCAATTCTCTCATTTTACTCCACAATGCAACAGCTTCATGGTCAAGAGCTCTAAGACCAGTAACTAATAACCATCCCAATCTCCCCGCTAACTTGCGAGAAGAATCCAGTGCCACTTTCCATGACAATCCGCGCATAGCCATTTCACTTGTCTGGGGATAACCACTGCCCCATCATCTACATAAGGCCATGTTTCCAGTGGAGCCAATGTAGCCAGAAAAGTGGCTATGGGGCTCCAGTGCTCAGTACTGGGTCATCCAGTCATGGCCTCCCCAGTCCCTGACTTTTTTGCCAGCCATGGCGTGGCTGTTCCTGGATCCTATCAACTATGCCAAATGTGTGAGTCGGTACAGGCAGGACGCAGGAACAACCACAAAACCGTTGATGAAATGCAAAGAGTAAATTTTTTTTTGCTACCTCGCAAACAGGGGGATCCCCGAAGCAGCACCCGGGCAGAGGCACACAACTGGGAACAGAGGCACTGCAAAGCTCAGTCCTTGCTAAAGGATCACCGAACCTGCTGTTTTCACCTGTATTTCAGGGATTTGCACTGGCGTAATTTATCACTGCGCTTTGATCTTTCCCACAGCAGGGCAGAAATCTCAAGCATATTCAATAGGGTGCCTCCAAGTCTATCACAGACCTATGTTAATCTAAACACAGATGCTCTACTTGTCCAACACACAAGGCCAAACAACAATTAGGATGATATATATGTTTTTTGACACCCCAGCTGCAAGTCACTTGAGTGTGTTTACAATCCTCCTCACCAATCTTCTGTTATTTTCCCACAACAACTTTTAGAAAATGAAACCAAGAATCCATTTTTAATAAATAAACCATGAATCATCTGTAGTGGATGTATCTGCACAAATATTGATACATATTCATCTATATATCACAGGAACTGACTTGAGGCAAAAAGATATAAATCATCATTTATGGAAAGCCCAAGAAGGAATTACTTCCTGTTATTTAAATTTCACCTCAAGAGCAAAGAAATGCCATAAGAAAATTGCACAAGATTTCCTCTCGTGTACATACACAAATATTCATTCACTCATTTTTCTCCCTTTACTTGACATTTACTTTGTTCACATCCATGATATGGCCCTTCCTTCCCTGTTGGAGAAGGACATGAACCAAACAAGGTAACAGCTTAAGTTCCTGATCTGATAGGTTCTTACCAATATTTCCATTTCCCATCGGAGTTTATATTTACATGAGAAGGAAATGGCCTAGCAACCTCAGCACAGTACTAATAATCCTAAATCCTTCAAACCAATTGTTTTGGCTATTCTCTTCCTTTTGTACAAACAGAGGGAGCACAAACTCTGGCAGTGAGTCTCTCCCTTATCTGGAGTTTGGGCCTTTCGTGCTAAACACACATGCCTCTAGTTGAGAAACCACCCAGGAAAGTCCTAGGAAAGAAAAATTCTCCATCCTCTGAAGGCAGACTTACACCTGTGAGTGTAAACTGTGCCCCAGCTTGTCGTTATCTCTCCCAACAGCACCAACTTGCACTGTGAGTTGCTAGGTGCAACAGCTGAAGACAACCAACAGGTAGCAAGGTATTTGTGGGTCCATGCAGTAAAAAGTAAAAGCTGCCCAAAATCTCTCTCATATAATTTTACACACACTCAGATACACCATACATCCCCCCCCATAAATTCTTGCATGTGGCTCACAATTCTCATAACATGCTGTTTAGGAATGGTAGACTTTCCAATATTTGCTGAATTGGTATTTAAAACAACAATTTAAACAGCTGCAAAGGTGTTTAGAAC
Organism: Morus bassanus; assembly: GCA_031468815.1. Classification (NCBI taxonomy): domain Eukaryota; kingdom Metazoa; phylum Chordata; class Aves; order Suliformes; family Sulidae; genus Morus; species Morus bassanus. The sequence goes on along the minus strand of CM062574.1, from coordinate 33,530,907 downwards.
AAAATTTAAATTTCTATTTTAATATAAATGCAATTTTATGATACATTAAAAGACAGCAGTAGTGTCTTTAGAAGCAGTATACACAGATAAGTGGCAGGGACTCAAATGAGATTACATGCTTACGGATCTTACAGCAACTGCTAAAACCATAATGGAGGTACAGTCTACATAGATAATGTTTAGAAATGAAGGCCAGAATGTAGATGACATATATAAGCATAGCAAGAAGATCAGAAAAATCATATTATATCCAATTTTCTCCCAGCTAATGCACAAAACTGGAAGTTGTATATGGAGAAAAAAAAAGGCAAAACCCAAACCCTGCAGTTACAGTGCTTGGCAAGAGCAAGGACCAGTGATCCATTCCTCCCAGGAGAAGGAGATCTGCTGGCAGCTCCATGCAGTGGAGCTCTCTGACCAGCAGAGGAAGGACTGGTGGTGCAGGGCTCTGACAAGGTGGGAGCCGCGGCGCTCTAATCATCAGCTCCCTTACCTGCTTGACATTTTCTGGCCCCTCCCAGCACTGAGGGGATAAAGCAGCAGGCTGCGTTCTTCTCATTTAGCATCTGCTAAAGCAAGGTTGGTATCTTTCTTTACATACAGACACACAAGAATACATGCACACCCCTCCAACCCAACATACAGCCTAGCATCAGGTAGCACTACCCCTCCAAGACAGCACATTCTTGCAGGGCTTTGAAAAGGGGGAGAAAATTTCCACCATCCTGCAAGCACTACCCCCTTTCTCACTGTCTTTCACAGGACATGTGGGCAGAAGTCCCTGGTTAAAAGCATGCTTTTAGCATACATATAAAAGAAAATCCTTCCAGGAATTGTGATTATTTACTTGCCATTTAAAAGAAAATGGAGAGCAACTGAAGATATATTGTGGATCTAAGCCGCATCAGACACAATTCACTGCAGAAGGCTGTGGGCTATGCCAAAGCATCAGCAATGGAGGAGAGCATATTTTAGTGCAAACTCCAGCAAAATAATTTTTTTTCAAAAAAGACCTGCAAGTGAATAGGCAGAAAGCTGATGTAAAAACTTGATTCACTAAGGGCACAGACTCAGAACAGCAGTTTGGTTTATATTCTCAACCTTTCCTGATCATGAAGAGTAGGGAATATACCCACGTAAGAACTGATAACAGAGTTCATAAAAAGGAAACCAGGAACCCACCGTTTTGGAGGAATTGTTTCAGAAAATTGGAAGCACTGACTTAAAGGCTTATGGCTGTCAAGGTGCCTTTTTCATTTGCAGTCTGGTCTCTCCAATGTCAGCAGAGGAAAGGATATTCAATTCATGCTCTGAGCAGCATTTTCTCCGGGTCTAGGAGCAGCTCCTGCACTCGGCTGAGCTGTTTTGCAGCCTCACCCCATTGTTTTCTGGCATCTCAGGCACCTGTGGGGTGGCGGACTATGGAATTGTCTTTGGAGGAGAGAGACAAGTTGTAGTTTTTCTATTATATGACAGCCTTTTTATATAGATGGTGGGGATTAGAGCATTACTTAAATCTGCTTTTGGGCTTGTAAAATGTGACTCAAAGAGCAGTACTGTAAGCAAGGAGACTGACAGCTGCTGTAGCCATCCCATAATATTTTGCATCAACACCTTACCAAAACTCCCCAGTATCCATGGCATGATAGAGCAATGAATCCTGAGGTGTTTCAGAGACCTTTTAGGACATTTACCCAGATGAGGTAGGGCCACCGCTGTTCCCTCTGTGCCCCCAAGACCTGGCTTCCTCCCTCAGGAGACCCTGGCGTGCAGGGGACGTGCCCAACCTGTCAGGCTGCAGCAAAAGGTGCTATTTTCCCCTTTGGTAATATGTTTTCTGAGATCGTGTCAGAGACATCTGGAAATACTGTTGTATATTACAGAAAAACATGCCATCAGTCTTTTTTTTTTTCTTTTGGGACCAAAAAGGAACCATGTTAAAATTTCACAGAGAAGTCATACAGCTTTCAGCAGTATTCCCCGTCTCATTACAAAAGATGTTGTTTGTTAATAAGTAGCTCAAAGATTGATAAATGGTCAACTGGAAATAAAGCTGTTTCTTAGAAAAGAAGCTGGTGCCAAACTAAATGCTTCTGAGCTTCCTGATAATTAGAAATGAGAGCTACCTAAATTCCTATTTTACTTGCAACATTTATCGTTATACTAGGCAGATCCAAGATAGCCTGAAATCTGTAGGTCTTTAAATCTGAGTCCAAATCCAAATATTACAGTTTCTGCCTATGTCTGTTTCTCATGAGTTTGAAGTCATCATCATCTGATGTAATTTTTAACAGCAGAGCCAAAACGAAACATCAGAGTTGGCATTTGCAGGAAAGCAGAATAGATCTGACTATGCTGGTAGATATTGGCAGAAGTGCTAACGAAAGGCCATCACAGCTCACATCATCTGCTGGGACAGATAAAGCAAATCCACTTGCACAAACAAGTGTCGAGGGAGGAAGAAATAACGGTAAGAAAAGGATTAAAAACTAAGCAGAAGTATATTTATACATATAAGAATAATGCTTATGTATGCATACACCTATGAAAGCTCACAATAGCTTATTTAATCATTCTGTTAAAAGCTTTGGGGAGGTCAGTGCAGGTCACAGAGCAGAGATTCAGTGAGCACAGACTGGAGAAGAAAAGATTGTAGGAAAGGGAAACAAAGAAGTTGAGTGAAAAGAGGGCATTTAAGTTTTTGTGAAGAAATTCTGAAAAGAGCTGGCTAAGATAAAAGAACTAATGCAACCTGACTTCTTCATTTCTTATTAACCTGGAGCAAAAAGTGTAATGAGGATATGTAAGAGATTACAACAAACACATTGCAGGGGCACCTAGGAGAGAGAGAAAATCCCTGAATCAGTTGCCAAGTAGATAAGGAAGCTTTGATATAAAAATAGCAATGAATATCAGCTACAGATGTTCAGCATCTTTGATCCTCTACCAAAGAAAAGCCCATCAAGTGAGGGCTGGTATTTCCAGATTCATGTCTGATAACAGATCTACTCAAAAGGAGAGCTCAGGCATTGGGGCACAGTTCACTGTACAGGATTTTACCAAAACTCCCAGCCTTTATTTTAATACCCTGTACTTCCACCCACTGCAAAATAAAAAAACACCCTATCAAATGGAAAGTTAAAAAAGAAACTCAGGTCAAAGCTTCCTTCTTCGGCAATGTACTTCAGCAGGGGCTGTGTGCCAAAAAGAGTAACCCCTGGGGTGCTGTGCTCTGCACTGGGGCGGCACTGTTTGGTGTGAGGGGAGGGCAGAGCAGGACTGCACTGTTTCTGACAGCCCCGGATGCCCAGGGCTTCAGCCCAGCTCACAGAGAAACCCAAGAAAGACAGAGAAAGAAACTGCCACCCCAAATAAGAGAAAAGTGGCATTGGTGCATAAAAGCTTCTGGAGGTTTTTTCAGCAGCAACCTCCCCTGGGCTCTCTCGAGGGCAGCATTTTGGCCTCTAAACTTCCAAATATTTAGCTGTGCCAGCCCATCCTCTCCAGGAATCCTCATGGTTGACCGAGATGAGGTAGCACAGGGATGTCTCCACCAGCCCTGTGGTCTCTCTGCACCAGGCAACCTCTCTGCCAGCCCACCCTGCGGAAGTTTAATTTTCCCTATAATGCTGGTACATCAAAATGAGAGGGAATTGTGTGCATGGAACCACTCCTGCAGCCACGTTACCCTGGCAGAAGTCAACAATTAGCTTCTGCTCTCTGTCCAGCACAACAGAGCTGAGCCTTGAGATCACAAGTAACATGGTACTAACATTTTCATTATGCATTTTCAGAACTTTCACTTTAATATCTCAGTGTATTTCCCAGAGCAGAAGACAACAATTTTCAGGCCAAACAGAATTAATGAAGCTGGGTAACATTTGCATCTTTCAGTATTCCCGTTCCTGTGACAAGATAGGTTTATGTTCAGCAATCTGAATACTACAGAAAATGTTCATTTTTACCATATCTCTTCAGCTGAGCTTGGGATAAAGACTACCAAAATTGTGTGCTTTGCTTATTATAACTAATACTCCAGCTAAAAAAGAACTTTAGTTTTGTGTTCCCAATTTCTTCATTTTGTGCACTATTTAAACATATATACATGTGCCAGCATATTTCACAAGGCTTTTGATATTTTATTATCTCTGTCTGTGGGTGGTTTGGTTCCAGCTATAGTTTGAAGTGCAAATTTACCGCTCAGTTTTCCTATGTGAAGGTTAAAAATACAGTCATGAAACAGCCCCCACACATTTTTTTTCTGGGTTTCCGAAGCAGAAATCTCAAACAAGGCACTTTTCTTCAAATATTTGCATCTTTTTTAAAAAATATTTAAATAAATATTAAATTTTTAAAATTATTTTAATATTAATATTTTTCAAAATCAATATTTAAAAAATCAAATAAATAAATAACAATCAGCTGTTAAATAAACATAAAGAGCTTCAAGGCCCACTGTCCCTAGGTATTTCTTCATATCCCTGAAGCATTAGCCGTAATGCCCGCTCTGTTAAAAATCTCTTGGGAGCAACAGGCATAGCAGCAAAAGGAATGATGATGGGTTGGAAGCTAACTTGGCACCTGCCATTTTCAGCCCTCTGTGCATTTTTGGTGCTTTGTGTCTTATTGTGACTCATATGGAAATGAGGAGATGGATCCAAACGGAGCTTTACTTTAAAAATCAAACATAAAATCATCTATTTATTAAATGAACGTTTCCATCTGACATACTGAAAACAAATATGAAAGTGTTAGCTACAAGTTATTTTTCATTTTTTATTTGGTGTTCTTGCAAAGCAGGACAGCATTTTCCCAATTCTGCTGGTCCATCAGTCAATGGTAGCAGCAAACACTACAACATGGCTCCTGAGAATCTGGCTGTCTGGAGGATGTTTGAAATCATATCAGCTGTGCTGCACATGCCAGTGAAGAGCAAAGGAGGCAGTGTGTTGCTTGACTATTTTGTTCTCTATGCCTGAAAAACTTAGGAGGGTTTTCTAGATTTTTCTATGGAAATTAATGTTTAAAAGTAATCCCAGAGCTCTCAAGCTTTAAGTGCTGTCATGAAGCCTAGAAAGGGCTAAAGGGAGCTTGCTGACTTTTAAAATTAACACCTTTTTAAAAGATGAAAAGTTGCTTCAGGGTCTTTCCAGGAAACCAGGTATGAGCAGAGGGACCAGACTGTGCCTAGGAGGGGTGGTTCTGCCCCTTGGCCAGCTGGGCTGAGCTAGCTCAGAGCAGCCCAGCAAACATTTGCTGCTGGTGCAGAGCAGCAGTAAATGATTACTTCTGTGCAACAAAGGACAGCAGGGAGAAAAGTGTGGTTTGCTCAGTCAAATTTTCTCCCTGCAATGATCTCGAGGCACTTTGTGCCACGTATAGTCCTTTATTACTGCAGTAACCTTGTGAAGAAGTTGAGCCTCTCATTGAAACAGTCAGACACAGAGAGAAAGGAACTAAAAAGGATATTTTTTTTCCCCAATTTCTTTGACTTCAAGAATCTCAAGGTGCTGCTTTTTAAGCTTAATGAGAACAGACAGAAGTGTGATTTTCAGGTTGCAGATGCTCCTTTTAATGATGCCAGCAGATTAGAGCTGAAGCAGTAGCTACAAACAAGTGGTTATAAGTGACCTGATCCCACACTTTTGATATGCTATACCTTTCGCAGAAGGTAGCTGTTCTGCTGCTGCTAAGCATAAGAAAGCTAGGTGCAATACTGATGATGATGAGGTGGGGGGTTTTTTAATCCATGCCGGCCAACGGTAATAACATTCTTAATCCACCAAATGCTACACTGAGAGAAGTTAATTCAATCGGTGAATTCGTCTTTCCTTTATTCGTTTGGATTCATTTTCTTTGTTAATATTCTTAACCCTTTCCCGGGAGACAGCCTTTCTTTTCCTTCTTTTCCAGCTTTGTGACCCCTTTTCCTTTGCTTACCCCTTACTTTCAGTTTCCTTTCAACACTGCTCTGTAGCTAGTTTACAGATACCTTCTTTCTCTTTACCTTTCTCTCCCCTCTCTTTCACCCTGATACAAGCTATGTGTTTTCCAGCTAGGCTGAACTGTAAGAGTGTGTCTTTTCATTTGTGGGGAATATGAAATATTAAAACCAACATTTTCTCGCTTCACTCTCAGTAAGAACTTAAAGGACCCTTACAAGGATTATTTTGCCTCTACTTACTGGAGAACAAAGATAAAATTGTAGCTTTCAAGTAGGTCATTTAATCTTAGAACATTTAATTGTGAGGTTGCCAGCCGTGATTTGATTTCTCATCATCTTTTGTTCCAAGGTTACAAACCTTACAATTCATTTATATTTATAAACAATGTTCCCACTATATTACATGCATGGATTATTAGGAACACCTCCCAGTGGAGTACTGTCAACTTTTTGTACATAATTAATTAAAAGTCTCAAAGTTACCTTTTATCAAACTTTCACAGAGGTTTAGCATATCAGAAATCTCAAAATGAAAGAACTCTATTTAGACCAAATGGCTATCCAGCTTACCAAAGTAAGGAAACACTCTTAATTTCACGGGATTTAAAAAAAAAAAAAAAAAAGGATTAAAGCCAAAGTGGAAACCACCTAGGACAGAATGTGGTTGCACTGATAACAGAATTATATTTCACAGTAAAGGGAACCAAACCTTGGCTCTAATTAACAGTCCAGCGCTGATAAAATAAGTCAAAGGAGAAAACTGCTAGCCCAAAACTATGATCTTACTTGCAAAAGAATTGAGGTGGCAGTAATAACTGACCCCTAATGGTTAAACTGCTTATAAATATTCCACAAGAGGGAAGAAGACTGGAAATGCAAAGCTCTACCTATCTGTGTGGCTGTTGCTTTTTACAGTAGTTCCTCAAAAGCAAATTGAGCCTTTCAGCTTCAAATTAACTTGCAAAACTTTGAATCGGAGGCCAGGTCAATCTCTACGCAGGCCCCATGCACGTGGGAGTCCACACATTATCATCCTAATTATGTACGTGCCATGCGCAGCATGTGTGAGTAGGTCTGGGATGGCCCTGCAGCACCAAGGGTGAGCTGGCTAATAGGAGAAACACACATTTCTCCCTGTGTACCTTAAAAAAAAAGCCCTTCCTTTGCATTTCCTTGCCATCCTAACACATTCTGGATCTCTAACGGCGAGCTCTCTGCTGGGGGAAGTACCACAGTGAATATGATTTATAGGCAGCAAATGTCCCTTTGATTCAGACCGTCACTGGCACATAAAAAAATGCAAAACTCTCAACAGCATATTGCAATGTTTAGCATTTTACTGGGACTTTTGGGGCAGGACTTGTTGCCTGTAAGAGCATTATTACTTTGCAAAAATTTTGCTATGAAAGTTAAAATGTTTGGGAACTTAAGGGCTTATTCCCCTTCTTTCCCTTACCACAAATTACCCTTGAAACCCAGCTCTGCTGTAGGCAGCAGTGCGATGCACACAGGAGATACTTCTCATGATTTCACAAGTTAGTGGACTGGACCCTTTCACAGAGGTGGATTATCTGGAATAACAACCGATGGTTACATTCCCACCATTCACTCCGATGGCCAGGAGATAATGTGGGCTCTGCGTGTGAGTCAAGGAAATCTTTGAGCCACTGCTGCCAGCTCTTATCATTTTTAACAGCAGATTGAAACCATTTCCCAGGATCAACAACTTTCTGTTTTTCAAATGCTATAAAAAGCAGCTTTGCAATGTGGCTATCTGCCAAGGACTTTTCCTTCTCCTGGTAGGTCACCGCTGGTGCAGCAGCACTTTAACTGAACAGACAGTTTCTCTCCAGAGAAAGTAATGTATTTAGTGTCTCAAATGCTAGGTTAAATGTCAGATTTAATTTGAAACCTGAGATCCTGTAATTCAGAAGAAACTCTTGGCAAAGTGTTCATGATTGAACAAGACAAAGTTGGTTTTGCTAAAAGGAGTTCTCTCATTCTGCTTGATATTAATTATCTTTAAGGAGTAATGGTTTCCCTAAAAAAAATTAAGGAAGCAAAGTCTAGCAGACTTTCTCTAAAGTTCCCTGTGGTACTAAAAGACAACAAAAGTTAAAGATCCTAACAATGGAGTCTTTACTCTTACCTGCCCTCTTACCGGTGCCCAGAGCACACTCTACTGTCTGTAACAAAGTAAAACTGAAATTGGAATTTTGATGTAATAAGGTAGGAATGCAAATATTACACCTTGCAGCAATCTATATGAGTTAATTTACTACATGAACCTTTAACACAATGGTGCATTTTATATTGCAGTTATTCTAAGATGTCTGTGCACTTCTTCTGCACACATAAGCCAAAATCCACATGGCTGTTCTTACACAAATAACTTGGTCGACGTAAAAGCTTATCCTTGTTTTACTTCAGTGAATCAGCTCACCATATTTTATGCGTTCCCATTATACATATCTACATCTAAGGTCCCCATCCTGAGTTTCATTTATATTCAGTGGAGATCTAGTAAATAAGTCTAGAACATGGGCTATCTTAATGTAAAATAGACGTTTACATTTGCTCAGATATATCATATCCTGACTTCTACCAATGATAACAACCAGATATCCAATGGCGATAGAGAGATCCCTGGGTAACTGCCTCAGATGTAGACAGAAATACTAAATACCATCATCCCAAATTCCTGTTACAGCTCTATACTGTCAAGCATGGAGCTTCAGACTCAGAAGTTTACAGGTGTAAAAGGTAATAATTTTCCTTTTCTTTTACTAGATACAAAGGGAGGCTAATGTAAGATACAACACTAGCCAAAATCGGTTACCTGTTAGTGATCTGTAGTCTTTAATGAAATGGGTGAAAATTTTCTCTCCATGTAAGTAGCAGAAGTCACCTGAAAAGGCTTGGACATTGCCAGCTTTCTTAATAATTTTCATAAAACACTGAGATTGCATGAACTGCAGTAGAAAGCACTGATTGACACTTCAAGACTTCTAGTTGAAAGACACCCCCCACTGTCTTTCTTCATCCTGTGTAATATCATGCAGAAATTCTGTAAACCCATTTTTTTAAAGAAGAAAATCATTTCTATTAGCGTCTTTCAGGACACCTCCTATAAATCGTTAAAATTGCCCTGCTTTACTCAGTTTAATTCTTTATTTGGAGAATAATTACTTTAGATGTTAGATCCATTATCATGGAAGTTGTAAATGATCCTGAAACCAAAACGAATGCTGTCTTCTCGAGATCAGTAACCTTAGCATTACAGACACTATTTTAATTGTTGTTTCATTGCAGAATCCATATAGAATAAGAGTGAAATGTGAATCTCAGACTGTCCTGAGTTTTATTTTAGAAGAGCTAACAAAACCTACAGATAACAAGAAGTGAAGGATTTCTCATTGCAGATGCTTGTCTGTGCCTGTCAAAGTCTTGCAGAAAAGAATATATCTCGCGGCAGCAGCGGAATAGGTAAAAGAAATAGTATTAATGGAGACTCAGCATAAAATGTGAATATATTATGATAGAATATCGTTGTTAAAGCTAGAGTAAATGAACTTGAATTAATTTCTCTCCATCAAAACTTAATCCTTTCAATCTTACATATATTTGCAAAGTAGATGCCTACCAAGGCCAAAACTGAATGTGTTTCTATTCATTAAAAAGAAGTAAAATTTGTTTATTAGATTTATTAAATATTCAATTGATTTCCTGATATTTTGCACACATCTGCCCAGTTCTGTGAAACATCAACCTTGCCCACCTCTCTGAAGGACACCAAACTTTTTCACCAAACATATTGTTGCTGTTAGGCACTTTCACAACACTCATCTCCTGTCACGAACAGGAGAACGTGCAGACTGGGTCAGACCAAAGATCTGTCCAATCCAGTAACCTGTCTCCAGTAGTGGCTGAAGGCAGATGGCCAGGGGAGAGCTGAAGACTACGGCAGGAAGTCTGACACTTCCCCTAACAGTCCCTCGGCTGCCAATCATCCACAGCCCAGGGACTGCTGGAGCTGTGTGGGGTTTCTTTGCTCTTAGTCCCGCCACTGGACATCCCCTCAAGCCATGGAAGCCTTCAGCTTTCAGTATTACTTTTAGCTTAGGGTGTTAAATGAAGACCAATCCTATCCAGCCTCTCTGCACAAGAGTTGGCAGTAATTGCGTTCTGTCTATGCAGATTTTCCAGTAGTGCCTATTTAACCATTACAGTCTTAATTTCTAATTCTGTACCACTCTCCCTTGTCATATCCTCTTCTATATATAGCATATTTGTACTCACACATTTATGCTTTATTATTGTGTTGTTTGGTTTTGTATTTTGGCGTTTATGAACTAGTATAGTCATAGGGAACTCAAGAACAGTTAGAGACTGTATATTCCTGGAATACTAATTCAGAACTGCTATTGGAAGTGACCAGGTTGTACTGCATGGAAATGTTTTGTTCTATGACCTAAAAGCAGCCCAGGCATTTCTCTTTACCCAGAAAATCAACACTGTCACCATCTCAATATTGTTCCTCAACAGGTATGTTCCGTAACATGGAGAATAAGAGGAATATTGTTAGGTACAGAAGGGACTTACTTTTGTTACTCAGGAAAGAGACTACTATCTGTCCTCACCTGTGTAAGGTTCACTCCCACACCTACCATGTATCTCTAGTTCATTTTGAGAGATTTAAACATTTAAGACCACGTTTTATGTTATTTCTACCAGAAGCCAACTTTCTAATTTCTGAACATGTAAAAATGTTGTTGTTTTTTCAACCATCTTTCAAGGCTTACTATATTGGATTTGAAACCTTCTCTACTTCTCATTTACTATATGACACTTTTTTTTAATTGCAACCAAAAATACCATCTGTGCTGAAATTTGTTACATGAGGTTTTTGGTTTGGATATCAACTATTTCTATAAAACGTCACTTAAAATCAATTAGTCACTTTGGACATAAAGATGAACTAAACAAATAGTTACATATATATTCCTATGTCTTTTTTCCTTTAGCTTTTACGGTATTTTGAGAAGCACCAGATTCGCCTAATGAATGGTTGCTTATTTAATGACAACAGATAAAAATTCTGTAACAGCAGTTGGGAAAAAATACAGGGGGGAAATATATCACTCTGCTTATCATCATCCTGAATGAAGGAAAATATCCTGAAGCTTAGACTAGTGACTAAGAAGACTCAGATCTTCTCCATCTGTCCACAAGGCTGCTGTCAGCCACGGGGTGATGGCCAGTGAGGATTGGTCCAGGGAGGCAGAGATGCAGACCCCAGCCAGGAGAAACTCCTGCTGCAGAGATGGGACCACAAAGTTACAGACACAGCTGAGCCAAGGAGGAGAATGCGTTGGCAAGGTAGCTTAGTATTTGCAGTTGTATTCAGGCAGAAATATGAACTACAGAGGCTACGGACAAGCTTTTTTTTTTTTTTTTTTTATCAGATTAGAGACTGTCTTTCCCCTCTGCTGCCAAGCTAAATTTTCAAAAATCATAAATCAGGATCCCAAGCACAACAGGTCTGAGTTTAAAAGGCAGGAACTTTAAAAAAATATAAAAAAAGCATTGGCCATCTTTGTCCCTGAACACCATTACAAAAAGGTTTCCAAGGCTTTGAGGGACACCAGCATTACACATCTGAACTCCCATAGCTGCAATGGCTACAGACTTCACTGGAGTTTGTTTGGGTTTTTCTACACTTGTGTTATTACACGTCTCCACATAGTGAGCCTTTAATATCACACAATGCCTTTACACCAGACTCCCAGGGACCACAGGTTAAGTCAGATAGCCATTCCAGGGTCTGCGGGCTTCTCTGACCTTCACCAGGCTGCAAAAATAGCCAAGGAATACTCCTCCTTGCACCCCTGCCAAAAACACCTCCATGATCTCCATGTTAATATTTACTCTGTTTTAGTACCTGCAGCATGCTGGATACTGCCTATATGTAAGATGTGGGGCTTTCAGCTGTGTACTCGTGATGGTTAATCTCATTTAATTATGAGTTGCTACTAAGAAGAAAACTCCATCCTGCCACTTGATGCCCAATCTGTAAAGCAGACACAGTGATAATGGAGGAAGCTGGATCATGGAAGTGGTCTGGTTGAAAAAGAGACCTGACAAAAAAGTACTGGATAGTTTTCAACATTGGCTTCATGAGGTGGTTCTCTGCAGTCCTTCAACCATTAATGTCAGCACAAAGGAGAGGTCAGGGACACAGAGACATCCCTTCAGTCTGCACTTAGAGAAAGCTAAATTGCAGTCACGGAAACACAGATAAATTCCCTGAGGTCATTTGACATTCCTGCGAGTTCAGGACTCATTTTCTGCCATGCTTAGAGCCCAAGCTCTTTTTAAAGAGGACCCAAATATGGGATGGGAATATACGGATGTTATACTTCTTCCTTTCATGCTTTGTCAGTCAGATCTTCAGATTACAAGCCCTTCAGGGCAGGGTTCACCCCCCTTCCTGCCTCTACAGAAAGGACCTTACTTGGCTTTTCAAATAAATGTGCTGGGTAATAGACAAACCATAGAGGGAGAGGATGGTGCTACTGCCATTTCCAGCAGAGGCCCAAATAAAGCTTGTTCCTCTTACATAAATTATACAATAATGAATAACTGCATTTTGCACAAATGAGAACTAGAAATGGCCCTTATTGACCCATGGGGGTTATACACAATGAACCTGGAAAGGCACCTATTAGCAACCATAAAGAAGCCTTCCTGACTAAGCCAGCTTAATCTCACTGCCCATTGACAGAAAGTTTGCATAGCCTGTAGGTCACATGCATGCTCTTTTATCTCCTTTCTCCATGTGTACATGCAGTTTAGACCTCTGATATGAATTTTACAGGATTGCAGATTTTGGGGCCTATCACTAAGAAATGAGTGATTTGGAAAGTAGAAGAACAAGCCTTGCTATTCGAGTACAACAGTTTACGTTCACTTTTTAAGTCTTAAAAATCACAAACAATTGCCTTGAGAAGGCAGAGTCCCAAATGAAGCAAGCTCTGTAGGCCTGCTTTTACTAAATCCAGGCAAACAAAGATGTAATTTTAAGCAACTTGGTGTGCGTAAGAAAACAGAATGTAACCTTAAACGGATTAGTTTTTTCCTGAAATCCCTAAGACAGAAGCTTTGCTACTGTTGGGAAACAGTTTTATTGAGAATGCCCCAGACTGCCTAGCATGGAAGTGCATAATGAAAGAGGAGAGTCATCGCAGTAATCCTCCCGGGGGCTTTCCCAGCACCTTGTTATAAGCTGCTCAGAAGCATGAATGAACTCAAACTATAGCCTCAGCCGGGTCCTCCCTGTCTGCCCAGAAGTACCCCCAGGCAGGAGCCAGGCTGCCGGTTCAAGATTTGCAGTTTTCCTGCCAGTGTGCTCACAGGGTGCATGCTGTACACACCACAGCCTACATAGCACAGCGTATGTGCTGTACATACCACAGCCTATGCAGCACAGGTGCATGGTGTACACCTTTCTTTTAGGCATATACATAGATTTGTAATTCAGGAGCAAAGCAAATTAGCAGAGATCCCTTGGCATCAGTGAAATGATACCGGCTTATACACCGAGGGTATATTTTTAGTTACTTTTTGCTATGTACCATATATAAATTAAGATTGAAACTTCTTACAGACACTCTAAGCTTTAGGCCACCTTTTCAGACCAATATAATGTTATCTTTTGAAAAATAATTCAATAATTCAATATTAATTCAACAGTTAAAAAGTAGTTTAGTAAATCTTTTTCATGAGAAACCTCACCAAGTGGCATCTACTCACAAAAGCAGCACAGGGCAACATAACCGCATCTTCAGTTTGCTTCTGCTACTGAGCAGGTTGGCTTGCCCCTGTGCTTTTCAGTTACAGTAGCTTTGGTTATACTTTTCTCTACAAAAATAAAGTCTGCATCTGACAGCATGGAACACATTTATTTCAAATATGGAAAACTATAAAGAAATAACAATATAGGATCTCCTGCTTGCATGTGAAAGAGTGAATGAGAGCATAACAAATTCACCTGCACTATTATCTATCTGAATGAAATCAGAATTCCAGCTCCAGCGACCTTGTGGTCACAAAGATCACAAATCGCAAGACAGAAGAGGTTAAAAGAAAAGGGCTTTATTCAGTCAGTTGTACATTGCTACAATACAGCCTGCAGTTGTTATGTCTCCAAAACTAGTTTTCTTAAGACAGAAATAAGGCTTCCCCTCATGTTGTTCAATAGTTTACAAAACACAGCTCACAATAATTCACACTGTTGCTCAACAGCAGTAAGGAAAATATCTCTTGAAGAGCCCCCAAAAAAGAAAACAAAGCAAGTCACAAAAATACAGACATTACAAATTTGCTCTGGTGAATTTGGCATAGTCCTGCTTACAAGAAAGTCCTTTTTAAGGGAGCTACGGGTCAAGTTCAGCAGAATATAGTAATATTGACAGGAGTATTATGGTAAACTTGATCTCAAGAAAAATCAAGATTCTAATATGTGTAGAAAAATATGCTTGGTGAACGAAACTAACAGAAATGTTCCTACTTACAAAATTAGTAATATATCCATTCTTTTTTGCTTTAGTCCATATACACCAAGTTACACCCCCTCTGGGTCTGGGCTCAGCTGTATGACTCCTAAAAGAGGTCCCCATTTTGTAGGGATTCCTAAACCCTGAAATGGATCAAAATCACATTTAGGTTCTTTCCAGGCTGTAAAGGCACAGAGACCTTACCCTACAGCTTCAAAATTCACAGCTCTCCCTGCCCATGGGTGATCAGTCCTCCAACTCATGGAATACCACATAGACATAAACACTACCAAATTTAAAAATACATAGATCTGCTGTGAACACCAGAGTCTAGATCTCTGCTGCTATTCATATCTAACTTTTCATGCCATCTTATTAAGGACTATGTGAGTATATAATGTAATTTAGAAGAGCTTTTCTTCTCATAAAGCTATGGCATCTCTAGAGGAGTTAATATTTGTTCTGGGGATCAACAGGCACTATAACTGAAATTAAAGATGACTTTTTCATCTAAAAAATCCTTTCTAAGCCCCATTGACTTAGTGCCCTATACACAATCTAGAGTCTGGAGCAAAAACAGAGACCACAGAACCATAGGGTCTGATGACAGAAAAAAACAGTTGTTGGAGGGTTTTATCCAACTTGATCCTACTCACAGTGTATCTCAATTTCACACAATGTTTTAATCAAAGTAAGCTTCTATGAATATCTATTTCTTATTCTAATGGATCCTAGGACTGAGAAACCCATATGCTAGAAAGCAGGACCTACCTATTAAAGTAATTCTCATTAAGTAACATAAAATTCAGAGAAACATATTTCAAGAATCACTGAGTTAAAGGAACTAGGACACAGATGCAGTCACTAGGCATTTATTAACTTTCCTTGGATAACAACAGTTAATTGCATAAACAGGTTACAAAGAACTTAATTTTGCAGAACCAGATCAAGCAGGTGCAGTGGCTGTATGTGATTTGGTCACTTCAGTATCAGAAGTGCCATGAACTGTGTAAGAAGAGGCACTGAAGTGGGAAGGCATCAGCCATCCTCATGCCCTGCCCCTCGCAGGAACAGTGTTTTGAGGATGTGTATTCTGAATGATAAATCTTTTCAAAGCCTCCAGATCCCTCCTTAGACAAAAACCAAACAATTAAAAACTGTGTTTTGTTTCCCCAAGGACATTACATTGAAAGGAAACTCAAAACACAGGGCTACTTTCTAAATTTGTTTTTATGCAACTTCATGATTCAAAGAATTAATATACAGTGCCAAAAGCTCTATGAAAAAAATGTGCACAGTATCTCAGGAAGTCTCATTTTCCTTTGCAAGGCTAATCAGTACAATATTTTAGGGAGATATGCTACCCAGACCACCTGAGACCATGATCCCCTATTATGTCAACAGGAAGCAAGCAAGCATGAGGGGTAGAAGAGTGTTTTCATTTCAGTTTAACTGTTTCACATATTTGTTTTGTGATAATGTCTGCAATCCACATCTGAATGAGGGCACTAATACTCCTGTGCATTTAGCACGTGTTGTTTAGAAATACGGTAAATTAGACAAACAGTTCAGAAATATTTCTAGATGAGGATGATCGCAGAGCAAGTCAACGGAAATCTGCATGCCAGGTCATGGGTAGATGGTAACTCTCACAAAGGATTTAGAATCACAGTAATAAAAAGAAGTGAGGCCAACATCCCTGCCAAACAGCACAGGAAAAACTGGGACATTATTTAGGGTATGTGTATTTGGCTTAAATTTAGAAAAGAATTTTTATATATAAATATATATCAGAATATATAATTAGATAGGGCAGGGATCATCACTAGAAACCTAGCCAACAGGACATTTTTTCTGGGATTAGTTCTCAGAAAAGGATCAAAATCCCATACCCATTAAATTTAGGGGAAAATTCATTGTGTGGAAGCAAGGATAGTTGGATTTGTCAGGGCCCGTATAACACTGCAAACACAATTGCAATCCCTGAATGCCTACCTGGGGATGAAAAAAGTTATTAAGCTTACAAAAGCCATCCATCTCTCAGCAAAAGCAAATACCACAAGGGCTGTTTCACTGCATGATTCACTGTTGAATGTTTTAATTCAGGTGGGCTCTGGGCTCTCTGTTGTCACTCCTTCACAACCCTTTACACGTGTGCTTAATTTGACACACAGAGCCAAAGATTAGTTCCAGCAAAGTCCTGCGATATCCTTAACCATAGGATCAAAAAACTCCCACTGACTTCAAGCATGAGAGATCAGAGAGTGAAGGATCAAGCTTTATAGAAAGCAGGGTCAAGCAGAAAGTTTCCATCCCACAATATGAGCACTGTTTTTTACTATATATCACTGCTCTTCTCTGAAGGACTATTCTCTCTCCAGCATGGCAGTTTCTCTTTTTTTCTGAATGGCCATTATCAGATCACAGCTTTACACTGAAGTTGTTTATAAATGTTTCTTACGATATTTCCTTTATTCTTTTTATCAAGCCATTTTTCTGATATGAAACAGATCATTTATTGTTCACATATAAGAGGCAACAAACCTGCAAAAGCAGCCTTCATAAACCCTGGAAACCTCCCCAACAAGCAAAATGACTAACTGTGATGGGCATTCATAAATCACTCCATATCATTCATCATAATTCCTGAAGTTTCATTAATTCCTAGAGGGAGGCATAAATGTAATGCACATCTTAAGCCAGTAGGTTGGCTTGCTGTCTAGGCATAAAATAAATATTATGTTCTCTTCCTTACTCAAGAGATGCAGGTTTTGCATGCGCACACAGCAGAAAAATCGATGTCACTCAAAACATGGGGATATTCCTCTAGCCAGCCCTACAGGCATTGATTTTGTTTTCAGAATGGGCAAACGTTCAGTCCTAATCCTGCCCCCACTGAACTCAATGGACACTTTTCCCTCCAAAGCTCAGGCAGAATTATATGTATAAGGCTTTTGAACTACCTCTGATTTTGAGCAATCAGATTAAGAGGGCAGATTTGATTTCCAGGAGAACTGAGGGGCCACCAGTGTCCGGTCCAGTGCTGCCCAGGACCCCTTCAAAGAGGGTGCCTAGCTGAACTGTAATAGTTTGTAGGATCACAGAGACAACATATGTCTATAAGAATCCATTAAAAAAAAAAAAAAAAGACAAAAAAATCTTTTCTTTTAAAGCTAGCAAGCTGATAAAAAATAGACAAAACAAGCCTTTTCAGTGAAGGCTGGTGCTACGCAAGAATCTGCATTCCCTGCAAATGCTAAAGCAAGCTTGACATCCTGTGGCCAGAGCCAGCATGGGAATGACTCATCCTTTCAAAACGTGGGTTTACTCACTCAGGAGATAATCCTGCTCCCAAGGGCGTATATTTTCCTTTGAGATGGGTGTGACAGTCTTGTGACAAGTGAGTGAGTATCCTGGAAGAAAGGATATAAATGTGCATGGTAAATATTTCTAGCAGGGCATGACTAGGAGCTGAAAGAGAGCCCGTGGGGCATCAAAAGGTAAACACAGGATGGGTCCCCTTTGTAGCCCAGAAAGTCTGTGTGGCCCCTCTGGCTCGAGGTGACCCCCTGCCCTGAAAGAGGGATGCAAATACAAATGGGGGACCAGAGATTGGAAAAGAAAAAAAGAAAATAGAGCACAGAAAGACTAGTTTCTCCTGAGAGAAACAGGTGCAAGATGAAATATAAATATCTGTGAGAAGATTATTTAGTCATAAACATAAGGTCTGTTTAAAAGTCTGCTGCTTCTTTTTCCAGCCCAGATTTCACAAAAGAAAGAACAGCCGTCCTTAAAATATCTGTGATAATTGTTATAAAACAATCACACATAGCAATCTCTGCTTACTGATGCACAAACAATGCACCACATCAATCATTGTAAACCTTTCCAAACCTACTTGTGCACATAATTTGGAAGAACTCATTCTACAGCAAAGATAGCAAGGAAATTTGCTAGGGTTTAATATGTAACAAATTATTTCTGTTGAAAGAGCAAATGATAGCAAAAGGGATATCTCTAGATTTATGCTTGCGAGGTAAGACCCAGTGTTTCAGCTGCACAATACCTTGTGATAAGTCACTTTTGCACAATTTACAGAAGATTGTCTTTGAACTTTCAAGATTGTTGGTATACTTTTAAATAGAGGTTAATAGATTTATTGCTAAGATTATTAAGACAGAATGAACATTTTTTTACTCATTTTGTTTTCCAGAGCAAACAAAATTAATAGCTTATCCAGCATGCTTTTTATAATCAACCATGCCAAGCTTTCCAGGTTAAATGAACAAGCTTTGAATCGGGCTACAGAATGGTCATGTTGGGTAAAATAACCAATTTCTACATAATCTTATTCAACTTATTCACCCACTGTGAATTGCTTTCTAGTATCGTTGCTCAGGACAGATATAAACCTCCAACAACCTTTATTTTAAGCTTTTAAAAACACTATATTTTACTCTATATTAGAGTATGCAGCAGAAGGTTAAAAAGGAGAGACACATTCCAATCCTGAGGGCACAAAGCAATGAAGCATTTTGAGGATTCAATTACTTCCTCCTGTATTTTTTCTTTTTTTTAGTTAATTTCAGAATATTCTGGGTTTGCTCATGTTCAACCCAATGCAAATTCCTAATTGGAAACTTTAACTGTTAGAATGAAAATTTATTAATGATATGAAAGAGCATGCTGCACTCTTTTCCAGCTCATCATAAAAAATAGGTTTCAACTCTAAACATAGAATTAATGTAGCTGATAATAATATACAAGCATGGTTTTGGATTCAAAGTAGAGTTTCCAGGGCTTGAAATTAAAAAAAAAATCATGAATTTCACAGCTTTATTATCAAAATAATTCCAAGAAAATAAGCTCCATGGTGTTACCTCACATAGCCGTTCTTCTAACTATAAACGTCATTTCAGCTAATTTGATTTCACTCCACGCCTGAAAATCCAAAAACCTCCAATGGCAGTTCATTAGACCAAGATGATGACCAATCATCTGTTTAACCCAATCTATGTTTCACCAAAACTAAAATGATGTTTAACCAATGCTTACTCAGCAATAAAGACTCCTGGGATTTTACTTGTGTTCATAAGATGAATAGGAGAACAGCACAACTCTGTGCTTAGTTTATTCATTGAAAAACGTATCATCATCCTAGATACCATATATTAAATTAAGAATTAATCTACACAAAAGCATGCAACACATGTTAACTAGAGATAGAGAGCTACTCCAGAGGTAACAACATATTAGTGCAAAAAAATGCCTGCCTGTTTCTAAGATTTTTCATTTAGATTTTTAAATTATTCCATATTAGAAAATTATTATGTCACATCCTTACTATTATCCTTACAGTTAAAGACAGGGAGGATTAGAGCAGTCAATGAAGACAGGTGACTCTTGTCCTACCCAGCAATACTCAGTCACTGATCCTCTAGCCTGTGAAACCCTCCTTAGCTAAAGAGCTTCAGCTGTGTAGATTAATAAACAGACCACTGTGGAGAGCCTGTGTGTTTTTATCAGGTGTGCAAACACACGGGCACACAGTCTTTGCTTTGCAAAGGTAGTTGGTGGCAATTATAATCAGAGTGGAGATGTGTCACTCCAAATTTGTGAGCTGTTATTCATTGATACTTGCACTAGGAAGCATTAGATTATTCTGCAAGATGCTGTTGATTGAAACTATTTAAGGATGTCAAATCAAGGCTTTTCTCTGTGCTGTAGCACACCTGTTCAATTTCTATTTCATTGTTACCACAACTGCAACAAAAATAAGTGCTTCCTGTTCAAAAGGCTCCACTTATACTTCCAAAGATGAAAATTTGGTTTGCAAACTAGCTTGATTTGTGGAGTAAAAATCTCAAAGATACTTATATGTAATTTTCAAACATAATTATAGGCACCTTAAAACTAAACTTTTAATGGCATGTAGGCAAAATTTTAGGTAAAATTAGATCTTTGAGAAGCATCAAACATACTTTGTTTAAATATCTGACCATAAAAGCCACATTTTCAAAAAGGACATAATCCTATTGCATGCCAATGTCATTTCTGCTCTCATGACATTAACGTTCCCTCAAAATATTACCCCAAACTTCCATATTGGAAATTTTTAAGTCACTGACATTGGCATCTTTACCTTCACAAAATATGCCACAGAACCCATGCACTGGCAGATGCCTTTCTCATCCCAAACCTACCTTCAGGACAAAAGCTGTGTGAACAGCAACTGTTGGACAATTTAGCTAGCAAAATTAGGTCTGAGGGAAGTGGGATGGACTGAAAGGTCTGTTTTGGAGAGCAACCCCCTTGCAATTCTGATGCTTATGGTTTATGTGTCTTCTGTATGTGTACAGAGTGTTTTTAAGGCATAAACCAGCCTGTGCCCATTTAGAGAGTCCTGGCTTATCCATGCATGGAGCATGTTGTGTAAATGGACACCTAGCTTGTGAGAGACTCTTTCTGCTCCCTGGCTGGACAACTGAAGTTTTATAATTAGATTGGTGATCACATGCAGTATAAATAACAAATACCTCTCCAGATGCCTATTGAGGTCTGCATATATTTATGCAACAAAACACAACACTTCTCTTTGGCAACCAATGATAGGACCTGAGGGAATGGCAGGAAGATGTGCCAGGGGAGGTTTAGACTGGATATTAGGAGAAGGTTCTTCACCCAGAGGGCGGTGGAGCACTGGAACAGGCTCGCCAGGGAGGTAGTCACGGCGCCAAGCCTGACGATATTCAAGAAGCATTTGGACAACACTCTCAGACACATGGTGTGAATTTGGGGTTGTCCTGTGCAGGGACAAGAGTTGGACTCGATGATCCTTGCAGGTCCCTTCCAACTCAGGACATTCTATGATTCTGTCATTCTGACACTGAGAAAAAAAAATCAATAAAAGCTTAGGAACAATGAAAACCTGGGCTAAGAATAAACAGAACCATTGGTGTACTAATAGATATTTTCCAGCAGGTGGAATCTTGCTATTATATCATATCCAAAATACAGCTGGAATTGTTTCATGCTCTGACATCTGGGCTGTAACAGCATGACCTCTAATACCATGCTTGACATAACTTCAGTACAGGCTCAGAAGAAATTAGGAACATGACTTACTGCAGAAAATAGGAGTAATATTTGTTGGCTTATAGAATCAGAGTAAAGGGTGATTTAGCTGCAGATTCAAAATACCAGCAGTGAAATCTCAGTGTATTTAGAGTTTGCCTATTTAGCTATTCAGCTGACGGCTGGTGATTAATGTAGATAATAAAACTTTGAAACAGCTTTTTCTTGGAACACAAAGTTGATAGTGGTTTACGTTTCAGTTTTTGGTTGTTTTCTGAAATGAAAGAATTTCTAGAAGCCAAAGAACATGAATGGGTATGCTGAAATACAGCAGTTTTCAAAGCTTTCAGAATAGCCATGATGAGAAGAAAGTTGTTTTAGACTTTAATTTAATTTTATAGTTATAATGAGGGAAAATTATTTTGATTTGTTATTCACCATGTTTTGGACAACTGAATGACAGATTCAAGTGCATTTTTTAAAATTAATAACCTGTTAACTCCATTGTGCTGCATTACATTTATATTTTCCCCAGCTACTAATACAGTTTTCTAATTGAACCACTGGGTCTCTTATACAAGTCACTATTTTTAATTATTGACACATAAAACAATCAAATATGATGCTTCAGCAATAAATTAGCATTACAGTAGAGAGAAACAATCTGAACATATTCACTAATCAAGTTGATGACTCACCAACATTACTTCAATCTGCACAATTATGACTGTTGAACTAAACAGTCCAGGTTTTCCAGCAGTTTGCAGTGAAGCTCAACAGCAGACAAGGAAAGATGTCTATACCAACTGCTGTCTGAGACGAGATTAGCTCTCCTTTCAGGATTCAGTCCAATGCTGATTTAGGCAAGAGGACACTTATTTCATATTTGCACAGGCACTAGATCAGGTCTTTACTAATAGATTTGGAGGAGGGAGAATCCATCCTTTTCTTGGTCACTGAAGAACTTCCAGTGACGGACAATAAGGATCACGGCATTGTTTTCATCCAGGGTAAATTACAAGATGCACTGAAAATAAAGCAAAACTATTAGGCTGGAGATTTGCTGACTTGAATGCATCCCTTGCAGCCTGTGCCCAAAACTGTCAGCATTATTAGGGGGACTAATATCCCTATTGCTAAACATGCAGAACCAGTTATTGACTGGATTGCCCTACACACACACACAAACACAATGTTTAGGGCAGACTACACAGGCAGAGGTTCTGCACAGCATTTAAAATACTGCCTATCTACTTCTCTAGAGAAATTAAGAGGTGGTAGGAGATGGACAGACAGGCTCCAACCCCAGAGGAGCAGACAAACCAGTAGAGCTCAGCTAAGCTGGAATAAAAGGGGAAAATGGGCCAAGGTCTTGCAGTGTTGCAAGTACACATGGACTACAAGTTCCTGCCACTGGTGGGTACCACCAAGGAGAGCTTACACACAAGACTCTTTGCAGGGTCAAGGTCTTTATCTGCTTGCTAAGACCAAACCCTTGAAAAAGCATTTGCTGTATGTGATAAAACAGCCCAAGATCATGTACTCTCTCATGTTATGGCCAAACTCCCAATAAGATGATACATCAGAGCGTTATGTACTGGGTCGTGCACTGAAAATGAGACTCCATTAAATTTGCAGTTTTGCAGTGTGTTTTGTTCCTCTTGCCACCTATTTTCTCTCTTATGAAACTGTTCTGCTCCCATCTGTGGTGATGTGAAATACAGAGATTTCATGTTTAGTACATAGCCACTCCACCTTGGCATGGTATTATGCATAGCAGCTGAGGGCTAAGTGCCACTGACACTCCCCCAATCTGTCCAGGACCCTGATGCAGCTGGAGTCTTGGCAGGTCGGCACTTTTACAGGCACTGTGAGATGCAAGTTTTGATCTGCTTGTTCCAACTCAAATGTTAATGTTTTCTCCCTGTGCTTTTCAACCATAAACAATTATCCATGAAAAAACAATGAATTAGGTATCAGATTTCACTCACCTTTCTACAGTGTTTTGAAATTGCTTTTACACAGTCTTTTGGTTTTCTGCTCCATCCTCTCCTGCTCTTCCAACTGCTGCTTGGCAACACAGATTACTGTGCTAAATGTGAGCTCCCAAAGATTGCTCAGTTCAATAAAATTTTAACCAGAGGCAAGCATGCAATGTAATTGAAATGCAGTATTTCACTAGAATAATTGTGGTTCTGGTTTGGTTTTTTATTATAGCTGAAAGATTCCATCTTGATGAGACAACATAGCTTCTGCTCAAGTGGACCAAACAAGTCATATGC
Source organism: Morus bassanus (assembly GCA_031468815.1). Taxonomy (NCBI): domain Eukaryota; kingdom Metazoa; phylum Chordata; class Aves; order Suliformes; family Sulidae; genus Morus; species Morus bassanus. Next base: position 33,507,052 of record CM062574.1, on the reverse strand, counting down.
AAGAGTTTGCAAGATTAAAGCCTTGTCAGTCTGGAGACTGTTGGAACATCTCCATTGTGATGCTATTCATTGTTCACTTTACATACTAGCTCCTAAATACCATCCAGTCCCCGGGATGGTATGGTATGAACTCATTCACACTGTTTAATACTAAGCATAGAGGGGTATAAAGGACATTAGTTAATAGCTAAAAATTAGGAGACATAAACAGTCCCTACATATGCATGGCAATTCAATATGACCAGGGGAAATTTCCAGCACCATTTGAAAACAAAAATGAGTTGGTTTCACAGAGTCTTTACTACTCCTTCTGCGATACAAGCTTTTTCCTTTGCATGACCAGGGTTTTTTCTGAGAAATCAGTTTTTCTTTCCACCTAATGAATGCCTTTTCCAGAAAAACCCTGGTTTTCCACTGGCACTTCTTTTCATTATATGACTTGCCTTTCAAATAGAGCCGGCATTAAAAAATAACCAGAGTTCAAATGGGATAAAATAGCTGAGAAGCTTTTTTCTCAGCTTTTTACTTTTTTTCTCCATAGATTCTCCTATATTCAACTCATTCCCCATTTTATTTTTCACAGACTTTATTATCCACATTCTCAAAACATCTTATTTTTATATCTCCCTTCTGATATTTTTGTATCATTGCTCTGGGGTTTACAGTACAGTGTGTGCTAACTGGACCCCAAATAAGTGAATTGTACTCTCCAGGTTAGTTGGAGTTATGAGAGAGTTTCTAGCAGAGTCTCTCTCCCTCTCTCCTCTCTCTCTTTTTATTAATCTTTGATAACCCTCTTTTTGATCTGCACACTACACCCTTCTAATTTACGGATGCTTTTAAAACTCAGGCATGGGATTACTTCATTTGATTCATGGAAGGCCATGAGCACTTCAAATTAACCTTTTGCTTCCTTGGGGAAAAAAAATTTACTTTGGGGGTTTGGTTCACCTGTTGAGAAGGAAGCTGTCTCTTCTTATTTACTGAGATTGCCTCAGTACCCTGGAGATGACTCATGCATACTCTGCAGGGCTTAGATGGCACTGTAAATTCACTGCTGGACACCATGGACCTGGTCCAGAGCAAACTGAGGTCAAAAAAATCATTCCCATTGACTGCAATGCCAAACCTACATTATACTGAGTGCACTTTTTTCCCACAGAAATTAATGGAAGAAGACGTTGTTTAGTATATCAAAGAACCATCTAAGGGTGACACCGTACTGTTTTATCTACTAAAAAACAACAGCATGAAATGACATCATCACGCCACTGACAATTTTATCCTCTGACCTTTCCATATCTGTTTACCATCATTTTTTTAAAAAGGTGTCCAGAGGGAGATGTGCTCCGTGTCCAAAGCACGTGTTAAGCCCTGCTTTTCTACCAGCCCACTGAGGGGGCAGGATATTTGCAAATACCTCAGTAAAATGAGAAGAATAACTCCCTACTGGAAAAAGACATAGAGACCACTTGAAGGGAAAGCTCACCCGGGATGGCAGGTAAAGGTCTATGGGGCTGATCTTCAGTATGAGGCATGTGAAATTCTAAGAGTGTGAGGGACTACTTTGTCGGGGTCCACAGAAAAGAGCTAAGGAAATTGTTCACACAAATATCACCAAAATGCTGAAAGAGCTTACCCATTTGCAAGACAAATATGATGACTCCATTTCCTGATATATACATAGAATTAGAGTGCAAACACTTTCAAGCACTGGATGTGGTTGCTGTGTTTGAGAAACCACTAGGTCAGAAGTTTTTCATCCCTGTCTCTGGCCATCAGATAGGAAGTGTCACACCATAGTGCTGAGAAAATAAAACAAGTCAGGTGGTGAAAGAAGAGCAAACACTGAATTTTGTTTCTGCTTTTCTAAGTATTTTACAAACAAGAACTTGGCAATTAGAAAATGAACCCAGGAATTTGGTTGGTATTAGTTTAACACTATTTTCCTTCTTCACAAGTTTCTCCTCTGTCCCCCTCAGAAAGACAAAAGCGGTTCTTTAGATCTGGTCCACAGCCCATGGCTTATCCTGCTTCCTTGCTTTGGCCCATCTGCCCCTCCGCCTTTTAATGAATTAGGACTCAATAAAACCTGGCCCAGCCCATTATACTTTTTCGCTTGTAGCTATTGATAATACACAGGGCATATCTTCACCTAGGGTTTATTGTGTCAAGTCATGGTGCAGATTAGTAGTTCATACAAGACTATATATCATATTCAAGTTATCTCATTTGAACACCATTTTCTTGCTCTTGATCCTGCAGTGTGAGGGCGTTTTGCACCAGGAGTGGTAGGAAAGCCACTCAGGCTTTGTAAAGTACAGTTCATAATGCTATTTATTAGAGCTAACATTATAAGTAGAGATTAGCATAGATAAACTTATGTCCCTTTAGATGGTGGGAACTCCAAGTGGTGTAGCATCGATGGGGCCTCTGATTTACATGCAGCACACCATGCAGACCCTGACCATAGAAGAAATTCTCCCCTTTCAGTCATTTGACTTATTATTTGATTTTCTTACAAGGAAACAACTTTATTCATCATTTCCACTGTCAAACAGAAAGGGTGTTCACATGATGACTTCTTGCTGCACTCCTAGATAAAGGCAAGGCCACACAGGTGGGGCAATCATAGTACCAAGTGGGACCTTCCACAGGCAGTTCTGTTACAATGAGTTGGCTGGGTTTATCTTGCAGCCAGAGGATTTGTGCAGCAGAACACAGGCCTGAAGGTCATGCTGTATGTGCAGCACAGCACTGCACAGCACAGGCCAGGGTCCACTCAGGTTAGCTGCGTTGTGGATCGCTGACTCCTCAATGTACAATGGTCTCCCAGTCAGGACTGCTACCTATGGTAACTGCCACTAATATTATCAGGATCAACATACCACATTACACTGTTGATTATCCACTCACTGGCAATGGTGTTGCAGATGGAGATTCTGGCAGGGCTCAGGAGGCATACAGCAGAAGGAGCAGCTTTATCACCCTAAAAAGCTACAGAATTCTGTAGGTTAAAGTACAGTGAAGATCCTGGCAATTTATGGACTGTAGTTTAATTCACATTAACAAGGAAGACTTGGGATCAGTGTGTTTTTCCTGGAATTGCATTGACTCTTTTCACATAGAGAGCTGCCTGGGCCACATAACCCAGCTTCTTCCTCCCTTTCTTCCTCCTCCTTTGTTTCTCTGCATAAGCCAAGAACCCTCATAAATCAGTCTTCTCAAGTTCTTCAGAAAATTACTCAAAGTGCCAAAGGGACTGAAGAAACAGCAATAACTATAGTGACACCAAAAGCTGCAGTAGCACCTGGACCTGCACTAGCAGCAAAACGTGCAAGATTTATAGGCATTACTGAGCCAATGCAGAAAACATAGTTGAAGTCATCAGCCTAGAGCGAAGCAAACTTACTGTGCTGTGGCACTGGTGGAAGATTTTTCTTCAAGGTCAGTTGATCCCAAAGGTTCCAGAGTTTTTAGGAAGAAAATGTCTGTAGCATACACGTACAATCCTAGTTTTATGCTGCTCTTCTTTATCTCCCTACCAGCCTAGTGAGAATAACTAGTGTGTCAAGACATATGAATGGATTATACACAGCCTTAAACTGCCAAACTCTTCACTGCAGTGAAAAGCATTAATCCTCAGCACAATGCAGAACAGATATAGGAAGGAAAAGGAGAAGGAAAAGAAGAAGGAGAAGGAGTGGGGTATCGGGATGGCCCATTTTAATCTGCATAATTAAAGTGACCACAAAAGAAGGCAATGTGTCCTCCTGACACCTTTGCTACTTACGGTAGCTCTTAAATATTCATCCCAGCTAGGAAAATCAAGCTTAATGCCAGTGCAGTTAAAGAAATGAAGCAGAGTTGAGATAGTCTCAATATTCAGAGTCAGATGCTTAAAGAAGATGTATGACTGTTTATTTGTTCCTTGCAATGATACAACATGCCAGATGACTGGTATAAAAGTGTTTAGTTGTGGCTGACCTCTCTCACAAAATACTACATGGCTATGGTTTATGGGGTAGCTGTGGTTCAACCTTGTGAGTCATAACTTCATTCATTTTTGATGAACAACTACTGTCATTTCAAAAATTATTTCAGGAAATGGAAGAACACTGCCTCTTTTATAATCAGCGCAAGCAGACAGTAGTGACAGTCACATGTAGTCTTATTTTACAGTAAAAAGCCACACATTAGGAAAGAATAACATTAATATTTCCATGTGCAAACACAGATAACTTCTCTTTGTCAGAATCATGGCAACATTATGAAAGAAATTGGGACCAAATGCCAGAATCACATAGATCTTCAAAATATCCAGCAATCCAGTATTAACACTTTCTTAATACAGTGTGATATTATATACAGGTGTCCCAGCAGGAGAGAGAAAATAGCAAGACAGTAAGCTACTAGTAAGCAGAACTGCCTTTATCTTTCACTTACATTACATTTTGCAATGAACAAGTTAAATTGTCTGTTTGGCTTCACTAGCAGTGTGCTTCAGTGCAAGCACAAGTGCAAGCTGAACAAAAAACAGATTCTTGCATTATTTACAGCTCTTTGCACAAGCCGCTTTGCATAAGCATTTATTAATTGCTTGCAAAATCAGCAAAACATGTTCTGTGTGTGTCAGCTCAGCATATATTGAACATAATTGCACATTTGAGCCACACGGTTGTTTATGTCAATTTGTAATCACACTAATAATTACCAAACAACCAAGTAATTCAATGAACAGTAAACGTAACATTTAATTACTTTATTAATTTCCACATAACATGGAAGAAGGAAAATAACGAGCTCAATCTATAATTTCACTGTATTTGCAAAACCTATCTTTATGCAGATATATGGGAGAAATTATGAAAACACAACACAGGAGATGCACAAACATAACTCAGTGTTTGCTTGATGTTTTTTGTGTTGGCATCTCTCCTGCATGGAGCTTTGAAAATTTATCCTATAATGTCAAGTAACTTCAAGGCATCCTGGACTTCGAAAATTAAAAGGAAAAGAAAAAAATAAATAAATTCTGCACTAAGATACAAATTCCACCTTCTGTCAGGAACTTACTGATTAGAAAACTCTTTATAGGTTAAGCCAACCATTACAATTTTATGTTGCTATATATTTCAAAACATAAAATAAAGCATTTTCTCCATAAAACCCTTCAAAACCGTAAATACTAGCACAGTCCACAGCTCCAGACAAAGTTGCAATTTATTATTTATCTGTTTTTATGTTCTGCTATGGTATCTTTTTCTTTTATAAGTCTGGCAAGTTTCCCACAGAAGCTTCTTCATCAGCAGTTATTTTAAACTATAGTCCTTCATAGACCATGCTGTTCATATGCTGAACCAGTCCTCAAGAACTAAGTATGTTTTAGCAGGAGAGTGTCTTGGTTTGGCGAGCCACAACAAAATCTTTGCAGTTAGTGAGCATTAAGAAAGCTTTTCAAAATTCAAATGCATCATTCTGAACCACCCCAGAACTCATGCTGAGCATGATTTTTTTCACAAGAGTTTCTGCATTCACACTGCCTTTAGTAACGATACTCAAGATAAAGCTCAAGTTTTCAGTGTCAAATTGTGCAAGCCACTTGTTTCCACCTTCACGGGACAGCATGAAATCCTAAACCAGAGTTTCCCTGTCTGGAGCCTCTCTCACCTAGAGCAAGAACTAAAGAGTGAGCTATCTTTGTAGTCATTTTTATGGGCCACAAGGAGAAGTGCATGTGAAACCTATGCTAACATGGAAATATAGATGTAGCCTCTGTTGTGTATAAGGCTATTTTTCCTAGGAAATACCACTGGGTGTAACTGAGCATTATCAGAATGTGGTATCCTCTCTAGAAAGCAGCATCTGCCATCTCTGACCGGCCTATTAGGCAGAAATGACTGTGTTGCACACTTACCACATAACGTGTTTGACTTTCAGCGACAATGGCAAAAAGTCTGGGCCAGCTCTCACAAACATGCTGTGATGTTCAAAGGACTCAACCAAACCTTCATTTGTCCTGGTCTGCAAGGCACCAGGAATGCACTGATCATTTCTGCTTTCTTAAAGTTGCACAGTGATGATCTTAAAAATGGAGTCTTTTATTGAGTATGCCATTTAATAGCAGGGCAAACGGGGAGGGGTTACCATCTCTTAAACTATAACTTAGTGCTACCATGTAGATAACGTACCCCAGGTCAGAGCTGAGGCCCACATGTAACTACAGCAGAAAACTGGCTCCAGATGAGCCTATCTCACCTCAAAATAATTTTTTAGCACATGTGTGCATTTATAAAAATAGTTTGTACTTCTTTTATAATTTTTATAAACTTTCAGACATTCATCAACAATTGACTGCCTGGATAGTTTACCGAAAAATAGAATAAGAAAATAGTGAAATAGACTGAATATAAAAAAGGCTTTAGTGCTAAATGTAAATGCTTTGCTTTGTCCTTGATGTTTAATACTCATATCTTTCAGCTCATCTACTTTATTTATTAGACTTTCACCTTATCCCTCACATTTACTCTGACACACAGAAGTTCTTAGTTCAGAGAGTAAATATAGTACAATGCAAAGGGTTATGAACATAAAAAATGCATTAGAGAAAAATGTAAATGTTCAGATTTGTCCTTGATATTTAATACCCATATCTCTAAATACATCCACTGTATTTATTAGACCTCACCTTATCCCTCGTCATTGCTTTGACAGTAAAAACTTCTTAGTTCATCAAGGGGTAAGATCGCTTGTGCTGAGAACTGAATTGTACTCCTGCTGCAATTGTTAAACTTACCACGGGTTTTGTAGCTGGAGACACTGCTTCTGAGAGAAGAATCTGAAAAGTTTTGAATAAAGTCATTGGTGCAGAAGCCCATATAACATCAGATTGTTCTTGCATTTAGAGGAATTAAATAGTCATTTCTATTTGAAAGCCTTGTACTGGGAGTTCTACATGCATGCTAGTACTGCTACCAGTGAGGATCTGTGACCATTTTCACTTCTAATCTCACCAAAGAAAGTGATAGATCTCATCTATTTCTAATTGCATTATGTTTGATAACACTGAGATTTAAGTCAACTTGGCTTCAATGAATACCTTGAGTGATCAGTTGGTGTGAGTTGTTTTACCATATGTACTTTTATGCACAAGTGCAATACTGATTGCTTTTTTCAATCAAGTTAATTATTAGTGTGAAATACAGGCCTATGAAGTTTTAACAAGACAATCAACAATTATACATGGGGGTGGAGTTGTCCTGGTCAGAGCTGTGCTAACAATCTACACCTTCCACCACTGTATGGAGTAATTAGGATTTTGTACAGTCACCAATAGTCATTCAGCTGACTTTAGTTTTTAAGAGCTAATTTTCAAAGTCCTTTGATAATGTCTCTAAAGATACTTCAGTGCTGACCTAGAGCCAAAGCTTAAACAAAAATCCCATTAGTTTCCCCAAACTAAGAAGGGTCTCTGGAACTGAGACAGTTTATACCAAATACTGCTACTCCTAGGAAAAAGAAAAAGTAATGAAAAGACAATAATTTGACTAAGATAGGGTGTTGAAAAGTTGATAGAAATCTAACTTACATAACACAAAGACAAATGCAAAGAATTATAATACCATATAATTTTGAAACCATTACAATGTGCCTGAGTGATTCTTTATCAGGGAGTCTCAAAAAAGCATGCAATTTGATCTTCCACGAAAGCTGTAATCTCCCTGTTGGGTGAGTTAAAAATGGCTTTTCAACTTCCCCTCTGAAAGTCTTTGATTTTGTAGGTTTCTCTCAGGCTGCTGTCATTATTTTAATGCATTTTGTGTATATTGTAATAACATAAATGTTTTAATGCATTTCTTCTGAGATCAGTCTGGACAGGTATCTCTAAATCAGTCTTGTGTAATGTTACGTAAAGAAGTTATAATTGGATCAATGGGAACTATTGGCAATGAAGAAGCATTTAAACTTTATTTTGTTCATTTCCCTGTAGCAGAACTTGTAGTAATAGACTTCTGAAAACTACTTCTAGTTATATTTTTAGTTCTTGAGTTTTAGAAAACACTTATGTGAGATAAATGGATTTGGAAATGCACATGAAGTGCAAGCTATAATGTATATCTCCCTCACAAATGACTTGCAAACCATTTTTATAAAACTCAATAAGCCATGTACAATGATGGCAAGAGATGTACTTTTGAACAACTGGAAACCATCATACTGAACCTGTCAAGAAATAGCCACCGGTGAACATGGAGCTGCAGAGGAGAAACCTCACCACTCATTAAAGTGAGGTTAATTTCCTATTAGAATGAGAAATTTTATTTGGCAGGTGGCATCACCACACAATACAAAATTTGTAACTCAGTATCATGGAATTGAGTCTAGTCAGAAAAATATAATGCTATAAGCTCTTGGGAGGCCCCAAACCTGCAATTTTTTCTCATTGAAGCCCAGCCAATTCCATTGAGGTAGCTAAAATATGTCTACCACTGAGTAACAGAGCATAGTGTTGGAAGCACGACTTGGGTCTTGAAAGCAAGTCATTCAGCATGATGGCTGCATCAACAGCAAACCATTATCACCCCTTGGAAGCAAATATCCCCATTATAAGGGTTTCTCCAATGTCTTATACTCTTATATATAAAGGTGATGACAACCTGACAATATTTAACCTCCTATCTTGTGCATATAATTGAAAGAATAATAATAAATGAATTCATTCAAGAAGTATATTTTGAAGTGCCATTGTAATCACCCACATGCCATTTTACTTCCATGTGGAAACTCTACTGTAAGTATACTACCATGCTAATGAAGTAAGTAGCTTATTCATTAGAGGAAAATAAAAGATTGAAGCTTTTAGAGTTCAGCTGGCCATCATTTACTATGGTAGCAAGAAAAAATAGAAAAAGGTCAAATTTTACTTAAGCGGAACTGTCAGGCAATCACTTAATGGTATATCAAATAGTAACACCACCACTGTCCTCAAGCAGTGGAAAGGTTTACAAGTTTGCATATATTAGCCAACACCCATAAACTGGGTTGAAGACGTGTGAAGACACAGTTACTGGGCTAAACCCTTGGTCAGTTCAGAAGCCAACTATACCATTTGGCCACTACTTTCAGTAGTGTAATGAACTATTATCCAGTTTGAGTACTGGAATCAGGATTAGCCCACTGAATGGCTGATGCTCACCCACATCAGGCTCCTTCTTGTGTTTTTTTACCACTTATTTATGCATCCTCTTGAGTACTCCATGAAAGATTCTTGAACTAATGCTGATCAATAACCATAAAAGGATTTTAAAAGGGATAATTTAACACTAGCACTCTCTAACAGCTGTCGGAGAAAGCCAGCACACACAGAGTCCAGTGTTTAACCTGATCTAACCACAGTAATTAGACACTTCAAAAGTGAGCCTTATGCACATGGCTTCTCGCTCAGTATAGACAAGTTTAGCCTTTGGCTTAACCTCTGGCTAAAATCAATCTGAAATAGCTGACATGTAATCTTCCTGAGCATTGTCACTTAATTCCACATATTCATATTTCCTATCAGCAGGGATATGCTGTATAATTTACAGAAAATATCACTTTCTGAAGCTCCGTTGTTCTGACTTCAAAAGTTTTCTGATGTTGCCGAAGAAGTCTTTCTTTGCCTGGAGATTGGCAATAGGCTATCGAACAAATGGCCTTTTGGAACCACTATTTAGTTCTGAGGTTTTCTCCTTATGATTTGGTCAGGTTTCCACTCACACCATTTATTAGGACAAGGGACTGGGTTTTGCTTCACTTGGCAATTGGTTTATCCAAGCAAAAAGCTGCACTGTGGGCTCAAAAGGACTCCTGTCCAGTTCTCCTGGGCTAAACGTACCAATCCTAAATATGGAAAGATCATTAGGAGGTACCTGAGGAGTCAGAGAAGAGGAAAACTATTGGAAACCATAATAAATAACAATGAAACAAAATCAAAAGGAGAAAATTTTGAGGCATTTATTGTTGTAAAAGACTAGATCTCAGACTTGCAATAACAAGTCTCAGACTTAGCTGAAGGAGCCTAGTGTCTAAGCTCCCAGAATTGTCTAGGAGATGCACAAGTACAGGCAGCTGCACAGGGAATCAGATTCCTTTAACATACAACTTGGGCAACTGAGATGATCACCAGAAAATTATGTGGAGAACTAGGTAAAAGATTTTAAAATAAAAAAAAGGAGGGGAGGGGGAGCTAAAATACACAGACTGCTGGCATTATGTCTGTTTAAGAAACGATTGTCAGGTAAAAATTGTAGAAATTATCTGGGTCGGATTTGCAAAGGTGTCTGGTCACCTGTGATGCAGGCAGCAGCTCTGTGTAAGGTACTCTGACATGTAAGAAAATTATTGACTCATCCGCTTCTACTGAATATCAGCACCTAATCTGCTGTGGGGCTTTTTAAAGCACCTTTTCTAAATTACCACATATTTATGCATCTGGTCACTTTTTCACACTGAGCTGCCTAAAAAAAGTTTGAAAATGGAAACTAGCTCTTAAAATATTAAGCATTCTTGAGTTAGCAAAGCTTTATTTTCCTATTCCTGAGCACAAAGTATTGATGGATTTGCTTTTTGTGGCCACTACGTGCATTGCTTCTCTGTGCAAAATCAAGCTGAAGTTACTGCTAGTCAAGATGGCTTTTCTTTTGCTTGTTGTTTCTTATAATTAGCTAAGATTATGACTCCTTTATATATGTGCTTGTCTTTTATTTGTACAGCTCCTAGCATAACAGGGTATCTGTAGACACTGCTGGTACATTGCTACATTTTCATGTACCAATCTACAGCACAGAATAAAATGGTTTTGGAGTTATGCTACTTCTCCTCCGTTTCTGATATGGATAGGAGCAAATACATTGTAAAGAAACTGGGATCAGAAAGAGCAGTAAGCTATGGATCGGCACAGTCAAGGTCCTTAAAAACAGCAGACCAAACTGGGGAGAGTGGCCCATATTAAAGTTTATCTTTTCTCAGCTAGAGCATTTCCTGGATTTTGCTGGGTGGCACAAATGCTGGAGGTGAAGGGGAAGGGTAAGCAGAGCAGAAAACCCTTGGCAGATCACTTAAACTGTCCATGAAACTGTGACCTTAACCTTTGCTGAGTGTGTAAAAGGCAAGGATGCGACTGAACATGGAAGGAGCAAACATTGCAGATCCTTTTTGTGCACTTTCACAAGAAAGTGGATATGTGCATAGGTAAAATAAAATCTTTTTAATGTTTACAACAATAAAAAAAAGGAGCAATGTGCCTTCTGTCAGCCTGCTAAGCAAAACAGTTCTCCTTTTATTACAGGTTAAACTGTATCTTTAGACTCCCAGGGAATTTTTTCATCTTGTTATATTCCACAAAATGCTTAACTTTAAAGGTACCCAACCGTTATCATCCTTGCAGAATAAAGATTGTAATTACAAGAACTGTAAAGAATCCTACTTGACCTTTAAAAAATGTGCGCTTAACAAACATATTTATGGCTGCAGACACGTCAAACATTCTACACTTTGTAGGTATTTTTCTTTTCTTTTTCTTTTCCTTTCTTTCTGCTATAACTTGGGACAACGTTTAAATATGTGTGGGAGCATTGCATTTTCCAGATATGAAAACTTTGCCTGTTTTTTTTTCAAGTGTCAATGTATCCTGCTAGTAAGGCATAAGCAGCTAAGACTATTGACATGTAAGGTAACCATTAGTTAAAAGAGAAAGCTGGGAACTTGAACAAGATCTTTCTAACTAAATTTTGTCTGTGCTTCCTTAGCCAACAAACTTTCCGGTGGGGAATGTGGGGAAAAGAAAACCCCCTGTATCCCTGTTATTTTCCTGCTAATTCAGTACATGCTATTTTTTATGTTTATTAACAAAACAGTAACAGTTTATTAACAAAACAGTAACAATTTCTCCTAGAATGAAGTCATGGGCCTTGGCATGGTCCAGTCCTTTGTAAATCATAGCATTTAAAATACAGACATTTGGAGCATAGAACTGCATGGAGCAGTCACTCATGTAAGCATGTATTTTCAGTCTTTTCTTCTTGAAAATATGGAAGAATTTTTCTTCATACTTTAAAATGTTGACATTGGCATAAATTCAGGATGAAAATTGCAGCACAAAAGGGAGGTGTTTCATAAAGTTATGAGTGATTTAAAAGAGGGAGTACCAATGCTAACTACTTTTCAACGTTAATTATAGAACCCGCTACCAGGCATATTCTATAAATATCCACCCTCTTCTCTAGAAGTAACAAGAGCACTTTCTGTGATCCTGTTATCACACTGAAACAGGAATTCTCATAGTTTTGCATTGTTAACTGTATTTTGATGCAGAGATTTTCTCACATACAGAGCATTTACAATTCTGCAGACCAGAAGAGGCTTTTTCTGTTCATGACTGCATAATATATCTGTAGTGTAATTATAGCAATGTTTTGTTAATTTGACCACCTCTTAATAGCCAGAACTGGGAGTAGTCATCTTTCTTGGCCCACTTACCCACAACAGAACGAAGTTTGGGAATTTCTGCACACACTGAAAGTAAGATTTTCAGATTGTTTGGGGCATTTATTGAGCCAAGTTTCACAATTTGGTATGAAGAAGAGGAAGCTGAGCTCTGCACAGGTGCAAGGACCCAGCAGCAGAACCAGAAGGCCAGTATACAAAAGCAGTATCTATGTTGGTATCAGACCATAGGCAGGGCTCTGAATTAACTGTCTGGAGTGAGTTTTTCTATATTTCCCTCTCTTTTTTTTTGCAGCCTTGGGCAGTTACTTCAAGTAATATTTGAATGTTCACTTGTTATGCACTGCTTTAAGAAATTCTTATTAGGGATTTGAAATTGTCTGGTCTTCTTACCAGTATAGGTCACATAGCATATTTCTGTCCTTTGATGATGAAATTGCTGCAGTAAGCTTTGTATTTCCAGAGCAAACGCTTGCAGATATAAATTCTGTATTGGTTGTCTTTGCTATTCTTGGTGGAAAACTTTCCACTAGAAACTTCCAGCAAGTAAAAAAAAAAAAATCCCATGCATTTCTCAAAATTCATGAGAAATGCAGCTTCTAATGGTGATTTTCTTTTTTCTGCTAAATGCGTTAAGGTGACATCTCGGGGCACTTCAAGGGTGTTTCCAGACTCATGTATCTCCCCATACTTCAGGAGATAAACATTCATTGCCTATTCAGGGTCACCGTTTTACTTACAAGTTTAAGTTATATGCATGTAACTATTATTATTAGTATTATTATTATTAATTATTATTAAATTTTTTTTATTTATTAGTTTGTAAAATAGGGTAAACCATTTGTGATGATGTCATCCAATATCACATGTGAAAATGTTAACCAAAATGTTTTTCAGGGGATGTTATGGTAACAAGGATGTGATGGCAACCTGTGATCTTCACAATAAAGCTCCTTCTCATAATTCTGGGAGCCAAAATGGCCAGTTCATTCCATGCATTTCACAAATGAGGAAATGAATGTTTTGTTTGCTCTTGTTTTGTATTTGCAAGTGATCTGAGCATAAGCACAGAGGAGCGGTTTTAGGAAAATTAAATTTTGATTGGACACTGGCAAGTCCAGTTTAAAAATTATGAAAAAGAAATATTAAGTATATAGCAGGACTTCATACTATAATCTTTGGTGGGACAGTGTGAGGTAAACTACTTAATAGCTATCCTATTTTAGACTTCTAATAAAAGTGCTATAGTCTGTATTTTGAGTATATTCTCATTTTTACTTCTTCTTTCTACACAATTCATTCAATGTGATATATGTTGGCTGTAAATATCTTAATATCTTGCTACCAATGGAAAAACTTGCATAAGGGTGATTGATCTAAAACCTGATAACCATTTCAGCCTGAAGACATGTTCTTTTCCCTTCCCCCATCGTAAAAATCTTACATTATCTTTCCTTACTACAGTAAGTGTAGTGACTCCCATTGAGTTGGAGCACCCTATTTGAAAAAGTCATAATTAAATAGGTGAACCCTTCTCACATTGCACTCTAAAAATGTCAAGAGATATTTCTGAACAGCCCATAATTGGTCTTTCACATATTTCCTATGTCAAACGTTTATGACTAGCATAAAGCTCTTCCGTAGTAAATTTTTGCCAGAACTAATATCACAGTTTTGAAGCACAATAGCATAAATACAAGATCTGGTTTTTTACTATATGTTCTACTCTTACATAGCACAGAGGGGAAAAAAATCAGTTTAAACTAATGTGATCTAATGTAAAGATATTCACACATACACAAAAAGTAAAAGTCAGCAAGAATTATGCTCTCAAGCCTCTTTATATCCTTTAAAAGTTTTATTCTCAGCATGTAACTTTTACTGGAAAAATGTTAATAGCAATACACTCTCTGAGAAACTTGCAGCTCTGGGATGTTGGACACAATCTCCCTGATTAGTATCAAAAAACTGATTAGAGATCAAAGGATGCACGTACACCTTAAGCTTAAATACCAGTTAAAAACAAGGTTAATTGCCGTATCAGGCTTCTCAGGAGGTGGGAGGTTAAACCAGAACTCAACCATTTTTGGTTCATGGAAGGTTCACTTTTTAAGGGGTTTATTAGAATGGTATTCTCAAGTGACATATGGCAGTAGTTGTCTGGTTAGAATTCTGTAGCTGGCCATTTTCCAGAAAGCTCCACAGAAAGCTCACTACTTTGAAAAAAAAACAATGACTTTTTTTCACAGAAGTGATTAAATATGACCTACAATTATTAGAAAGCCCAAAATGTGGAATTTCTGAAACTCCAGTGAAGGAATATTAAGACTATATCGTAGACTTTCAATTTTCATGTTGTTTCCTTCTCCCCTTTCTAACTACTATGCTTTTATGTAAAGAATTCTGTGATTTCCTTTTCTAAAGAGAGTTAGTAGGGATGTACCTGATAGAATATCTTCACAGGTATTTTTCCAAGGAATTTTATTTTTTTTAGCATTTCCATATACTTAGATTAAAACTGTGTGAAGATGATAGATTTATAGTTAATATATACTACGAGAATTATCCCAAAAAACTATTTTAAATCAATGTCTGTTCTGATTTCTCTCTAACCAGATTTATTTTTTTTAACTTTAGGCTGTAGATCCATGAAGGAAAACATTAGCAATTGCTCCCTGGGGTTAATACAGTGCTTCAAAGAAGGAGCATTTAATTCCCATAAGCACAGAGCTGATTCAAAGAAATCCTGTAAATGACGAGCTGAAAAGAAAGAAGCATTTAACAGTGCAGAAATAACATGTTTCATTGCTCCGACACCAAGAATTTATGCTGTGCAGTCTGGAGCTCCATCTCCTGGTGCTTGCCAAAGAACTAAAATAATTTCCAAGTGTCTCCTAATCTATACACAGATACATCAAAGCACCCAACCTATATTGCAGGGGCAATTGCAAGATTCTTACCCCACAGCAAGTCCAGTTTCAGATTTGTAACCCCTGCGGGCAGGGAAATGCAACTTTGCAGAATGCTTTTTTGGGTTTGCTCTGGATTCACTGGGTGTGTTCCCCAGCTCCTTTACCATGGGTTATGCTTAAATAACATGATCCTGCTTTCAGTGAAAAGCATGGGAGTTTGTGCATATTGTCCTACTCACAAGTTTTTGAGAAGGGTGGAGACTGCAATTATGCAAAAGCACTGTGAAAAATAGAATAAAAATTATGTGTTCTAACATATTTATTTGGTTCTCCAGTTGTGAGATGCTGAAGAAACTGTCATTTGAGGGTCAGAGTATTGTCTAGGAAATGACTATATGAATTTCTCAGTTAAAGTGGAAAATTTTCATTTAAAACCCTTTTTAATATATAAAAATATGTATGTATGTATGCATAATTTTACATACAGTTTTTACCAGAGATGTTAAAATGTGATTTCTACTTGACAAAATGTAACTTGGCCAGAGGAAATACCATACAGATAGGTGAACTAAACATACAATAAACAAGTGAATGTAATACATGAGGGAATAGATAAATCAAGGTTAGGATGCAAGTTTGGAACGATGCATTATATGGTCACAATGGGAGGTTAAGTTAATTAATTTTGTCTATGCATCAGCTACAAAAACATCCATAATAGGAAAGACACCGCAAATAACGTATTTCAGGAATATTTCTGAAAGAAGAAGAAAATTAGCATTATTATGAATATTAGTTATTTTATTAGAATCATTTTCTGTCATCTTGCTGGTAAATGTACCCATTCTTGTCATACTTGTATTAATTTTTCTCCATTAATAGATTCAGAAGTGAATATCCCATCATTTCTTAAGAAAGATCATTATACGAGTCATTTAGAATGTTTTTGCTTCTATTAAAGTATTTACAAGTAAATAAGCTATTTTATTCAACCAATCAAAAATACCGTAACTAAAATACATTGCTACTGCTGTATAGTAGCTGGATCATTAATTTAATATACTAGCTTCATTTTAGATACAGGCTTTTTATCAGCATTGTCAGTGCAAGAATAGTCAATCTAATAGTTAAGTTTACAACTTATCTATTTTTACTTTATTTCTCATCATTTGAAGGCTTACAGGATCACATGGAAATCTAAATCTATTCAAGAGAGGATTCTCATAAAAAAAAAGAACATATAATGCAGGATGGTGATTTCTTTGGGAATGAGTGGTAGCTGTGATCTGCATTTAATTTAAGTAACTGTCTCTTGTGCACTTTTGACCAAGTACTCATTGCTCTCCTCACTTCATTTGCAGTCTGGCTATCAGCGATTGTTGAACTCAAGTCCTGTTTCGTTATCCCGGTGTAAACAGATAATAGCCTCATCAATTTAAGCTAGTTTATTCCAGATTTGTCCCACTGTGAGAGCAGACATTAACCCATAAATACGTATAGCTGTACTCAGCTGCTCAGTAAAGCAAGGTGCACCCATTTCTCCTTCAGAATTTCCTCTTAAATTTCATGAACTGAATAACAATTTTAACATACGTTAAACATAAAGAGGAAAGAATAAAACATGAAGGGGAATATGAAGGGGAAAGAATAAAACCATGGACAAATAATATTAAAGAGCTTTTGCAATATTTTTTTAAAGAGTAGGAGTAGCATACACTCGTATCTACTCTTAAGTTTAATCACATGTAGTCTTGATCCTAAAAAGACAGATAAGAATCGATTTGGGACTATGAGCTGCCTTTCTTATGAATCATTATGCAGCGAATTCCTGTAATATATGTCCATCCTCCCACAGGGAGCAGAAAATACTAGAAATCACTGGCATTATGTATGTGGCAATTCCCTTAGAAACTATTATTGCTACTCAAATTATTGCAGATTTTTATTACAAGGCACATGCCTGATCAATAACAGGCTTTTATTAGTTCCCTTACTGACCTTTCAACATATTAGACATGGCTGATGTTGTAACTTAAAGCTTGCCAGGAATGATGCAGAAAACTTTCAAAGCATTGGTTTGAGTGGGAAACTTCAAGTAGCTGTGCTTTTCTGCTCTTTTCTTGCAGCAGACTGACAATACTTTAATGAGCTCTGGCCTTAAGCTCAGACTCCAACAACACACAAACACGTAATAATTCTTTAAGGTGAGTTTGCAATTCTACCCTAATATTTCTCCAGGCATTTAACTCTGTGACTCTGCATGGATTACATTCAGCCCAAGTATGCACAGGTGAATGTGACAGAGCATGATGGTTGGTCTACATCAGGTTTATTACACAACCTGTAATGAATTTTTAATTTTGATAGCATAATTATAATTTATAATTATTTTTATAAGATAATTATTACACAGCCTGTATTATTTTGCCTGTTGGTGCAGCCATTAGAGAACTGCAAGAGGTTTCAGACTTCGAGCTGGAGATTTCCCACAGGAATGCAATCAGCTGGACCTAAACCTAATTAGGCTTGTATCCTAAAAAAGAGAGCAGAGGTCTGGCTCACTCTTCTTGTTGAAGGAGGGTCTGCTGGTTAGAGTTAGTGTACGGAGGATTGAGCTATGCAGCTACTCAGTAGACTTTGTGTGGTGTTGCAGGCTTTTATGCTACTTAGAAAATGCAGACTGGGCTGGATTAGTATTATCTTAAATGTGTAATATGCCTGTAAATACACCAAGTCTGACTAGCCAAAATAGTTATGCTTAGCCAAGCAATCTGTAAGCTGCTTTTTAGTTGCTCAGCCTCACTCACTGCTATAGTGTCCTAGTAGTGTTGTACCTGGTTCCTAGGAAGTATGTGCTAATTCTTACAGTGGTAGCATGTACTTATAGATCCACAGAGATCATTACAGTCATGACCTTTTAAAATGAGCTAGTACTTCAAAATACTAGAGCCAAAGACCTTTTAGGTATTTATGATTCTGGAACGTTGTTGCAATGAATCTCAAATACAACACCAAACTAAGCAAACCTGAATGAGACTATCGTTTTGCTAAACTTACTCTAGGATGAAGAAAAAGCTTCTCATAATAGAAGACCTCCTAAGTGCATTCCTTATCCTCCTGATGTTTATTTCCTGTGTTGATGAAGATTTCCAGCTTCACATCATTAGCAATTTCAATAGCATGTTCTTGTTTTCTGTCACATAATTAATGAAAATATTGACTGATAACTAACGCAAGGTTAACCTTTCCACTTCTCTGCAACCTAATTATTCCCACTTTTTATGACTTATCATTAGCTTCCCATTAGCTAGAAGCTTACCTTCCTTACTATCATTGTGATGTTCTTCAGCTTAATCCACACAATCTCATGCGATATGTACCAGTTGCATTAGTAGAACATAGACAAATTAGATCTGCCATTTTCCCTAAAACCTCAGAGCAATTCTTCTCACCAAAGAAAGGCAGTAGCTTGTTTTGCCACCACTGTCCTTGGTAAATCAATGGCGTAATTTATTAAATATATTTCTGTGGGTTTAATTAGTCATCCTTCAAACTATTTTAAACTTTATGTGATATTGAGTCAGACTCAGCTGAATCCAGTTTGCATTTTAACTGCACAACCAGAGTTGGCTATTACTCCCACTATTGTGCTATGGCAAGTCCTACAGCTGTTGTCTAAAGGTAGATATATATTCAGATTTGAACAGTTAAATTACAGTGTCCTGATTTTTTAGATTTTCTCTGAATTACAGTGCCTAGTGTTAACAAACTCATTGCAAAAATATTAGCTTGTGAGTTTTGACCAGATGACTAAAGAAAACTACCATCTTCATCTACTACTGTTTCTTTAGAACTAGCTGTTGCTTTTAAGCCTGTATTTAGTGTACTACAGCACACTGACAGAGCACCTTTTTTAAGGAATACCAGCATAATGTCCTTACCAAAGAAGCAGTAATGATTACAATAAGCAGTGGACTTGACTAAGACAGGGTGACTGACAAGGAAACCACTAGATGAGAATATAGCATACCTTACATGCTGTGTAACCTTGGGCATGCTACAGTTCTGGGGCCTCAGTTTCCCCGTCGCTATGTAACAGAGGCCATGCAAACTGCTTTCTTCAGGAAATGCATTGAGATCCGTTAATGTTACATATTAAAGAAACTGTTATTAACTATTTTACTAGAGAGCAGAGGCCAGGTATTTCCCACAACCTCACTAAGTTAACCCAATCAAAATCCCATAGGAGGTCTTACAGCACTCTTCTTAATGCATCCACTCAGTGTGGTCAGTGCCTTTTGGTTGGCTCCTTTCTTCTCAGAAAGGGACCTCCAAGTCTTTTCACGGTTAGAAAGTCAAATTGCTCTCATTAGGCATTCCTAGAATGTAGGATGTCATGACATGACTTGATCTCATATATAAATATATCCATTGATGCTAAACAACCTCTAACCTTTCCTTCTTTTAGGTTCAAACTTCCAGTGTCAGATTTGGGGACAATCAAGAATTTCCACTAACTATGCAGTGCACCTGCAGGCTTAACACAACAAGTTTGTGTTGTGGGTTTTCTTCTTGCTCCTGTTAAACTGGCCTTTTGAAGACTAAGGACTTGTGAGCTTTGCATGTTAAAGGCTAAACTCTTGTTATAGTGAAACTGATTTTTTTAAGGCTTGAGGGAGATTGAAGGTAAATTGAAAAGAATGCCATGGAGTCCTTGTGCAAGTCATTCACCTTGTAGAGCTCTAGGCTGAGAGAGCTCAAATGCCACTCTACATAACAAGCTCAAAAACACTAATTTAAATAACAAGCACAAACTCCACTTGGGATCCACACTGAGGCATTTGTGGATTGTGCAGCCTGAACTCCCAAACAACATTATTTGAAGAAAAAAAGAAGAGTAATTCCTTTTTTAAAGTGGTAATTCAGGGACCAAGTCTCAAAAGTATTTGAACATTTCAAGGACTATTGCTAAACCAAATTGTTCTTAACTACAAGTATTAAACTTTAAAAGGGAGAGAGCACTTTTTTCAAATTCAAATTATTAGCTTCAAATCTCACAAGGATAATAAATCTATGCATATTCTTGTCACTGTGACTTCAGCAGAAAGTACAATATTTGTGCTTTAAAGCTGAAAAGTTAATGCTTGCTAACAAGTGATATAGAGGATAAACATATAGTCTAAACACCATCTTAATCGCTCAAAAATGATCCACAAGAACAAAGCCTAAAACTCCTATATCTAAAACGGATCAAATAAAAATATTTGGGAGAGTGTAACAGATAGTTTTCATGGAAGAAAGGTGCAACATGAACCACTAAATAAAGAGATATCACATCTGGCCAGCAAAGTCCTTTGGTACAGATCTTTGTTAACTGGAATGCTACACAAGTACTCCTATATATTTGTCCAGTCATTATAACTTTCTCAGCTATGTTAAAATGCTGTACTCAAACTTCAGTGGAAGTGTTTGCAGCTGGTTTGGACACCTCTCCATATTTAAAAAGTTTGTCATAATTAAAAACCAATGTGTTTTCAGCAATATGGAATATTTGCTGTTTTTTACAGAACAACTTTGCACTTTGAATGAAAATATTTATCCATGAGACTATTTAAGTTCATGTTAGAAATTAAGTTATATCACCTCATCACCATCAGTTTTAAAGAATTTTGGTTCACCAAAAAAAGGCAAGATGCTAATTTTACTTCTTTAAAATGAAGAGAAATACATATTTTGGAAATGGGTCCTGTGTCCTCTAAAAGGACAAATTTTACAAAAGTCTCTCTTTTAAGTCAACTAAGCTCAGTATTTCACTGGTTTTAACAAATTCTTTTTCAATTCAAAAGTGATTTAAAAACCCTTTTTTAGACCAGAATGGTACTCTTATTCAAAAGCTAGATCATATTAGGAAAAAAAAAGGATAGTGAGCAAGGTCTTCAGGGGTATCTTAGTTCCTATGAAGATTTTTAGAAGTACTTATGTTAAATAGGCATCTAAATACCATTTTTTGGAATAGCATTAAGTTAGAACTAGGTGCCCACTTTTTAGCTGTCGTGAAGATGATGAATTGTGTAAGAAATATATGCCTATGTAAGGCAAGTATATGGCTTAAGGCAAAAGCAATAGGTAAGAAATGAACTGTCTGTTTCCAAATTCAGTTAGTTTCAATACAGTGTAATTTTTCCTTATTAGTTTTTCAAGCCAGTCTTGAGACAAGTCCTACAATTCATATACAGTCAAAGCTCCCATTCAGTCAATGGGAACTTTACCCACCTGCAGGAGTACAAGCTGCAGCACTTGGCCCTAAGAATTTAATATAGCTATAATGACTTATTATTGAATGTTTATTTGAATAACAACTGCTTATTAAGTTTATTAATCTCAGCTGATGAATGCAAAAACTGTTTAGTGAAAAGCTGTTTTTCTTTACATTAGTATGCAATTATTTAACTGAAAGGTTCAAAGAGACACATCTAATTACCGTGTTTCTTTAAAAGTATTTAAGCATCAGTTATTAAAATATCATTTGAAATATGCTTACGGACCTCCTGTAGGGTTGTTAAAATGCAAAATTCTGTTTTCAGATTAGTACTTACAATAAGTTTCCTTTCAATACTGAACAAATCCTTACAAAATCTGCTTAATGTAAAGGATTGAACAGTTTCCTGTAAATCAGAGCAAGAAAATTCAAGAATTTCTGTGTGTGCAGAATGCATATGTCTATGCTCAGGCTGAGATTACTGACTGAAAATCAAAATTAGTAACACACATTTACAAACAGGCAGTTAAGAATCTTATTGCTGAATTGGCATTTATGGGGAAAGCATCTATTAATAGTAAAAGTAGTTGGCCACATAGTTGTCTGTTATTAGAGAAATAAAGATACTTATCACTGTCTGCTGCAAAACTAATTCAGCTTGCCATTTATCATCTTCAAATATTTGTCCTCAGATGACTTTTACTTGTCTATAAGAAAACATCACAAATATCTTGGTTGTGGTCTAGTGTTTTAGTCACCTGTTTTGGGGGGATACTTGTTCCTCCATCATGTATTTCCAATGGTTTGTGGAGGACAGATAAGCAGTGCATATCACTCCTCAGAAATTCCTGCCAAGCTCTGTACACCTGATGCCTGTGAAGAGAACAATCGGAGAAGGTATCTTTGGTGGGTAATGTAGCATGGCAAATGTCTAGCAAAATTCTGGTTGGTCAAAGACATATAAAGAATTTGGATAAAAGGAGGCAGATATGGATGATAAGAGGCGGGTACTTTTCCAGCAACTTTATGCTATGAAGAAAGCATGATGTGGTAGAGCTGCTCATCTGCTGAACTTCAGCAGGAACAGTAGAAGTCTGAATGACAGTTCCCAGCCTCAGAACAAATTCTCTGCCCTATGGCTTAGGCACATAATAACTATCCTTGCTGAACTATTAAAATACAGGTTTTCAGTCTTTCACAGGTGCAAGAAAGCCTTAAGAAAGATTCTTTTCTCACTAAGCCCCTAAACTGCTCAGTTAACCTCTTTCCGCTCCTAAACTTCAAGCCTACATATTATTATTATTGATTCTTTCTTTCTGCCTTTTTCACATTGGTGTTAATGTTATCGATCTTTCTGACTCACATAGTAATCTTGTCACTTTGTTTTCTTCTTTGCCTTCTGTTTCTTATTTCTCATGGGGAGGATGTCTCTGTCCTTGTTCAAGGCTCAGGTTGTGTACCTGGGTGCCTCCAAGGTCAGCACATGCTGTGGTTGTACAAAATAAGGACAGAAGATTTGCAGACAGGGAAGGAGGGCAGAAAAGCTGCAGGGCAGCTTGCAAAGAGTACTTCCAGTTAATGTTAATTAGCCATAAACCTCCCTGGATTGCTCAGCCTAGGGACAGGCTATTGGCTTGTTCCTTAAGATCTCTTGTCATGCTGTCAGCTTTGTGTAAGTAACCACTAAACTGTGAAATGTCTGAGATTGTTGCCTCTTTCACAGACTGTTTCCTTGATTCACTCTGCTCCATGCTCCCTATTTGCATCCTTCTGTTTTTTTCCTACTGTATTAGGATTGCTATTTTGTCCCGTGTTTCTATTGCTCTACCAGAATCAGGGTACCAGGCTCTGCCAACTCTCAGGGTTCATTAGTAGACCTGTGGGTTGCTCCTTCTAAACAGAAAAGCAATGATATGTCACAGCACTCGGACTTTCACTCTTTCTAGAGACAGTCAATGCGAGCCAAGCTCTGGATGGCTTCACAAGCCTTGAGAAACCAGACTTGTTTGGGCGACATTCATATATAAGGCAGGGAGAGGAGCCCTGGACCACCACCTCTGCCAGCAAGCCCTGCACTCAATTGACAGGCACCACTCTCAGCTCCACACACAGGACATTTCTGACTCATGCTTTTTCCCCAAGTAGAATAGTCACAATACAAAGAAACACACAAAGGATTAAATATCACACGTGGAAATTTCAGGGTTAATTTTTCCAGTCAAATAATAGCACAGTGGAAATACGGATCATTTTCTGTGCTGAGGACCTAATGCAAAAGCATTGGTAGTGACCAATAATAACAAAAGTTGTGACCACGATATCCCACAGAAAATGAAATTTTCCACTAAGTAATAACAATGGACCACGTGAGCTTTGCAAAACAGAATCTGTTGGTCAGAGGAGGGAACTGAGAGATAAGGAAGCATTTGTTTTATGACTATATCCTTGAAGAAGAACTGAGAGAATGATAAAAGGGAACATCCTACCTCAGAAGATGCCAAAATCTGGATAATAAAGTGTGAAGTCAGTCAAAACTGCGGTAACTAGGGGAAAGGTAAAGGCGGCAGGGGGAGATCACGACCACCAACTCAATTCAGGACTGAGAAAACTGACAGACTGACTTCCACACCCACACCCTGTAAGGAGCATGTGTGCTAATTTACATAGCTAGCAGGGCTAATTAAAATATAGCTAACCAATAGCAGATGGGATGATAATTACTAACCAATGAATATGAATTTAGGCAGGTTTTTACTAATCATGTAACAAGATAAATACCTTGTACTTTCTTTGTGCTGTGTGCTAGCTTTGTGGAGTTACCACCTAGCACCCATCTTTGCACAAGTATGAAATTAATAAAATACCTCCACTCTGTGTGTATTTTGGCATATTGCACATGGGGTGAATGATCCTGCTTTTGGGAAAACAACCAGTGCAGGAAGTTCTTACTCACCATCAGTGTGGTCCAACAGCTTTGATGACCTTAGCACAGAAGTTCTGGCTCCATCACTGATCATCAGCACTAAAAATAAAATAAAAAAAAAAAAAATCAGGTCTGGGACTTTATAGCATCAATTTAAAAGTAAACTTCCTTAACTTGTGATCTAATTGTAGATTCACTCTTGGGATTTGCAATCCTATTACTGTATCACTAGACCTGAGAGGTCTTCTTTAAATAAAAACTGAAAAGCAGAAGAAAAACAGAACCAAGAAACACAACATCTGCAGCCTCCCACTTTCAGCAATGTCTTAGAATAAAAAAGTTAGAAGTTTTTAGTAATAGCATTATAACACTTGCTTTCCCAGTAAATAATTATTAGCCTACAGCTGAAAGTTTTCACCTAGGTGAAGGGCAATTGGTGTTAAGGCAGCTGTCAGACTCGAATCACAGTTGCATTCTATTTTCTTCCCCCCAAAAGTATCTAGATACATTAATACTCCACATTAAAAATTACCGACTGCTAGTTTGCAAGAGATGTGTCAAGAATAGCATGCAGCATAGCAAAAGTTCAGAAGCATGGGTATGTGTATTCCATGTTCCCTTTGCAAAAGTGGCCTTGCTGATTCCTTGCCTTTTGTCTCCTAGCTCTGCCTTCAGTATAAAAGGACTCAGAGAAGGGAATAGTAAGAGACTTTCAGTCTCCTATAAAAATCCTAACCTAATCACAGTGTTGGTGCCTCTTTAGACCCCTACAGTGGGATCTAAGGGCCTCTTAGAGGCGATTATGGGCAACTCCTCAACACGATGCATGAGAAGAGCAGTGTAGCAACAGGAGTCCTGGCCCCTGCTGTGAGACCTAACCAGGGCTAGCAGCAGCTATCAAACTCTCTGCATGGGAACCCAGCAGGAGTATGGCAACAGCTCTTAAACCCTCTGCAGGACATTAGAGATGAGTACTAAAAAATACTAGAAAATCACACAGGGGTACTTAAATATTACTTGATCATTAACATAGTAATTACACCAGTGCTGCTCCTGCCTGACGCCATAACTTAAGAGGTTTCAGCACTTTCATTATAATCAGTAGCAGTTATTTCCTGTGGTTCATTGCCCATAAAATGTTCACCATGAAAAAAAAAGGAGAGGAAGAGACTTTGCCATGATGGCAGTTAACATCCACTGTGGTGCTTGTGCATCCCTGAGCTACAAATCACTCTGGTGGGTACTTCATCAGTCTTCAGGGAGCCACACAAGGTGCATTTGTTCCTGAAAGCTTTTAATAGAGGCTTTTAACTAAGATTTTTAATGGAACCTTTTCTGAGGAAGCAGGACACTTCTCAAGTTTGCCTATTTTTTTTTTCTCTTTTCACCAATATTTTAAAGAAAAGGATCTGTAATCACTAGGTTATGTGGAACATGTAGTAGTGCTTCTACAATAATGTAGACCCCAGATACTGTGCAAATGCATTTCCTAAGCAGGCTATAATCTCTGACCTAAGCATATAGAAAGTGAACTATCAAGTTCTGCTGCCATGAAAATGAAACTTCAAAAAAGTTATCAAATATGAATTTATCTAACAGGCTCTTACACATTTTGCAAATGGGAATGTAAATGATGGTTCCTATCTACCAACCAGATTGCGTGATTAATTAATGCATTACAAGAGAAAAAAGTTTGACATTTAAAGCAAGATTGGGTGACTCAGTGCATCAGTTTTTATGGTTTTGATCTGAACTGGGCAAAGAATTACAACATTCAATCAACTTGAACTGTTTGTATTGATCTGCATAGAAGATTGGAAAAAAAAGATATATTGTCTCAGTATAAGCTTTTTCCTGGTTTTATTTGCTTTGCAAGAGAGCAATATTTTTCTGAGCACAGACTGAGTACAATGGCTCCATAAACGGCCCAGGAGGCTTCTGCAGCACCATTAGAAGCGCGTTCTCTCTGCTCAGAAGCTGCTGAGCAATATTGCTGAGGAAATGGAGTCCCCTGATATATTATTCCCACAGCTGCCATGATGAACCAGCACTTGAAATTCACTTGAAATAATTCTGGGCTGTGGTGACTATGATAAAAGCAGTGTAGTGAATTTCTCCCCTAAAACATTGCTTGCCATATGAATGACTCCTTCAGAAATTAAATACCTTGGGAAATCACTTGAGATGAGAGAATTAATATTAGGACCATAATTATTGTTTTTCAACTTCATCTCACACAGGTCTTATTTATTTATTTTCCCCTCTTCTCCCTTCCTTTTTTCTTTTTCTTTTTTTTTTTTTTTTTTCTTTTTCTCTTTCTGGGCTCCAGTTTTCCATGAGCAGATTGTGGTTGCCTTGAATTCATCTGTTAACTGAAATTGCCCTCCAAGCGCTGAAAGGAGCTGTTGGACTCAGCACAGAATATGGGCTCTGGCACACAAGGAGATAATTTGGGAAGTAGCTGTGATTCAGGGTACAGCTCCTCCTGTGCTCCTTTCACTTGCATAAGGTAGGGAAGAGGTGGGGGTGCAAAGTGCATTTTCTCACCCATTCTCAGGGTGCAGCTGGCCTAGACTGCCTCAGCAGACTGGGTTGCTTTCATCTCCTTTGAAGAGGGTTTCAGTGACTAGAAAAGAGCATGTTAGCAAGAAATGATAAGCCAAGCATGGAACGAATTCTATCATACTTTCCACAGAAAGACCAAGCTGGTGAGAACTAACAGACCATTTATGCAATACCCTTTGAATACAAGCAAAAGGGAACCTTCCTGAGAAAATGGAGGCATCTTGTCTCAAATTAATCCATGTCATCGAACTGCTGTAACTGAGAAGACCATTTGTTCCCAACTGTTTAACTTTACCACATTTTGTACCACCTGCAATGGCATTTCATTACTGTGGAGTGACAGCAGCAAAACCACCATGCAGCTATCAGCAGGAAAGGAAATTAGTGATGATTATGATTAACAAAACAGCTCTGACTTAGCCAATGCTGAGAGAAGACAGCCTCCAAAGGAATCAAATACTGCAAGTACCAGGAATGAAATATCAGCACCACCCTGCGGTTGCCTCGATCTGCTTCCTCCATGTGTGGCTCAAAAGGGACTGGACCTAGCCAGGCAAACTCAGAATAAAGGTCATTGTTTCCTTCTGGATTTTCTCCAGGCCTCTTTCATATGGCTTATACTAAAAACTCACCCTGCTGCCCTCCTGACCTGAATGAAGTCCAAAAAGTTATTCAGCAAAGACAGGAGGTTTTGTGGAACTTGAGGCAATCCCTAATGAATACCCTGCTTGTCTGCAGCCAACATTCTCTCCAGTCTTCTTCATCTTTGCAGCTCTTTAAATCATTCCCACAGGGCAATGCAATCTGATGGCAAGCTTAAGGAAACACAACTGAAATCTAATCATAGTTCTGTCATACTTTTTATAGATTTCCCCAATCTTTTAATCTCTGATTCAGATAATTAACCGGAAAATGGATGTAAATGTGGAAGAAATCTCTCCTGTGAAAATCAACATATGCAAAAAGTCCTGTCTAATTAGAGTGGCTTGGTTGTGCAAAGCAGTACGCAAATAGTGTCCTTATTTTAGCAGAGCCTTCACTGAGGTATCAAATGAAGAAAAAATGATACTAGTTGCATATCCTTATGGTATAATTTTCTTTGTTGCAGCAACTACTGACATAATTTCAACTAAACCAAGGGACTCATATAAAAACAATAAGTGTCATTCAAGAAGATGCTTATGATGAATCAACACGTGAGGCTATCTGTGCTTCCCCCTATACAGCTTGATAGTTAAAACAATCAACATAATACAGACTGATCTTCTATGCCAAACTCTTTTCTTAATAAAGAGGAAAAGTCCCTATATACATATAGATCACTAAAATAAATGCAATCGTTCTTTCATTTTCTTTTCACATTAACAAGTCTTCCAAGGATTTGACAAATTTGTGTATGAAATTCTGTTAATCTTTGACTGCGTTTTTCTATCTTTACAGAAAACCAAAAAGTGACATATACATAACAAATAACTGGGATTTAACACCCCAAAATGACTCACCCTTTCCTTTTGACTGAACTGTATAATGAAATCCAAATAATAAATTTATCCAAAATATATACTAAGTTTCAGGAAGCATGTGACCATCTGTGGTACAGGGTGTTTTTACCACCCCCTCACTGGTTGACTGAAGCACAATAAGGAGAACAGTACAGATGCACTCCAACAAAACATCTACTTACAGCACAAGCTCACAAATGAGCAGACAATCACAGCCATGGCAAACCTTATCATTGGACCAGTTAGCTCAGCAAGCTGTCCTGAAAAAGACCCATGTCATCAATTCATAGGAAAAAGCAAGTATTAAATAGCAGACAACTTGGATCCCAGCACACCCTATTCCTCACCATAAAGAACAGAGGAATCTGTAGCAAGTAATTTTTATAAATGTTCAGGTTTCTAGAATTACTTCTTTCCCACACTTTGAATTACCTCTAATTTAGGTGACTTCAAACTTTTGTGAGATAATGTTCTGGAGCAGGGTTGAGGGTTTGCTTCCCACAAGGAAACAATGAGAAGGAATCTGTGTAGGAGTCTGTCGGACTGAGTGATTAGTTTAATACTGCTGAGATTTTATTGTAATATTAATGATGTGTTATGGTGCCTAAGGTCCTGGATAAGCACCATTTATTATTTTAAGTCCAAATAAGTAAATAAATACAAAAGTCATAGGAGAAGCTTCTTGCTTAATCTTATCAGCACTGTGGCATAACCACAGTCATAATAAAATTAAAATATATCATATATTTTACCCATTTAAGAAACTACACACACTGAAACTCTGATTTTATTTAAACACTAAGGAAAACATCAAGATGACAAAATTTATCAGCAAAGTATATATTGCCACTCTACTAGTTTACTAAGAGAGTAAAGAAGGGATTCAGGCCACCATATGGGAAATGCAACTCACTTTCCCTTGATTACAGGAGAGATTAGTGAATGAACATTTTGAATCTTGTTTGTACAGCAAATCCCATCAAAACCAGTAATGTCTTTCTTATTTTATTTACACATTTTAATCACTACACTACTTCTTCCTTCAGACTACTGCTTATCAGTTTTTAAAGTGTAGTAAAAAGAAATAATTTGCACTCAATCTAGAAAAATAAATCCAGCTCAAGGTTTACATTTTTCCATGTTCTCTAACTTTAAATTTGTGGAGAGACTATTACTGTTTTTCCCCCTACTAAAAATTTTTTTCCTCTTTTTTTTTAATATGAGTGGAAAACATCTGGCTACCCACTTTCACCTATTTTATACATTTTGAAAACCTCATGGGCATTTTGAGTGCAGCTGTAAGTAAGCAACTAGTAATGCAGCTGGTGAGCATGACCCATTCTGTGTCAGAAGCACATGTTTTAGGGAGGTAATCTGAATCTTCATTATGACAGAAAAAGTATATCAACAATTAAGTCAGAAGTAGTTCTATGAATTTCATCATAGAACTGATTGTATTAACATATTAACATTATTAAATTCCATATTAGTTATGGGTAGGGAAAATAGCTTTTGTACACCCACTCCTAAGACTTACTCAATCTAATACCATCTCAAAACTAGCCAAATCTAAGGAAAAAAAATTGGACATAAATGCAAAGAAAGGCAGTGTTCGAGTCCATGACACTCTATTATACACAGAGTTAAGCTCATTGCAGAGTATCTCAGCTTCTCCTTCAAGGAAAATTCCTGTTGGACCAGGGAGAGTTCTGGCCATCTAAAGGACAAAGGACCGACAGACCGGAGCCACACACAGAGTTACGTGTCATCTAAAGGTGAGAGTTGGTCAGTTTAGTTGAATTGATGCAAGATCCCAAATGGAAATTTAAACAGATCAAGTTGTTCTCCGTTTAGGCAGAGAAAACCATCACCTCTTTAAATTGGTCTAATTCCTGTGTTTAAGCAAGGCCTTTATTTCTCTTTTTTTCTCTCATTATTATCTTCTTTGGAGAATGTGGCTACTGTGAGAATTTTCCATCCAGTATGAATACACAATGGGTAAAGGACAAGGTGCTATAGGACTATGGAGGGTTGTAGAGCACTGCAGCTTACATTTCCATTTCCTCGCTGTATGATTCAGCTTATTACAAACACATTTTTTTTTTTTTAAAAAGAGCCCTTTTTCTCTTCTCCCATCATTCCCTTTACGTATTTCATGTGGTTAGGAGTAGTGCCACATTCTTGCCCTGTACACACAGTGCTATGTCTACGGTGACATCAGAATTTCGATTATGCCCAAAAGTTACATTTCAGTAATTACTTCACACATCTATGAATATTGTTATTTAGCTAGCTAAAACCCATTTCTGACTGGGATTATTTTTCTTTCCCTGGCCTTAATGGAAAGATGCAAGGAAGTAACTTTAGATTGACTTTCAGAAATGAGTTCTTATCAGGAATTAGTGTTCTGTTGAATTTCGCCAAAAAGGTCATTAAAGTTTGAAGAATATGAGATGCTACAATGCAGCTACATGGCCCATGCCAAAGGAAATGGTGGTGGGGTTTCCTTTTGGTCTGGTGTGATTTTCAGCGGTATTTTTACAGTATTTTTACTTGCCTGTGTTACATGAATAATTGTATTGGAAACAGTATTACCTTATGCAAACTCATTTAGCAGGCCTACTTTTCTAAACATGACACATATTCACAGATGAGGTACCCTTTTCATAGTCTGAAAAGCATTTGGAGCTGATAGGAGGGCTTTTTATACTTCAGATACATTTGTATTGATTCCCTCTGGAGCTGAAAAAAACCAAAACCAAAATGGCAGCCAAGAGCTAATTAACGTCCCTGTTTTGGGAAGCTTGGCTGTAATTTTGAAGGAATTTAATTTAGGACAGGATGAAATTTGACTCTTAATTTTTTACCTGCCACCGGACCAAACACATTACAGAAGTACATTCACTCCAGTAGTTGCAGATTTTTGCACTTTCAGAGGATGAGGAAATATTTCCTTCACGGAAAACAAGAAGAGTTCATCCAACACTCTTGAATCAAGCCGTAAGTCCAGCCTATGCCTATGCTGCTGAACGGTGGTAAGGAAACACCAGGCTGTGTAAAGCAGATGGGCTTTCATGACAGCTGGCCGCCACTCGCTCTGGGAAACGCTTTGCAGACAGAAAATCAGCTGAGGCACAATTCCCTTCAACTTGTACTCAGAGCCACACTGTACCCCCGAAAGGCAAACGGGACTGATAGTGCCTGTCCATGTGTAGTTCAGATTCACTCTATTCCTTTAGATAAATGGAGATTTAAAAGAATGACCTATTGCTCGATGTAATTAAGCCAAACCTACAATACTCTCAGAAAGTAAGACACTGGGTTTTCCTATAGCAGAAATGATTCATTATCCAGAAACATGTATAATGTCATGGTGGTAACATCCACTGGTATCCATCTACCTGAGACTCCCAGACCCATCTTACATTTAGTCAGAAAAAGCAAAGAAACAACGCTTCACTTCATTATCCTCTTCTCAGCTAATTTTCTTTTAAATTTCATTTTCAACCCTTTCTGCACTGCAGAGAAGTATGTGTCAACAGACCAGAATTAAAAAGGTGACAAACTGTGAAGAATTAAAACTTCTAATTTAACAGATGAGCAACTGCAAATAACAAAATCTCAGACAAACACAATTTTAATGAAAGGTGACATGCTGGAGATAGGAGGGTTTTTTCCCTCTCTCTTCATCAAGTAACAACAAATTAGTTTAGGAAGCCATGCAATAATACTGTGAATGCAATAACAAATTCATATCCTGTGCTGTTAGTTTTGTTTGCTTGTTTGCTTTCTGAAACCATATATGACACTTCTTTTATAACAGTATATTTTCTTCACACTAGATGTGTCAATATTTGTTCATGTCTGGACTAGCTCTCATTCTTATTACTATCAGGTATAGCTCTTATTTTTCATCTCCTCAGTGGAGCTTTACATTTTAGCCTGCTGATTGATGGGGGGAGGGCTAGCACTGCAGCAGCCTTTATGAAGTTTTCTAGCACCTTGTGATGTTTGACATGTAGACAACTGGCTGGATAAATATTGCCCACTTGCTTGTAATGAAATTTTCCAGTGTGATAAACATCAGAAGGAAAACTAAACATGTATGTAAAGGAACATACTGAGCATGAAGTAACACTCCTTTACTCCTTTGAGAGGGGCTAAATCCAGGTCAATCATAAACACGAGTGGCTTCCCTGAAGTCAACAAGCCAAATCCAGAACCAATACAAAGCAACAAAGCTTTGTAGAAGTTTACGAGTAGCCATACTGATTCACACCAGTTTGGGATTTTGGCCCAGTCAAATGCAATCTACCTATCTTAGAGATGAATGCAGTACTCTTTGAGTACACCCAGCAGTGAATTAAAAAGCCAGCTGAGAGCTAAAACCTTCTTAAAAAGAAATAGCACTACCTCCTTTACTCAAAGGGTGTAATTTAGATCAACGTATGTGAATTTTATATGTGATTTGCCTACTGTTGGTAAGCATCACTTGGCTAGCTCTCTGAGGATCATATTAAAATAAGTTTTCAGATGTACGCAATTAAACTCAAGTGAGCACAAAGAGAGGGTGAACAACTTCAAATGATTTATTAGCAAAATACTGTGTTTATGACACAGCAGGTGATCACCATGTGTAACATTAGGAAGGCCTTAACCTAAAATGCATTGTTATACATAAGATTGCTGAAATAGCTCTTTTTGTCCTACTGTGCTTCGAAGTATAAAGCATGATAAGGATTTTTGAAAATTATAATTATGTGAACCAAATAACAAAAAATTTGGTCCAGATCCTATGAATGAGATTTCCAACGCAGTGACTGGGAGTCTTTGAGGTATCAGAGTTAACATCCAGCATCGCTTCCAGCTAGCAGTCCGGCATGTAACTTCCCCAAAAGTTCATAATATGCATGGTACAAATTCCCCGAGATAACAGAGTACCATAATTTTTACCTACTCTCTACACATATAGTTGAAAATAACTCTCTCATTTATTTCCATACCCATGGCAGGTGCCGGAGTCAATCAACCAGTGGGAGTCTCTCATATGCACCTCTGCCTCACTGGGTATTAATGAGGTTTTTCATTTAACTTCCATTAGGGAATGATTTCATGAATTCAGCATATGGGACTTAGAGTTTAAATTGTTTACAAGTGACACTTTGGCTCTGCAAATGTAAAGTATATATGACAATGGGGGCTGTTTGCCCAAGTGTAACCCATCTGTGATTAATTGTTGTGTATTTTATATAACAATCTGAATTTAAAGCAAATGCCATAACTACATTTTTCCCCTCTGACACTTAATATATGTTACAGCATGAACTAGCTATGCCTTTTTAGACTGCAGCTAAATTTCATCATAAATGCGTCTGTTTTATGCATGTTTGGGGAAAAAAGACTTTACCAGTTAACAACGTCCTAGAATAAATAATGGGAACTGGGAGGTCATTTTGCTTAGATTATACCTGGCAATTGAAAGGCCAGGAAGTATTAGCAAGCAAATATTGGAAATTATTGGAAGAAATAGCGCAGATGTGTCCAGTGTAGGCAAAGGAAAATTATCACTTACAATTTCACATGAAGTCACATGACAGACATTCATTTTACACCACAGTTGAAATAAACACATATATTTCTCACAGCAGCTAGGGACAGTGGTCTGGACTGTTACATCATTGTGCTGACTTGGTTCAAACACAAATCAGAAAGAGACAAACGCTGTCCCTAATATTTACAATCAAATCATAAACCAGAATAAATGATTTGGAGGAGAACATGAGAACATTGTAGTAACATTTTAATCAGCCAGAGAAGCAGCTGTCTTTGCACACTGGGAAAATTAATGTTAGGTTTCAGGAGGCATTGTGGAATGGGGAAATCCAATAAATATAAGATCTTTGATTGTTCATGACAAATTCATTCCAAGTTGGGGGCGTAGCATGACAGAAAACATTACCATGCTTGTTTGAGATTTTAGCAAGAAAATAAGGAAGATTGACATCATAGGCTAGAGACAGCATTTTAAAGTACTCAAAAAGTGTTATTAGGATGGAAATAGGTAACAAACTGCCTGGTGATAAAGACAAGCAAACACGTGTTTTTTAATAAAGAAGGGAGTTAGAACAAAGGTAAATGCAACACAAAAAAATGGCATTATCAAAGGGGCAAGGTAGGGAAGTGATATTTGCAGCTGCATTTAGGTAAATAAGAGCTGACAAAATTTAGATTCATTGAGTCAGCTGAAGGACCTTGCAATGGATGAATCAGAAGTTAATGTGCTTCCTGATATTAAGTGTGAAAGAGAAGGAAGAAAGAGCGGTAGCTGAAGATCCGGGCAAGGACAAGAATGATTTGCTGAGTGGGAAAGAATGTGAGAGTAAAATCATACTTGCATTATCTAGAGACAGAAGCTGAGATGAGTGAGCAGTTAAGAGTATGGAAAAGTGGATGGAATATGACCAGGAAAGATCAGGGGATGGGTCAAACAGGTTTCTCCTCTTCCTTTCTTACAGGAAGAAAGCAGAGGAGAAGCCTCTGTGTATTTCTATCAAATTCAGCCCTGATCTACTGTTGAAATCATTCTTGTCACACTAAAAGAGAATGTGGACCCTGTCTTGAGAGGGCAAACATCAGTCAAAGAAAATAACTAGTCAATATGAGCATCAAAGACTGCAGTTCCAACCCTTGAGCAATTTTTAGCACAGCAGGGAGTGCCAGGGACATCCCTGCACCATCTCAGGGACTGCTCAGCTGCAGGCTAATGAGGAAGACTCACAAGACTAAGTCATCTGAAGTGGCCTGTTTGCACACCTTTCACATGGTATGCAAGAACTGCCCATTATATTTATTGCTCTTTAAATAAAAAGGAACACCCTCCCTGGGGAAGTACAGTATTTATTAGCTACTCTCACAGGGTTTGCTATTTACCGTTCAAGCTGCCTGATTTTGCTGCAGATTATTCTTTGAATCTGCCCATTGACATGTTCAGCATTTTTTATTCCCATATTTTTTCTCATACACCTGTAGATCTTTTCAGGTGGGTGACAGAGCATTACCATATGCTTCCACTGTCACGTAAGACTTCCTCCTAAATCATTGCTAAAATAGAAATATATATTCCAGCCTATAGAAAAGCCTCGATCCTGGTCTTATCTGTAAGATCAAAATCTGGTAACAAACTCCCACTCACTATTAAAATCAGATCCTGTAGCAGGGGATCCTGGCTACCCTGCTTCTAATGGGGAAGGATCTCTTTAAATCAGACCTTTCCTTAAGAAATTATCTATGATAGTGGCCTTATCAGAAAGAGGAAAAAATAGATGTCACACTTGTTGCAGCTTCTTTGTGTTGCACAATATATTAAATAATAAGCCTGAGTATTAATTCAACAGGGACAAAATGTGATGTAGAAATTATGTATAAATTAAAGCATTCATTGAAACTAACAAAAATATTGATGGTACGATGCAGAACCATCTGTATTGTGCCATACGTCAGGTAGGACAAAAAAAATCAAGTAAGATAATTAATAATCTTTCAGGGAGTAGTTAAATATTTTCAATAAATTAGATTGTTGGAGACAGCTACATTTTTAAAGCAGGAACATACTGTTGCCATTATTTATGTATAAGATGGAGACTTAAGGTGGAATATGTCACCTAAAGAACTTAAATAACGCTTAAGTAACTCTGCAGTATTTTATGAAACCTTGTCTATTATTTAGTAAATCTAGAAGCCTGGGAACAGGCTATCCATGTTCCTAACTCTATTAATTTCAACCTAAAGAGAAAATAGTACAAGCACAATTTAGGATTTGGAATCCTTGTAGGTGCTATGAAACAGGTGCTCCCCATCTCTCAAAATCTAAAGGTAAGGGGAGAAGGGAGGTTGTAAGTCACGTAAGCCATGAGGACTGCTCTTTGGGGAGTTCCAAGGATTCATGGTACCTTTGGAAGCAAGTAGGATCTTGCTGTACAAAACTCTTCCTAAAAATCAGGTCTGTTCACTATAGCTAAAAATAGAAAGTACCATCACTTTGATAAAGTAATCCTCAGAGAACATGAACAAGGCAGTCAGGCTACACATCTGCACAAGTTCCCTGAAAATAGAGTTGTGGGAAGAAACCAAGAAAAATAGTTTGCAAGCACCTGCAGAAGGTGAGATAGAAAGACTAGTTAGACCATTTCCAACCCAGACCCTTTCCTGCCTCAACAAGATTGTACAAAGCAGTGTAAAGTATTTTGTGAGGAATAATCTAGTTTGAAATTTTCTGCATTGTCCATTAACATGAGGTTTCCATTGACTCCTTTACTTCATAACTGATACATCTTAATATCCTAGAGATTTTCCCAACAACTTTTTCTTAACCACATGCCTTCACATTCCTTTGTAAACAATCCATTTCCATTTCATTCATGCACATTCAGCCTTACTAGATTCTAACATCTCTTCTTGTCTCCCAAACAAACCATATTTCAGTCTTTTAATCCTCTGTCTTAAGTAAATCCCTCCAACTATAATAATGATTCTATAGCTCGTCTTTGAACTCCCATCAATTTGCCAAGATATTTATCTCCAGTGAAGGTACCCCTACATCTAAAAAGCCACAGAAGTGAACCTTATTATTCTGCTCCACAGCGTAATGACTCTGTATGCTTCCCTAACTTTTCACTGCTATGCTGCAAAATAATCTCTAATTTCCGATCTGCTATCTGCCTGAACTTTGGTAGTGCTTTGCTTTGCTAGGTCTCTCCCTCCCACTGATTCTCTTTTGTATTAATTTCCTGTAGATACAGTTATCTTTCATTTTCAGTGGCTCTAAGGCTTCTAAGGCTTGCCTGTTATTTTTGGTCTATACTTTAAGCTCTTTCTTCTTTGGTTTGGATCTCTGATATTTGCAACTCTTCAAAAGTTAATGTCATCTATGGAGTTCATTATTTTTCTTTTTCTGCCCTTTTTATAATTATAGTAACACAAGTATCTTATAAAATGAGATTAAACACAAGAAACATTCTTGTAGCAGCCTGTACACAGCTGCTTTATAGTGTAGTGATTCATCCTGCTTCCAGATTTCAATGTATATTGCATGTCCATACACAAACCAATTGCTTCAGGAGCACATTTTCAGATACACAAAGAATTCATACAATTCATAGTACACCCATCATGCTCTCTCCAGTGCCTAATGCTGTAAATTGTTTGCAAGAACAGCACTTGAGTTTGAGTGGCAAGGTCTATCCTCTG
The DNA here is from genome assembly GCA_031468815.1 of Morus bassanus. NCBI lineage: Eukaryota > Metazoa > Chordata > Aves > Suliformes > Sulidae > Morus > Morus bassanus. Next base: position 33,469,162 of record CM062574.1, on the reverse strand, counting down.
TGAACCCAAATCACTTCTTGTTTATGTCTCTAGATCATTAAGGGCTTCCATCAGTACTCACTTTGTTAATTGGGGCGGGGGGAGAGGGGGGCTAACTCCTTTACACAGTTGAATTGCACTGGTAGTCTCTTTTTGGCATCACAAAGAGGAGACCCTGCCATCTGTACCTGCTGCACCTCGAACACCACCTTGAGGCCATTCAGACTCTCATTGAGAGTTCAGGGCTTGAGAGGAAGACAGGACCACACTAATATAGAGGTATAGTTTCTGGACCTGCACAATACAAATGCTTTAAACAAACATATTTGTACAGGAGAGTATGCTATAACCTACTGTATGTACAAGCTGTCCTGGTGCAGATCTTTGCTCTTCTGCTTAATTCACTGTAACTATTAATGTTCAGAGCTAGTTGCAAGATCAAGACCATGGTCAGGTGCTCTGCAGACATAAGACAGCAGAAAGTTCAGCTGCAGAGAAACGCAAGCATTGGTAGGGTGTTGGGCAAATTATGTCATCAATCCTGCAAACATCCACACCTGTGACATGCAAAAAATGGAGGGACACACAAAGCAGCAGAAGCTCCATTGTATCTAAAAGCTGAGTTTGTCAGGCATTTGGAGCATCACTACCTGATAAATTTTTCTCTCTAAGGAACAAATGAGTTTCCAAACCAATTTTTTCAGAAGCAGGGACTAAAGATCAGTCTTAGAACCTACTTTCCCTGTCTTTTTAGCCAGGAAAAGATGGCCACAAAAGTTTGTGGCTACAAACATCTGACAAAACATAAGCACACAAGGTATTTTTCAGCTCTTGAACATCAGATGTTTCACTAGCAGCCATTCCCTGTCTCGTCCAAAGATAAGAGACAAGAGGCAGATACAAATATAGGGCAGCACTAGGAAATTGTAAGCATTGATCAGCGTGGTAAGTTCAGCATGACAGATGGAGTGTAACTAGTAGCCTTGCAGCAGGGAGACTGACCTGATTCAGATTTGCAGGTGTTTATTGGGGTTTCTTGGTTCTTCCCAGCCACTAGAAACCTGCTGGGAAAGGTGAGCTGCTGTTCTTGGCAGGAGCTGGAGGACAAGGTCTCAGTTTCTGAAATAAGAGTGAGGAAGAGCTGTGAAAGTGAAGAGGAATCTTCCTGCTTATCACATTCCTAGCTGTTCCACACAATCCTGGGAATACAGATATTTTAGAATTTAGAGTTTAAAATGTCAATATCAAAGATTTGCTCTATTTATGTAGTTTCTCCCTAGCTGGTGTTTATTTTATCTAGCTCAGAAAAGCAACCCTGTGTTCTCTCTGAGTGTACATATGTGTGTTTGTGTATGTGCATATATATAAAAATGTGTATGTTTATAAAATACATATAAGTACTTCCCTTAGTTTCAGAATGTCATTCCCTGTGGCCTTACCTCTATTACACACATCATTCATTAGATTATGAAAACCATTAATGTCAGGCAGCAGAACCAAATGAATTCACTAAGGGACTACCATTAGCATATCAAGTAGCTATTCCTCAGCTAAATATTCCTGACAGCCCTCATTACATATGATGGATGGGCTTTATAAGAGGTAGTAGTTCCAGAAGAAAATAAAATCTCAGCATTCTACCACATGTGGCCCAATAACTAGGTATCATTTTTTGACTGTCTGTTTGCACTTCTTTCCTTTTTTTTCTTTCAGAATGAAAGAGTTGTAAAACTCACAAATAGATTAACTGCATAATTCAAAATTCATTAAAAATTGTAAGCCTAATTTACCCTAGTTTCTGAATTCTACAGGTGGTTTAGTCATGGGATATCAAACACTGTGTGTCATTATAGCTGGTGGATGTTCTTGCCAAGCCACTCTCAATCACCTTTGGTAGGTCATGGAAGACAGGAGAGGTGCCCAAGGACTGGAAGGTAGCCAGTGTTACTCCAATCTTCAAAAAGGGCAAGAAGGATGACCCAGGAAACTATAGGCCAGTCAGCCTCACCTCCATTCCCAGAAAGGTGATGGAGCAGTTCATCCTGCAGGTCATCTCCAGGCATGTAGAGGAAAAGGTTATCAGAAGTAGTCGGCATGGATTCACCAAGGGAAGATCATGCTTGACCAACCTGATAGCCTTCTATGATGCCGTGACTGGCTGGGTCGATGAAGGGAGAGCAGTGGATGTTGTTTATCTCGACTTCAGTAAGACGTTCGACACTGTCTCCCATAACATCCTCACAGACAAGCTAAGGAAGTGAGGGTTAAATGAGCAGACAGTGAGGTGGATTGAGAACTGGCTGAACAGCAGAGCTCAGAGGGCCGTGATCAATGGGGTGGAGTCTGGTTGGAGGCCCGTAACTAGCGGTGTTCCCCAGGGGTCTGTACTGGGTCCAGTCTTGTTCAATATATTCATCAGTGACCTGGACGAAGGGACAGAGTGTACCCTCAGCAAGTCTGCTGATGATACAAAACTGGGAGGAGTGGCTGATACGCCAGAAGGCTGTGCTGCCATCCAACAAGACCTGGACAGGCTGGAGAGCTGGGCCCAGGGGAACCTCATGAAATTCAGCAAGAGCAAGTGTAGGGTCCTGCACCTGGGGAGGAACAACCCCATGCACCGGTACAGGTTGGGGGCTGACCTGCTGGAAAGCGGCTCTGTTGAGAAGGACCTGGGAGTGCTGGTGGACAGCAGGCTGATCATGAGCCTCCACTGTGCCCTTGTGACCAAGAAGGCCAATGGCATCCTGGGGTGCATAAAAAGGAGTGTGGCCAGCAGGTCGAGGGAGGTTATCCACCCCCTCTACTCTGCCCTAGTGAGACCACATTTGGAGTACTGTGTCCAGTTTTGGGCCCCCCAGTTGAAGGACAGGGAACTGCTTGAGCAAGTACAGCAGAGAGCTACTAAGATGATCAGGGGACTGGAGCATCTCCCTTATGAGGAAAGGCTGAGAGACCTGGGTCTGTTCAGCCTGCAGAAGAGAAGACTGAGGGGGGATCTTATCAATGCTTATAAATATCTAAAGGGTGGATGTTGAGAGGATGGGACCAGACCCTTTTCAGTGGTGCCCAATGACAGGACAAGGGGCAATGGGCACAAGTTGGAACACAGGAAGTTCCACTTAAACATGAGAAAAAACTTCTTTACTGTGAGGGTGACAGAACAGTGGAACAGGCTGCCCAGAGAGGTTGTGGAGTCTCCTTCCCTGGGGACATTCAAAACCTGCCTGGACGCAGTCCTGTGCCCCCTGCTCTAGGTGTACCTGCTCAAGCAGAGGGTTGGACAAGATGATCTCCGGAGGTCCCTTCCAACCATTACCATTCTGTGAATCTGTGAATCTTAGCTGTATTGCCAGCAGCCTGTCAGAAAGAAAGAGATATTACTGGAAAAGCAAGTAAGGCTGGATTTTAAAAGACCATGTATTGCAGAAATTTTTTATGAGTTGAAACTCAACACTTTCTAAGGTAAGAAACCCACTTTTAAAACAAAAAAATAACTGTAGCAATGTCTTCAGGAGTCAATGAATAGTTATTGAGGCACCTCATGAAAAATGGGCAATTGCACTTGGACCCACAAACAAGCACATCTAAATATCTAACTAACACTTGCAGTCTCTTGCTAGATGGGCACATCTGTGGCAATTGATAACACTGTTTTATGGGAATACAGGCCCCAGCTCTTCATTTTACAATGTGATGGGAAATAGTTTGAAACTTTCTGCTGTGCATTTCCCTGTAAATATCAGTAGTGGAGCACATGTGACACCAACAGATGTTTTGGCCCTTACATGCATAAAGACTGAAGTTTTTTTATTTTTAAAGTAGAATTGACATTTGTATCCTTGGACAGTTGGAAACAAGTGATATTCAAGGGATCAAATGATCTTTCACTTACACTCATGATGACAGAGCTGAAGTCAGGCAAAATCACACAGGCAAAATATGTGTTCTCACTAAAGGAAAACTGAGCACCCCTCTACCTGGCTAGCTATCTTCAGGTGGGCAGTTCCCCAGACATCCACTAATCCTATGTCATAATAAACTAATCTCTTTTACCGGTTCTAGATCTGCCGCAAATTGGATCTAGTATTTTATTTCCCTTCTTCTCTCTCCTATATAAATAAACATTCTGAGTGGAGATGTCTTACTCCCCAAAAAATCAGTCATTGATATTGGGACTGAAAAAAATATTATGAAAGTTGAGCTGAAATATGTTCTGCTACTCATTCACACACTTTGGCCTGTGACTGTCATTCAGCTTGAGGATATCTGGGACTACACAGAATGCCAAAGGAAGCTCCCACCTCCCCAGCAGAAGCCATTTACAACAGTGTATTAGAGGATGTGCTCCTGCTGCCTTGGCTGCCCTCCCTTCTGTCAATGATTGTATCACTCACGTCCCAGGATCTTCTCAAAAATAAGAAATAGGAGGAAGGGCATAGTTTTGGGAAAAGTATGTTTTCCATTATACTTTACTTTTCATTGTATATTACATTAGTTTTGGAATGCAAAAGGATACTCTATTCAAATATCTTCGAATCCTGCTGACCCTCAGCTACATGTAAAGAAAAAAAAATACTTCTAAGACTATTATTATTATTATTATTATTATTATTATTATTACCACACATATCTGTCAGCAGTCAGTGAAATCCGTCAGTCTATTTTTTTATGGCACTACTGCCTGCTAGACCAGCAAATCAAACTATAACACACTAGCCATTTCCATCTCATGCAGAATGCCTTCAAATATTTCCAGACTATCAATAAATTCCCAGATGTAACCTTTTGGACATATTTTACTAGATTAAGGTTTTCTAATGAATCAATTTCTCTAGCAACCTGATTCTGATTTTTCTGAATTATAGCTTTCTAGTACTTCTGTGCTCAAAATCAAATACTTTGTGTTTAGCACAGCTGAGACAGACAGAAAAGCCCTGGATGCAATGTCCCTCCATGTGACATCATGTCTTTGTGCAAACTTCCCAAAATGTCTGATTTATCTAACTGCATTATGACATTAAAAACCTGTATTCCCTTTATTGGAGAGCTTTCATGTTTTTCCCCAGTTGGCCATCTTCTTCTGTGCACACTTTTCACAAATTTCTCAGTTTATATTTGCCAGTTGGGGTCTCGTTTTCTTACCCTCTGTTCCTCTTTGCAGTTTCTTTTATTGTAGATTTTTTTCTTCTTTTTGATTACTTGTCCTGAATGCTCATAAGTTAAGGTCATTTACTATTCCATTCTAATGTTGCCTACTCTACCCTCCATACCATTCATGAAAATGTTAGTTTAAGATACAGCTTCTCCAAAGACACCTACCGCTCTCCTTATTGTCCTTCAATTATGGTGCTTTATATGGGTTTTTCCATGGCTCCCACAGCATTGTTCATATTTGAAACAAAGTAAATTAACTTTCCAGATCTGTTTTCATGGGAATCACTGTCAAGTGTTTTGCTAAAGTCTAAGTACATATCTCTTGTGGTTCTTTCATATACTGATTTCAAATTTTTTTCAAAAACTGCAGTATAATTTGTATAGCATGATTTATTATCAATACTGCTAAATTTTCATGGTTCTGTTACCCTCTAAATCTGAAGTGATTTGACTTAAATGAGGCAGAGGACTCCTTTGCAAACCAAATTATAGAACAGCAGGGTATTAACTTTATTATTATTCAGAAATGAATATTATTGCAGAATCATAAAATAGACTGGATACCTACTGCACAATGATCACCAGTGCAAAATGCTGATGTGGCAGGAGGATGTATTCAGTCAGTTTCTTTTTCCAGATTTAACTCCCACCTACTACTTGTTAACTTGTTTCGGTTATCTTTTTTTTCACTGTTGTTTAGAGGAAGAGTCTCACCGGTAATGGAAAGAGATTCATTAGAACAGGTAATGTAAAACCAGAGTGAGATACAGGGAAGCCATTCTTTAGAAAATTGCAGAAATCATTGGATTAACATTGTTTAAATCCCAAAAGAACTTTTTTCCTTCCAGTGTAATTTTGTAGCATTTGTACACACAAGTCACAACACTTCTTAGGTACCTCCAACCCTGGGGAAAGAGCCCAGACATGGCTCAACATTTTAAGTACCTTTTTTTTTTTTTTTTTTTTTTGGTACTCAAACTCAATAAAATGTGCTTTGTTCTTAATGTGTGATTCTTCAGAAATGCAGAACGGTCATCCTTTGGAAAAAAGTGCTCTAAAGCAAATGAATTTTGCCACCCAAAAATTAAAGGGCCCAAAATAAATGCTTACCTTTGAAAACCCTGACTGATACAATTATTAGCAATTATAAAACTATTGAAAAGCAGCTAGCCAGCAAGAGCATTTTCAGCACTGTAACTCAAGATTCCTGGCCAAGATACATATTGAGATATCTTAGATTTTAATGAAGTTGTAACAAAATATAATGACAGTAGTACTTACTGCCTATGAAAGCACTAAAATGTCTACAATTACCTTTCCCAAGCAATTAAATTCAATGTAATATTAATACAATAGTGATATTTATTATGCAAAAAAAAAAAAAACCTGTAATGGTGTATTTTCAAGACATACTCTGAATATTTTTCTTCAGACTGACTCAGATTTATTCTAGTATCAACAGTTATATTGAAATGAAAATGAATAATTAGAGACAGAAGTTCAGTGCAGGAAAATCAACCCTGCCACATGTTGCTTGTGAAATGTGAGTTTAAATACTCAGTTCTCATCAACCAGTATGAACAATAAATCGCAGAACACTTCACAGATATGTAAACTGTCAAATAAGAGTAAATATATTCATTGCTTCAACCTTCATAATTGCCTGTGTGTCCTGATATATTAATTCTCATAACTCTCACTACTGGACAATTGTTTAAACAGAAGCTTATATACAAAGCTATGATATAACTCAAGAATTTAGAGTTGAGAATTCATTTAGTAGGGCTAAAATCTTCCCTAGCTAGGTATCACTTCAGAAGTCTTTCCACTGAACTGTAGGGTTAATAGGTCTGGGGAAGAAGGTGGTATGCTTAATATACACCAAAACAGCCTTAGGTCTAGTTCTGCCACTGATTTGATTTTCACGTGCTCTTCTTCATGGTATTTCATTTATTTATATTTTCATTTCTCTATCTGCAAAACAGGGACATTAATATTGGCCTCTTTTGTAAAATGCTTTCACGCTTATGTACAAGAAATATAATAAAGTCTAGCTATTATTTATCATGGCCCATTGGTATATCACATATAAGTCAAATCCAGAAATAGTTATAGATTAGTAGATAGATCCACTTTTGTAAGTCTTGAATAGCAGAAGATGTAGCAGATGTTCTGTATTATTAGAAAAAAAGATGAACAGGCAGACCAGAAAATAAATCACTCTTGTTTCTTCTCCTTATAAGAAGTTTCCACTTTGTCTTTCCACAAGGAGTGGTTGATGATTCAGCCATTTCCATTCTTCTGGACCTCAGCCTTAGAAATGCCATTCACTCTGTATCTTCATTCATAAGAATATTAGAAAATATTTAGCCATATTCAGTATACAGACATTCCAGCAACACATCTCCAGATTATAGACAGAGAAGTGTACAACGCTACTGAATTAGACTTGAGAGTATACAATGGTTTATGGAATATTTTCAGTATGGATTACAAATGTTTTCACATTGCAATGTATTGTTTCACAATTAACACATTCAGAAGAAACATTAACTGGAGGTCCTAGATTTTATAGGGTGTAAGCCAGCAAGCAGCATACTTTACTTCCATTGCCATCTTGGGCTGTTTGCTTTCCCTGACCAGGCTCCACATGCAGCAGTAATACATATTAACAGGAAGATGCAGTATCATTGGTGGTGCTCCCTTTTACCTTTCAGAAGGTTTTTCAAGACAGGCTGCAATCAGGGGCAATGCCTTGCAGACCCCCCCAGAACCCTGCTACACACACCCCACTCTCCTGACAGCAAGTGGGCTGTGCAGACAAACAGCAGCCACCTCATGAATGTTTGATGGCAACATTGCCAGTGGTACTTACATTATTTTTACATGGATTTACACCTGCATAGTGAATAAAAATAAGAGCTGTTCAGACATAAGTGGCATATTTACACATTAAAACAGCAGGAGCATGTAACAGATGAGCATACTGCTTTCATGCCAATCCTGCTCATTGTGGTGCTTGCTGAGAAGATCTTCAAGGCATGCCTTTGCCTGTTCTCTGTGACTTTGACCATATATAGTCACTTAATCCCACCTGAGTCCTCTCCATCTTGTAGGATTGACTACGTGTTCCCAGAGACATGCAGCCACAGCAGATCTCAGATCAACAGACCAATTCCAATTAGAGCTTCATTTTCACAGCATGTGGTGCAGAAAATGGAAAAGAAGCAGATATAAAATAACTTATTTGTACCTTCATATGCATTTCGGAAATCATGCAATCCAGGTCCAGAACAGGTAGTTTTCTTCTAACATGATATAAGGCATTGGCTGCATCAGAGTTGTTTGCAGCTTATTCCAGTGTCTCTTTTACAGGTGAAAATGTATATGGTAATATCAGGCTTTGGTATCTTGACATAGTATCTACTCTGTGAAAGGATATGTCAAAATAGAAGGTCTAAGTCTCCACTGTGAAATTTCCCCTATTGAGAAAATGGCTAACAATTTTCTACATAACATTTCTCTGTCACTTTCTCTCTCTCTCAAGTTTATAAAGAGCAGATGTATTAGAGCCTTCAGAAGCACTGCTTTTTGGGAGATTCATATTTCTTCATGAAGCTCTTCACACTGGCACTTAGTCAGGAGGGACAGGGACGAGAAACATAAGGGTACTTCTTGTGGAATAAGACACAGAACTATAAAGAGAAATAAAGAAAAAGAGATAGGAGACAAATGTGAAGGCAGGAATGAGGGAATGAGGAAAGACCTGGAAAACAGAGAAAGACAATGATGAATCCTGGTAGGAATTCATAAAGAAAAGTTGAAAACTTAAAGGAGACAAATGTAGAGAAAAATATTATGAACGATGGTGGCGGGGCAGGGAGAAAAGTAAAAACAGGAGAAGAAAAAGTATATGAGAAGGGATAAGTAAAATAGAATTAAAAGTTTATTTGGGGCTGGGGTCTCTAGATTAGTCATAGGAGGAAGAAACTGAGAAAACGAGTGTATGCAGACTAAATTAATATTCTCAGAAGCAGGGGTACAATGGCTGCCTTTAGCAAATACACAGCACTCTAATCCTAAGCAGATACTGCCAGGAGCCTTAAAACTTGCCTGAAATAAAGCTTCAAGCCAGATAACGGAGAAAAGCTAGTGCAGGTATCATTACTGTGTGATCTTCCTTTGACTGTGAATGATGATAATGCATGAAGATTTGACCATATCCACAGAACCTGACACTGAAGTTGTAGAAATCTGGCAGCTCTGCCTCACCAATACAACATTGAGATTATTTTGTTCTTTCTTTTCCAGTGATTTTTAGGCAATTATCCTTCTATTTCTAAACCCTTCATTTGCTGATTACCATAAATTTCCCATAGCACCTTCCATAATAACCCAAGATAAACAAAAGCACCAGCATGTGAAAATTAGGGAAGAGAAATGGAACTGGAATCATATCAAATAATTATATCCTCCTCCCTACAGAGAGCAAAAACTGAAATTAATCTTTTGTTGTGTACATCTGGGAACTTCAATAATATGGTCAAAAACCCCACTTTTACATGAGTTTATCTCTTAATTGATTAAGTACTAGAGCAATAACGTATTGCATAGGGAAAGAGTGTGTTTAAAATGGACAAAAGCCAAAGCTAACAGTTTTTACAACAGTACTAAAATCCTCCGATTCTCTGTGATCTTTCAGATAGCTATATATTTTTTTTCCACTAAATATATCAGGCCTCTTCCAGTTCTTCCTCCCTTTCTCTTCTCCTCTCCCAAATGGGAGTGGAGAGCTATGGAAACTGAGCAGAAAAAGAATAACTGTCTTTATGCAGAGATGTGCTCTTATCAGAGCTGAAATAAAGAAATGAGCTGCCATTTTCATCCTAAAAAGAAGTAGGAAGTATAGACACACATTTCTCATGAGAGTTCCACCTCAAGTTTGGAAAAAACATTCAGCCAACCATACCATAACACTGAGAATGCCTGAACTGAACTGTCAGGAAAGTTTGTGTTTTTTCTTCCCCCTTTACTCCTCCCTTCCTACTAACCATGAATCTAGTATTATCATGACTTGCACGTAACTCTGAAGATGAATTAAAAAGCATGGCACAATTCCCAAGCATATCCATCCCAGCAAAACACATATTTCAGATTTAGGATTCTGCCTGGGAGAGAAATAGGTATCTATCAATGGCTGTGAATTTGAGCAAGAGTAGCTGACTATAGCAGCAGGTGAAGAAGTACACAGAACTATCTCATGGATCACAATGATGAATTTCTCTGTGTTTATAGACTTCCCATACATTAAAATTATTTGCTTCCCTATATGTCCAAGTAAAGGCTGCTCACTACTTGCCTTTGCGAGAAAGGGCTCAAATAAAAAAAATATGGCTAGTACTAATTCAGAAATACTGGACAAGTTAATGGGCCTCCTTTTTTTCCAAGTAATACTTCCATGCAAGAATGTATGTTGGCACAGTTTGCTTTTTGCAAGTGTTATATTTTTCCCTACATACAATTATCCTCTTGTATACACACTTCAGTAGGTTATGGCAAGCATAAAGCCTGCAGGTTTGCATGAGACACCATGCTCCTACTGCTCTGGAACTAAAACAAACATACAAGGCCACTTTTAAAGTCTTGTGAGCTCCTTAAACTCAACTCATATCTATTTCTTTAATATGCACAAAGGATGCCTTACATAACAAAGAGAATATCCAAATTTTTCTCATCCTACCAGCCAAAGTCACATGAATTCAAGTGAAGTTCAAATGAGAAATCAACTGCTGTTTTAGTAGTCCAGGGCAGTTACAGTTTGGATAGATTAGCAAGAAATCTTGTCCTTCCTTCCTCTGTAAAACCGTTCAACCAGAAATGAGCTATCTACAAGTCAGACAGGTCAAATTCAATGTCCTCTCCAGCAAAAAGATATTACTTTAAATCTCCTGTTGCTCCTAAAAAATATATTAAAAAATAAAAAATTATAAAATTTCGGTGATGGATGTACAAGAGGTAAACATGCCATCTATATTGTCTCAGTATAACTTTTCCATTATTCAGCATAATGAAAACCAAAATAAACTGCAGTTTTTCTTCCTAAATATTTCATGACTGTCTGCTGTCATGGTTTTCCTTTCAAAATGTAGCTGTTATTAACTCCATGCTCCATTCAATTACACATCCATTCTCCTTGGAAGTGTGAGATACTTCTTAGTTCTACAGAATGTGAGAGCCGAACTGTGCTCCTTCCTTTGCAATATCCAGACTGCATTTTCTAACATCTAAAGTTAGAAGCAGTATCGAAAACACTAGCATGTATCTACTTAAACAACTGAATGAATGCCAAATTCCTAATAAAAATCTCAGGTCCAAAGGTTCAGCCTAAATCAACTCATTCATTTTAACTTGCTTTGGCCCTCAGAAGAACCTGGGAGCAAATAACACATCTTAATCTATTAATTTTTATGAAATGTTGCCAGAGGAAATATTTTGAAAGCATGGAGTATGCAAATGTTTGCTGCATAAGGATGTGGTAGACACCATAAAGGTGGTTGCCACAAGAGGACTGTGTGTATGAATCTTTAATTCCTCCCTCAGTGGCTGGATTTTCTGTGGAGGAGATTCAGAGAAATCCCCCAAACTAATTAAGCAGACATCCAACATTATTAAGCTTTGTCCTGTGAGGCACAGAAAAGAACAGCCTGATCTTAGCACTGCACAGCAACTGGGAAACAGAACAGCAATGTTTCAAACCCATCTCTGCTCAGTGGTGTCTGAAAGCCATTTGCGATTGACTGCTAACAGCGACTCACATTAAATGGGTCAGCTGGCTGCATTTTAAAGAATTAGTCATGTAAGATAAATATTCTGGAGGGATATGATTTTCACAGTGTGCTGGGGTATATTCTGTCAGGTTTGAGTCTGGTCCATATTACAAAAACCACTTTCATAACTGCACAAACTAGTACCCATGCTGAGAGCCTTAGGAAGGGCAAAGGACTGAAAAATCTGAGATGGAATTTTCTTGTGGTAATTCCTATAGGTCACAATAGAAGTGACAGGGGAAAAGTTGCTTTGTTTCCTCCTAACCTATGTTAATTAATTCTCCACAGCCAATGCATTTTATTTAATGAAGAAGTTATGCAGGAAAAAAAAAAAACAAAACAGAACAAGTGGAATTACAGAACAGAATGAAGACTTTTCTCTGACTGTGGATAAAGGACAAAATTTACCTATACATATACCTAGTTACACAGAAAAACAAGAGCGTGAAAAACAGCAAGGGAAAAGGATTGTGTGGTAGAAGGGTACAGTAGCATTCATTGCTGGTTTAGGGTCCGGTTTCAATTTGTGTAAAACTCCCTTTAATAAGTTTGCCTTATTAAGATGATCCAGCAGAAGTCCAAAATGTTAACCTGATGGAAATAATCTGATTACATTTTGTTAGATTTTCCCATTAACAATATTGACTTTTAGTGGCTTTCTTAATTAGACATTAATGGGAACATAAAACAAATTAGCAACAGACTCACCAGTTTAAGCTTGGGAGGCTTATGGACCTGACAGCTAGAAGTAAAACCAGTTCCCAGAGGTATGTTCTCAGGTTGTGTTGGGTAAACACACTTCATGACGTCACTGGAGAGGAAGTATTTGGAAATGATCTCATGTGTTGCATTTCCATGTTCAGATTTCTAAACATGAATAGCCAAATGCCTCTCTTTCTAGTGCTGGATTATCTACTGCGGATATGGACTTGTGACATAAGCTCATCCTATGGGTTTTTTTTAAATTTAAGTTTGGTGAAAGCTGAAAATCTCAACTGATTTGTAAACTGTTCCCTGTCAGTATCAGAGACTTTTCCTATTTCTGCAGAAGGCACTGTGCTTTCCCTCAGCAGTATTGCAAGTGGTGTAGAATTTGCCTTGGAAATATTCTTTGAAGTTCATACAACAATGTGAGAACTGGTTTAGATAAAGAGCAGCAACCCATCTGCTCAGCTTTCTAGTTGGTCTCTTTCTTGTTCTCTGTATCTTTCCCAAACCAGTATTGAAAATAAATGAAATTTTGCTGCTGTTGGAGCACCTGCAGTCTCTTCCAAGAGAATCTTGTCTTCAGCACATGATCAACAAATCCAGTTTAGCAACGTCTATTAAGAAACACTTTCAGCACCTCTAGATAGGCACAAGCTACATAAAACCCACAGATTTTAGGACATAGTCAGGGCACTGTGACATTTGCTTCACCAACTGAATAACATGTTTAGTGCTTTTTCTTTTAATATTAGCATATAGGTATTTGAAGTTCACCCATGCACATGCATAAATCTGAAGTAGTGGGCTGTTATATCTTACCTTAATGTGTAAATGGGGCCTGACAGACTTCACTGCAATTACTGATGTTCTTTAAGTCAAGAAGCACCTAAAGAACTGTATCTGAAAGTGGCCTGCAGGACTTCTGGTAGGGGTCTCTTTTTGGATATAACTATTCTCAAATGCACTCACAATTACTTTTTTCCATACACTTTGTGTCAAATCTCACTTTTCAAGTTTTGAGAATTATGTACTTCTTACTACAAAGTCTAATTCTTTTGGGTTAGATTGTGAAATTGTCCAGAATATTCTGTCTTTGAGCTTGATCAAGTAATTTTTCATTCTTTTCAACAATTCACTTCAACAAGCTTTTGTGTTTGACATCATAAGGCATTTTCTATAGCTTTCAGGGTCATTTTTGTAATTCTTGTTTGCTCCATCTCCAATTTTTTTAACAATTGGTAAGAATCTGGAGTCTTGAATACAACAGAGTATTCCGGGGTTTGAGTCACCAATGCCATAGGAAACCAATCTTTTCCAAATTATTAAGTCATGTTTTGCTTTTCTTTTCCATACTGCATAAGTCAGAATGTCACTCAGAGGAACATGCTACATTATTCTGTAGATCAAGATGGTTCCCTCCTGATTACTACTTTTTGATACCTGGACAATCAGACAATGTGACCGGTGGTTCCTATAAATAACCGGTCTGACAGATTTTCAAAATTAAGGGAGAAAACCCTGTTCCTTAATTTATGTCCATGGAGTTGGAGTGGCTTACCATGAAAGGAAGACATCTGACTGATAAGGATATTTCTAAAATTATTTTTTATAAAAAAAAAAAAAGAACCACAAGCAAAGGAGAGGGAAAGACATAGTGACCATCCATGACCTTACTGAGTCTTAAGTGCTCCAGAAAAATAAGACACATCGGACCGATGTTTTCTACCTCCCAATTTGTTAATATTTGCTCTTAAGTAGATCTTCCACAGTTGTCTCTTCTTGCACTTGATCTTTCTGCTTGATATCGACCCATCAAACACAGTCCCAGCACACATGCTGCTCAGCTGCTGTATGTGCCCTTCAGTCTTCTTTAATTGAAGTACAGTTTGCACTCTTTACAGGGATTCCACAAGGACAAAATTTGTGCAGGCAAAATGCCAGAACAATCTTCACTGGAAAGCCAGATGTTTCATTTCATCGGTTGGCTGGCTGGCAAGGTTTTACCAAGGGAGAAAAGGAGAGATCTGCTCCTTTTTCTTAAATCAGACCCAGAGTTAATTCACTACTAAGTTAGTAGTCTCAGATTTTGAAGTGAGTTGGTTTTTTCACCATTCATTTGGAATGAATTTGAAAGCAAAACAAGCAAAGCCCATCAAAATATTTTTAACTCTGAGGAAAAAGAAAGAACTCCTGTGAGGCTTTGAACACCTTATAAATTGCTTCTCAGTTAAGATATTCTTAAAAGACACATACAGCAAAATGCTGTCATCTGAATAAGAAAAAAAAAAACAAACTGTGATGGTTGTGCTTGTTAATTGTGTTTGTTTTTCTTATGACTAATTTATTAAGGACAATTGAGAAAGCTAAGGAATTTGAACTGATTTTCCATTTGTTCAGCTATTAAAGTTCCTCTGTGAAATATATGTTTATTTAAAGTATCTCCAGCTACCCATTTACAATGCATTTGTTAAATTAGTTAAGAGACTTTAATTGGGCATTGGGGATTTGTTGTACTATTCCCAAATTCGTTTACTAAAAATACATGCGAACAGTGAGCAATTTATTTATAACCTTGTTATATTAGGCCATTACCAACATCAGAGTTTTTTCTTAACATGTTTTTAATTTGCATTGACAAAATTCAAGCCATGTTTGCTTTTTCTTCTATTTTTAATAGAGCAGCCTGCACACTGTTTCTAGTTAAATACAGTAGAACCACCTGTTATATTTGGAACAGTGTTAATAGAAGCGGATTCCAGGAAAAAAGCAACAATATTGAATCAGCAATAGAGAATACTGTCTTTCTCTCTTTTGTATCCCATTAAGATCACTAATTTGAGCAGTTAACTATATTTGAGATTACAAATGCACTGTACTACATTGGCATAATCATCAAATATTCACTTACTTATTTTGATCAGATCCTAGGTGTTTCATACCAATTAAAACACAGCACGCCAATAAAACTCCTGTTACAATGCTTTGTTTAGTGACTGGCCTATTCTTACCATCTTACTGAGCCATTCTGCCAGACCCTGATGTCCCAGTATCAGAGCTATATGTATGAACCTCTTCCAAAAGACAAGAAAAAGGAGGGTTTTTTAGAAACCTTAGCTTAAAAAAAAGGCTAGTTTCATCCAAACAACTGGGAAGAAAAGACAGTATTTCCAGAATCTTGGCTAGAGTGCTAAACATCAGGATTTCTCCATAGTGCAGAAGCCTAGATCTGTTTTGTTTGCCTCAGGTGTTAGAAAAATAGGGATTATTTACAGGGTGGTTTTTTAACAGATTTCCAGATAATATTTATTTACAGTACTCTCCCCATACCATCCTATCAAAGTTCAGTATGTTGTCTATAACCTATCCTGAAAAGAAACAGAAGCTTGGTCTTTCATTTTCATGTGAAAAACGAAGAAAATATATATGGATCTTTATGTTTTCTCTTAAATATCTTAGTCGGCCAACGGGTAGCAATGTATAGTGGAGGGGTATAGACTTGGCTTAAGCAGAGGCAACCTGGGAATTATGTCTGAGCTAAAAGCCTCAGACCTGGGAGAACGGATGATGGTGGGTTTCCAGAATTTCAGTTCCCCATCTTGTCTACAACGATCCCTGCTTGGCCACTACAGGTTTCCAAATTTATTTTTTTAACTCCCCTACTTTCAATAAACAATCATAAAAATCAAACTGCCTCCAGAGGAAAAGAAAGACATTTTAATGTTACAGGATTTTTTAACCAAAGATCATTCTATCTGGTGAACCCCCAAATGAATAAACTATGTACCACACATTTAACTAGAGAAAAGTTCATAGATTGAGCCCTTCCTTTTTTGAAGTCATCGAGGGATTTGAAACCCATTTCTACTGAAGTGAATTACACATATGATGTGGCTGAATATGCTGGATTTTAAATATGCTATCTCCTAAATAATTAGTAAAGGAATAATCTTTGGGTCCCTGTAAAACTTTAGCAATAAAATAAGGAAGAATTTTGGCCAATTTGCATACATTACTCGGGGAAATCCTTCCTCTTTAACATCAATTTTAAGTTCAATTTCCTCTAAGAAAAAGGAACCAGATTCAAAGTTTCAGCCCTTCATTAGCCAATTCTATGCCAGGGTCAAAAGATAGAAATGGGGATTCAAATGCCCCTTGGAGATGAGGATGTCTGCACACCTCTTCAGACAGGGCGTTCACATCCAAGGTCAAGTTATTTCTAAACCAAGGTCTTACTCTTAGAACATTGTACAAGCAGATCTCTGTGCTCACCCAGAGCCTAGGGGAAGTCATTGGGCCGCTACGCCGAGGAAAGTGGTTCATTCCCAGGAAACAGTGTGTAATTAAATGTTTCAACTTTCCAGAACTAATTTTTTCTGTCTTGTTAAATCCAGTTGCTTTAACATAATTTTCACTCCTGCTGACACTGATCCGTTGTGATGTGATGAGTGAGAAAGTTAACAACTGTAAATGTTAACAAGTAATTTATTTAAGCTGTTACAGAAGTCAAACTGCTTTCATGGTAGGGGAAATCAACACCATACTCTCTATGCCAAATATTTTTACTGAACATAATGTTGTGTGAAGCTTGAGTTGTTTTCCATAGCCCAAAGAACAGCATTCTGTTATTATACAAAAAATTGCTGTTATTTTTCAAAGGACTGCATAGCCCTGGTACATGATGAAAGTCCTGAACTGGTACAAATTAGCATAAATGCATCCATTTCAATGGAGATATTCCAGTTTACACTGGCTGACTTCCTGACCAAATATGTATTGTTTAGCAAGAAAGAAAACATTAAGAAACACAAAATACTTCAGTGAGGGACGTAAAAGAGAGGGAGTACGATCATACATAGACACTTTCCTGTCATCCTACAAAATGCATGTAAGACAATGGTTTTTCCTCTTTCCCTGCAAATTATTCTAATCTGCAGAAATTATTATATGTCACAAAACTTCTCCAGACTGCATCACATCTTCTAATTTAAGTTTTGGGTTTAATTTCTCTTTCTAGCTACATCTAACATCATAAGCTTCTATTCAAAACTGGCCAGCTTTAGTGCTACTCT
Organism: Morus bassanus; assembly: GCA_031468815.1. Classification (NCBI taxonomy): domain Eukaryota; kingdom Metazoa; phylum Chordata; class Aves; order Suliformes; family Sulidae; genus Morus; species Morus bassanus. The sequence continues at coordinate 33,451,422 of CM062574.1, read as the reverse complement.
AATTAAAGAGCCATCCTTGCTTGTTTCTCAAATGCTGTACCTTTCCCCTTACTCTGAGAGCCTACAATTAATGACAGGTTGCGTACAGACCCAAGCACTTCTTGAAAGACCACAAATTCTTTCTGCTCAGTTAGGACCTTGTCTGATTTTCAAAATGTGTTCAAAAAAGTTTTACCTAGGTTAAAACCTTTATTTTTTAAGAGTGTTCCAAGCACATGGAAATAAAAGTGAAAAAAGCTTAATGAGTTCTTTTGGGGTTTATGACTGCAATCAAAAGCTTGGAAAGAATAAGAGGTAATAAACCAATTGATAGTACTGTACATCCTGGCGTAAGCAACACAGGGGAGAGTATTTGCTTGACTTTGCAGGAAGCTTACAGCTAAATCTTATATCCAAGACCCAGAAATAACAATTAGTACCCTTCTATGGTTTTTCTTAAGAGACCATAGACATTCAAAAATGTATAACAGCAGTGGGAAAATGTGGAGAGTTTTAATTAATGAAAGTGTTGTTTAAATCACAGAGCTGATTTTTGTGTTTATTTACAAGTTATTTCACATAGCTTAAAGCAAATGTAGTTTTAAGTCCTAGGCACGATAAACACTGGCAAGAAATTCTGAAAAAAAAAAAGAAAAAAATAACAAACATTTCACATAGCTTATCAGGAAGCATCAAGAGCAGACTTACTGGTGAAAAGAGAGTTTAGCAGCTAGCAGCTAATATTCTCACAATGCCATCTTGACAAATTTAGCACTCCAAATCCTGAAAGCCCAGATTTATACCCATCTGGCAATACTGAGAGACAAACACTCATGTATCAGATGTGCTGCAGAGCTAACATTCCCACACAGAGAGCAACAGTCATCCTGTTTTGATCTCAAACTATCTCCAAACATCATGTATTTCCTGATTTTGTTGTCCTGAACATTGTACCATGCTACAACAGAGGAGACAAATCCAGCCATTTGGAGCTGCTGGAAAGCACTCATAAAAAGCCCACAGACAATCTGGGGAAGGAAGCTCATGCCAATAGTATCAGAAGATGTCTACAAAGGACATGAAAACATGTTTGCTTCTGTGACACAAATGAACAGAACTGCATCTTTAGAGCAGAGAGCAAGCACAGGTGACAGAAACCTGTAGGCTGGCTAACACTGAGGTTCACAGAATGAATCTAGGGTTACATTTGAGTTCCAGTAAGTTTCTTGCACAAGAAATATATTTTCAGTGATGGAGGAAAATGTCTTTTTTATAATGTAATCAGTGTTGATTGCACTGTCCGTCCCAGGTTCATAATTTCATTTCTATACTAAATGCAAAGGCAGACGGTAAAAAAATAAATGGGACCTGATCTGCTCATTTTCTTCCTGTGGTAGGAAAGCAGGGCAGCAGAAAAGCAATCCCTGGAGCAGGTGACTTCTCTGTGACTGAAACCGATCTTAGCGAAAGTTCATAGGGCACCAGAATGCCCACATTTACTTATCCGTGAAATGGGAATGCCTTCCACATAGATTTTGAGATTTATTGATTACATCCCTGACTGGACAGTGTCTTTCTTTCACACCTGCAAATTGTCTAAAACGAATGGTTTATTTTCATATAAGAATTACACCTTAGAACTTTATCATTTTGTTCACAGGGTAATTGTGCCATTTAAGGACCATTTTTATCATAACGAGAAAGATCTGTAGTGTAAAATAACATGTCATTTGCCATGGTATTAATTTCTTCCAACTGAAAATGCTGCTTTTTCACGTGTAATTAGAACTCGGGCTCACTTCAGGCTTCCAGGAAGTTTTCCTGACAAGGAAACAGAACTACAAACAACTCATCCACCAGACTGCGCAAAGAGCCACAAGGAACAGCTTAACAAAGTCAGGTTACCTTCTGCGAAGGTTGATCTAGACTTTTGGCTCTGCAATGGCAGTGATAAGGAAGGAAATCAAACCAAAAAAAAAAAAAAAAAAGATGGCAGAAAAAAGATTGAGGCACACAGAGAATATACAAGAGACGTACCACTGTACAGATGTCAGTTTTAAGAAGTATGCTCTATGCATTATCAAGGAAAGAAGAGAACAGAACAGCCAAGAATTATTACCCAGACAGAATAAGAAAAAATTGAAACTTCTGGGGGCGGCGGGGGAAGAAGTAATGTTTGTTTATTTCCCCATTGTAATGATGAAATAATGATGACAGCTCAGTTGGGTTGCAAACGAAGTCCAGGTTTCCCAGTGTTGCAGATACATTAATAATAATAACAACAACAAGAATGCTATAGTCTGGATGTTGATTTCTGACAACTTGAAAATATAAATTGTATTATTTTCAGGGGCATCCTTTTCCAATATTTGATAGCATCCTGGAATAGACCTTGTACATAACTGATGTACTATTAAGTGGAAATGTTTATATATTCATGTAACTTTTAATATACACACACCCCTACATTTAGAGGAGCAGTTCACTCATGCATAAGAATCTGAAGTTAAATATCTTAATCCATACTTAGCTAAGCACATGAGTAGCCAGATTTTCAAAGGAACTCAGGATATAAACTCCTTCTTATTTCAACATAATTAATTAGCAATGACATATTTAAGTTTCTTGCTTTACATACCGGACTTCATTTCATTATCTTCACCCCTCAAACAAACAAACATAAACCACAATATATATGCATGTGTATCTATCTATCTATCTATCAATCTCTATATATACACACACACAGACTTTCAAATAACAAGGTCTAATGAGCCCTTCGAGATATACAAATGATTAAAAATATAGAACAACAAATTCTCAGCTTAACGATAACTCTGAAGGGAACTGCAGGAACAGGAAAATAAAACTAGACCAAATACTCAACCTAACAACTCCCCAGTGAGGTATGGCAGTCTAGGAAAGTATAATAATAAGATCAAAAACAAATTGCAATATGAAAAGTGAAAATTCAATATGCAAGTATGAATAATACAAAATTACATTAGTAAAGTGACATCTTTTATCAGTAGAATATCCTGCAGTATATGAAGCCACCTACTTTATGCAACATACCCATGCTTTTTTATATTTCCCAAATTTAACTATACTAAAATACATCTTATGGTAAAGTAGCTATTTTCATGTGAACCAGAATACTTCAGAGGGAGTAAAAAGCCATAGTAGCATAATGCCTAACCTCCACCTTCATTCCTTTTCTTCAGAGTTGACTGCAGAGTGTGGCTGCACAGACACTCTTCACACAGAGCTCCGACGGGGCCCAGACCTCCCTTAAGCAGCACCACGTTTGAGTAGCACCAGTACAAGGGAGAAGTAGCACAAGGAACCTCTTAGGGCTAGACCATCATCTTACTGAAGCTGACACCATCACTTTAATGGGAAATGAAACATGCACAGGCTACAGCTGGTGATAGACACACATAAGCCATGTGTGGCCTCCTTGTATGTGGCAGCTGTTTGGAGAAAATATAAGATATTGTTCAGACCTATCTCTAGCCTAGCTATGGATAGCAGGGCACTCACCAGGAGTGAAGTTTTATATGGCACATTTTCCTAAAGGGTCTTCACCATCCATTTCTTAGACCAAACACAGAGAGAAAATATAACTTTTGCTCTGTGAAGAGGGATAACACCACTAGACATTTAGACCAAAGAACACGGACTTTCTCCCTCACGTGCACACTACCAAAGGGACCACCACTAACCCCAGCAATAACAGGCTATTTTCTAACATATCCTATTTTTTTTTGTCTCTCTCTTTGCCTCTAAAGAACCACAGTAGAATCAGCTACACAAACGTACCCATGGAACAAAAAGACTTCATGTAAATAAGGTTGCACAAAGTTCATCCTTATTGTATGTGAAATTACCCTCTGCAAAGAGAAAGAGTGTTGTTCTCTTATTTGATATGCATTCCTCCAAAATCCTCCAATGCCATGTTGAAAGGAAAAAAAGAATAATTCCATTTTCTTCAGATACATCAGAAAGTAAATCTAAAGGTATAGCATGTATTTTTTGCTTCCAAGTTGAAGGCCAAAGAACACTGCAGTAGCATACCTTAGATCAGCAACAACACTAGACAGGACAGGTTGTCCCTGGCCTTTAGGGATGCCAGGGAGGTCAAGCCTCCTCCTGCTTTTGTGTAGAGACATTCCATGCAGCACAGTGCTGGCAGTCTTTGGCTACACTATTTGCTCTCATTTGTATTTGTCTATTGGATTCAACACAGTGGGGAATGCTCATGAGCAATTTATTTTCTCCAACCATTCTATCAGCTCCTCTCACCCCTGGGGACTGAAAGGAAATCTTTGACAGGTAGACAGCTCCCTGTGTATTAAAAAAAAACCCTACTGTCAGAGGGAAATCAATAGCTGGCCAACTACAGTACATACAATGAAGGAAGAGAAACAGCAAAAGAAAGATATTTGAGATAAATTGTCAGTCAGAGACAGTATATGAGACAACTGGCTGCGTACCAACCTACCTGAGGGTACAATGGGTACTGGGAGGTTGCCATATTGTTATCTATATCTTACCCTCAAACCTCTCAGCTGAAAGGTGGGATTTCCTGCTGAGACATCAAAGCTGTACACAGAGCCTTAATTACCATTAGCTGGAGTAATTTATTCTAGTAAAATAAAAATGTCACTGATGAAGACTGCTATTGCTGATGCAATGATTGTTAGGAGCACTGACACATGATAACACTGGTTTTAATGAGGTTGCTTGGTTGTTTCTCAAAGAAATGTTCCTTAAAATGATACATCATTAGGAAGCTACCAAACACCATAAACAAGAATACATTCTGTCATAAAAATATTCACTCTTGTAAAGAAGGCAGCAGAAGACCAAGACATTTAAGTTCCAAAATTTACTTTGGCCAAATGATTAATTTCAAACAGCAACACACAGGACAGCAGCAGCAGCATCTAACTCTTTGCAGATATTCCATAATGCTGTGCTTCAGCACTAAATTCCACGTGCACATGAAAAATAAAACATATACAACTGGACATAAAATTGTGGATTCTCACTCCCCCATAACATAAATAATATTCACAATCTTTTTATAGAAAGGGCTTTTTTGGGGGGGGAGAAAGAAACTATTATATTAGGGTATCTAGGTCAGTACAGGAATACTTAGCAAATAGGTAAATTTTCCTACAAAAGAACTTACTGTAAAGAATTGAACTGTAAAACTGGAGGCCTTGAACTTGCAGGCATTCCAGCAATTTCAAGTTTTGCATTTGAGAAACAACACTGCCTTCATTATTTTCTACTTCAGCACTTCTGAGCAGGAAGAATTTAGGTCAGTGTTGCGTCTGAGTTACTGCTGATAACTGTCAACAAACAAAACTCTGCCCTATATTTCATTCTTTATGAAAAATAAATGAGCATGGGGCAAGGAAATTGCCTATCTTACTGAGACAACAATCTGTTAACCAGCACATTTGCATTTTGAAATTACTTTTGAAGACACAGTAATGGAGTTTTGACATTGAGCCTGAGACACATAAGACATCATCAGAGACCTGGCCATATTTGCCTTTGTTGGTCCATGGCATGTGAACCTCATCTTCAGATAAAAACCAGGTATGTTCAGGAGATCTGGTATAAGAATTAACTAAATGGGAATAAGAAATTGGCTTTAACTCTGCTAAATATGACAGTGACCGAGAAGCAGAGGAGGAAGGATTTATTGTCCTGAGGTGGTGAGAAGAAAAGTTAAAGGGCTTTTTGGCTGTTTGTAGCTTTTCTCCCATAAGTTCAGTACTTTTTCATATGTGGCTGGTTTTGTAATAGATTAAAAATAAAATCTCTATAATACATTCTTGAATTTAAATTATACTGCTGCAGTTGTGCAGTCCCAGAACAACTGTACATGTGAGTAGACATCTCTCTTCTCACTTCTCAGTCCTCTGGTCTGAGAGAATAGTATGTTGTCCTCCAGGGCACATCAATATCTGTGACTTGACACGTGTGTTCAAAAACATTAATTTAGTCCATCTTTATTCCTGATGACACCTGCTAGCTTTATGCTGTTGTATATGTCCCAGTGAAACCATCAGGATTTAGTCACACACTTCAGCTCTGCATGTCATTCAGCATGAGTGAGCACCAACACTAAGGACCTAACCATGCAGAAATCCGGCCTTACGCTGTAGTAAATGGCTCTGTAAGTTTTACTGGCATTTATACTTCCAGCTCTTTCTTTTACTGCCTCTCACTACATTTTCTCTCTTATATATAAAATATACAATAGAGATTTCTTTTTTAAACTGAGCTTACCTAATTGCTCTTTCTTGGCAATAAAGGAGAAAAACTAGAAACTATGAGTAAAAGTTATTCCTTTTGAAGTACTTCTTCCTTTAAAAATGTCCAAGGCATTCAATGTGTTAATTAAATTGTAATTAGTAATTTTCTTTGTGCTAGGAAAATGCCTATCATATTGCTAGCACAAGCATGACACTACCTTCAGAGAGCATGCTACTAGTTCTTCTTTACAAGAGAAAATAAGTCACTCTGACTCAAGAAGAGGAAAGTTATGCTGAAGTGTTTAGAACTGCAGCATGTACTTTGAACTGGCACAAAGCAAATAAAGGCTTTGATGTTTTAATATGTGTTTCTGCTCCTAGATGTTCTGCACTGCCAGGCAAAACGAACACTTAGGAGAACCTCTGCAGTTTACTCAAGGTAAAATCCTAGCCCCATCAAATGAGCAGTTTGAACTGAATTTACTAGGGTCAGGATTTCACCCAAGTCATTGTCCAACCTTCCCTCTTAACTCTTCATGTTTACAGTCTTTTTAAATCAGAGTGTCAGAAGAGACCTCAACAGTAAGAGAGTCTTGCCCTCACAGTCACAAAGACTAAAAATAAATATATGTAATACTCATCCCCTTTTCTAAGCCTATCAGTTCCTATCAGAAAAGTTGTCTGTCTTTCCCCCAGTTTCTCCCAGATGTGCGTATTAGAGCTTATGCCTCTCTTACCTTTTAGAACACAATTCTCATCTAGCTTAGGTGTATATCAGTTCTTGTGCTAAGATTCCCCTGAAATGAACAGTTTCCCTCTATAACTTACAGACACTATTCACATATTGACATCTCCTCTCAGCTGTAATTTTACCAGGCTGTGCAAGTTAAGCCTTTCAGGCATTTTCTATAAGGGTGTTCAGTATGCAGACACAAGCTGCATTGCCTCAACAAAGGCAATCCTGAGGTCTGAGATGCTTAGATAAAGACAAGGTCTGTGAACTTGAATTCAACACTGCACTAATAAGGCTGCCTACTACACAGCCAAAACCAGGCAGCATCTGCCATGAAGAGTCATTCCCCTCCCCTCTGACCGTATCACTAGCCTGCTGCACCTCTTCCAGTACATCGTTTTTTGAACGTGGCTGTGCAGAACCCTAGCAAACTTGTATCGAGTTAGTCTGCTACAACCCTACCTACATTTTATCCCATTTTCTAGTCACCTCCCTGCTTTTAGACATGATTTGCTCTAAAATGTGCCTGAATTTTCCATCCTGCTAAATTTATATTAAAAGTCCTGCTGCTGGCTAAATCGCTTTTAATTCAATTGTGATAATGTTAGTTTCCATATTTGCAAAGAATAACTGGTGTTATAAATCCTGCTAAGACTGAGGCAAAGCATTCATTCAGCACGGGGGTCATTCCTACTTTACTTATGATCTCTGCCCATTTTCACAGCAGAGAGACGCCATTTTCTTCAGTTTTCTTTTAGGAAAAAACACATTGCCAGTCATATTCTGTTAAACACCTCAGGTGCTTAATCATATTTGATTTAAAATTAAGTTATTTGAAAGGTTTGCTTTTGAATTTCCATTCATCAGAAACAGAAGATAGCATAATTTTCCATTTACAGTGTATAAGAAAATAATTACTTCTACAGAAGTATCTGTAGATACTTCTAGAGTATCTTAGATATACTCTGGACTATCTTAAAGATAATTATATCATTATCACATTAAGTAAAAATAAATTTGTGCACAATATTTATGCTTTGTGGTTGTATTGCAAGGAAGCCAGAAAGAATTCTGGAAACCATGGCTCTCAACCAGCTAAAATGCAAAATGACAATGAGATTAACTGTGTCAAAAATGTGTGAAATCATTTGAATATAGAAAAAAATAGTATAAGTTTTCAAACTTGGAATAATTGAACACAGTTTTTTAGAATGTCACCTTAAAGAGACATGGCCAAGTGAATTGGCACATTTCTAGCTTTGTAAAGTGAAATAATTCCTTGAACAACTGGAAAGAATTGATTTTTGTGTCTTTTATTATAGCAGCATAGTAAAAGTTAAAAGATGAAAAAGGCCTATTAATTCTTCCAACACATAGCAGTATATTCACAACTGCTTTGTCCAAGAAAATTTTAATCAGCACATGGAATAACATTTCAGATGCTTCTCACATCAACTATTTTCCAGCCTGTTAAATTTTAGCGTAAGGAATTTTTCCTTTCCCAAATCTACCCTCTTCTTTTACCCAACAATTCTGCAGTCTTTTCAAAGTGAAATCCTGGCCTATTCAAGTTAAGGAGAGTTTTGTTACTGACTTCAAAGTATCTATAATTTCCTCCTTATGGTTTGCCTATTTATTTTTCTTTATGTATAGATATTGTGCAACCCCATTAAAAAGCATTACAGAGCTTCCCAGGTTGGGGACCGTTTATCCAACTAAATAACTGTATTTATTATTGTCAATAGCTTCTTTCCACTCTGTGGTCTGCAGGGCTATGCAGTCAGAATGTGCATATTCCCTCCCATTCTACCCATCACCTGCTGGTATATATAAAACATCAGTCTCTCTCACTGACATCAGGAGTCATCTCTCCCCTGATTTTATAAAACCCATGACATTGCTCAGACACACAGAACCACACAAAAGGAAATCTCTACCAGTGATAATTCAACAGGAAGTAAGAGCAAGGTTTTCTGTACCACAAAGTATAGGCTTTTTCCACTTGAGAAGGAAGGCAAATCCATTTACTGGTACCTGAGTCAGGCATACATCCTCTAATGGTCCGATCCACATGCCCTGAACTATCACGTGCATAACAAAGCCTATTCGTGGGAGAACAAAGCATCTGATAAATACTCCCCTATCTTTCCACCATAATGAAGACAGGCACTTGTAGCAAAGGACAGGCTGTGCAAAATAGAGTCCCCACAGAGACACCTCCATACCTGTGTAAACACATCTGCTGGAAACATGGTCAGAATTAGTAACTTTAAATGGTGCTTTGAGGTCCTTGGCTGAAAAGTTTGGCAGAAGTACAAAGTACCATTACAGTATCTATTATTTTTATACGAACACAATTCAAAGCAACAGTACCAGAACAGGCACAAAAAATTAACTAAAGATAAGGCAGAGGAACAGGAGATCTTATTCCTAAAATACTGCTATGGTTTCTGGCTCACACTGCACACGTGACCAGTTCCCTTTGAACAAATATTTGACTTCCCTCTGAAGAAATATTGTCAAATCTGTTGTCCCATTCCTTTATCATCAGTTTAAGAAAAGAAAAGAGTGAAAGGTTGAATATATCCTAATGCGGTCTTTAAACCTCTGATCTATGGAGCAATGTAGAATACCCTTTTCTGATGGATTCTGTGATCATCTGCATTTCCCATCTTTCTGGCACCTTTACTCACTGCTGGCTTCCATTCTTACACATCACTGAGGAAGTAGCGTAAAAAAAAAAAAAAAAGAAAAGAAACAGCAAGCTGGGAAAGCAGAAGTAATCAATCAAATGTGTTTGGGGCTTTCTACAATGTAAAAACAAATATTGTTTGATTTCAACTTACCACAGCAGAAAACTGAGGCATGTTTATCTAGATTCTCCCTCTCTGATGCTTTGCTTGAATATTGCTTTAGTGTATTCATTATCAAGGTTGGATGATCATTTTCATCATTCACTTCAAATGTGCACTGATGTGTCATTAATTAGTATTAATGACAAAATTGCCATATAAGTGCAAAGACTATGGGGGCCTATATATGCCTCATTAAGCTAATATAGCTTAAGAAATTGACTGGACTTTCAAACGTGTTAGCTATTGAACCCAGCAAGAATAAATAATTAAAACTCAACTAACTTACTGTCAAGTATACTGTACAGATGGAGTACAATGAATTTTGCAAAATCTTTCACGTTCCTAACAAAAAGTTATTAAGTATTATTATTGCTATTGTACTTCCTACCATTAGACAGTTCATGATCTTAATTCCAAGAACACCCATGATGTGCCAGGCACTATAGAAATTAAACACAAGGAGCAGCTATTGCCACAATGGCATACAAAGTGGACAACACAAAAGCAAGCTCTGCTAGTTGCTTAAGCAAATGCTTTCTGCTGGAAAAATGAGAGTTAATCAAAGGAGATATATCCATCTGTGAACGCAATGTTCTGTATTTTTTCTAAATACTTGTCTAAAGAGGTACGGAACTGAAAATTAAATAGCAATGAAGAGCATAATGCAAAAAAGGGGCATTGTATCAACACAAATAATCCTAAGAATAAGGTATTGTTAGTTATAATGTATCTGTTAGTGCCAAATCTTCCCATAATTGTTTACATTTCTAGTTAAAATGAGAACATACATAGAGAGGGACCACTGCTGTTCCTCCCAGGAATCCACCTAAATGTGTTAAACTCAAAGGCTGCTGCTGCTGTATTGCAGAAGCACATAAATCATATCCTAAGGTGCACAGCATTGGTATATTTCGTTTAATTGCAAAATGTTTTGGTGATATGTTTGAACAGGATTCAGAGCTCATGTTGGCCGTTGTGTGTGAGACAGAAGATGTCTGGTGCCAAGAAGGCCTAGAATTAGCCTTGATTTCTGTTGCTAGAGTAGATAAGTTAAATGTGAACAGCGACATATGGATTGCATATGCGTAGACATCTGCATACTTCAGTTTGCAAAGGAGAACAGCACGTAGTCAAAAAATTAGATTTCATATGTGATTTCCTGTATAATTTTTTGCTTGGAAATTTCATTTTGTCAAGGACCTCAGCATATAGACATGGCAATACAGGATTCAGTTCTGGAACGGGCCCCCTAAAATATGAAGTCAGTCTCAGCTATTGTAATTAACCATGATCATAAACCAATCAAGCTTAATACCTTAGGTTTATTACAAAGCTTTATTAGAAAGCTGTTCTCGCATTTGATCTCTCTGAAGATTAGAAACCTTCTTTTAATGCATTTCTAAATGTATTCATGGCCATTTGCTCCTGTATAAAGACGGTCTTTGGCTAATGCAGCAATTCTGTTTCCCTGGTGTTTATCCATTGATGTAGTTAGAAAAAATTCTCACTGTTTTCACTTGACCATATTTTAAAATATATATTTTAGTTCTCCCTATCCTGATCATATACAGAAGACACAAAAAAAGATGGAATAAAAGGAGAATTTTGATGGTTTTGCTTTTTCTTTTAATTGAAACAGCTCAGATATCATTTAATGCTAAACTTCCTGTTTTGTTCAGACTAGATCACTGATTCCCGAGCAAACCGTGTTTCCTAACACGTTAAACTTGTCAGAGTAGAAGACTGAATGAACAGGTGATACAACCATTTCATGGTCTTTGGGTGTGAAGGAAAAGGAAGGGCAAAGCAAAGATGTAAGAAGGAACTGGTCATACTGATGGAGAAGTCACACTGGTGTTCAAACTGGGTGTCCTATGAACCTGTGAATTTAGTAACTCAAACTAGCATCTCAAATGAGCATCACAGCCAACTGCTTTATGTAACTGTACTGACTTTTTCCTTCTACACTGGACAACTAGCAGCACTAAAATTATAGCACAGTCATACTTCTGAGGGAAGTGGGTGGACTGAAAGCTCCTGAAAAGTGTGCTGCTTATGGTCTCAGAAGAACCATAGGCCAAGTGATACTATGAAAGCATAATTTTGCCAGGCATTGACAAGACTTGCTGGCTGGGAAAAGCAAACCATGTTCCACAATGGCAGATGGAAAGGAAATTACTTTTGCATGTGCTTGAGAAACTTTCTTTATCCTGCTCTATCTTTTGCCAATGTCTAGCAAGTTCAGCTGGATGACAGTTGCAGGCTGACTGCCCAGGTCCTGTTTAGCAGGGCAACAGAGGCCTTTTTTATCATTTAATCAGCCCTGGAATCTCTACTAGTGACAACAGGGTTTCAGAATGCAGAATATTCAAAAGAACACAGTTCTGCTGTGTTAATCAGAGACTCTCCTTGTTGCAGTAATATGCATTGTCTGAGTAAATACTTTCTCCCATTGACTTTGGCTTTTCCAGGATAAGCAATTCAGTAAACTGTAACAGAAGTGCTGGAGATATTTGTAAGATGATCTATGCAAGAACTGTGTGATAATAGAGATACAATAAGCAGTCTCTATAGCCAGTCTCCCAGAAGGATGCAGCAACACAGATATTTTAAGAAGGAACATCAAAAGTCAGTTAGCTGAGCTAACAATGAACTACAAGCCAACACTGACTTCAGTGTAATGGAAAACACAGACAGTAAGCTACAGAATGATGCTTTAAAATACAGAATTATAAATACAATTGAAAGCTATGAATTGTTCTTTCCATAACTTGCAAGGCTGATCAAATGAGGGTACCTAATTAAATATACGGAATATAAAAATCTTCAGACGTAAATAATTTGATCTCTTCAGATGTGCTGAAACTGTTAGGGATGCACTTGGGAAACAAAGGGGTGGCCAGAATTGACATGATTGCAGGTATGATTTAAAAACCATTTTTAAATTCAGGCTGTTCCTTTTTTTTTTTTTTCCTTCATATTTCTAGGAGCGAAGATAATTCCAGGGGGGATTTGCCACCAACACAATGATAATCAGAACCCTTCTCGCAGATACTAACTCTCTTCATACTTTCTAGGTATGTGGTGAACAAAGAAGGCAGTAAATGGCATTTTAGTTTTGCTAACTTTATCAGCTTTAAGTTACAGATTTGAATTCTCATCTAATGATGCTTTGGAAGATAAGGATTGACCTTTATGGGACTTCTACCATTCCAGAGAAAACTGCTTGGTGTATGCATTAATCCACTCAAGAGGAACCTCATGGAGCTTAAATGCCAAATGAACATGTGAAATACCAGGTTTTAAAGCGGAGTTTGCACAGCTGCCACGCTGGTTTAGCAGGGAGCAACTGCAGCCACAGCTCTGAATAATAGGAAAACAGACCTTTGAATGGAAATTGTCTTTCTGCTCTTTGGCAGAATCCACCAGTAATGCACTTTGCCTTAGCTTTGGGTCTCCCTCCTGTTCTTTCTTCTTTCTATTTTTTCCTCCTATTCCCTCATTCCTCCTATGCTCTGTATATTTTCTTTAATAAAGTTGTTTAAATTACTTTGCATTTTTGCAAATATTAAAGATTTAATATCTGAGTCAGTTACAACGATAAGGATTTCAGCTCTAACATCAAGCTGAGCTAGTTATCTTGTAATTTGATTCATGATGTAGGAAGAACATTTCCACCAAAAGCAGGGTTTATTTGTTTTGTTGTCACTGATTGTAGATCCAGATCAAGCAATTAAATATTTTGTAACAAAATACAAAAAACTGCAGTTATAAATATTAACAGCACCTAAACTATTTCCTAGCTGTTCTCATAAAAGTCAGAGAATACTTCTTGTTGATGTCTTAAGTATTGGGACTCTAAACGTCAGAGCTCCATTTTGTGCCTTGAGCAAAACACTACTTTTCATATTTATTTTCGTGTACATTGGATGCCACTGCCTTCCGTGTTAGCATTGTTTTGGAGTAAAAATACAGTTAAAAAACTAGATGAGTCCTGCTACCATGATTAGATTCTGAGATGTATCAGTATGAGCTTCTCTATGAAAGAGAGATTTAAGGTATGGGATACCACAAAAGGGGCCATCCACTCAGCAAGACTTTCCCCAATAACCTATTGCACAAGGCATAATGGTGCCTCAAGGTAAATTTAGATGCCTCAGGTTAGGCACAAATCTTGTTAGTTTCTTGGCCTGACTAATATATCTTACTTCAGTGGGGCTCTGTGATGCTCAGAATCTCTGAAAATTAAGCCAAAGAAGTGTTGTTTTCTGGATGTATACTGGACAGACAAAACAAATGAAAGGAAGACTTTACCTAAGATTCACAATTACATAAACAAGATTTGCAATGTGAAATGTAAAAAGATGTGAGAAGAACACAATGGAAATCCACAAGGAGGGAGAAATTGTGTGAAAGGATTTTTGTTACTGGTGACAAGAAAAGAAACAATATGTTGGACTTGGAGTTACGCAAATGATTTAAGGTAAATACCTGTTTCGGAAGGGAGTCTGGTGCTCACATAAGGCTTTATGTCCAAGATTGATTCATTTCAATCCTGTTGACTCAACAGAGACTAAATCCCTCATACTTCAGTTTGAATTCACACATTTGTCTCATATTTACTCATTTGAAAAAGCTGATTCTAAAACAAAACCCTGGAATTGTATTTCTAAGAGATTGTTTCAAAACAAACAAGAAAGAGAAAAACATTCAGATTTCAGATATATTTCACGTGTTCAGGATTTCCTTAAAGGATTATTGTCTGCTTTATTCCTCCCCATGCCTGTTTATTTGGCAACCATAAGCAAATACAAGAAGCCTGCTTCTTGTGCATGTAGCCATAGTCTAATAAACTGGACTGTTGCCTTTGTAGCAAAACAAGACTATACAAAATGGTTTCTAAACTTTTACTTCAGAGACCTAATATGTAAATAGGGTGTGAAACAAAACCTCTTTTGGATTATAAGAAATATAGTGAATCTTGGCTTTCTTGCATATCCTTAACTGAAATGAAGCTGACACCATCAAAGTAAGAAATTTCAGATTCAGCATAAACCACTGATGAGATCAGATTTTTTAGTGTCCTTGAAATGTAACTATTTAGAATTGTACCAAGTGCAATGAACATCTGAATTCATTTCTTGTCATTCATGGTGGTATCTGAATTTTTGTTTCAAGTCTTTGTGACAATTCACAGAAATGTTGATTTTCAAGCACATGGATAATCTCGTTAACTTCAGGATGGCTATTCATATGATTAAGTTGTCCCACACTGAGTCTTCAGGTGGAAAAATAAGAAGATAATATCTTACTTTAAGAAAGGTTAGGAAAAAACTACCTTTCAAAACCTCAAATTCAAAAAATAAAAAAGTTCTTCACAAAGAGCAAAATTACAAATCTGTGTTGCTTCACTGTGCCTTGGTATAAAAGCTTAACCCAAAACTTACTGATGTGATTTGGAAATATTTTCATTTACTTCAATATAATTTTAAATCAGGCCCATATTGCTGAACCATGTAAACAATTTCTCCACCTATGAACTGCTTCACTACTTAATTACAACTACATTAATTCCTTTGATTTATATAGTTTCTCCTGACTTATACCAGCAGGTATCAAGAGTCAATGTCCTACGTTATGGCTCTTTTGGGCTGTTTGTCCTGGTTACATATAAGTACAATGAAAAATCAACCATAGCTTAAAACCCATAGACATTACAAAAGTTATCATAGATTTAAGGAGCAGTAGAATCTACAGATCTTGCTCTACCTTCTGCTAAAGACAGACTGGTTTTGATCTCTTCTAATGAAACTACATTTATCAGTCTTGGGTCACCTTTTCTTGCCATCCTCTGCTACAGTACCATCATCTGTACAGCTGATGTCACTGAATTTGAATTATTCTTCAGTCCTACTAGCAACTGACTGAGATGAATGAAATCAATATCCTTTTCCTTATAGGTGAAATGAATTTAGTAATGCATGACAGTAGTAGACCTCCCTTCTTTCTCTAGCTCTACACTACCATCCATCAATGTACTTTGCTTGGCACTTGAATTAACAGATCTTAATTTGTGGGCAACAGCTCCTAGCATAATGAAATCTTTCAGTCTTTGATTCCAAGTCTGTTCTATAGTCTGGGCATTTTCACCCACTACCAATGATCTTTGATTGGGATATCAAAATATAGAATAAAAAAAAAAGATATATCCTAACAGTGCATCACCTGTAGTTCTAATGCCTAAACAAGAGTTCTTTTGATTATTTTTTAAGAAAGATCATCTTTAGTTAATTGGGATTCAAGTTCATGCAAAATATTTTCATAGAATTTTGTTTGTACTGAAGGAAAACACCAGTGCTTTTTTTCTGGCTGAAAAGATGCCAGCTGGAGCAAACTAATGAGCCCCAAAAAGAGAACACTTGTACAGCTGGAGTCTGAATGTTATCAAGCTGCTTGTTTTTGATTGACACTATAACAGCCACGGTAGTGGAAGGTGATCAATAATACTCCCTCTGTGACAATGTAAATAGTATCATCCAAGAGTGATTGGCGAACAAAAATATTCAGAGGTTCAGCTCAATTTGGGTAAGCATCCAAGATTTCAGATCTCTGTTCTAATTGCCTAACCCATTGGGGTCTCCAAATTTCAGTCAAAAATAGGTTGATCAGTGTCTCACTTAGAGTATTCAGGATTGCTCTGGTACTTGGTATCAGCCCAAGGCAGGAAGTTTGATAATGAACAAGAACATTTTTTGAAATCAACAGCTCTTAAGCTTTTAAAAGATTCACTTTGGAAAAGGAGTTTAGCTTCTGCTATTTACTTGGAGCTGGATTATTCTTTTACATCAGCTTCAATTTGTTGTGTATTTAATAACACAGAACAGCTAGCTTTGTTATTCATGTTGATATATGCAGCCATGTACACAATGCAAATCATTCAAAAACTTTACAGGACATGTCTACATGATCTTAATCCAATTCCAATGGCCAAAACTGTGTTTGTTTCCAAACAACACAGGAGTACACCTGGAGTGAGATGCTTCAAAAAGAAAAGAAGAAAAAATACGAGAACTTGCAAGAGTGTGAGGCAACTTGAAGAGGCGTAGGAGTGCTTGAGACAGAAAAATGGGTGCATCAAAGGTGCAGGAGATAAGTACGGAGATAGGTATGAAGGCTATAGGTATAGACTGCGATGGGCTGTAAGTAATGTTTTTGTATATTTTTACTAGGTAGTAGGAGTGCTGTACCCAGAGCTAAAGCAATAAGGTTCAATAGTTTGGAGAAGTGGGGTTTTTTTTTCATTTTTTTATTGTGCTTTTGGAGTATTTAATGCCTCACTAGACCTAAAAAACCCTAGGGTCCCATGCTCATTTCAATTAAATTAAGATATACAGGCTGTGCAAAATATACATCGATAGGGAGCCACATTTTCAGAAATAACTGCTTATCCATGCACTTTTTAGCTCATTATAACAGACTCATGGAACCCAACTTTAAATAAAGGCTGTTGGTGGACTAAATTACGGTATCAAGAGACTTTATGAACTAGATATACTCTATTTTATTAAGCTTTCTTCATATATAGTATGAGTCAGCAAAGTATTCAGTCTCTGCTAACCAGAGTCCCAGTACTTACTCTAAATCTTGAAGGCAAATATTTTCCACCAAGGGCACCCTGTAAATGAACTGTAGGTTTTGGCCTTCTCCCTGTTAAAACAGACTTGACAAAGTGTCCGTCTCGCAGACATTTTGGATCTCCTTCCAGAAAGCCTGCCAAGCGCTGGAGGAGACAGCATGATCCTCACTTCCATGCCGTCCAGCATTGTCCTTCCATGACAATATCTTTCCACGCAAACACACCAATTCCCTAAGACTTTATTCTCAAGACAATAAAGATTTGTTTTAAATTCTGAATGAACAAGTTATTTCTCTTGTAAAATTACTTACTCCAGTTTGATGTAAAGATGTGGGCTTTGTCCCTAAGTACTCTCACATTGATGGCACCGACACTCCACCTCTTTCCCTCCATATGGCCTCGCTGTTGAAGGGGCAGTCGCATAACATGCAATGGCTGATTCAGGTTATAAACATGCTGGTGTATGCTAAAAAGGAAAAAACGCTCCAATTTTGATGATGCTTGTAGGAACTCACTACTTTTTTAGGTTTCCACCTCTGTCAGATGCTTGAAATCAGCCAAGATTTGTGAGGTGCAGGGAGACCTGCCAGGGAATGACAGCACATTTCCTCAGACAACCGAAAGTAGTTTCTAATGTTGTTTCTTGTTCTTTTCCCCAGTTGTTTCTTCTCCAGTGATGAGAGGGCCTTAGCAGCTATCAACACCACAAAAACCACTTGTGATGTGCAGATCAGGGAGCCCTGTTGCCCCTCTGCCAAAATAGACTAAAACCCTTCTAATCTGCAGAGAGGGCCTCTATCAGCACTCATGCTGTAATGGACTAGATAAAAGAATCACAGCCTGGGAAATGTCTTTGATCATTACATTAATTTCCTCCTCCTGGGCCCTTATCATTTAGGTAAGGAAGGTACCTTGGGTGCACCTGGGATGGTAGTCCCTGAGAGCTGCTAGGCTGAGGCTGTGTGGGGGCAGTGTGGTTGCCCCAGCACAGCTGAGGCCACTGAGGCAGGGAGAAGGTGCTAGAAGGGGGCAGAAGGGGCTGAGTGGCTGTTTCTGGAGGAGTGGGGGAAGAAGAAGCCCTTCTTCTGGGAAGTGGGGCTTGTAAACAGGCCCTGAGAGCTGCTCAAGTGGAGGTGAGGTGGGAAGAGCAAGGCAGGCATGCAGGGTCCTCTAGTACTGGGGTGCCGGTGGCAAATGCCTCTTTTGGGTTTGCTCTGTCTGGTCTGTGTTGTCTCCATATGGCAGAGCTGTTGGTGCTGGTCTGTTCTCTGGTAATGCACAGTGTTAGAAGTGTAAAGCCTTCTGCCTTATGGCAGAGGAGCAGGTAGGTCCTGTCACGGGGTGTTAGGCCTGCTCAGGGCTAGTCCATGAGCTGGGCTGTCAGTGTGGACTGTGGCAGCATTAAAGCATCAGTGAGCAGGCAGGCAGATAACTTCGCTGTGTGATTTGTGGGGAGCCCTGGGAGCAGCAAGGAGAGGCAGGGCCCCCTTATGTTGTGCTGAGGCCGGCCTAGGAGGAGTGGGGCACACTGGCAGGACTGCTGGGGAGCCTCCGTGCCTCAGGGGGTGGGGGGGCTGCAAAAAAGAAAAAAAAATCCTTACTGGAGAAAAGGTGTAAAAAAGGCAGCAAAGTGGCTAACTGAAGGGAAACAGCAGTTTCAGAGGGAGCTGCCAGTCTGGCCTGGGTCCCCTTCCCGGCTGGTTTGAGTAACTATCTCAAACTACAGGAAGGCGGGGGAAAGGGGGAATGCTGGCAAGCTCTGGGGGCGAACCTGCTGCAGCCCAGGCAGTGCCAGGTACCTTCTCTTTTTTTTTTTTTTTCCCCTGCAAATTGGATCTGGCAGTAAACATGATACAAATATAGCTTGAAAGCACAGTACGGCTCTTCAGACACCTCCAAGACTCTGTTTACTTGTTGCAAATGCACCTGAAATGGTGATAATGAAATGTAATTCCTTGTAAGTAGCTAATGATTCAATGTTGGTGCAATTCTTAAAGGGCCTGAACAAGGGACTATCTTATGCTGTTATTTTTTTAAATTTTCTTTTGGAAACATAATGCCAGAGGTGGCAGTAGAGATTGTACTTGGCTCAACTTCCTTGAACTGTAGTAACTGAAAAATGTATCTCTCTTTTTGCTGATATTTCTGTTATAGTAAACTTTGTGCTTTGTACACATTCATGTTCTTGCAATGAAGGACTTTGAGACGCCCCCATTACAAATAATGATGGGAGTTGATTCATCTTTGAAGTAGACAGGAAAACTGCAGTCAGTTTCTCACAGTATTTGATTATATTGTAAAATTATATTTTTAAAATGATACTGCTCTGAAAGCTGTAGTGAAAGGTAACATGAAACCAACAGTCTCAACAGTATATAATTATTTCTTTGCTTTAGCAACAGGATAAAAGAATGAAGAACCTTACCCTGTTTTTCTGCTTTGCCTTCTGGAGTCTTTTACATCTCTTTTATAATATAAGTTGGCACTAGCATGTGTGTAGTTACAGTTAACTCCATCTAGCATTGAAGTGATACATGCCAACATCGGAATAATAAAACCCAGAGGATCAGTTGGTATTGTGATATGTAAAACCAGTGTTGAACACACATACATGTAATACTAACAAATCTCTCTTAATTTTCAGCATATGCAGAGTATGAAATTCTTTACCACAGCAACTTTTGGTATAGTGGCGTCCAAGACAAGGCCTTGTAATCACTTTCTTCATCACCAAGGTATTTGCAAAAGAATGAAATAGCAGTAGTTTAAAAAGAATAAAAAGAAAAAATGCATACAGAATGGATACTGTTTTCCTCTAAATGTGCTTGCCTAGTATTTCACAGGATTATTCAGAAATTGTCTGATGTCGCAGTTCACTTTCTTCTCAAAGAAATAATCAGTATCAGCTATTTCTTACATAAATTATAAAAAAATCAATTGAATCTATAAGCCAATAATAAGTAATGTGTGGATTAATTTATTAGTGATTCTGAAGTGTTAAAATGAAATATAGTACCTGGCACAAAGGTTAAGCGTTGTTTTTTAACCATTGAATTGTCATGTCTTCCAAACAAGACATCAGATGCTGAAGGATGGTACATATTTTAGTCTGTCTACTTAGTCTTTTTTGCATGTTTCTTTTACTGTAAAATCCCAGTGTTTGCTGGTAACTATGTAGTCAAATAGAGATGTAGTAGAATGTCACATATGAAGAAACTAAGGATGCCTTTTTGTCTTGTCAGGGAGCTGGAAGAGTTCGCTGTATTCCTAACCTCCACTCAGAGTACTGCAATTTTGAATTTAAGGGCCTATCAGTGCCAGGTGTGAAGGCCATGGTGCCAATGAGGGGTTAGTCTGTGGATGTGCAAAATGCTGTATCCAGTGTCTAGCTTCCCAGAGTCTTTGAGATGGTCTTTGTTCTCTCTTCTATGGGAGATCTGGGAGAAACAATCTATCTTGGCATCTCAGTTACTGCAGTTCAGAACCCTTTCTCTCCTACACCTAATCAGTATCAGTTCATGTGAATACAGCAAGCCCTGAATTTTAGTGACTGGGAGTCTAGCATGTGTATAGTTCTGCTCTTGGTCAGCTGAGAGCAATAATCTCTCATATTGTCCCAGTGTGAGGTGTCCCTAGTCTCATCTAGAGATACCTTGAGTGAAAAGAAGGGGGGGGGGGGGGGGGGGGGAGAGTGTTCCTTGGTGGTGATTGGTTGTTGTCTTAGCTCACCTTTAAAAAAAGCAAGTGGGGGAAAAAATCTGGTTGTGTCTCACATCTGTACCACATCTCCCAAATTGTCCTCAGAAATTTGAGTTATTTGCTGAAACTCATTTGCCACTTGAATGCAATTAAAGTTGGGGTAGAAAGTTGGTAAAATACATATAGGAGTTACATGGGAAAATTGGGGAGGATAAAGTTAGTGGTAAATAAACTTAAGAGCAGAACCAAAATATCCAGTTCAAAATCTTTCAGATTTTTTTTTCTTAATTTGTAAAGAATGAGAACAAGCCCATTTCTTTCTTTTGAAGGTCACTTTTAAAGGTGATATATACTATGGTACTACAGTAACTTCTGAAGAGATATGGGGTAAAGAGAGAGCCACTGAGACTATCAAGACCATTGAAAGCTTAATGGTACTGGCACCAAATTAGAGACAGGCACCTTGTGTCTCAGGCAGTCCTAGGGGGAAAAGAAAGTGTTGTTTATCTGAAGGAGTAAAAATGTCTTGAAAGTATGGTAGTGTGTGGTGTATAACTTTTCATTATCCTGTCACACTTGGAAACTCTGCTTTGCAGTACCTCAAAGTTAAGAGCAAAACAAATCTATGCAGTGTATCTGTCCTTTCAGGTGGGGGTTTTTTGCCAGTTTTCCTATCTAGATTTCAGACTTGATATTAATCATTTCCCATTCTTGAGATGAGATGAAATAACAAGGGACTGTAATGCTAAATTCAGATCAAAGGAAGCCACTGCTTTCCTTTTTTTGGTTGCAAATCTAAAATTATGAGATCACAAAGCTATTTATTCCATGTTAATTTCAGTGTCACCTTGGAGGAGAGGATATTTTTTATTCCCAGAAAAGCTATCTTTGCATTAAATAGTTTCTGTGGCATTTTGAATATGGTGAAAATTCTTTTGTTAATTTTTGATGCTCTACTGAAAGTGGAAAAACCAGGTGCAATTTAGGCCTAGAAGACATTTCAGAGGTGCAAAAACTTTGTCTTCTTTATATGACCAAATCTTTGTGGTTGTGTGGAATAGATTCATTTATGTACAAATCTATGTTCAGTTAACTGATGACAATGTATAAGTTCCTGCATGCATACAGAGGAAATATTTAAAAAAAAAAAATTAGATTATTATTTCTGTAGTTTTTTTAAAGTTTGAGGGGTCTTCAATAAAACAGATAGGGTTTTATTTATCTTTCTTACATATCCTCAGTTTTTAAAAGGTAAGATTGAAGAAGTGACCTGAATTAGAGGGACAGATCTTCCTGCATGTTCTGCCCTGGAACAGTAGCTGTCTGGAGTGGAAGACAGGGGAATCTGCCAGTGTATGCAGTGGCATTTCACACCACTGCCAAGTAACTCCATACCTTAGACCTCCAGGCAGACCTAGGATGCAGTGTATGTTTGAATATGGGTGGAGGTGTCTTAAATTGTGCAGACTAATATCTGCCATGTGTGCCATTAACCCAGAATATCACTGAAGTGTGAAATATGATTAGGACTTTATCCTTCTGAGGTGTATATATAGAACCTCTCCAGTAAGTCTGACTTGTTTACAACGTATGTACACATATGGTTTTTCCTTTTGCATGGACTAAAATTTAGTGGTTTTCAGTTTGCAGTGATTTTTTTGAATGTTCATTACATATAGAGGAGTATAAATAGCAGCAGAAACTCAGGGTTCTGACATTTAGTATTCAAATAAGAACAAGAGACTCCTAATGCCCAAGGGAAGCTAATATCTGTCCAAGCAGTAATTAGATAATAAGATTTCTGCTTAACTTATAGTATATTAATTAGGAAGTCACTTCCCCAATCTTAAAGCTTCTGCAGTCTGGACAGTACTGAAATTTAGCTTTGTTTACATATCAGAAGACAATGGCCTCTTGATATATGTGAGGAAGAGGTAGATTTGAACATCTCTTTGACAGTCAAAGACCAGAAATCCTGTATATTTGTCATTGTTGTTCTAAATCTGCTGTTGTAAGTCCACTTACTGGAATGGGGATGACTTATTAAATTACCCGTTTAGGATCAGAAGCAAGATTCTGTCATTCAGATGATCATAGTGAAAGGAATACAGGAGAGGATGGAAACTTTGAAGGTAGAATATTTTTGTTCCTAGCTAGTGAATAGCTCTTTCAAACAGGGTCAGAGCTAATAGAAAAAGGTTTTATGTAGCTGTGTTAAGGAATACACCATGTCTTCCACAACCCAATCCTTTTAGCTGTCTTTATCTGTGATCTAAATAAATAATCATTAGGGATTTGAAAGTGCGTGACTAGAAGTAGATTAGAAAATGCAAAAATACTTCTGCATTTCAGAAATATGTGATGTTGTAAAAGGGAAGCAGTGTGCACAAGCTGTTACTATCAATGTTAGTACGAACACTTTCTTCCCTTCCCACTTTTCCTCTGATAACTTACCCAGCAATTGCTTGCAAAAAGAATTCTCACAACTAGACTGTCTCTTGTCATGACAGTTACCACCCTAATGACAAAGCTGAAACCCTGAACTCCATACCAAAGCAATAGTTTTTCTATGGCCTTATTGTTTGTTTTTGCATTACCTTAAGAGCTACAGTCTACGTTAGAGGTTGGGGCAGATAGGTAGTTAATAGTTTCATGACATAATGTGCTGAGGTTGTTGATTGATAAAGGGTTCGTGAACCTGCCTGTTACTGTGCAGCAAGTTGGGCTTGTGGTCCTGCAAGATTCCAGGGTGCCATGGGCACATGCAGCTGTGAGACTTGAAGTTTAGTTTACGTTCCTGCAAAAAATTGTGAGTACCTCTTACGTGCCACTTGTTTCTCAACCACAGGTAGCACTGCATACATGACTCACTTTCCAATGCCTGCTTACTCTTAAGCAGCTGATTATGTTCACTGCTTGTCTATTGGGTTTCTCCTACTTGCCCCATTTGGTCAGTAGCATCACTGACATGGGACATGGTGACAGCCTAGTCTATTCCTTATGTGCACATTGCCATGACTGAACAACAGGTGATTAGCTTGGATATTTTTTTCGTGTTCCAGATGAGAAAGCATATAGGCTACCTTCCATTCTATTGTCTTCAACATTACAAGACACAAAATATGAAACATGAAACAGGTAATCTACATGCTTAAGTGATAGCATCTCTTCATTAAGAGTAGTGTCTCCTGGCATCAGGATAAAGGGAATGTCAACAGGCCTGCAATAATAGGCAAGATCGGTGAGGAAGAAAATAATCACCATGTGATATTAACTTATTTATGGTAAGCCAAGGCAGAGAAGTAACTCCTTCCAACTGATGCAAGAAATTTGAGATGGCAGAATACCAAACTCTGGGGTTTTTTGGGTGCAGGCCAGTATATCTTGCAAGGTTATTATACTTTCTAATGTGATTACCCTTTCTGTTTAAGGTTTTCCTACCTGCAAATGTTTGTTTCCTTAGGAAAAAGTAGGTATAACCTTCCCACAAAGAAGCAGTAGAGAGAGGCATTCCCGAGTTATTGGGACCGGAGCAAGAGAGCCATGATTACTTACAAAAATACTTGCCAAGACCTTGTGAGTTGTGCTTCAACCCACAGTGGACTTGAAGGGTATTACAGAATAAACATCTAAAAATGGGTTTATAATGGAAACCTTGACAGACCTAAAAGCAAAGCAGTAAGCAGGTGCCACTATAATTAAGAGCAGTGACCCTTCAAAGAAAAGGGTTGCCAGCAGGTAAATAAACTGCCATTGTGCAGCTCACCTCGTTAAACAGGAAAGTTTGGAAAATGATTGGAGAAATGGCATCAATCAGTGTTACCTTAGGCATCAGTTACAAGAGACAGCTGCCTGCTGGGGGACAAACACAGCGTATGTACTATTAAAAACAAGGTCTTTGTTCTGAGGGTTGTGCTACAGGTAATCTGAACCCTTCAATTTATATCCTGTTCACAGTTGTCAGGTTCTTTAATGTAACTTTTAATCATGTCATATTTCCCCCCACTGAAAGATTTGATGTATGTAATACACTAGGTCAGGTGGATAGAAATATTCAGATGAGTGCGTTGAGCTTCAGTCTGTCATGTGTAGTGGATGTGCCAGCATAATCCTGTATGCGTGCTCTCCCCTTTTTTTAACTTCACATTTCAATATGTCAGTGTAATTATGTCCAATCTTGACTGTTTCAAGTTCATGGGTTACTGCAGCCAGTTAAAGCTGGGTTGTTTGGTATGGTTTTCCAGTTGTTGGGTTTTTGTTACAGCATGAGTGTTTTTTCAGGCAGTTTCACAGAAGTGTGGTAAAATTGCTGAATGAACATGGCTGCTTTGATTGGCAGGGGACACTAAGTCACAGCTGAAGCCTTGCATCATCATTGACTGCAAAAGCAATATTGTTTTTAGAGTAGTAAAAGAAAACCCAGAACAGAGTTTGGAATTGTTTTGCTTGCTATCAAGCATACCTCATTCTAGAGATTTATTTTGCATATTTTGCACTGCATGCAAGATCTTCTATGGGACAGTATGATCTTGAATTTTATTGCAGGGAAGGTAGTCAGATTGTCTCAGGCTCTACCTCATTCCACTGGGGTTTTGGGGTTTTTTTTCCTATGATGTATATGTCTTGAGAGGGACTACTCTGCTTTTTTTATCAGAGATAATGATTTGGACTTGCCAGACACTGTTTTTAAGGCTGATTAAAATTTGAATAAGCTTACAAAGCAATCGAGTTAAAGTGGTGCAAAATGCTATGTAATTGCTTTCAGTTAGTTTGTAACCTATCTTGTTCTGCCTTAACTTCAGATTCTAAACCTTAACTATTTCTCTGCGGGGAAATAGCAAAGTATAATTGTACATTTAAACTGTGTCATCTAGAAAAAAATATTTTTTCCCATCAATTTGATACTACAAGATTCTCTATCCATTCATCTTGAACTATTGCAAGAAAAACAGGGTTCAGCAATCAGTTTGAACTCCAAACTAAGGACTGCAGCTTTTGAAGCAGCAGGAATTTTTTTCCTCTGGCAGTCTTTACTTCTAGGTTTGGCACAACTTGCTAGCATTTGCAGACTGGTACTGGCAAAAATGAACATATAGGTGCAGTCTTAATGAAAATTAATCTCTAAATTGAGATGTATTTTTTGAAATGACTGGTTAATGCCTGGTGTGTCTGTTCATAGTGATCTGAAAAGAGCTTGAAGCTACAAAGCTTACAGCAGCTGTAATTTTGACCACTAAAGAAGCAAAGCATGGCTTCTGAAGGTTTCACTTGCTTAATCTCTTTAACTCCTCACAGATTGCTTGTTCATCAAACTGGCTGCTTTGATAAAGCTGCTTATCTCAGATCAAGAGAACAGTATCTATCAACTTCAATTTATTAAATTCCAGAATGAGAGTATATCTGTGTTGTTATCTGGATCTTCTTTAGTTTTGGAATAACAGGTTGCATTTAGCAACTACCTTCTTTTTAAACATGGCATTCTTTTTTATTCTTGCTGGTTAAACATTTGGTGTATTTTCCCTTCTCCCAAAAGTCAGTCTAATGTTCTAACAAGTACTGGGTAAAGGATATCTCTTCCCCTGATCTGCTCTGGCTATGGTCAGGTTAATACAGCCTAGGATACTGTGAGCCACCTTTGCTTCTCAGTCCCTCAGTTCCTAGACTGTATTGTTGTAAGGACCTCTTCCGTCTTGATGCATGACTCTGTTTTTTTTCTTTGGTGAATTTCACAAGGTCCCTCTTGTCCCATTCCTCAGACTTTTGTAGGTCTGTCTAAATAGCAACCCTGCCTCTAAACATGTCAAAGGGTACCACCAGTTTGGTGTCATCTACAAACTTGACAGAGCACATCCTCAGTCATTGATAAAGATGTTAAACACAAGACCATGTGACAGTCAGCTTACTGGCCTCAGTACAAGGTATGAGTAGGTACTATACATTTAGAACAAACACAGCATAATTTCTGTGTGTAATCACCACTTGCATATCTTGAATAACTCAAGCTGGGTCTTTTACATGACCTGTTAATGGGAAACAAAGATGATACTGATTTGGTAACTTCATTTCCATTGCTTATAGCTCCACTGTGACCCCACTGTATTGTCTTCACACTGTTTGTAGTGGTACCACTGGTAAGGCCCTTTGCCTTGCTTCTCAGCCTGTTGGCTGTAGGTTGCTCTTCTACACATTGGTTCTGCAGTTCCAGCAGCTTTGACTACGAAATTGATGTGGCAGGCAGAGGTATTCTGGGAAGGGAAACTAATTTATTTCATAAATGGCCGTTCAGCTGCATATGTTAGAAATGGCTTCTGGCTCAGACTTTGCTCTTGGGAAGTATAGTTATTCAGTAAAAAGAAAGATACCTTACAATAGAACCAAAATGTGCTAAAAGAGCAATTGCTGCTTATGGTCTCATGGCATCATTTGATCTCAGCATTGTTTCAGGCTTTTGAATGGAGATTGAGGCTTTTGGGGCTTTTGGTCTGTTCTGAACACCTAAAATGCCTTTCTTGCAGCACCCCAGGAAAATGCTGTCATTCAAAACAGAGGAGAAGCAGAGAGGTCCTCCTAGCTCAGATTGAGACTTTATGTTGCAAGAACTCACTTAATGCAAAGAATAGATTATCTTCCAGTTTTAAAATTACAGTGTGTAGCTGTTAAAGAGCAGAGAAAAATCGGGGTATTTCTAGTTTCTGATTAAAAACCTGTTGTAGGGGTTAGCTGGAATAATGACAGCTCCTTTACTAATGCATGCTGGCTGCATATTATGATAGCAGCATAGAATAAACTTGCACTTACTTTGTTTTCCTGCCTTGAAAGATATGTGAACCTCTAATGCTTAACTGAAATACTAAGCTTCTGGAGTTATCTGGTTTAACTAGTCCTAACACTTTCAAATAAGTTTGTTAGGAGGCTACTGAAATAAATGTAGCTGCCTTTCTTCCTCTCATAAGCTTTTTTCCTTTGGTAATTTAGATTGCCTTTTTTCACATGAAATATTCTTAAGATATAAGATCTTAGAGACTACTCATTAATCCATATTTTGGAAAGGTATGATGACCTTGCACTTCTTATAGAAGTGGGTGGGCAAGGGATGAGTGTGACCATCCATCATCACATGTAATACAGGGCAAGATGGAAAGAGCAAAATACAGTACTCATAAAGAGGGTAAGCCGGTGATTCATGGCATTGTCTTCTAGAGCTGCTTTTCAAGCGGCAGTATATGGTGTGGACCAGCATATTCTCCATGAAAAGAAATGCAGACAGAAACTTTTACCTCTTCCTAATATTGAGAAGCATGTTCCCTATTCACCCATGAAAATTTTACATTTGTTTATTCAACCTTTGGAGCTCACTGTCTCTGCCTGAAGCCTGTCTGAATATCTGTGTACTTCTGACAAGACCTGCTCATAAGCAGTGGAATCTGTAAGTGTGCTCTCTTGCCTCCAGCTTGGCCTCTGGAAGTGTTGCTCAAGGGACTTAAAATCTGCTGATCTTTGAGTCCATTTTTAGTGCTTGAAATTGAACATTACTTACCTGTTCTTATTGGAAAAAACACAAGAAGGTATGCCCTACTAGATTAGAACAATGGTCCTACTGCCAGCATTGAAGGTTGAAGGAGATTTTAATAAGGAAGAGCACACAAGTATCCGTTATGCATTCCCCTCATACTTGCCCAACATCCTGAATGGCTGTATGAGGGATTTGCCTATTACATTTTGCATCTGTTTATGGGGCATGTTTCACAAGTTCAAAAATAACAGCATTAATATGAATGGTGGGAACAAACCTTATGTCTTTTCAGGCTTCAACATGCAGTTTCTGAAGTGCTCCTACTACCACAATGTTCCCTCTCTATGAACCAAGTTACTAAGATGATACCATTTTGTTGTAGAAATTTTTTCTCTCTAAAATACTTTAACCCTTTAATTCAAGCAAATAACATTTGAATTTCCTATGTCACACAGGGTTAATCCATTCTCCACGGTGAAGTGCAAAAATTTCAGAAATAACATGCTCTGTTCCACTGCCATCCATATAAAATATTGTTTACACTCCAGGCCTATTGCTTCAGGAAATTATTGATAGGAACAGCTGTGCCTTCACAAGAAAAGTAGAAAAGTCCTTCCTCTCCGACCAGGGGCACTTTTCAGCCACCTTTACTTTATCACTGTGACACAGAAGCATAGAAGATTGGATTTCAGGCTTTAAATAATAATAAAAAATGCGTAGAAAAGAAACTCTCTAAAACTTCACTCGGAAACTTTTGTGAAGCTCTGAGCCATCTCCCTGTGCTCAAAAGGATTTGTTTAAAACAAAATGAAATTCAGAGCATAAGATATACAGTACAATCAGTATCCAACTTCAAATGCACCTCGTTGCTACTGAGTTGAACATTATAATTATAATTGTAACTCTGCAGTGCTTTATGCATAAATTATTTAAATTAAACCACATAGATTATTCAAATTTTATCTCCAAGAAACACTTCCAAAAGCCTGCTAACGCTCATGTTACAACTCATTGCTAACATGCAAAACTATTAAAGGCTTGATTATTTTTTAAAACTTTTTGGAACTAGACTCTGTGCAATGACTTATTTCAAGTTGAATGAGTCAGGTTAAATGTATTTGGTGGTGCTGGTTTTGTAATTTCAGATCCACCTTCAAGCTCAGTTGAGCAAAAGACTAAGCTGGTACTATTCAGTCTTTCCTTTCCTGGTAAGAATGTGGCATTCTGTGACTTTATTTTATGCAAAGCAAAAGCCTCTCCAGTAAAAATAAGGAATTTGCACATTTTACCTTGTAAGAAAAGCCCTGGCTGGTGTAGTAATTTGACATGACATTGACAGTTAGTCACTTGAGACAATCTTAACAAAAGAATAATATTTGCAGGTGAAGAGAGCTTCATGAGAGAAGATCTAACTAGGGTGAACCTGGCTCCTGGAGGACATCCCTTGTTTTGAGCATTTCTCATGAGTGGTTGGGGAAAGCAATGTGATCAGTTCATTCCTCTGTTGCCAATGCAGATAAATGAAGCAGGTTAGACCAGCCTGTGGTAGATATGCCAGCCTATCAGAGAATAGCCAAAACCAGGGAAGAGTAATGGGAATTCCCCCTGTGCAGCTCCTCATCAGCCTGAATTTAGAGACCTAGTGAAAAACAATCTAGAGTTTCCAAGTACAATATATTATTTCTTTTAATATTTGGGTTTTGGTTACTTTTAAAATCGGAAACTTCTTCAAAAGTTCCAGTACTTACTATAGTCTATGAAGCAGATAAAAATACCTTTTATTACTAAAATACATTGTATATGTGAATGAATCACTGTCCTGCACTAGACTCTTTGATTCTTATTTTTCCTTCAGGGAAAAGGAGTGGAAATAAGAAAAGCATAACTTTAGTGATCACATTATTCCTTTCCCTTTGTAAATTGAAACAATACAATGGAAGAGTAGAGATACTTAACTGCTATGTTACAGTTAAAGTGCAACAAAATGCTCAGCCAGATCTAGGGAGTATCTGAATAACCAGCTGCTTGATTCTGATGGTTGGCTAAGTTTCCTGAACTATTTGAACCATCTTCAGCTCAGTTTGTATTCCCACTGCGGGTGCTTATTAGCAAAGAAACTCTAAAACCCAAAAATGGGGGTGGGGAAAGCCAGTCAGAAGACGGAAGTGAGAAAGTAGGAATGAACATGAAGCATGATCCAAGAGGACAAATCCTATTTTGCCTGTTATCCTGTTTCAGAGGAACAGTATGCTTGCAGTAAATCCATTCCTAGTACCTAATAGCTGCAGACTGGCTTACGCTCAAGCAATAAATGAATACACTCAGACAAAACTGAAAGCTGAATTATCAGCTTTATTTTAGTATCTCCTAACAGTGGTGGGCTTGTGAACTCTGTACTGGATGTCAGTACATTTTGCGTTCTGGACTACGCTGTGTTCCAAAATGCTCTGTGGCGCCCTCATGAGAGGAGGCTTCTCGTGGCCTTGCCAAGTGCTGGGTGGTGGCACTCTTGTGTTTACGCATTACAGAGTGATGCTTTCCCCATGCTGTGATAGAAGGTAAAGCAGTGGTAGGGTATGGAATTATTTAAGTGCACTGAAGATATTTCTGAAGGTCCTGGGACAGCATTCTGAGTGTTCTATAAACATAGAAGTGCCTCTCCCAAAGGGTTTAAAAAAAAAAAATCACATAGGAGACAAGTGAAGTCAGATGTATTCAAGCCAGATAGGGGACTCAAAGAGAAGGATGAGCAATCACAGGCAGCATGTTACCTATCCTCTTCAGAGTTGTCAAATGTAAACTTGCATTTGTTGGCATCAGGTACAGAAGTCATGCCAGAAAGTGACAGGACTTCAGGCTTGGAATATTTTCCTGTAGAGGTGGGGAAAGGGAGGAGAAAGAATGAAAATTCTATATTTTTTGTATGAGTAGGCACAGTGGGCAACCAGTTGAGGGACAGTCCTGTTGGGAGGCTGTGGGCTAAGGTGTATCCTGGGATGTGTGAGTAGAGACTGGTGTCTTTTAGAGTACATTTAACTCAAACAGAAACAATGACCTTCCTGCAGGAATGCTGGGTGAGTTTGGTGCTTGTGCTGTGCAGCAGATGGAGGATTGCAATGGCAGCTTCGCCCCTTAAAACTTATGACTATTAGAACTCAAGAGCTATAGAGTCTTGAGAATATTAACCTCAGAGGCTATTGATATTTGCATTGGTAAAGGTATCATACTTTAAGATTGGATGCTTTATTAACCTGTTATTTGACTTTACATATTGTCACTGTTACATATATACTAATGTGTGTAGCAGCAGGTGCACTCTAAATATTGTTAAACAGTACTGTAATATGACCTGAGTTTAATCACTGAGGCAATTACTAGTTTGAAATTCTGGCATCTCTGCAGCAATAACTTCTGTGGAAAATACTGCTTGTTACCAAACTAGCTTGTGGCATAGATAGGATAAGAGCAGTGCAATCTCTATCAATGCAAATTTTTAACTCCTGGGATGTGATTTTCCACCCTCACCCTCTATGGGCAGTCACTTTTAAATCTTTGTTTCAGCATGCTATTGGTGGGGGTGGGGGTGTTATTTTTCCTGCCAGTTCTTCATTATGGGGAGGCATAGGTGTATTGCAAAATGATTGAGGTATGCAAAGGAAGGTGTCCTCCATGAGTAGCAGTGCTGTGAAGGGACGTGTCATTGCTTGTCAATGTAAGCATTAAGAGTGATAACACATAATGGTAGTATCAGTAACCGAGTATTTGGTGTCAAATATATAATAACATAGCTGCAAACATCTGCAGAGAAATAGGTTAGAATACCTGTAGCAAACCATAATATATTTGTTTTTTCAGCAGAACTAACATAAAATATATTAATAATCTGGTTCTGGGAGCAAATTCAATAAAGATGTTAACCCTTCTCTCTGTCAGTAACTCATACTCAGTAGTCTACTCTGATCCAGTAAAATCACCTAACAGATGTTTAATGTTATGAATGTTCTTAAACCTGTTACTGGCCATAGACTGTATTAAAATTAATCACTGAACTGTAGCATGCAAGAACCTGGTCTGCAATTTACAGAAGATGCTGTTTTAATCCTCTTATTCTTAGACATCTTAATGACATTGAGGAATTCAGAATTTAAGGTTTTCACTTTGTGAGACCTCAGAGTCATTTCTGTTTCTGAAAAATCTGTGGAAGGTGAAATTAAGCCAGCACAAAATGTGTCTGAAAATCTCATACTTTAAGTATTTTTTTTCATATTAGAGTGACAATTTACTGCTGTAGAAAATATAATAAACAAGGGTATGCTTTTTAAAGTATCATCTTTTCTGAACAAATAACTAACACAATTTTGCAGACATGGTTATTTAGAGGAGAAATTAGTATTGCTGTGACATTTAGATACATGATAAGAAAAATAGACCTGTTCCAAGTTGTTGAATTGTGGAAGAAGACAACCAAAGATCTAAAATTCCTCTTCGGCTTTGTATCTTTTAAATTATAAATGAAAGGAAAAACTTTCAATTTTGTATCCTTCATCACAAACCAAGTATTAAGTTAGCTATGCATGCATAGTGACTCAGTAACAATGACACATGGCTTGATGGATCTATAAGAGTTAAAAGGCTGCATAAGAACCATTTGTGCTTCCTTGTGTAGGCTACTCAAACCTTCCCTCTTTGCATGATCAAATATGCACGGCTGTATGGGGCAACTTTCCTCAAAGCAAATGGGCATAGAGTTAACAAACTCATGATACACAGCTGCTAAAGACCAACAGCAAGATATTCCTTTCCTCCTGCAGTGATGGAAATCATGATTCTTCCATATGCTATTTCTTGGTGGTAAAGTTATAATACCTCTTTTAGGTCTAGTATTTGTAGCACCATGTGATTTAGATCTTGACTTGCAATTTCATCTTTTCAGGTCTGGAAAGAACCGCAATAGTTGCTTGGGGTTTCTTGTTTTGGTTTGGGTTTTTTTGCACCTCGCCCCAATCTGGGTGTGTTTGGCACTCATAGGAAAGTTCTAATCTCAATACCCATTTTTAGCCATCTTTTGGGATGAGTCAAAAGGTGAAACAGTATGGAATTCACTACTGAGTCTCTCTGAAATGCAAAAGACAGCTTATACATCAAGTCAGACCAACTCAGTGGATAAACAGGAATGTTCAGTTGTTTCTAAATAAAAGTTCAAAGAATAACAAACATCTTATTTTCTCTCCCCTGCACCAAATTTCCTTAAATGTACATTTAAGTTTGTCTAAGACTATATCACTCTCTGACACACTGTTTTACGGTTAAAAATACTTCAGCAAATCAGAAGTAAACCTTAACATTGCGTGCAAATTCTAAACTCATCAGCTTTAGTTGCATAATAAAATCATGTCCAAGCACAGTATGACATGCTAAAGATGGTGTTATTTCAAACCCTTGTGGTTTATAGCCCACAATTCCATTATAACTTATCAAAAACTCCCTTTAAGATTCCCCATGTTATCACTGAAAATATTTCTTTGTTGTGTTTAATTACTCTTACAGAACTGTGGTCGACTGTAGGTTGAATGTGCTATTAAACAGGCTACAATTAAATGTATGTTTCAAAGGCATAGTTTTGTACTTTTTACACAGAACTGAAGACAAGTATTCCATGAATTAACCCTGTTTAGTAGTATAGCTCCCATGGTTCAACTGTAGCAGGACATGAGTGTCCTGTTGCAGAGTTGAGAATTTAGTAGACTTGGCTATAATGCTTCATTTCTTTTTTTCCTATGCATAGTAATACAGAGTATTTGTATCTGGCACTGTATGTGTATAGTTGTTAAAAAAAAATAAAAAATCTTGGCACCTGCACTGAAATAGAACCTTCTCATAGCAGGAATTGCCCACTGCCCTAACATAAAGGCAAATCTTCATACACAACAAAAATAGGATTTGTTTAATAAGGAAAACTAGAGATATTTCCAAAGCAATCTAAAGTTGATCAAAACCAGATTAACTTCTAATTTTATTGATTCCTCTTTCCAATAAATCTGTGCCTATATCATCTGTAGCATGAATTGTTCATAAATTCAAATGGTTATAAACACTTTTTTCAGAAAAGACGCCATTTACCTAAACAGCAGCTTCTCTTCACCATTATTCTTTGTTACAGTTACCTGCTTGATAGTCCCACACATAATCATTAAAAGCTTTTGAAGAGGTCTAATATGTTCCTTTAGTACCAGACAGTCAATCGGCCAACATGTAAACTGGAAATAAGACCTTACAGATATCCCAACAGCCTTTTCTACACTGATCGTTGTCTTGAAAGACGTTTTTCAAGGAACTTGAAACTGCTTTGTCTGAACAAGCTTTCTCTAACATCTATCCTATTTTGCAAAAGCAGCCATACTTTTTACTATATTCTAAATGTGCTTTTTTTACTAAAAGTGTCTCCCATCTGCTGACCTTTATTTTACCACTCATGTACTACTTTCATAATTTAATATTATAATCTGTAATAATAATGTTGAAGGATGGAACCAATTCCTAAAGCAACTTCCTTTTGAAGGATTTCAGTTTTTATATTGATGAACTAAATGCTTAAAAGATGGAAGAAAAAATTTCTTGAAAAGAATTAATATACACTCACTTTTTATTATAGGAGAACAGGGAGATTATGGGCCAAATATTGTCAAAGATCCCAAAAGCCTGTGCAAAGTAGAGTGACACCTGCCTCCAATGAATAGGCCACTCTTTTTTTGATTGTCATTCTACTATATTACAGAACCTTCTCTCTTCCTTTTAGTAATAGAAAAAAAAAATCCTAGTAAGTTTCGTGTACGAGTACATATTTTAGAGAGATTTGTAACTTGCTATGGCCATATACTGTTAATTTTACTTCTAGCCACATTAGTAATCAATAATTGACTCAGATTTATGAATCCATGTTGCCTCTTTTATTTTCAGTCATCAAGCTTCAGGGAAGCTGTTGCTAAAGGAAGCCTGAATTTCAGTTTTGCTCTGACTGGACTGTGGGTTTGAGTGATGTGTTTTATTATGAGTTTATGCTAATGACCTGTAGGCTGGACTCTCTAAGTCTGTAAGTAAAGTGCATCTGCAGCCCTATGAGTCATCAGTTAGGGAATAGGTGTTCATCTGACAAAACAGTGGTGCAGATGAATTCTGTGGATACCAGTTTTCTGGAACTTCCCCTAAGGTAAAAGAAGATGGGTAATGTTATTGCTCCAGAAAGAAGGAGGAAAAAGCTATCCTACCAGCAGTAGGATTAAATGCAGATCAAGAGAGAAGCACAGAAGTAGTGGGGTTTGCTATTACGCAGACTTTGTGGTTGCAGGACCTTCCAAGATCAAAGGAAGTTATTACAAAGGAAAGACAGTAGGAAGCACATGAGTAAGAACAGGCTGTGAGCTAGAGGAGGGGGAGGACTGTTATGATCTTAGATATGCCTCGGAGTGGCAAGAAAAGGCGTGATACAATCTCCACCACCCCCTTGTGTTTGCTATCTGAAGTAAAAGAATTACAGCTTTTGGGAGTCTGGGTAAAGTTGATGTGTTGGTTTGTTTTCCAGTATCGCTAAGTAAGTCACTGTAAACATAGAACTCATGAAGCTGCGTTTCCAAGAAAGGAGTATATTATGATCCGTTTGAAGGGTTTCAGGAATCGGTGTTTTTCTTGAAGTGCTACAGCTGCTAAGCTCAACTTTCTCACTGACACAGTATCAGTACTGAGGAAGGGCAAAAGGACTGTGAGAAACGGTGACTGGAGCTTACAAAGTCAGCAAAGCTAAAGTCTTACAATATTATATAAGGCAGTAGTATTTCAGTCCAATATTTCATTCTTTTTTGAAAAACACAATACTTTCTGCTAAAAAAGAATTATAGACACTTAGTCACAAGCCTGAATCTCTGTTGCCCTGTCTTTTGTGCAGTCCTCATCAGACTACACCGACAGTAACAAGACATGATGCACGTCAAAGCAAGCGTGGTTCAGTATATACAGCTCATCTTAAATCATTAATATCATAGAATATCTCAAACTGGAAGGGACCCACAAGGATCATCGAGTCCAACTCCCTGCTCCTTGCAGGACTACCTAATGCTCTGTTATTGGATGGAATTCTGTAATTATTCCTGGACATGTCTTAGTTATTTCATTACAGTACGTCCTTTAAGACTTCTTCCTGTTCTGTTATTTCCCCCAAATTTCCTCTTAAACATTTCCAAAACAACAATAAAAATCAAAGACATTTTCTTTCTTGCAAACTCTCTCTTCCCTGGTAAGCTGACAGATTCCTATGCACTGAAAGGAAACAGAAGATTATTTTGAATTGCCTCTGTTTCCTAATATTTGCATCTGTTTCCCTCCAAAGAGCCGAGACACCTGTCATAACAAAGAGGAGTGATTTCTTTGAATCAATAATAAATCAGCAAGAATTATTAATGTACTGAAGGGGAAAGCTGTTTTTTAAGCATTATTCACTGATTTTTATCCAATCAATGGAACATATAAGAAAACATATTGTTTGCATCTGTGATCTCATCTGTCTAGATGAGAATGTAAAGAATGGAACAAGCACTGAAATTAACCAATGGTTTAAAAAGTCAAACATATATTCTGTTTGTACTCATTAACATAATGGTGAAAAACAGACTCTTGAAACTCTTAGAACTCTGTAGTACAAATTTTCTCACCATTCAAATCAAGCTTGGCTCAAATTAAGAAATTGGATTAACAGTGACTCATTAAGGAGATAAATAGCATTTAGCATTTGACACTTAATTCAGAGGCTGTCATCACCTGTCCCAGCTTCAGTGTTCATCAGACTGTCCCAAAAGGCTTAGTAAGTTTATCTGGTGTGTAAAGTACATTCTTCTTTCAGAAATCTTCCATCTGATTTAATATTCAAATAGCACTTATTCTTCTAGTTCACAACTGGTTATTAAAGGTGTGGATAGTCAAATATTGGCATCCAGAGTGTATTCTACACATTCCAATTTGTTTCTCACGTTGTTTTAAATTCCTGACTGCTCTCTTCCCACTGCCCTTTCTGCAAACAGACACCAGCAGCCCTTCCCACCTGCACAGGGTTCTATGCAGACCATGCACACTGGAAGAGTTTGCCAGATAATTCCAGTCATTAAAGAAGCAAACAAGCTATATCAATGAAAATTTGTGGAAAAGCAAGTGTGTTATAATTTTTTTTATCATCCATAACATCATCTTTTGTTACTATGAAGTATGCAAGTTCCATCTGAGATTAGGGCTCTCTTAATTATTTCAGAGACATGTGAAGGGAGGAAGGGATTCTTTCCCCAAAGAATTTATAACCTAAATAGTTAAAGTAGAAAAAGATTGGAGGAGGAGTGGAGCACAGACAACTGAGGTGACTTGCCGAAGATCTCATGGCAAGGCAAGAACTTAAGTCCAGCATCCTGACTTGCAGTTCAAGAATATGTTCTGCTAGATGTGACAGCATATACAAGTGTTTGGTTTTGCTCTGCAGTTTTCAGTGTGATGTGTCCTACTTGACTAATTAAAGTCAGAATGTTTTGGAAAGGTAACATGTATAGCTGCAGTTACTTCAAGTTCTATCACGTTCCTTTCAGCTATCATGCGCGTCACTAGATCGATCCTGCAGACAGCTATAGCTCATGTAACTGAAAGAGGTACCCTCAAAGCTGAAAAAGCCATGGGAGTCCTCATTAGAAAAAGCACTATCTGTGGATGGAGCAATCCTGTGAAAGACTGAAAAAAAGATTAGTGCCTTGGGCACAAACTAGTGAAGAATTTCATTAAAGCCCTTCACAAGTCCTTTTTTTAGGTCCAAGATAGGCTGTTACATGGAAGGGTGGCAGAAGTATGGCTGCAAGGCACCTGGGCTTTGACTGACAAAAAAGTCTATTCTAAGTCTCAGTGAAGTATTCAACCTGGACTTCAGAGGACTCTTTTCTTGTTGTACTTGCGCTTCTAAGAGCACACCTAGAAGTTTTCTTTTATGTCCAATATTCTGGAGATTAAGTAGTGTGTCAGTCCTGTCTACCAACATCCATTCACTTAATTCTAGCATCATTTCCTCTTTATGCTTCTAATATTATGGCTAATCTACAATATTCTAATACTTCTGGTTACATCACCTGTATTAAATTAAAATTTTTAAATTAAAAATAGTGCACTTGTTAAAGTTTTAACTTCCTTGTCTTCAGTAGGAATTGGTAACAGTGTGATGTTCAGGCAAAGTAGTGAAATTGAAAAAGAACTCATAAACATTTTCCAAATTATTCCCGATAAATAATAAGAAACTTTTCCCCATTGCTGTTATACGGTGATAGCTCTCTTGTCTCAATTTTTATTTTCTAGTGCTAAATTAATTTAACAGTTACTTCAGACCTCAGTAATTTACTCACATTAAACGCACAGCTAGGAGAGTTCTGGGGATCTGCAATAAAGAGGTAGAAAATGCAGTGTGCACTGTTAAGAAGAAATTGTTTTTCTTAGCTTTATTGTGTGATTAGAACCGAAAGTAGATGGAAATGCACAGAAACATGAAAAAATTATAATAAATATAAAAAGAGGAGACTGGCAAGTTGGGCATTTTGGTCAGGGTTTTCAGAGACCCCTGGCATTGGAATGCCTAATTCTTGTTAAATTTCCATTAAGTTAGTGGGAATCCACCTCTTACATAGTTTTGAAAACCTTAGTCCTTTTATTAATACTCACCATGAAGTTACACAGATGAATATTTGGGTTTTCAGTTTGGGGTTTTTTTGTAGAAAAAAATGCAATACAAAGCTTACATTTGTCCCATAAGATAGATGATTTCATAGAGTGATCCCCATTGGCTTTACTGAGTTTTGGAACAGACTTTTTCAAATAAGATCAGGGAGCTTTACAGAGAGGTAGAATAGGATGCACTGGAGGAATATCAGCAACATGCTGCTGATTTTTTTTTTCCTTGCTAAAATACAGTAACTGAAAAGATTGGGGATATAGCCTTCCTCTGATCCAAAGCATTTGCTGCAGGTGTCTTTCCTATTTTTTTTTTTTTTAAGAGTACCTGGATTTGTAATTTAGGTGTTTGAAGTACATGTCTGAATTGTAATGAATCCAGCCCTGAGCATGATGATGATATGATTGAGAAATAAATACACCAGCACAACTTAAATGTTATAACCTCTCACTTTGCTTCTGGGGTAGGAAAAAAGTTTTTTTTTTTCTCCCTGGAGTGATTTCTTGTTTGCTTTTAGGGCATAGTTTCTTGATGTTGTGGTTTCCTATACTCCAAGAACAAAATGTAGTTTCTAGCAGAATTCTATTTCATGTTAAGAAAGAACAATAAAGAATACCTTCAAACTCTACTGAAGGGAGCATGTTTCACTCTAAGATGCTTCTGGAAAACTTGATAGTACATATTTCCTCAAAGGCAAAAATGCAAATATAGTCATCCATGTGTTACTCTTGCTTTCTGTGTCTTTCACAACTGGCCTTTCTAAAGCCAGCGCTTATTCCAGCTCCCTGTCAGTCCTGCAAGCCAGAGATAAGATCTCTCCCTTTTAGCAGCGTTTTATTTTTCTGTTTGGTTTTTTTTCCACGTTTCTGTTGTCTGACAAGTCTGGTATGCTTCTGCTACCAGGATTGGGTACAGCGTGATCCTTTAAAGTTTGTCAGTGTACTGAATTCATTGAACAAACTGGAGATACCATCCTGATTTCCAGCATTTTTTTCCCCGGTGAGACCTCAGAGATACAATGGCTTTATGGTATCCTCAGATCTTCTGTGTTTCAGAATGAGGCGCTAAAATGCCTTTCTCCATATAATTTGAAGCAGCCCTTGGGCTAACTGTGTCCTACCAAAAACTCCTTGCAGAATGCCTGTGATCTGCACATGCTCCTAGTCTTATGCCTGTGTCAGTAGAAACCAGATGGACTGTCTAAATTATACTTAATATGTAAATGTTTTAGAAATTTCTTCAGGCTTTTACTATATATGTACGATTTCAGTTGCATGTAGGTACTGGAAAGAGACTGCAGCTGAACATGTTTTATGTAAAAAAAAAAAACCAAGTTCTTAAGAGGCTGCATGGCATCCTATATATAGAGAAAGTGACTGTCACGTGTTACCACGCTGCTTCAGTGTAGACTTTCTTTCTCTCAGCTCTTATCTCTCAACATACATACTTTTTCCCAGGCTAGACTTGTTTTTTCCATGTATTTTTGCAAACTTAGCGGGGTGGAGGGATATTTAGGGAAGAGAAATTTCCAGAGTGTATGATAGGACTGGCAGAATGAGAATGAAAGTCACAGCAGCTGAGCAGAAGAGGGACCAGTCAGGCTGGCTTCAGGGATGAGGAATGATGATGCTTGGAACCAGAAAGAATGGTGATGCAAGGCAGAAAGCAACTGGCTGACTGAAAGCAAGGATGTGCTTGAGAGGACACGCTGGGCACGGAGGGCTGCTCCCCTTTTATCTAATTCTGTTTCACCTTGTATCTAAGATTGGTTCTGTTACTGCATTTTGTACTTTTTGTGTTTTGCATGTTTGTTAGCTTGTTTATTGCTTTATTGTGTGATTCCATCATGCTTTTCCACTAACCAGGTATGCAAGTTTGCATCTTGCCTGTATTTAACATTGATTCTGCAAATGACGAGGAAAATAAGCCTTTTAGAAATCTCACCCTGCAAGGCAGTAAGGAAGAGTCTTGCAACAGGAGAGAATCACTTCAGATGCAGCTGGTGAAGTGCAGGCTTTTAAATCTGAAAACACTGATGAAACTTAGAGGCAGACAAATAATTCTTCTAGAGAAAAAAGAGATTCCTTCCTGTTCTGTCCCATGGGAGACATTTTTGAAGATTCTCATGTGAACTCATAGAGCAGCTTCTTGTTTAATTTTTTATTAAGCAGGATTTTACATGAATCACATGTGTTTCCAGGAACTGATTGTAAGGTGGTTACCCTTAGCAACCTGTCATTTGCCTTGGATCACCAAATAATGACCCCAGTGTATGTAGCAGGTGTTCTCCATAATAACTGCAGGGAAGCAGAGAGAATACTACAGTAATATTATACATTTATCTAAATTGGAAACAGCTCATTTTCTTAAGAAGACTTCTACTTTCTGCTTTATAACCTTGTGTTTCCATGCCCTGCAGTTCAGAAACTGTATTTCAAAGCAAGTAGAGTAGTGAAAAAAAAATCGGAAGAAATCAGTCAAAAAAAAAAAAAATTTAAAAAGGCAAGAATTGCTATAAAACTCAGTGCTTTGTGGCTAAGATGTATATCAGTGAATGAATTGGTTATGTGAAAAGGGTTTGGGATTTTTTTATAGCTAAACATAAATACTTTTTATTTGTGATTCAGACAAAACTAGTATTGTTTCCAGGAGAAACTTCTTTTGTTTCAGATTGCTTTCTCTTCCTTCCATTGGCAAGGCAAACACTTTTGGATTCTGAGTAAGGGATTTTGAAATCTCTTGATGCTTAATAATGAATCAGGCTTCTTTCACCAGTGTCATACAGAACCCTGCAAAAGAGATGTGAGTGGAGAATCTTGCCTCTGACTATCAGATTCCCTGGAAGCCTTCACAAGGCTGAAGATAATAATGGGGAAAGCACTGGAGGATGTACGTGAAATGCTTCATGGACGTTCCAAGTCAGACTTGTTACTGATTCATTCCTTTCCTTCTCTAACTCTTTCCTGCTTCAAAGCAAACACATGAAAGTTCACATGAGAAACTCCTTCCAGGCATGCAGGCTAACAGGATAATCCTTTTTAGTACGGTCCTATGGGAGCCACTCTTGTATGGAGGGAGCCTGAAGGCAAAGAAATTTCGTCCTACCTGCTATCCCCCAGGCAAACTGGCCTCTGGGGCAATTCTGAGATGAGTTTTGGGTGTCATTTTTGCCATCAGACAGAACAAGTCCTTTGCAATTGAAACAAACAGCAGGAAACCAGAGCTTTGAAGGTCTCACATGGGTTATTTGTCTTCTAGATTTCTAGCCAGGGTTATTTAATTTACCATTTCTGGTTTCAAAACCTCCTTCCATAAAGAGATTTCTGCACCATTAATCTGTTGCTAGCCTTAAAAGCCTAATATAGATGCAGCTTGTCCTTTAATCTAATTAAAGACAGTCAATTAGAGACAACAGTGGCCTTGAGACCCTCCCCCATCTTAATATGTATGTCTGCCCTGCAAGATGGTCAGATATGAGAAATGTCACTCAATAGGACAAGAAGAACATCTAAACTAATAGGATTGTGGGGGGTAGCTTAGATCTCTTCACCCTAAATATTGGCTATAATAGTTTTCCTCTGAATTCAAACATTTAATCAAACACAGAATTAACTTCTATTTCAGGTTCAGCTCTGTTAAACTTATCTTTCTGTACTGGTTGTATTTTGTGGGCTCGGTCAGAATGTTTGCACTTTACAAGGTCAACCCTTTGAAAAAAAACCCTCTTTTGCAGTTCTCAGTAGGCACCTGCTATTCCTGTCTTTACTCCATAAAGAAAGTTTACTTCTGTGAGAACTGAGTGTTCAGCATCTCTATGGAGAATACCTGTAATCTACTTCTAGCAAATTAAAATCTAGTATGGTTTGTCTATATTTCATTTATGCCTCAGGACAAATTAATGTTAAAAAAAGCCTTTGAAATGAAAATGGAGAGACCTCAGATTAACCTACTTGTATTTTTATTTCAGGTTTTATTTGGGAATTGAATGCGGCAGTTAAATTACTGGTAGGTAAAACATCAGTGACAACTTGCTTGTGTTTTTCTGCAAATAGATTTTCACTCAGAAAAGTACAGTGGGACTTAGAAAAATAAATTACGAAAATACCTGTAGCTGGTCTTTTCCTTAAAGTTTTATTTTATGCTCCAAAACTTTAAGTTCTGTTAATAAAGCAATTATAATCCTAGAAATTCATATTAACAATAGTCAAGCTTCAATAGAAAGCCATGTAGACTGGGGGCAGGTCATATTAAGCTTTCTGTGCATAGTTTGCTGTTTAAATGTGGCAGTCTTTGCTGTGCTGTAAGATGGCTACAACTTGAAATGAAATTCATTTTTATGTGTGAAGCATAAGCATCAAGGCCCAGTAGAAAGGGGGAAAGCAGGTATGTTTGTAGATTGACCAGTGTCTCAGTGTGAGGGGATCCTCCCATGCGCTTTTCAAAGGTTTTGTCAGCCTAGAGGAATCTTAATGGAGGGCAAAAAGTCCGGCAGATTACATGGGGAATTATCATGAGAGGTTATTCTGCAGGAAGAAGTAAATTAACTTCTGCCTTCTTCAGGATAATTACTAGATAGGCTGTTTAGGACACCATAGCCCACCAGGAGCAATTCCAGTTTCTGCCTCTCAACCACTGGGACATCGATTGTCAGAAATGGGGGGGGGCTCAGCATATACGTCTGCATGGGTATTTCTTCTGATGAGAAGTAGCTAGAAGTTTAAAAAAAAAAAAAAAAAACAAAATCAACTTGTTTTCCTTCTTGACTCATCATCGCATTTTCAGGGCTTAGAGAAATGTTACTTTCAGCAATAGCAGATATTTATTCATTGGGTCAGTGTGTACGGTGAAATGAGGGGAGTTGAGGGGGTGTCCCTCAACTGTATTTTGTTATTTTTGAACAGAGTTACCTTATGTTGGTCTAATTTCTGCAGGCTAAGCAAGCCATTCTAATGTCTGACAGCAGAACTGCTGAATGCAGGTTGTCTGGTGGTGTTTAATCACCTTATAATCAACTTTTGAAGTGGCTAAACAAAGAAGAATTCTGATGGGGGAAAAGTATTGAAAAATACTTCCCATTTTTGTTTTAATTTATTATATTTATAGTTTTCACGCTTGAAAATTACTTCTCTGTAACACAGAAAAGTGCCTTTGTCATATCCCATCCTCATCTAAAACACAAATTTATATATACATACCTTGTAGTTTATTTAAAATACACATATTGTTCTGCTTTCCATGCAGAGCTTCCCTGCAGGTTTTGGAGTTAAGGTTAGCTTTTCTTTTTTAATATAACATTAAACCTAACTCTTCTACAGCTTCTGAGCTCACTGTCATTTCTTTTCACCAATTAAAACTGACTGCTTCAATGTGGAAGGAACAAATATGAAAACCCACTGACAGCCACAGTAGCAATTTCATTCATGGCATATAAACCCAGAGGGTTTCAGGAAGCCAGCAATCTATTAAGTGCTTT
This sequence comes from Morus bassanus, assembly GCA_031468815.1. Classification (NCBI taxonomy): domain Eukaryota; kingdom Metazoa; phylum Chordata; class Aves; order Suliformes; family Sulidae; genus Morus; species Morus bassanus. The sequence continues at coordinate 33,406,521 of CM062574.1, read as the reverse complement.
AACCATGTTATGCAAAAAATATTTCATATTAGTTATCTTTTTTTCATGTTTTGGTTTAAAAAAGCCCATTATTTTGTGAAATCTAATTTGACTTGCTACATAGAAATGTATTAGCTGAATAGATACACTCTTCTATCTTGTCTTGGATAGTTACAAGGGTTCTTAGTCCATTTGCTTCAGGGCAAACACAGATCACCTCAGAGGTCAGAAAGCAATTGCCTCCCATGGTGAAGCAATACTTGGTGTAATAGTTGGTGTAATAAAAGGGATTCATTTTCCAGTACTTTGTATTGTGGGTAGCCATGGTAGGTTTCTGCACTCCATCTGCGTCAGCCTCTCTTTACTGATTATAAGAAAGTAGTGACTTATATGTAAAGGCTTTCCTACAAAGCCTTCAATTCTAGTCACCACCAGAATGACAGTACCAGACTAAATGGAGTATTGATCAAATACAGTGTGATATTCCTGCTCCTGCAACTGATAGCTGCAATTAAAAAAAAAATCCTATGGGCCTGATCTTCCCTAGAGCCTTGCATATTACACAGACTTATACTTGCTCAAGGTGTTGCAAGATGCTGTCATCATATTTCACGCTGGTATAAGTCACTTTGTATTTTCAGTAACTTCTACCATACAGGCATAATGTCTTTTCATAAGGACTTAACTCAGGAAGCATCCTGCAAAACATGAGTGTCTATCATGTATGCTGAGTGGATCACTTTTGACCTTTATAATGCCATTTACAGCAGTGGAAAATGGGTATGAAGCACTGTAAAGTCTCCCTAAACATAAAAGGTCTTGGCCCTTTATCTTTATCTGTACCAATGAGTGATAAAATCATGTGTACAGAGCCAACAAAGTGTGTTTACTGTTTTGTCTCTTAATACATTACACTATTTTAGCATGATTGTACTCTTAGCAGTTTTTCATATAAATGGTATTTTGCAGTTTGGTCATAATAAACACTTTTTTTTAATGCTTATATAAAGATTTTACTGCTTATATGCAGTATCCATTAAAGAAAGATGTACCTCAAGTTTTATACTTGGGTCTGACTCTGAAGATTTTAATTAGGTTGGTCTTGTTCAGTCCATTTCTAACATAGAGAAAGGGTTTGGATTGTGAATGTTTGTCGCCTACTTAATGAGTTATAAAGTATTTTGATCTGACACATTATTTTAGTGGCTTCATATTATACATGCAGGGAGAAAAAGTTATGCATAAGTGACTGGCCAGGCACAATGCTCAAATAAGTTGACAGACTTGGCTGCAGTTACCATGTCAGACAGATTCCTGGCTTTAGCAGCACAATGAGCTTTGACAGCAAGGATGCCAAATAAATGCCATAACTGACACAAAGGAAGTCAGGATTCAGTTTTGCCTATATCCAACCTATCAAAGCACTCTAACTATATTTACATGCATAGTTCTTTCTCTTCCACGCTGGTTGCCTGTGCAAGAATTTTGTCTTAGTGACGTGCTCTAATTTGAACTGGTAGCATTGTGCACAAATACAGAGGTTTGAACTAGATACAGCTTCTCAGGGCACCCATGTCAGGAAAACAATGGACAGGATAAAACAAAGGCCTGATAACACAGATCTAAATTTGCAGGGAAATAATCTATAATGGCTAGCTAAAGACTGTAATGTGACGTTAAAGACAACCCACTTAATGATGTTCTAGACAGAGCTGGAAGATCAAATCTCTTTACTGAAGTAGTAAAAGCCTCATTTACAGAGTAGAGGATAGTACCTCACAGGAGGAGCCTACTGTGATTATACATAAGGCTTTATCCCCTACAAATTACTTGGTATAGGGACAGTGACATGTAGGTCTGCCTTTCCGCTGTCTGTGCTGAACTGGAGAAACCTTCCTTTTTCTATAGCTTTACCATTACCAGGGCAGGGTCAAGGGGGATGTTTTTTCTCTCGGTGGTAATTAACACAGAGAATTTTTGAATGGTCATAAATAAACTTGTAGAATTTTTGGATGGTTATAAATCATAGCCACCTTCTGGCACTTGTGAAGGTGGCTCATAAAATAGGTTGTCAAGCTCAATGTGTTGTAGTCACAGCCTAGACCACACAGTCTTGCCTTGCTTCTATTTCCATAGCTTGGAAAGTTACTTTCGTACAACCTAATCCACTCTGCTGCTAGTCGCAAGTTGCTGTTTAGATCTTGTTAATTAGCAAGCAGAAAGGAAAGAAAGTGACCTTTCTGTGGCCTAATTCTCCAGCTTCGGTTCAGCAAGAGCTGGTGAAGTGCCATGCAATTAATAAGAGTGCAGAAGGAAGTAAAGGTCTCATTTTATGGTTGGAGAGATTAATTTCACAAAGAGGGACTCAGTGTAATTCTAGAAGCAGTTAATATGCATTCTGTAGCACAAGTACTTAATTGAGCCATTCCCTATGTTCTACCAGTACATTAAGACAAGGATATGTTTAATAATGTTTACTTTTGCATTATGTTTCTGTGTGGTTAGTCATCAAATCTGAAATGACATCTAGGCCTAATTAGACTTCCACAGCTCCTCAAGGCAGTCATACTTTGAATTGTCCGTGTTTGGTTTTTAATTCTTCAAGAATAGATGAAATTAAGCATTTTTCATTGGTGTTTTGGTAGTAAGGCAAGTCCAACAGGGAAAACAGCTATAGTGTCCTTATGTTAACTGCCTAATAGCATGTTCAGCTGATATTGATCTACATCTATAATATACAGATATTTAATACTTTATTCTTGTGTATGATACACCTTAATGAGAACATGAAAAGGTCTTTATCTCAGGATTGTGTCTTCATATTGATGATCCCGCAGCTCCATTCACAAGGAAAGCCAGTAAAATGGACCATTAATATTGAGCCTACAGATATACCCTGTTTAGCTCTGCTTCCTTTTATGAACAGGAATATGTCAAAAGAGCTAAACATCTAAGCACATGTTGACAGGATTGGACCATGCAGTATCAGTGCCAAGAGAAGTGTATATCTAATTTCCTCTTCTTGTTTTAACGGAGTTTTAGGCAATGAGCATACAGGAGGAAGCCCTTAAGCCTTGGCTGCTGTCATTAGTAGTTGGAGATAAAGGCAAAGGAGGAAGCAGAAACAGCAGTTGCACCTGTCAGCAATGAGAAAACTATTATAGGACCCCTTTTTATTCTGACCAACATAATGGAACCAGCAACTCTTGTATCGGAAGATGTAGTCGTTAGTGTGGGCCCCTTCAATCCTAAATATTCTGTGGTCCAGTAGGAGTAGTCACCATGAATATCATGCATATGCTTTTAAACTTGTGCCAGCAAAATTTTGTTGCTCCAAATGTTCATGGGAGTAAATTCAAAAGAGGTGAAAGCACGGTTGGAGTAAAATCATTTAAAAGTTCAAATGTATTTATTGGAAGCGTATTGGATGACTCATCTGTCTCTGCTGGCATTACCTCAGACTTATAATATTTATGGGGACCTACAATATAAGAAATAATTCCCCCCAACACCACCAGTTTCATCTGCAGTTTTATAGCTATAAAATCTGTTCTAGCAAAGCAGAGCTCATTTGCAAATGCAGTCAGCCCTAACCGAGTGCCGGCTTTACCTGCACATGTGGGTCTCACTGAAAGCTCTGTATGGTTCTAGTGTGCAACTACCACCAGCTACAAAGAACTGAGCCTCCCTTCATGCAGCTCTGCAGGCCTATAAGGCATCTCCAGAGACAGCCTTTCACTTCAATAACCTAATAAAAACTTTTAAGACTGTCTTTATGCTTATCTACCAGTAATATATAACAGGAAGAAGAAAAAAAATACAGCAGATCCCTTTGTCTCCACGGAATTTCAACTAATTCTGGGGGTTTTTTTAAACTAAATTCTTCATAAACTTTTTCTTGGTCCAGAGGTTCCCCAGAATAACTTTCAAATATAGGTTGGTTAAAGCAGTGATAAACTGGAATCACAGGTCAGTAGAATATGTGAATGTTTTATGTCAAAGAAAGCAAGGGAAGGGGGGAACAGATGTATTTTTGTGTCTATATGGTATATACATAGCAGGCATACATTTTTGGCATGATTTGGTCAGGGTTTAATAAAGCGCATTACTGAAATTATTTGTAGGTATCTGAACTTGGACAGTTTTGGAGATGGGTCACAACTGGAACCAAAATGTTGGGTGGCATTTGCAAGTCATCTTGTGGCATTGAGGTTTTCCTGAATGTGCCCACCTGATAGGTACTCACATGCTTGGTGTTAAACTATTGCCGAGTTTGGAGAAGGGAATGTCTTTCTCTGAAGCAGCAGAGGGAGACACTGTGCTTTGGAAATGCTCATTTAACAAATTCGGCTACTTCCCTTCTGCTGGAGGAACTGAAGATGTTAGCAGGATAGTTGATGCTTCCTTCCTTTTCCCTCTAGTGCATGGTAGTCTTGTATTATTTGTGCTTTGTACCAAAAATTTTATTACTATAGTCTGATGGGAAGTGACTTGTTTATTCTATGAGGTGGAACATTTGTTTTCTGAACTTTTTTTTGATTCAGGTACTGCTTGAAATCTGTTCTCTATCTGCTTAAAGTTACACTTGCAATTAGAGGAGTAAGGTGAAAATATTGTAATTTTTTTTTATTTTATGCTTTCCAGTATATGTACATTCTAGCAATTACCTGTCATTCTAAACACGCTTTCTGTGTAACCAGGCACTTTCTTGTATCATTAAGCCTTCAGTTTCAGTCCTTTTCCACCTGTAGAGATCTACACATACAGAACAATCAGCAGGCTGGGTTAACCGGGACAAAATCTCTGATATATTTTTTGATTCACATATTTTGTTTTCCCTCTGCTCCCAACCACTACATTGTTTGACTTCCTATGTAGTCGCAAACATAATTCTGCCCTGTGCTCATCTCAATGCACTGCAGTGAGAAAGGACAGTCTATTATTAGCAGTCCTGATGCAGCAGATGAAGCACATAAGTGTTTTGAAAAAAACATTTAAAATTATTCCAAAAGGCACGAGTGTCACCTGCTTTCATGTGTTTTGTAAAAAGCAATTCAATAATCTCCCCAAAATCATCTAAATTTGATTCATTCTTTTTTAGCAGCCATATTATTTCTGCTAGCAATTGGAAACTCATCTGTCTGAAAAGCAAGTGTCTAAGCTTTTATTTTGAGATGTAATATGCCATAATATTTTGAAAAATGAACAAGACATGCCTGATTGGTTAAAAAGTGTGCATTTATGTAAAAATGTTCAGCAGGCTGCGTATTATGTGGGAAATGCCAGCAATCTAAACTTTGATGTAAAGCTAATGTCGTGAGACATTTTAATATAGCAATGTATCATGGAATAATGTTTCATTAAAAGAGACATTTGGAAACATTAGACAAAGTATACTTAGGCAAAATGAAATATTTTACAATGTAGTTTCAACTCAAATATTAATCTCTTGGTACTTCATGGCAAAATGGTAATCACAGGTGAAGACAAAGCTGCCTACAACACAATCCATAGTTGATTCCTCTCTTATATTTATATATTGCACATTATATCAAGAAAACAATAGGGAGGGATTTTCAGCTGCAGTGCTGTTTAATGTGCCCCATTTTTTAAGTATTTACTTGAATTCCATGAAGAAATATGGTACTCGATTACTGAAACACGGCATCTTTTCTTTCTACGTTATTAAAGAGTTCTCTCTTATGTTACATTTTCTGTGCTCTGGAAGAAAATATTGCTGTCACTTTCAGTGGCGTTTGCCTTTCATCTCACTGCTTTTCAATGGCTTTCAAGTCTCTAAGTGATATCCAATTTATTTGTATTCTGATGCCACTTCTGTGAAACATACCTTTCTGTCAGCGGAGTGCAAGCTTTAGGTGTTTTTAATTTAGAAGCTATGGTATAAACAAATTGACAATATCAAGTGCAGCCTATCCTCTTGCAGGCAATTTCCACCTGTTTGCTGTAGACCATTATTCCTCCAGTTCATTCAGCAGAACCATTTACTTTCATCTGAATAGGGTTGGGGTTGACTCTCAGTCCCCAGAGCTTGATTTAAAATCCCTTGGATTTGTGTGGAGGCCGTATGCTAAACAGGAAAGTAAGAAAGATCTCAGTATGCCAAAGATACTGGAAGCAATTATTCCCTTCACCATATTTCTTTATCTGTTTTCTTCCAATATTAAAGGTTTCTTCAGTGTTTAAAGTGGTTCTTCTGCCATATCTTGCTGCTGAGTTTGTAACTGCCTTACTAGGGTCTAAATTTGCCTTCAAGTGAGCTCTTAAAGGTGCTGAATTTGTACTAGCCATAAGAGATAGGAATTTATTTTCATACTTGCTTTTCCTTTTTCTACGTACCTCCGCCTTCCACGGCCTTTAAAATTTACTGTTTATTGAAATAACAGCAGTCAGCAGTAATTTGTCATTTTTAGCACTGATGTACACTTTTGTTCCACCTTCACCATTTTTATGGGTGTCAACAGCTTTTTATGCGCATGTTTTCATATGTATATTACAACAGAGTAACATGTATGTTTGCAGAATCAAAATATTCTGGATAGATTCATCAAAAATCTTAATTTGGGTCTTTTAAACACATGGGCATGTGTATGTTTTAGAGGTAACATATATTACGATTAAAGATAACAAGGCAGATGGGAGAAGCTCATAGTCTTTTATCTTAGTCATTTATTTTTCCTGTGGGGTGTTTTTCCAATATTTGAAGCTTTAATGGCAGCCACAATACAGTACAATACTACTATTATAAGAAAGTTGTATATCTTTAAACATTAACTTTTTTACAAAAAATAATAAATTTCTAATACAGTATTTAAACATTAGTCAAATGGCCTTTTCCAGTCTAAAGTCTAGCACTGTTTAGAATGCAAATTTGGAAACACACAACCTTTCTGCTTTCTTATTAATTCATTGCCAAACATAATGGAATCTGGACCATTTGGTCAAGGCTTTAAATTACAATTGATATATATTTCAGATTTAGAAGAATAGCAAAATAAGAAAGAACCTTAAAATATATTCTGTATAATGTGTGTTATGTCAGATTTGTTTTAATAACTACAGCTTTATATTAGTGGGATGTGACTAGGTCCCATACTTCTAATGGTTGCCGGCATATTTACAGACCAGCTAAGTCACAGTGTGAATCAATTTTTTATTACACTGTTTTACTAAATTATTCAAATTTGCTGACATTGAAGATGCTGACACAGTGCAAACAAACTTTGCCTAATATCACTTCAAATTGTAATAAAGGATTTCTGTTTTGAAGAGTTATTCTTGTTTATGTATCAATTATAATTGCTACATTTCCTTTTACAATATCTGTTTTTTTACAAAGCTGTTAATCTTAGATATATTCTGAAGAAAAAAAAAAACCACCTATATTTTCTTCTCTGAAGATGTGCTTTTACTTCATAACTGATGATTTAATGATTTTTAATCAGGGAAACCGTGACTGGGACTTAAAGTATATAAGGGGAAGGGGAGCCAACAGAGAAATGATGTACTTGCCAGGATACCCAAGATACCTTTAGCCTACCTAACTCAATAGTCAATAAAAAAGATAGATGCCAGAACACTGCAGTCTTCAGTGATGCTGTATTTATCCTGGGAAGGCTTGCTGAGACACCTGGAACTCTTGGTATCCTGGCCAGCTTGTACTTCAGTTACCCCTATGTGTTCTGCAATTGGACCTCTGAAATATTTGAAGCCTGTGTATGTCTTACTACATAAAGAAAATCCTAATTTTCAGAAAAACGATATGTGGAAGTGACTGCTTTTGGGAGGTATGGTGCCATGTTTTGACAGATACATCATGGTGCCAAGTGTCTGTGGAGTTCAGGGGTTGCCCAGGTTTTGTTCATCATTTAGTCTTCTTCAGTACTCTTCTCCAGTACTGAAGGAGGGAAAGCATAATGAAATGGTTCCCTGCATTGCAATCTCAGTCAGACCTGGAAAGCATAAAATTATGAAGGCAGGCAGTAGACAAACTGTTAGCAAAGTTTAAGACTTTCTCCAAGGCATGCTGAAATCAGTTGAAATCTTTCAGTAGATACTGAGGATCTTTGTTTTGATACAAACAAAAGTAAACAAAGATGCTGACTGACAGAAAGGGAGGAAGGGGAGTAGAATAAAAAGCACCAAGGGAATAAAAACTTTGCCAGTAACTTACAGGGAGCCAAACCAAGCAACATCATCTTCATTAATAATCATAGAAGAGATTTCCAGGCTATTTCTCTCCCTCAGCTTCCTGACAATACCATAAAATGGTAAGTCAGGAGGATTTTTTTTTTTACAAAATTAACATGAAATGCATTCTTCTTTCCTATTTCTTAATGCTTTTTTTTTTAATTGTACTTATGGTAATCATTAGGAGCATAATGACATCGAGAGAGCATGCCATGCCTCCAGCAGGCACCTGAGGAGATTTATGATGTCAGCAAACATCCAGTTTCCCTGACCACCTTTTCTAGATTTACATGCTGGTTTAATAATAATGAACAATGAGCTATCTGTCAACTGGGAAAGCAGAGTTTTGTGAGGAAATAACCTCTGAATTTTTAGATTTTGCTTTAAAGAAGCATATGTAGAAAAAGTTGCTTGTGTATATTTAAAGTGAAGGACAGGCAGACTGAAAGGAAGGAGGAAAGATCAGGAAAACTGGGAAGTTTAAAGAAGTTGGAAACTTGACTCTAGGAAGTTGTAAATGCTTGGTAAGGGGTGGGATGGTGGTAGGATAGTTTTATTAATACAACTTTGGCTTACACTATTGATGTTCATGTGAGTACAAGAATAGAAGATGCTTCTGCTAGGAATTGACTCCTGATTACTTTTATGTCCATTTGGCATAAGGGGAAATGCCAGCATTTTGATCCAGAGCACTGGTGTTATATTTCTGAAAGAACAGAGCTCAAGTCTGGCTGCTCAGTTTTCAGTGAGCTAGAGGACTTTAGGCATGTTAAGGTACATATGAGAGTTTGATAGCAAGTTAAGCTGTCCATATAGACATAGCCAAGCAATTTAAAAATGAAGGCATTATTCTTCCACAGTAATCAATTTAATGAGAAATCTGATAATTCATTAACTTCTCAGAAGGCTTTTGTAGGAAATTGGAGTATATGTTCTAGTGCAGTTTGAAGAACCTGAAAGTCTTAGTACTTCTTGACTTAGGTGCTAGATGAAATTAATGAAAGATGTGGAAGCTGCATGAACTGAGGGGAATTTTAAAGTGAAGGGCATGATATCTTTTAAGTGAGCAAAAGAGTAGGTAGGCTAATATTAATGTGCCTGGACATTTTCATCAGCTTCATTTTAGTACCCTGCAGATGGAGTTAGACTAGACTCAAATTCCTGTGGTATTATCTGTACAGCTGTACATCCTATTCCCACATTCTAGCAAGGCTTAGCTGTTAACTTCCACCTCCCAAAAAGGCTTGAGCTGTACAAAAGCCTGAAAATTGGAGAAGTCTAGAAATTGAGAAATTTTGCATTTGTTCAGCTCTCCTTTAGGCACTCTATTGCATGTTCAGAACAGGGAATATATAGAATACAGTCACTCATTGCATGTTTTTCTTTATGTGCTACTAGACAAACAGTTGTTCTGTATGAGAAGTAGGTCCAGTATTGCTACAACTAAACATAGTTCTGGAGGGCATCCAGTTCTCTCAGAAGCAGGTCCTGTACTTGTACTCCTATCAATGAGTCAGGCAAGAAATGCAGAATTCTTAAATCTAGCCCAGACTTTGTAGATGACTGTCAGAATTTTCCAAGATTAAAACTGTCATCTCTAATTAGATAGACTGTTTTTTCTTTACTCGTTGCATGAATCTTACATGTTTTCAAACAAAAATTTGTACATGAACAAGCAAGACCCAAATCTGCATCACTTGGCACATACTAAAAAAGTCAATCAGAAATGGTTAATTTTTCCTTGAAAAGGGATTCATCTGATGTCTTTGTGTGCATTTTTACTGTGTGTGGAGTGTTTAATATATTATGACCAAATGCTGAAGTACCTTGCTCACTTTTTTCCTTTTTCCTCAGCAGAGTTCTCACTGATTTCAACAACAGTAGTTTCTCAGAACTTGGCCTTAAGTCTAGACACATACCTATTATTAGAACGGATTGCCTATAGCCTGTCTGGCTCTGAAGGTACTCCCTCTGTTGTTCTGTCTTAGCCTCATCACAACTAAGAGGGTATAGGGGTTTTGGTTTTGCATCCAGATCTGAACACAATGTATAATGGCTTTAAGTCCTCAACCTTTAGGAAAATTTTAATTGGGAGATTTTTCTTCTTATCTCTGATTTATACCCTGGAGTCTTATTAGGATGGCTTTGTTGATTCTGCTTGTAAACAACATTCTTGTATCTCAGCTGAACTGAGTCAGTTACATTTAACCTCCAACCCTGTAGATGTAGCACTGAGCTGCTATTGCTGTAAACGAGAGTGCCATTGAAAAAATGTGAGTTTAGTTGAACTCAAAAGATCATTTTGCCACATTTAATGCAAAGGCTTTTTCAGATATAAATGGTTACCTTACTGGGAAAATATATCTTATGACAGTCTCGAGGCTCCATATTATTTTTTTCTCATAGACACATTTAGGAGTATTAGTCATTGGTCATAAAGGGATGCCATTGCAAGAAGCATCTTGCCTATTAATATTCCATTTTGCAGGCATGAAACCAAGTTCTCTTTTAAAGCATAAAGGTTATGCTGTCCCCTTCATTGTCCAGCATCCAGACCTTGAATCTGAAGAAGGGATTTGAAGCTAGGAGAGATGACAGCCTCCACCCCTTCTGCAAATAAGAACCTTCCAGTCCCAGCAACTTCCTTGTTCCTTTGACAGGAAGCATTTGTCTTTAAATGGGAAAAGAAAGGCTAGATTAGAGGAGACATCCATGCTAAGCCCTATGCTGGCATGTGTGAGGCATCCAGCAGAGCACAGAAGTGTGGGCTTTGTCTCAGGTGCCTGACTAGTTGCATTGACTTGATGGCATTACTTCACAACTGAGCTTAACTGGTTTTATGGGACGTGACCTTGGGGAAGGGAGCTTGAGTTCCATCTTGACAGATTAAGTTGTTTATACAGACATCATCACGTTTGCCTTGTGTTAGTTTTTAAATCTGTCTAAAGTGAGTGGAAAGTTATGCTGTTGTACAGACAGGTTATTAGGATGAGTGAACCAAAGGAGCAAGTCAGCTCTTCCAACTCTGACAGCATTGAACTGAGTGGAAACAAGGGTTTATTCCTTTCTTGACCTAAGAATATTCTCCTCTATTTAAATACAAGATAAGAAGGGCACATTCAGCTAAGAAATCTGTCAGAAAAAAGATCCTCTGTCCACCATCCTGTATCCTCTTCTGGCAAGCTGCAGTGACCTGTGTGTCTGCAGTGCCTGAAATAAAATTCAGGTAGCATGCTGATAACTTTGTAAAGACTGAGGAAAAGAGCTTTGTTTTCCTTATTCATTTCTGTGAAGTTCTGTTGTATGACCCAACAGCAAATGCAATAATTTGCATTGCTTCTTTTGAAGAAGTCTTAGTTACACTGGGCAGAAGTGAGCCTGCATAAGAAATGTTGCCATTGGTATGCAGAGCATGCTGCTGTGTTAGTGCCTTATTATAGCATCACAGTTGCTTAAAAATGTAAATGTGATGCTGAATAGAATTCATATCTCACTGATATGCAGCAAAAGATAAATTCTCCCTTGCCTTGATGAGAACTTAAGAAAAAAATGCATACTGGGAAGGAATAACCTGTTGTAACATGTAGAGTTCAAAATGACAAGCTCACAATTAAATGCTCTCTGCATCTAAGGAGTCGTTTACGTGTATACACGGTTGTCACATTTCTCCCCCAAAGACAATGTTTTTTTGTTTTCTCTCTAATGTTGGGGTAGAATACAGCCAGATGCTGCATGGATTACAAACTGCACCTGATCTGCTAAAATTTATATACCGCCTCAGTACTGTGCTGTGATTCGTATTGTAGGGTTGTGCCTGTAACCTCTTTTACGGAATTTCTTATGCTACCCTGTGCAGAACACCACATCTTAAAATAGTATTGTATACAGTACCCTTTAGCTTATGCCATGTCCCTTTCTTATGCAAGCAATTTATTTTGAGGGTGGGGTGGCTTGCATTGGATCCTAGTGACATGTTGTGGTATTATCACTTATTACTTAGTTTAGATTAAGGCAATCATCTGAAAAGATGGATAAAATAAGAATAAGTAAAATAAAGTGGTGGTTAAGCTCTGACTCATGACTGAGGTTTGTTTTTTTTTTTTTTGGAGAGTCATTGTAATGGAGGAATGTTTTTAGCTTTTGACTAAAGCAAAAGATAACCAAGAAAATGTTTCTTTCCTTCTGGACACAAAAAAATTATAAATACCAAAATAGTGAGATCTGGATTATTCTCAGAACTCCTACAATCTGTTGCTAAAATCAAAAAACAATAATCCCAAAACACCTTCTCTTATAGGTAAAGAAATCTGCCTACTTTGGAAGATAAAGTGTAAATAACAGCACAGAGAAAGTGCTGAGATGCATAAAGAGCTGGAACATGAATGCTGTAGAACCTTGTTTTCAAGCAAGAATGTGATTTGGTGCTGTAATACTTTTTGCTGTTATAGCATCTTCTAAGATTTTCAGTAAATTTTACAAATACTATTTAAGTAAGAAAGAAAGAAATGATCCTTTGGAAGAGCATACAAGTTTTGTTACACCTTTGATTACAAACAGAAGAATGGTCTCTTTGGTCCCTGGGGATGACCAACAGATTCTCAGCCTCTTCCAGGATCTGACACAGTAACATTACTATCAGTAACTTTGATAACACCTCTCTTTCTCAGCTGAACTTCTATCAGTAGTTAACAGACTACTACTTCACACTTTATAAGACACAAAAGTGTCTCATTCACCTTGATTTTTTGCCATCCCAAGCCCATCTCCCTGTGCCCCCCAATATTATATACTATAAGCCTTGAAGAAAAACAGATTTCTGGGATGGGGGTCAGTAAGGCTTCTGAAAGTTTGAGATGTATTTTTTTCTGAGCCCACACAGGGTCTTTTCTGGCTTCTTAGAGATCTTTGATAATGAGGTAATTTGCAGGTGGAGTCTCCAAGTAGTGCTTATAGAAGGGGAAGCATCTATCCAGCTATCTAAAGGGAAGAATATGTTAGCAGCTGTGAAAACTTGCAGCACTTTGCTAAACAGAGGTAACCTTAGGAAGCACAGTGTCCGTATGCCTACTAGTAAGAGTTCAATAAAACCCTGACCCTGCAAATCTGTCATCTGAGTAATAAGGGAAAAAAAAATAGCCACAAGATTTCTACCTAAAGTGTTTTATTGCTAGAAGCTTTTTTTGTAGTTCTATATTCTTATGCATACACTTATATTTTAAGCTTTCATCTCCATCTGACTTCGGACTCCTGTTGACAATTGTTCAGTTAGTTTACCAGGGCTTACGCTAAGAATAATGATAAATTCAGTAAGTATTACAGAAAAGGAAAACCTTAATGATTTTGCATATCCCATAAATCTTTTTATTTTAGTGCAAAGTGACTTTTTCTTAATAATAATTTGGAAATTAAAATCCTTCACTGGACTGTGAAAGCAGTGAACTTAATAAATTAATTTCAGTAATTCATGAAATATGGCCATTCACTTTTTAAAACTGGAAATCGGTAGTCCTCCTGCAGATGTTGCACCAATAATTAATTCATGTGAGAAAGAGCAAATATTTAAGAAAAGCTTTAATATTTTTCATCTGATTAATTTCTTATATGTGTGAAGACTTCCCATCAATAGCCTTCCTATCAATGTTTCCATGTACCTGTTTCCTTCCTAATTGTAAATACTGGTTCTCATAAGTAAGTGGAAAGAGTAAGAGATGGCAGGAGTGTGAACAGCCAAAAAAATCAAGAAGAGCAAATCCCATTCACAAATAGTTCAGACTTATAGTTTGAGACATTTGCTGGGCAGTTACAAGTGGCTGTTTGTACATGTTTCTTGTATGCTGCAAGCACTCATAGCTCCTTTGCAAAAAAAAAAAAAATGTTTGACGTGATGAGTAAAATCAAGCTGAACATGCACGTAACAATAGAACACGTGTATCATTATGTATAGATCATAGCTGATTCTAGCTTGGTGAGAAAGAGGAGAAAGCAAACCTACTTGGAGGCAAGAAATAAACATTTACCTCATGAATCCAGTAGGTATTGCTCTGATAAAACTGGAGTGAATTTTGCCTACTGCATGGTGGGAATGTCAGTTCAATTCATAATAAATAATTTACAAGTTTTACCAATCATTAAAATTAATGAAAAGGAAAAATTAATCTTTCCTTTCCACCTCTGCAGTCTGGGAGCTATTTTAGGGAAGTGCTGAGATTTCATATCCTCAGTGGGGCCCTTCTGTTTTTAGGCTCTACTTAACCATGAACATACAGTTGTTTTCATTCATAGACCATGCTGCTATCTAATTTGGCACCTTCTGGCATCTATGCACTGGTTTCCTATTTAACATTTTGACATATCAATTGTGGGGTGGGGGGTGTAATCACTTGATAAAGAGCAGTGGTAACTTCTGTGTTCTGGTACTGGAGAGTACATTTATTTCACAGTATTTGTATTGCCTTGAATTTCTTCACATCTTTAATTTTAAAAAAAGAAGGAATGTTTTCTCTCAACTCTTCTGAGAAGCAAATTTGCTTTTGCCACACTGATGGACTGATATTCCAATCAAAGTAAATGAGCCACTGAAATACCGTAAATCACCTGCCTCTCCTCTTTGCACTAGCAGTGTTCTCCTAGGGGTGTTATCATTCATTATCAGGTTTGTTTTGCTGTTGTATCACTGTGCTATTCCCTGCAAGTCTTTTTAATCATATCAGGCTGGATCAGTTTCTAAGGTAGACTCATGACTCCTCATGACTTCTAAAAGCAAATCTCAGAGAAGGAGAAAAGGAGCATTTGGTTTTTCACCATGAACAGCTATTTCATTTTTGACATTCAGAATTCTTTGTCATCAAGGTAGTCCTAAAAATAAGTTCTGGCCTACCCAGATTTTGATCTCAGATTGCCTAAAATTGATCATTGGCACGTGTCGCCCATCTATTATCAGGTACTTGAACATGATAGCCTAAGATTTCTTTCACATGGAGGTTTGTTTCATATCTTGGGCTTCTGGTTCTGCTATAAAATCTTACAAATGTTCCTCTCAGACTAATTCATTTTAGAAAGAAAGGAGACAAATTAACCATCTATTCTCAGTTTCTGTATAATACAAATAGGACTTCAACAACTGAATTCTCTTAGCAGCTACAGGATGTATTTGGAGGAAGATTTCACATTTTGTTGTTCAGATTTCCAGTGGCAGAGATACATCACCATCTAGGACAATTCTCCATTATTCAAAGAGCTGTTCCAGTCAGTCTTATTACTTCAGAGCTGTCCTTTGCAAACAAATTTTAAATTATTTGTAGTTTGTATTTTTTTCCCTTTAAATTAGAAATGGATCTGATGTTAAAATGACAAATTTTAGTACAATTTTTAAACATGCTCTATCATTTCTACTGAATATAAAATATTTCATTTTTGTCCTGTGACACAGATATGTATATTTCTTAATTTTTATTGTTTCTATTATTTGCTTTTAGTTGTAGATCAGGGTTATTGCTAGAACTGTTTTTTTCCTGATATGTGTAAAAACCATGTCTTGTACTCACTGATTCTGCTAGCTGTAGACTTCTTTCCATGTCTTACTGCTTTTCTAAAATTTCTAGCTCTGATTTATAATGATTACCATCAGCTCTCATTCATATGTGATTTGATTCCAGTATGAAAGTACTGATTGAAAGTAGTTCTACTCCTTTCCTTTTAAATTCTATTTTTTTGTGCTTAAAGGTCAATCAATTCCCTATGTTTTTGACTACTATACTTTACTGCTTGTGTATACACTGTCTTAATACTCTCATTACTTCAAGTACATTTATGACAGTGGATTTCAACACCTGCTAGACCCCAGAGAGAATCTTTATAATATTCACAATTTCGCAGGCTCATTTTCTCTCCAGGCTGGAGACTGCTCCTTACTGATGAACGTTTGTTATACGTAATATCCAGTATAGTGCTGGAATGAAGAATAATCATCTGGTCTTTGTGATTTCTCTATTGCTGTTTTTCTGAGATGCCTCTTCATTATAAGGAGGAGAGTTAAGTCATTCATAAGTTAGGGTGACCACCTCATATTTAATTTGCCTTTCATGTGATTTCCCAGTAATTAGAAATTATTAGTCCTGAAGAAGGATATCTCAGCATCTAGATCCTGGATATTTTGTTTGGTGACATCTTTCCCTCTAACTAACAGATTGCTTACAATGTCTTGCATCTACTAAAAAAGTCCAGTGCAATTTCTTCATCTTTTAAGTTGGTTTTGCCTTTCTTTTTGCTTTTTAATCTGATTCTTAAAGTAGCTGACGTAATAGTCTATATTTTTTCTCTGCTCCAGTGTTTATTTTGATATTTTACTCCATGGGCCAGCAAAGTCGTCAAAGACCTTTCTGATTATTTTATGTGATGTCTGTAGACTTTGGATAAGGTTTCCTGAGACAAAACTGTAAAGAAGCTTATTGGTAGAATTTTAGAAACTGTAATAAATATGCTGTTCTCTTAATTACAAAATGGGTAATGCAGGGAGTATATTAACATAAGGGATTCTCTTAATGTTAAAACTAAAAAATAATACTTCTGGAAATTCCCTAGTTAGCTTTTCCACAGTTTGAGCAGAAAAATATAAGAACTAGAACTCCATTTATGCACTGAGATTCAACAAATGTAAAAAAAAATCCAGTCTTCTCCTTTTGTTGATCTGTTCCATTTGTGTTCTGTAGGATCTGAGTAAGATTCCAGATACTATCACTTACCATGCCTCTGATGTTAGTTCTGGTAGATCTGTAATCTTGAGTGCCCTCTGAAATGTATTTTCTTCTGAGGATTGTTGGTACCTTTGTTTCAGACTGGAACATCAGCAGTAGGAAGTTCTATAGAGTCTGAAGTAAAATGGAATCAAATTTCTTCAGGGACAATGTTACAATGCAAAAGACAAGAATATGGCCCTGTATCCCAGAGTTTTGAAAACAAATAATGTGAGGAAAATTCTCAGAAAATAAGAACCTTTTTCACTGAAATTGTAATGAGTTGGGTTCTTTAAAGGCAAACGATTAGACTTCATATATTTGAAAGTGAAACAATATTCCATTGTTAAATACAGGACAGAGTTAAAGTAAGAGCATATACGTAAGTCCTAAAATATTTCTTAAGGAATACTTTGAAATACAGTAATATTCACATTGTTAGCAACCCAGCTGTGTACATTTGGTGCAATTTCTAGGTGAGATGAATGTATACCTGGGATTGAACATGCAGAGTTGAAACAGCCTATAGGCAACTGTATAGTTGGTTCTCAGAAATATTATTTTTTTATCTATATACATATATATACATATATTATTTATTATAAGTAGTCATGGCCTGCATGAAGAATTAAAGACACATTTTCAGTGTTTTATTCCTTACAATAAAAGCCTAGTGCTATAAACCTTTCCTCCTAAGGAACAGTTCTTAATACAAGTACTGCCTTTTTAATTAGTAGGAATTAAGGGTTTGAGACTAGGCTTGAGTTTGTTTCTCAGTTGTATTTCAGGAAGTTACAGTGCTTGTAATCACAAGACATAGATTATTTGGACAACTCAGTAAAGCACCAGGCATGCAGTAATATATATATGGCTTTATAGTAATAATAACAATATTCACCCCTGGCCAATGAACTGCAGGATCCCAAAGTGCTCTACTGATTAGCGATGATATTCCATTTTCAAAAATGGGGAAAATGAAGTATCGAGAGGGGGAGTAACTTTTCCAAGATCCAACAGCAGGCAAGTGGCAGGCATGAAAATAAAATGCCTCTAGCAATAGGCAGTGGTGCATAGCTTTCAAAAGCTAACATGCCTACCAAATCCAGATGACTGTCTTGAATAAAACCTTGCTGTTATTCAGGCTCTGGGATCAGGCAGCAAATATGCAGCTTAGTAACGTAACTGTAAATACAGCTTTTCGGTTAGAGGGTGAAAATATGGAATCAACCTTGATTCCATTCCAAAGAATCTTGTTTGCATAGGCCAGTACTTACAGGATTATAACTCTTACCAACTTTAATGTTATTGTGCCCTAGTAAAATGGTGTTATGGCAGCAATAATCAAAACTGGAACTTGCAAGCTGGCAGAGAGTGCAGTGCTGGATTTGTTTTATACATAGTTGTTCTAATAGTTTGTCATTTCATATAGTCAAATGAAGTAAGAGATGATTAAATTTAATTTCATTGCCCTTTCAGATCAGAAGAACACATATGTGCATAAAATAAAGCTATCAATTATGAGAGGTATTGTTGTAAGTGGCTTTAGAAAAAAAATTCGTTTTAATGCCTTTATTTTTTTGAAACTTCAGCATCTTTGGAGAGAAACTATGGGCTGTATGAGCATATAGAAGAACATGTCTTTTCATTTCAAACAAGTGGCTGCTCCAAGTAGACCTGAGGCATGTTAATGGTGTGGTAATTTTAGTATTTTCAATTTCAGAGCAGTCTGAAAGGCAGAGGAAGTGGACCTTAAACCTCTCTTTATCTATTTCCTTCTTTTTATGTAGTACGTGACATGCTCAAAGACAAGAGTGTATGTCACAAGCAGCAGTACAGCCACAATGTCCAATGAATTCTGGCAGCATATTCAATAAGGGAAGATTTTTGAGCTGTAGCTTCATTTGCTTAGTTACAGCCAACTGGCCAGTCATTTGACCTCTGAACCCTGAACTGTGATTTCTGTCAGGTTTCTGCACTTTGTAGATTAGGAAAAAAGATAAATCGTCTCTGAAACGTGCTTGTCTGATTTTAATGCTGTACTGATGAAGTAAAGGAGTAATGTTCTTATGCTTCTATTGAGCATATTTAATGGATAGCTTATTCTAAATTTTAAAATACATTAGTGCAGATTTGTTCATGGTGTACCTTATGTAGCATAGAATTCATGTTAGAGTCAATTTATTTTTTTTCTGATGGCTCATCTGTGGTCCATTAAAACTGTTCTCAAAGGTAAAAATGACATGCCATCTGCTAAAAATAACTGCACATTGCACAGCCTTTATATCAAACATGCAAGATGGAACCTGAGTCTCAAAGGGGAAAGGAATATTTCCCTGGTTTCATGGACATATGCTTGAGTCAGCAGCAAATGTATCAAAAGATTCCCTAATGTCTAACCTAAAATGCTGCTGTTACTGATTAGGTCAGAGTTTTGACCTGGTGACAAGAAAGCAAGTTTTCAAGTCTCAAACAAACTGACATTTACCCTTGGGAAGGAGGAAAAATGACCCATGAAGTTTCCATCTGCTGATAGAATAAACATCTGTAGTACTCATGACTGGCATGAGTTCAGTAGCAGTGGAGCTTGCAGTGAGTGATCTCTGGCCTCCTGAGTTACTATCACCATTGAATAGTAATGGCTTCAAATGGAAATTACCTTAGAGACTCCTCAGAAGACTGAATTGTGTCTATCAGAGATACCATAAAAAGTAGGACTTCAAGCATGTGCGAAGTTTAGACTTACGTGAAGGGTGAACATGGATGTCACAGAAATAGACACTGAATACCCACGGGTAACCAAACTATGAGGGCTATTTGGCAGATAAATATGTTCAATGGCTCTGTGTTTATGTGGCCACAGGTGTCTCTTACTGGAAATCACAGATTCTGTATGCATTCATGTTTGTGAATATATTTTTCTATCTCTATTATAATGATTCTTTTCATATATTAAAGAATTATAAAATAAACTTCAATCAAATATCTTAGCTCTTTAGTGTCCAATGATAAGTTTTATTATACTGTAAATAATAGACACATTGCTTCACTGTCCTGAAACTAGAGATTTTTCCAGGACAGCTTGGAAGATAAGCCATTTAACATCCCAAAAGGAGGAGGCACAGGTTCAAAGAGGAGGAAAGCTCTTGTGATTTAAAAGGAAAGCAATTTGGGTTAATAAGTTGTCTACCTCAGAAATTGCTGAAGTGTTTTGTTTAGGAAAAGTGCTTTTTGTCTTAATAAAAGAAACTACAGGCCTGATTCTTGATCCACAGTATTTTACACTACCTACCCACTGATATTATGTCTAAAAAAAATCAGAAGACTTGGACTCAACAGTGACAGTAATGTTGTGAAAATGTTGAATCATTTGAAAGCAGAGTTTTAAATTGTTTTCTGTTCTAAATGCAAAAAAGCAAAGAAGTCAATGGAAATAAACTCAGCCAGACAACTCCAGACTAAAGTGTTCATTGTTTAATTGCTGCTGCTGCTGCTGTAAATACAGCTTGCTATTCTAACTGCAACATACACTTCTAGAAATACAATCTGCTAGGAACACCAATAAGACAGTATTTAAATAAGTCTAATATTCTGATTTATAAAATATTTAAATGCAAAAATTCGTAATTGACATGGTGCCAGTTCCTAGTCTTAAAAAACATCATTAAGTTAGTTACCAATATCTATCCCTTAAGTGATATGTAATTGTTTTAAGTTACTTTATTTGAGCACTGAAGTAATTAAAAAAAAAAAAAAAAAGCCACCTGAAGTTGGGAAATTAAAATTGGAAACCAGCAACTTCAAACAATTATAAATCAACAAATCTAGAACTACTCAGCTTTCCAGCAAAAATTTTACACTTATTCAAGTATAAAGACTAATAAAAATATCAAGTGTGTAATTCTGTACCAGGTATGCTTTTATTTTATAATTGTTGTAAATCAATAAGACAGACACTATCAAAATAATCCCATTTCAATATTTTCCTTCCTGCTTTTAATCTCTAAATGAATATTCCTGATTTCACACGTTAATCTGTTTAGAATCTGTTTGGTATTAGTCTAACAACAGGATTATAAACCCAAAAGTTCAAGTCAAAAGGCTAATAGTACCAAACATGCTTAGCAATGTATTATCTGTAAAAGAGTTTTGTCTAGAATTCCTAATCTATTAATTTGGAAATAGGTCTTTATTTTCCCTTGGTGATATCCAATTGAGGAAATTCAATTCTAGAAGACTAGTAAATTAATTGTGAAATTATTTTTTAGGAAAGCTGACATCTCTGAGTGACATCTGAAATGTTTCTAAGGCTTCTTCGTAGCACTTACAAGGTTACTAAGTTCCAATTTCTAAACACAATTTATGGCCATAAATTGCTCTTGCAATCAGTGAAGGTGCAAACCAGTTCATACCCCATCAGGATCCCATGATGCCCCCAACCCAAAAACATGGCAGATTCCTATACCTTTCACAGTGGAATAAGAAATCTATATAATGAATAATTAATTTGTAGTTGAGGGTCTACAGAATTTTATCTGTATCAAAAACATTTTGGTTTTGTTTTTTATGACAACACTGGATAGGCCTAGAAACCTTCAAAATTCCTCTTGTTCTATGTAAATCAAACTATCTAATAGCTCATTTGGAAACGGGGAACACAGGCTTTCACATGGCTGCTGTTTCACCATCAGAGACAAATGGTTGTCTTAAACACCACTGCTATTTTCCTGGTGACAATTTTTTTATCATCATTACACCATACTAGAACCCAAGGGAAAAAAGACATACTCATCATCTTCCATAGAAAGCTCATTTACATAATCAACTCAATGATCTAAACAACAAGTGGAATGCACATTTGAATCAATTAGATAGACAATCCCAGCTGTTTCAAGTCAAACCATTCGACACAGTTGTAAATAGAAATGATAGCATGGATTCCCTTCCGTGCCTAGATCTGTTGCATTTTATTTTTGCAGGCTCTGTATCACATAGTGAATACTATATGAACGGTTTGATATGTTTACTTAGTAAATGCATAGCTGTTCTATATAATATTGTATATGCTGATATAAAACTTTTGCAGTATAATATCCTCTGCCAAAGCTTGTTAAAATAGTTCATTAAATTGAACTTTTGATTATACCTTTACTAATAAAAAAATACCATAGTTCAGGTAACAAAATAGTTTTCTTTAGTGAACATGTAGTTCACGGCAGAATCCGGGCTACAAAACACTCTTTCCATCAATCCACAGATATTTATTTTAATCTTTTCTGGGTAAATTTTAACTTTTTTGTGTACGGGTTTTGTTGTTACTGCTGGTTTACTATTTGAGTACCAGGGGTCTTATTCCACCAAACTCATAAAATAAGCATGATTAATGATAACGTCACAGTTTTCACTAAGTAGACTTTTTACAATAGCTCAAGTTGATTTGATCTGCTTTCTTAAAGAAAATTTGGATTAATTTGGAATTATTCTGCTTTTTTTTGGTGGGCAAAGGATTGTTTGAGACTCAATTTGGTACAGTTGGTTTTGGCTTTTTGAACTGGAGGGGAGAGTTTCTTCAACCATTTTAGAATTAGAACATTTGAAAAAAACCCAAAATATGTTAATCACACCTCTTTTTAGAAAATTTCTGAGGCATATTTTTTTTGGCAGAGAAATAACTTGGCAACTAAGAGTTCAAAGGAAAGAACATAAAGAAGAAAGCCTTTGCTACGGCTTCCATGGTTTACAAAGTGCAAAGGAATTGAACAGAAAATAAAGTTATGCCCATAGAAATTGAATGGCTATTGGGACTGAGTGCACACAGGGAAGACTGATTAGGTTCAGCATTTCTTCTCTTTAGAACAGAGGCAAGACACAAGCGTGTGCTCAGCTAGAAAGTATAATATTAAAATGCACGAGGCATAAATTTACAGTGCATCTTGTATATGGGTTATGATGTTGCTGCACTTCCTCACAAGCAGATCCCAAGACTGCACTCTTGACTTGGGAAGTCACAGATAAATTATTCACAACAAAGTATTTCCTGCAGTCCTACGGTTGGTTATCAAGTCATCAGCCAGTAAATTTTAAGGCCACTCCTTCCTCAAGGGATATTGGACGTTCGATCTGTGGTCTACTTACCTCAACTTTACTAAAAGAGCTGTGTGCCTCTTTCTCTCCTGCGTTGTTCTGTGTCCCAATGAAGGCAGTGGTCGTTTGGTCATTCAGTGCAGAATTAAGGGGGATAACTAAATATTAAATTGCTTATAACTGTCACTCTCCAGTGGGCTATGAAATACATGTATTTGGTCAAGTATGAAATATATGTTTTTCCTCCGAAGTTATGAGATGAATACATTCCAGTAGTTTTGAGTTAGAACTTTACAAAATGTGTACTTTTAGTCTGTACTTATGATATAGCATGTTGTTAGTCCCTAGTAATTGCTAGACCCATGAAATTAAAAACTAGAGTTTCAGGCATGTGATTTTCTGATGTGGACTATGCTTCCCTTAGAAATCAAGATGACCTTTCTTTTTTCTTAAAAAGCCATTCCTTCTGTAAAATTGTGAATTTTATACCATCCTTCTTACCATCTGTGTTTTGGCTCATTGAGGTATGGTGTGGTGACGGATGAATGTATGTGACCATCTTAATATTAAGCGATTTGCCTGCTAAGTGCCTTCTGTGATAGAGGAAGGTTTTCCAGTTACTGTTCTTTGTGTTCTTAGTAAATAACAGCCAAATAACAGTTTTGAATCATCAACTGACTTGTTGAAAATCTTTATTATTAGAGTTTGTGCAAGAAGCACTTGCTTTCTATTGCTTTCAGGATATATTTGCCATGCTAACTTTTTACTTCTAAAAAGCCAATTTGGTATGAAAATTAATAAGAAAGAAAATATGAGTGGAACTTTTAATAAGAGCACCTTAGAGAGCAAAATTTCACTTTAATTCCAGACTCTGAGTGGATTGTGTAAAGGAACCAATAGAAAAATTATTTTAACTGAGTTCTAAAATCATTGTTTGTTCAGCTTTTGGAAGTTGGGTGTTACTTATATCAAAGCAAGTAGTATTTACATGTGATGTAATGTGCATAGATATTATAACATTTAGTTGACTTCTAGCACATCACATTTTCAGGTGTGTTTAAACATCTGTATTTAGGGATTACTGAAAACATTTTTGATACAGCTTGTTGAAATTGTGATATCAAATAAAAGTTCAAATAGTAATGCAGTGAGCAAACTTGCAGCTTAGAAAAAGTTTTCTACAATCCTGTCGCTTTTTATTTTTTGGTAGAATTCAAAGCTGAAGTGTGGCAAATCAATGTGAAAACTATATAGAATCTATTTTAAGACTGTGTCTTGTTCTCAACTCTTCAAAGTTTAATAGACAGCAATAAAGGCTTTGTTCTTACAAGATCCTTGCAAACAAATATTACTGTGGAAATACTTGCAGTTTGATTAATCTGCAGGCATAGCCCTAGTTCCAGTCTCTTGGTTGACTTTGAACACCACTGAGATTGTAGCTGTTGTGAGCAGGTCTATACAGAACCCAGAATGCA
This sequence comes from Morus bassanus, assembly GCA_031468815.1. Lineage (NCBI taxonomy): Eukaryota > Metazoa > Chordata > Aves > Suliformes > Sulidae > Morus > Morus bassanus. Next base: position 33,382,046 of record CM062574.1, on the reverse strand, counting down.
ACCTTTGAGTTCTCAAGGCCTCAAAATTTGGTGAGGTCAGAGTCCTTCATTCACCTCCTGCAGAAGAAGCACCAGCAAACCCTGTCACACACTCCTGCCCCTCCACTGTCCCTTCTCAAAGCTGCTCATGTTGCTGAGCAGTAAACAGGAGCAGGACTCTAGTTTGACTGAAAGAAGTTTGCAAGGGGAAGGGCCTTATTCTTTAGCCACATTAATTTCCAGTTTGAGTCATTCCTTTGCTGACAGCAAAATACAGGAGTTAACTACATAGGCCAGTTTGAGCAGCACTGCTATTGAATATGAAAGTGCAGCCTACCACTGTAGAGTCACCTCTAACTCAGGACAGGAGAAAAACAGAAACTATCCCTACCACAACTGCAGTTAACGTAGCTCACATCCAAAGATAATATACCACATCCAAAGATAGTGCAGTTGGAAGACCCCTCAACAAATGACACTTCAATCCCAGCTCTTATTTCCAAAGAAAAAAGAGCTATCCTAAAAGATCATAAGCCACAGTCTCATGATGCATCTCTGGAGAACACGCTTCAATCCTGCAGAGGACCCTGCTTGCTAGTAATGCAGGAAACTATGGAAGGGAAAATACATGGCAGTTGCATGTTTTCCTAGTTCAGTACTATTCCCTGGCAAGTGTGTTGTCCTCCAGCCGCAGCCCCCTCTAGTAACTTTCCAAATACCATGGCCACGAGGGTGATAAGTTAGGGAGTCACCAGGCTCCCTCCATGTCTTGACTGAGTTGCATTCATTAATTTAACAGTACACTTTCCCAGTCATATAGTTGATATTTTGCTAACTGAGTTGCACAGTTTAATAATTGAGATATTATTTATGAATCATCTTTGTATGTACTGTTAGTGAAGATGAATACACTCCTGATTTAGTTTAATTTGTCACAGATCCGGGCACCTGTTTCTCTAGCTGAGCTCCTCCATATCTCAGCTGTGGATGTTTTGAAGTACTTTGGCAACTGAGCTACATCTTCACTAGTTGAACAACATACTTCAGCTGCAAAGTTATTTACAAACTTTACTGATCAAGCTGCATATTCTTGGGCTGAATTTGCTACAGACAGCACTTTGGAGATGGAACTGAATTCTTTACTAATCATGGGAGATGAATTAATTTATTTGATTAGCAGTAATTTGCATTATTTGCTGATTATGTTCTTCAGTTCCCGCCCTAAAGAGCTGTGTTGTGTTGCTAGTGCTGGTTAATCACTTACCACACTCTACTTCAGAGAGGAAGGCATTTTGGTTATAGATAAAGAGATCCTTCTGTCTTCAAATACTTCCTAAGAAACACTCCTTCCACGTCACACAGGAGAAGATATGTCTTAAAAAAAAAGAAGAGTACATGTGAAAGCACATTTTCCTATGAAGGCAGTCTTTTTTATTCCTTGTGCTACCATTTCCTTTATTTTCTCATTTTTTACTATGGTTATGCAAGTACCATTACTCTGGCTATTACTGTGGCAATGCCATTCTTTTCATAGCAGTGCCAAGAAGGCTTTTATGGATGTATGGGTGCACCCACTGAGGTTAGGTTCCCCACTGGACTAGGTTGCAGTGTAAATTCACGCTAAGCTGCAGTCAGATGCGCATGGCAGAGACATGGAAAATTGTAGTGCTTTACTTGCCAGTGGTGAGTTAGGAGGGTACCTCGGTGCACTCTACGCAACTCACTGAAATAAGCTACCTTTTTTTATCTTCTTTGGTGTGTATTAAAGTATATCATGGTGTAATTCTTCTGTAAATAAGCAAAATTCATGCAGGAGACAGTGTACAAGCTTGTCTTTGTAAAAATCTACCTCTACTCTCTGTTGTTAAAGTCTCTGCTACATAGTCTTTACAAATATTCTTTACAAAACATCTTTGAAATACCTGAGGGTCTCCGTTTTAGGCAATTAAGTCTTCCCCCCACTTTACGCAAAGAAAGTATTATTTACTTATCCATGTAGTGGTTAGAATATGAAATTTTTCTGAGTATTGAGTGTTCTCATGAACTTAAGTGGTTCCCACCCATCATTCATAGAATTTAAAACTTAGGAAAGTTTGCGTGCAGTTGCTGGCTGAGAGGGCTGACATAGACACATACTTACTAGCTAGAGCTGTACCCTATTACTTCATTAACAAAAGGAAAAATTAGCTCACTGATAAATAATCTGAAGAGTTAAATCAGTCCTAGCCCCTAAATTGCATCTAGGTAGGGAAATTAATTTTCATATTTGGCTTGTCCAGAATACAGTATAAAAACACTGAGATTAAAGACTGCAAATGAGGAAAATGTGCCTTTTCCTTAATAAAGGAAATAAAATACAGGTGGATTCTGAATTACAAGGGGTACAACTTAGTGAAATGCATAAAGATTCAGTCATTAATTTTTTCAGTTGGCTAAAATTTATTGGAAAGTAAATAAGGATAGAAATGGAAATACTCTCATTTTCCATATTTCCATTTGGGACAGTTTATCTCTTTAAGTTTAGTTTTGGTTCCAGATTTGGGTTCTTATGCAGCACTGATCAGAGATTGCTGGAAAACTAGGGTTTCATTTCTCAAAAGGTTTCAGAGAACAGGGTCTGCATCAGAAATAAAATGAGAGCTTTCCGAAAAAGCAATGCAAATTCAAAATCCTAACTGTACGTCTAAAGTTACAACCGTTTTCCATGTGTATAACTTTAGACTTTGGTACATTAAATTTTATGTGCCCTTCAGTGTCATGAGATCCTTCTGAAACTCCTTGTAGTTGGCTTACTAGTCTGTAGTTCTCCAAATCCCCTAAGAACTGTCTTGAAATCTTGGTATCACATTAGCCACCTCTATTTTTCTGGCACAAAGGTAGTTATAAGCAAATGTTACATATTACAACATTACAGTAATTTCATACCTGACTGCCTTTAGAACATCTTACTGAATATCACTTGGTCTGGGGGATTTGTTGCTTATTCATTTTAGCAATTTGTTCCTAATTCTATTCTATTCTACTGACACTTAGATTTGAGATGGTCTGTCTGACATGTCTATCATAAAGGAATTTTGTGGTATAACTTAACTGAATTAATTTTCAATGAGTGTAGGTGAAAGAATTCATTCTCTTGACTTCTTTAAGGACTTATTTCTTCCTGTAAATGTGTATTGGCCCTATGGAATCTCAGGCAGCATCCGTGCTTCTGGGATGTTTGAGAGAAGCTAGTTTTAGGTTTCACACTGTTAGCAAGTTCAACAGTGTTTTTAGTCTTCCTGTTATTTTTTACATCTATCTTGCCTATATTCATGTAAAAAAATAAAAAATCTAAACATCACTTTTCAAATAATGTCATTTACTTCACTTTTTAATTATACCAACTTAGTTTTCTTTCTAAAACCTTTTACTAACTAATGTGCATTTTCTCCAAGTCTATAATATTGTAACCGTTGTAAACAATCTTTGTACACCTAAAAACAGTTTACCCTTTTGAATGCACCTTTTAATTAAGTTTCCATAATAAAAGGAAGGCTTCCTTCTGTAATAAACTTACCCATTTTTATGTAGCTCCCCTTTGGAAATTGAAAACTGATAGATCATATCTCTCAGCTCTTTTTGGTGTGATCCAACAAGGATATTGAATGCAAATACATTATAGTTCTTGTAGGAGTGGTTCTATTTTTTGTGCATCACTTAAATGGGATTTTTTTTTTGTGATATACCTCCTCCATTTTCTTCTTCAGTTTTGTTCCCTTCACTCTGTCCTTGATTTTGCAGCTACAAGAGGCATCTGGGACTGGCTGGGGTTTTCTGCCCTTCCATACCCTTTGGCTTCCCCACATTGTTTCTAGTTTCTGAATGACTTGCCAATACACATTCTACTTTCAAATGTAGAACATATGGGATCCCAACACTCAGAAATATGGGAACAAGCTTTTAGGTCTGTGAGTTTGAGTGATTTTTACATAAAGCTTCTTTTTTCAGCCAGTGGGTCTCTTTTCTTTAGCTCCAGTAGCTTTTGTATCATATTCTGAGTCTTTCATATTCACTCAATTAAATTATAGTAACTAATCCTGTTATTCCTTCATTGTTGATGTTATTTTGCTAGAGAATTTTTAATGCCTCTCAAAATCTACCAAAATAGTAAACTTGTAAGGAAAAAAAATGTATCTCCTATAAAAAGATGGTATTTTCTGTGTATGGTGTCAAAACAGTGAATTCTAGTGAGAAGGTGCCTCTGCAGTTTTGCATCTTAAGCAAAGCTGCTATAGATGGTTGTTTCTTTCTGGTAACATAACTGGTGTCCTGGCATTACACCCACATTACTTCAAGGGATGAAAATAAAATTATAAAGTGCTACATAAAGCCTGAAATGGCCACCTTTAAGTTTAATCTTCCCCTTAATTCTGTAGATTCTATAAAATATGCATTAATTAAAGTTTTTAATAGCTTTTATCAATCTGCCTTTCCTTTGTAAAGGAGACAATATCTAATATGTATGGTCCCTTTCTCTCTGTATGCTCTCAACCTCATGATAAATCTTATTATCTTACCTTGTTTTAAAGTTACTTCAGCAATGTTTGGTTGTTTGGAACATGCAAAGCAATAAACAGCTCCTGCTCTGCCGATATCTTCAGGACCAGGCAGTTATATGCAAGGTATATAGTATAGGTGTACCCTTGTTCAACTGACTGAATATTAATGCATTTCCACATAAGCAAAAAGAAAATGGTTCATAAAACTTTAACATATTAATGACAGAATCATTGTTGTGTGATGTACACCAATTAATGTTTCTATTGACTATGTACTTTTCCTTTAAGTACATACTTTCAGTAATATCCCTCAGCTTACTGCTTTCTTAATGAACTTTCTATATTATATAGAAAAACAATTTAATAAAAGAAATTACATGAGTAGAACAGAGCTATAAGTGATTTCAAGTATTCTATCACAAAATAATATTAAAAAGTAATAATGGGATGTTGCTTGAACACATAGAAGTATCATAATTGCAATCATGTTTAATAATCAACATAAAATATGTAAAAGCCAGGGTGTGACTGGGACCAAAGAGAGGAAATATAAATTTCTCCTCTTTGAACTGCATGGATCTTTGTAGGGATCAGCAGCTAATAGCTACCATCTTCCTGGAGAAAAAAAAAAAAAAAAAAAGAAAAATGCAGGGGAGGCTCATATTAGTTTCTGTGGGTCTCATGGATTTTTGTTTGGAGCAACATAGTTTCAACCATAGCCTCTGTCCTGGACTTCCATGACAACATCCAGATAGAAGAGTTGCAAGACTTTGCTTTCCTTCACATCTCTGAATACACCTGAAGTGTATCAAATACTTTTATTCTTGCTATAGTTTCATCATTAAAAAATTACTGAATATCTATGTCTTGAGAATAACTGGTTAATATTTTTAATTGAACATTTAATGTGACAGTGAAACTTACTGCCACCTGCCAAATACTTGTTTAGATTCCAAAAAACCCAGAATATTTTGACTTTTTAAAATAACCAAGGGTTATCTGAATGAGTAAGTCTCCAATATACTGTAAAAGAAAATCTTCATGTTTCAAGATTTAAGCTAAACCCTAAATACTGACATTAATATTAGATGCTTAGGATTTATTTCATGACACTACAAAATTGGATGCTTGTTTCTCTTCACTTTCCACCATCCCTTAGTCCCTTTGGAAACTTCAGGTTACTTCTGTAGGTGAGACAACAAAACAAGTGGCACTTATTCTGCATATTGGTAGACTGACTTAAATCATATTTCACTTCACATTAAAAAACTGTACTGTGAGTGGAGCAGCTGAAAATCTTCAGCTTAGAGGACGGTGACCTGTAGCAATGGGCCACAGTATGCTAGCCTGTTAAGTATGCCACGATGAAGTCATGAATTTGTGTGTTAGAGCTCTCCTTGATGCTTGTAGTATATCATACCTCGTTTTTTATGGGATTTCATACCTTTTAATCTTGATTCACTAAAATCCAGTTGAATCAACCAGCGTTGATTCTTTTTGTTTTCTAGGAGAGAAGGTGTAGGCAACCTGCTGATAAAAGTGAGGGGAGAGTCACAGAAAACTGAGGATCAGTGATTACTGATGTCTGTAGATGAAAGCAGGGTTTGTGACAATGATCAAGAGATTAAAAAGCGAAGAGATTTGAGATAAAGGAAATGGAGAAGAACAGATCATATCATCCTAAATTTGTCCACTTCTGTGCATGTGGCCCACTATTCCCACAACCCGGGTGCTGGTGAAAACTGCCCATTGCCGGCTATTGTCAGAGATGGTGTATTGGACGAAAGGCAATTGCTGCATAGCCATCTGGAGCTGCAGCTTGACATGTTAGGATGAACCAGCACTGATATGTAATTTCCAGCACCTGTGCATCATTAGCTGAGCTATTTTTGCAGTGAGGGCAAAGTAACAGGAAGCACTGCATGGTTTTCTGAGGGAAGACAACCTCACTCCTGAATTTGAGTCCTAAACTGGAGGACTTTTAGGCTGTGTGGAACAGATGATGGGCTGAAAGCCTCTTTGGTGGGAAGACCAAGATCTGGAAGATGGTAGTATTTTGTCAGTCTCAGCTGATGGGTTATAAGCTGTGTTACAATTATTGGGAATAAAAGGGAAAATGCTGGTTTTGTGACAGAGCAGTCAGAAATGAACAATCAAACAATGACTCTTGAATGGACCCTTAGCAGTCGTCTTGAAGATTTCCTGTCTTTCTGTGCCTGGTTTAACCAATTTAGATATGTTCACTGGTGTTATTTTAATTCAAATATACTCTGAGTGAATGAAGAATTGGCTTAATGCGTCAATATGATGACTGGCTTGTCAATTAGCTGAAAAGACTATTGTTTTGTGTTAGCAAATTTGGTTATGTGATGCACTTGCTGTTAAACACCATTTCTGGTCATAAAACTTTTCTGGTAGAGCCCTGAGTCACTTATCCACACTACTTAGCACAGCTATGGATAACAGTGCAGTGTCAGGGTCCTTTCCTTTTTTCAAAGGTGCTCTGAATTCTGGATCTAATGTCATTATGCTGCAGACCAGCTTCCTGCAATATTACATTGCAGTACAGTCAGATGTAAGGTGTGAACATGAAACTAGGTATTGTTACCACCATCTTAAGCTTAGTACAGTCTAGCAGCTATGTCCTTTGCAGGTGTCAGGGAGCTGTTGATCTGAACATCTTAGTTGGAAGAACTAAGGAGTTGACTTGGTAGGGGCATATTTATGGCTGAAGGACTGGAAGACTCTAGAAGGCAGGCTCTGTGTTGGAATTAAACTTCACAAAACAGAATGAGGAAACAAAAACAAAGCTAAACCCTTGTCACTGCAGCTTTCAACCTTGCTGACTGCAGAAATGTGAGTTGTTGACTGCAGCTCTCAACTGGATTTATTCCACGTTCATAGTCAGAATCAGACCTGAACCTGAAATATGAAAATCCATACAGGAGTCTAAGGTAGCCAATGAAGATAGCAAGGACGTGGTAGCGTAGCCTGTCATTCAGTAGGCTTCAGTTAATTTCTTTGCTAACCCACAGAATTCTTGTAAAACAAATCAATCTGTTTTGTCTGCAATCCCCCTTTGCTTAACCGGAATGAAACTTCAAGCTCACAGAAGAAAATGTGAAAATAAAGTAGGTTAACTTAAGCACTATTGAGAAAGACCGATAGCAAAAGAGGGGAGTTTACAAACTATTGCAGAGAACTGAGAGCAGAGGTACTACTGAGGGAGAAAGTGTCTGCTGAAGCAGGGGGTGGCAGGTTCTTTGGTGCTCTGCATCTCATTCACTGAGTTACCAGTAATGCTATTCTGATTCACTGGCATCATATTTGACTTTCTGCTGTTAGTACCAGGAAAAAGGACTACATGTGGTGCCCAGAATCACCCTGTGGAAGAAAGATGGAATCAAGCATTAAAAAAGATGGTGGGATGGGGAAAGAAAAGAGGAGAGGTAAGCTGCTTTTCTCCTAATACTTTTTGCAGTAGAAAAGATGCAGAATGAGTACAAAGAATTTAAATTAAAAAAAAAAAAAAAAGAAAATTCTGAAGATTGTGTTGAGAGAGGTGATGAGCTAAAAAGGAAGGGTTCAAGTAAAGTTGGTTCCAGACCCAACACTGCTGCCTTGCAGACAGCAAAACTTCTCTGGTGGTCATTGGGATTTTTCTGTGCCAAGAAATTACAAAAACATTAGTATCCTCTTCAAAAACTAATTTGAGGCATTTCATATTGATACTTTTTAGAAACAGGGTTATATTAGTAAGTTTCTGATGAAAAACAGAGAGAAGTGTTATGCAGTTGCAGGTCTCTGGGATTTTTTTCTCCATTCACCTCAGGATATTCTGACATGCTTTCCAAATATCCAACACCAGGAGCATTGCCAGTAAACAGGAAGCCAGCAGAGGACACCTATAGTGCTTTTTCATTGCTTTTTTTTTTTTTCTTGTTAGCACTCAAGTATTGGAAATCCCCGAGCATGTTGTTTCTGAAATTCTCATTAATAAGCCACACTATAAATATGAGTATGCTGTTTTATAAATACTGCTTTTCTAAATTCTCTGTGGGCAATAAATACAAAAGTCAATTCCCTGGAGACTAGCAGAATTAAGAAGCTGCAATGTAATAGCATTGTCTGTCTCCTTAGCTACCTTTTTTCAAGCATGTCGTGATAAGGTCAGTGTCCCTCCTTCCTTTCCACCCATTGCTCTCTCTTCATCCCATTGGCAAAGCCAACAGAAGGGTGCATTGTCAGTGACATTTCTGCTGAGAAATGAAGTTATCTCACTCCCAGTAACACTCCCGGTGATGCTAATGAAAGCCAAATGTTGTTGCTAACATAAAGCTGGGAAAAATGTATTCATGGTGGGAATCAGTGATCTCCCCACTGCATTGTAAGGTAGTTTACTGTGCAAAGGCTGTACAAGGTGACTGGGGCAGCTGTGATTGTTTTGCCTGATGCTCGTTGGCATAGAACAGAGTGCTGTTTGCACTTGTCAGCATTAGTATGATATATTCAGATTATTTTAACAATGAGTGTAGAAGTCAACTACTAGTTTAGCTTTTAAGGCTACTATTTTAAAAAGTTTTAAATTGGTGGTTTGCAGGTTGCTTATGTAAGAATTCCAATCCTGCAACTAAGGTGCAGTTATTCACTAACCAGAGTGACTAAGACAGGGGTTTTGTGACATTTTTTCAAACAAGTTCATTTCTATTGAAAACATGCACAAAGATAGCTACTGTGGGGTTCTTCCATTTGTGATATCTGTTAAGAACTAGAGAGGAGACAGTAACAAATCAAACAGTTGGGTTTAATAGTCCAAGTTTTGCAGACGACAAGGAGTATGAATGGTTGTTGTCTATCTCAGAGATAGCAAGGCCTTCCAAAACATGTCTCCACAATGCAACCTCTAGAGAATAGTTAGGTCAGTCTATTTGAATCTCTGAACATCTGAATTTTGTTTCCAAAATACAGCTAGTGGAATCCGCCTCAGTCTGTCAGTTTTCTTTATTACAGCTTTGTTTCCTGCTGGCATAGAAAGTGCTGAGCAGACTCAAGCACGAGTTAAGAGTGACACCAAGTGGTTAAACAGTTTATTCCTTTTTCTGCTTTGTCTTTGATTTTGAAGCATCGGTCTTGTTTTTTTTTCTTCTAAACAATCCTGATTATGACTGTCCTGAATATTTTTCTCTTTAGATGTGCACACTTGTTTTATAAGTAAACATCTTCCTTAAATTTATGCTTTGATTCTTTCTGTCCATATAATATTATTTGAGTAAAATTTCTTTTCTCCAGAATAAGGCAATTTCTGGCTTTCAATGAGATACGTGTTGAGAAAGATGTGGCACTGTTCTCAAAGAGAAATAGGAAAGCAGCAACTGCACTACAATTCTTTGACTGTAGAACAGTAAAAAGAATCAGCAGTAAAATATGCTTTTGGGTAAGGAATCCTCAGGGCAGAAAAAAATCTAGTCATGGTAGAATAATGCACACTTATTTCTCCTACACTTCTTTTTAAATGGTAGGTATCTAGTGACAAGCTGTTCCCGTTTTCTTCCTCACCAGAGCTCTGTGAAGGACAGGCGTGAAGTAGCCCACTTGCTGAGAAAACCAAAATTAATAGAACTCTTGAATTAGAGCCTATTGCCAGAAAGCTCTTTAAATGATGGTTTCAGCAAAATAACCGCTCTGATGATAGTTGTCCCCTCCCTTATCAATCAGTAAATGATTCTTGGTAGCCTTAACAGCAGCTATTTTTCTCAAATTAGGTAATCATTGTTCTTCCAGAACAAAAAGATCTACTAGCCTGAGCTGTTGCTTTCTGTGGCAAGTAGGACTAAGTCGAAGCAGACTTTCTTACCAAGTATCCTGATTGTCTTAGCTAAAATGTATAGTCTACAGAAGTCCAGTACTTTCATTTTTGTGGTCAAAAACACAAAGGAAAGGGAATCAGTTTCAAAGAACACTCAGACAAATGCCAGACAGGAAAAGCAAATGCTTATGTGGAAGACAAGCCTAACAAGGGAGCACTGGAGAGCATAAGAGTGGAGATTACAGAATGACTATTAGTTTGAATAGGGGTCATTGGAAAGTCTCTGAGTTAATGGCCAGTCCTGCTACCCACAGGGAAGACAGTAGTTGTGTAATTGCTTGCATTAAAAATGATGCCAAGGACAGATCAGTTAAAGATCTGTGAATAATGAAATAATTACTTAGGTCAATCTGTTATGCTTTCTAAAAATATATTTAAATAACTATTATTTCCAAAAAATGGCAACTATTTTAATTGCAGACATGAAATTGTTTCTATAAGTGAATTTTGGCATAGATAGCAAGCTTTCTGCTGTTCATACAGGAGAAGTATATTTGTGCCACTGAGTTGGAAGGTGACAATGTTTTTAGATGGTGCCCTAGTGATCTCAGTAATTATCACTTTCCTTGCCAAGGTAACAAACTAGTAGAGCAAAATACAGTTTGCCAGTAGAGTTGTGAGAATTCAAGTAATTCAACTGCTACTGCAGAAGCATCTGATGTGTCAGGATGGAGTGAGAAAAAACTGCAAGGGATCACACTGTGTTTTGTGGAAAAGTAAGAGCAGGATCATCATAAAGGGACTATAGCCATTTTGCATGAATGTCTCCAGTTGATGCTTCAGTTGATTTCAAAATTTTAACGTAGGGATTTTTTTTTTGAGTTTCTGTAAATACCGTGTTTGGGCATTGCTGTTATATATTTGTTTCTTGCAAATCAGAAGCTGCTAATAGTGAGTTCTTCAGTTTTGCAGGTAAAAAATTAGTATGTCCTCAGTCCATGTATGTGTTCTAAACAGAAAGCGTGAAGCTCTTCATTAGTGTTCTTTGTGTGCCTATTACCTGGACTTGCTTTGGCAACCTCTTCTTCATGTATTCCATTTATCTGCTTAATGGCTCAGCAGCTATTATCTTTGTGTGATATTGGTATCAGTTCAATTTTATAAGACACAAAATAAAGTTTGTTGCTAACAATTGTTTTCATGATTTTTTTTTCGGTTATAACTAGAACTGGTTTTGTACATGGGGTTTTTCTATGGACTTTTGAGTTTTAGATGAAAAGTAAAAATTCTGGGCATAAGGCATTGGTTGCCATGTCAGCTAACTCCCCACTTGCAATAGACCACTGCATAAATGTGTTTTCTTCAGTCGTGACTTTGCATAATATACCTTAGCATAACCTTATGTTCTGGAGTACCAGGTGACTGTTTTAAGTATCAAGTGCCAGTAATGGCAAATACACAGCCATTTGTGGCCATGCCTCTCAACGCTCACCATTTAGAGAAGCAGTGGTTTTTTTAGTGCCAGAACTGCCTGATTTCTATAGAGATCTGGTGTTCTTTCATTGTGAATGTTGAAAGTTACTTAATAAGAAATCTCCAAAGAAAGACTGTAAAAAGAGCTGCTTATGCTATGAAAGGAATTCCATATGGCTTCACATTTCCCACATTAAAAATTGTTTTGCTATTCCTCATTCCTGCTTTAGCAAGCTGAGAGCTATGTTACCATCTTCCTTTGCAAAAGGGCATCAGAGATAGTACAGAGAATAAACTAAATGCAAGAAAAAATGGTTGTTGTCAGTCGGTGGCAAACTAGGACTGTCCCAAATCTTTCATTTGAAATCTGTATCTCATAAGCCTGAGGCTGGCATGGGAGATTGTATCAGGAGGTGTTTTCAGAGGATGCTGTTTATCTCCATCTGCAATAGGAAGTAGATTTTTGTGGTTTTAATTATTCATAAGCCAAGTTCTTCAGTGGTTCATGCCTGCAAATATCAAGAGAGCTCCAAGACCCCAAGCACTAGTCACTGGAAGATAAGTACTAAATATATTTCATGGTGTTGTAAACATAGAGCAACATAAAAATAGCATTTTTCCAAGATGGAGAGCCAGGAAGCAAAGCATACTTTTGTTTGGTTTGTTGTAATGCAGATTTAAGTCCTACAGGAAAAAAAAAATCACCTTCACTTTCAAGATCCAGGCAGGTTTTGTGACATATGAGATACCATATGGGATATTGCTGAATCGTGGGACTCAATTTAGTTCTTGCTAAAGCTGTTTTATCTAAGAGATATTTTGAATTGTTTTCATACAGTTTGCAGAAGTTAATAAAATATCATATGAAACAGTCTCTGAATCCATCAAAAGCATTTTGAATCTCTCCTCTACTGACAGAAAAAAAGGCTAAGTGCTGTTTAATATTGATTGGCCTCCTTTGAGGTGTCAATCAAATCAGCTGTAACAAAGTGACCATGAAATTTTACAGTATTATCAAGAACACTTTAGAACTGTCACTTTTTAAAATGCCTTATGTGTTAAAAAAAAAAAAAAAAGGTCCAATCAAATGTATATTTCTGGTAAGCTTTCCATTGACCCCAGCAAAATGGATATGATGCATGACAATTCTAGTCATTTTTCTGCCTGGTATTAGAGTATTGGAACATCAGACTTTCAAGGAAATCCGGGAAAATATTGCATACAGTTCGTGCTTTCAAAAGCCATGACCAGGACCAATTTTTCCAGCAAGTATTAAAGCTCAATATGGTCAATGTTAGCTGAAGGTAAGTTATGTGAATTCTTGGCTCTTATATTTTCAAGGAGTGTGTGTAGGTCCTATTTATGTAGTATTGGTACAGCTGTTTTTTGAGACTCTGAGTATGTCCTTGGGTATGCTCTTACTAAACTGAGAAAAAGTTGTCCTTAAACCCTAATGTAGGCAAGTAGCAATAACAAGCGGTGTCTCACTCTGTAGCTAAGAGTTATGAGCTGGTCTTTGGGTTCAGTAGCTGGATCAAGCTAAGTTACCATTTGTTGTTTTAGGATTTTGCAAGATAGTTATCCTGTTTCATTGTCAAGAAAATATCCGTTTGCTTAGTGAAGACATAGTCTCATATTTTCTGTACTTATATATTCCATCTTAAAGTGGGCACCATCAGAGATGCTAAACCTCAATTACAGGAAGCCCCCATTTGCCTTTGTTCTTCTTTCTCTTTATTTTAAACTATTTGTTGAGGTTTTCAAAGGATTTTGTAGACTTAGTGGTAAAGACTCACTACCATAATCTTAACAGAGAATTATACAATACAAAGGAAAAACAATCTGTCCTTTCTGTACCAATACAATACTATCATCTCTCTCCCAGGATAAGTAAACTCTTACAGTTTTCCATAGAAATTCTGTATCTACCAGTTGAGAAGACCTTTAAGGGAAATGTCTTAAGGAACCTAAAAGCAGCTGAGCAGAGGGAAGCCTGCTGGCAATTGCATATCATCAATAAATAAAATAAAACCTAAATTTGTATTCCTTAATGGAATTGATATATGACACAAGACTAAATTCTCAGTTAGGCATTCTTATCTAGTTAATGTGCAATAACAAAGTGCCTTCTCTAAGTACGCCATTGGTAGCCTATCTGCTTTTTCCAACTCTCACCAAGTTGCATTCAACACCTCAGGTATGGTGTAAGGGTTAAACCAGTATCAGCCCTTATTATTGCACATTACTAATTGACAAGACATAAATGACTTTTCATTATTTTTCAGTGAGGTGATTATGCATGAGGTCTTAGCAAATCATTTAATGAAATCATCGTGCTGTGCATGTTAACTTTACAGCAGTACCCTACTCACAAGGGGGAGAGAGGAAAAGAAGAATAATCATTAATGAAGGACTGAAAACTAAAAATATTAACTCATTTTTCTACCAGAATTAAACTGCCTTGTATAAGAAAACGTGAGAATCAAAGCCAATTTTTTTCTAGGTTTTCTACTTCTTAATCACATGAAGAAGAACTACTAATCAGCACAGTCTTGCCACCTTTAAAAGTGGATGCTGCATGTTTGCTCATGCTTCTTAGATTCTTACATATTTCAAGGCTTGAAAATCAGTGGTATCTCTGTGCATGGGCCACTTTTACTTGAATTTCTTTGGGAAAAATTGATTTGTTTCTGTAGATTGTAATTTTTAAAGAGAAGGAGTTCACCAAATTTTATGTCACAATTTTTCACCTAGAATCATAGAATCATAAAGGTTGGAAAAGACCTCTAAGATCATCAAGTCCAACCATCAACCCAACACTACCATGTCCCGTAAACCATGTCCCGAAGTGCCATGTCTACATGTTTTTTGAACACCTCCAGGGACGGTGACTCCACCACCTCTCTGGGCAGCCTGTTCCAATGCTTGACCACTCTTTCAGTAAAGAAACTTTTCCTAATATCCAATCTAAACCTCCCCTGGTGCAGCTTCAGGCCATTTCCTCTTGTCCTATCGCTAGTAATTTGGGAGAAGAGACCAACCCCCACCTCACTACCGCCTCCTTTCAGGTAGTTGTAGAGAGCGATAAGGTCTCCCCTCAGCCTCCTCTTCTCCAGGCTAAACAGCTCCAGTTCCCTCAGCCACTCCTCATAAGACTTGTTCTCCAGACCCCTCACCAGCTTCATTGCCCTTCTCTGGACATGCTCCAGCAACTCAATATCCTTCTTGTACCGAGGGGCCCAAAACTGAACACAGTATTTGAGGTGCAGCCTCACCAGTGCTGAGTACAGGGGGATGATCACTTCCTTAGTCCTTTTGGCCACACTATTTCTGACACAAGCCGGGATGCCATTGGCCTTCTTGGCCACCTGGGCACACTGCTGACTCATGTTCAGCCAGCTGTCCACTAGCACCCCTAGGTCCTTCTCCTCCCAGCAGCTTTCCAGCCACTCTTCCCCAAGCCTGTAGTGTTGCATGGGGTTGCTGTGACCCAAGTGCAGGACCTGTTACTGAGCCTTGTGAAACCTCATACAACTGACCTCGGCCCATCCATCCAGCCTGTCCAGATCCCTCGGTAGAGCCTTCCTACCCTCGAGCAGATCAACACTCCTGCCCAATTTGGTGTCATCTGCAAACTCACTGAGGGTGCACTCGATCCCCTGATCCAGATCATTGATAAAGACATTAAACAAGACTGGCCCCAACACTGAGCCCTGGGGAACACCGCTCGTGACCAGCCACCAACTGGATTTAGCTCCGTTCACCACAACTCTCTGGGCTTGGCCATCCAGCCAGTTATTTACCCAGTGGAGAGTACACCTGTCTAAGCCATGAGCCGCCAGCTTCTCTAGGAGGATGCTGTGGGAGACTGTGTCAAAGGCCTTGCTAAAGTGCAGGTAGACAACAGCCACAGCCTTTCCCTCACCCACTAGGTGGGTCACCTGGTCATAGAAGGAGATCAGGTTGGTCAGGCAGGACCTGCCTTTCATGAGCCTGTGCTGGCTGGGCCTGATCCCCTGGTTGTCCTGCACTTGCCCGGTGAGCTCACTTAAGACGAACTGCTCCATAATCGTACCCGGTACGGAGGTCAGGCTGACTGGCCTGTACTTCCCTAGATCCTCCTTCCGGCCCTTCTTGTAGATGGGCGTCACATCGGCAAGCCTCCAGTCATCTGGGACCTTCCCTGTTAACCACGCCTGCTGATAAATGATGGAGAGTGGCTTGGCAAGCTCCTCCACCAGCTCCCTCAGTGCTCTCGGGTGGATCCCATCTGGCCTCATAGACCTGTGAGTGTCCAGGCGGCTCAGCAGGTCGTAAACTGCTTCCTCCTGGATTATGGAGGGTTTATTCTGCTCTCTGCCCCTGCCTTCCAGCTCAGGGGGCTGAATACCCTGGGGATAACTGGTCTGACTATTAAAGATTGGGCCAAAGAAGGCATTAAGTACCTCACCCTTTTCCTCATCCTTGGTGGCAATGTTCCCCCCTGCATCCCATAGAGGATGGAGATTCTCCTTGGCTCCCTTTTTGTTGTTAATGTATTTGTAAAAACATTTTTTGTCATCTCTTACAACAGTGGCCAGATTGAGTTCTAGCTGGGCTTTTGCCTTTCTCATTTTCTCTAATTTTACCCCTGTTCACTTCTGCTTTTATTTGTCAGGATACCCAACAAAGGTGTCCTTTGCATTTTTCATAAAAAGAGAGACCAGTTTGATGACTGGCATAAATAGAAATTCAAAAGAACAGGCATTTGAATAAATTCCTGCATCCCAGAATAAAAGAACCAGTCTTAATATGCTTTCAACAACCTCAAACTTTTTCATGGTTGTGCTACATCAAGGAAAATCATTGTTCAGTGTACTCAGAACTCTTCTGTTAATTTTAGTGGAAATGTGAGTAGAAATACTTTGGAAAATCTTGAACTTTGAAACAGTCCTATACATTCTTAAAAGAATTAAATGTAATTTTATAGAAATTGTTCAAATACGGGTCATCATTCTTCCTGTTTGATTTTTGATATTTTAGAAAATAAGTCTGTTACACTTTGAAATGGTGTAGATCTGAGCAAAATACCATTAGAAGGTTTAACACTTTATATTAAATTATATTATGACTATCTCCACTGAAAATTTGTAATGAAATTCACAGCAAGTATTGTCTTTGTGGTTGAAAAACTTCCTGCATTCTGATATATTTTAATGAGTACTTCAAAAATCTTAGAGATTAATTTAGATTTTCTATGACATTTTGTAAGTGCTTCAGTAAGGTTATGTTTCCTTCAGCAGGCATTCTTGAAACTGAGTGAATGAATAAACATTGCAACACCATTCATCTAAAATCATTTATGACTTCTTATACATTCAGTTGAAGACCAGAAGACATGGCCAATTCAAGGAAGATGCTTCAGAGAGAGATTAGGGGCAAATATTATCAAATCAATGCTGCTTTCAGAGATCAGACTTAAGAAAAAAATGTTTTCGTTTTGTCTCATTTCCCACAACTGAGAAATATTTGGTTGCCTACGTAGCCCAGGAAGTTATTTCATCCTGTGTCATTGTTTACTGTCATTAGGCATATGAAGAATTCTTCACAGGGCTCCATCACTCAGCCATGATGGCCACAGGGCAAATTAAATAGCTGCATGATACGCTACAACAGCTTGTTCAAAACTCTGGAGCAAAGGTCTAGTCTCAAAGATCTTTCACTCTGAGAGCTTAAGGACAAGGTGGGAGAGGAAAAAATGTTTTCATAGCATAATATTGATTATGGTTATATTGTATTCTTTTACCTTGAACTCAGTATCTCTAGTCACCACCAACTAAACACTAGAAATATTTCCTGGTATGGAAAGCATAAATGTCCATTGCACAACAACAATAACAAAAAGGTCAGCAGGACCTTCTCAGTAAGTAGGAGTGACAAAAGTACACCAAACTTTGAGATGTTGAAGGCATGTTCTTCAAGACAATTTCAACCTTTTATTTTTTGCTATATGGCCCCAATTATTATACTAAAGCAGTGATGAGATCTAAACAATCAAATTGCTATTGCCTGCAGGCTCAATGCTGCAGCTTCCCTTTGGGATAACAGGCACAGAGTGTGTCCCAAGGCAGCTGTAATTCAAAAGTAGGAAGTTTTCCTCAGCAGCTGCAGAGATCAGTAGACCTGGTAACATCGTGACTTTGCAAGTACATATAAAGGAGGGGGAACACAGATGTATTGGAAGATCATAGACTTTCAGGCATTGAGGACTGGACAGAGTTAGACAGTAAGCCACTCTAGCAGTAGCAGAGGAGCAAATCAAACATGTGATGCAATAACAAAAATATTAATATGAGTTGCAGATTAATCATTTTTGGAGGCATGAACAGGAACAGCAGTGAAGAAGGGGGATGGCTTCTAAGCAACTTTATTTCAAGTCTTAAAAAAGAGCTGTGCTTTTATTCTTCAAAATACTAGTGCTTCCATCTCTGTTTTTGCTTACTCTTCCATTTTGCTGGGGTTAGGAGAAGCAAACTTTAAAAATTCAGGGATGGTTGTGTTTGTTGATAGTGTATATATTACTGCAATCACTTACACATAAGTAAATAATACTTCTATTTTTTTATTTGTATTTACTCAATATTGTGTATTAAGTGAAGTATTTTCAGGATCTTCACAGTAACGCCTCGGGTTTAACTTTAGGAAGTTAGTTTTATGTAATGGCATAAATGCTTTCAGGATTAAGATAGTAGCCTTGCACTTCTATTTTTCCCCACTTCGACTTTGGGTTATTAAATTCTTGTTGATGTCTATACCCAATTTCACTCTGGTTTATTAAATTCTTCTTGAGGTCTATAAACTTTTGAGTTTCAGTGCAACTTTTCATGCAAGAGAAACACCAACTCTGTATAGCAGGCATTCTCTTGGCATTGTCCCACCTAGTTACTAGAAAAACCTCTGTGAGTCTGAACGTAGAGTCTTGGTGCAAAGACACAACTGCTTTTTCCCAGTTTCCAATAGTGGTGGATGATCCCCTGTCATCTTGTAACTCAAATTCATAGGAAGAGCTTAGACTTAGACTCTTCAGTTAGAATCTTTCTACACAGTCATTAATTTGTGGAAAAACAGCTTTTAAATATAAGGTGGAATAGCTATTTCTGATTAATTCTTTTTGCAGATTCTTACAATAGAATAATAGTGCTTTTTAATCCAGTTCAGAATAAGGCATTTTAAGCTCTAAAATAAGAGTTTACAAGGGTTATCTATTCAGGAGTTGTTCCCTCATGTGGATGCACTCCTTAGATTCCTTGCCTGATTAGCTCTTCAGTGTCAATGTACTACTACTGTTTTTCAGTTTCAAATTGCTTCCAATCCAACCAAAACCAACATTGCCACTGCAGTGAGCACGTAAACACTTACTGACATTTTTCCTGTGTAATTTTTGTGTTTAAAATAAACCCTTTCCAAAACTTCCTAAAATCTTGGGCCCAAATGACTAATCATGCATTTTTATTTTTTTACCTCTTTCATTATTTTCTACAATGGCTACTGTATTATATTCATTCCTTCCAGAGAAGTAAATCCATCTCTATACACTGAAGCTGTTTTCAGCAACTGCAGTTTGTTGCTTTTCTGATTGATGTTAGCACCATCTCAAAGAGGTTTGACACTCGAGCAGCAGCCACTGATTTCTAAAATCCTCTACCCTGAGCAGCATGGTTGTGCATGACTGCTCTAGTGTGACCAGGAACCTCCTACTAAAGGTAACATTCCTCTGAAGGGACCACTCCATCACCTGCCAACTGCTGCAGCATCCTAGCCACATGAGCTCAAAACAAACATTGGTGCTATTTAAAATGGTAAGGTTTTACTAGTTTAAAAGTCTTTAGTTAGAAATTGAAGAATGCTTGTCACGGAAAGTATTCTGAACAAGATCATATTTGAACATTTTTGAGTTTTGGGAGTGTCCACATTAGATTTTGCATTTTAACATACAAGGGGGTGTTGTATCAGGAATCACAGAATCACAGAATGGTAGGGGTTAGAAGGGGCCTCTGGAGATCACCTCATCCAACCCTGCTGCTTGAGCAGGTGCACCTAGAGCAGGGTGCACAGGACTGCATCCAGTCGGGTTTTGAATGTCCCCAGGGAAGGAGACTCCACAACCTCTCTGGGCAGCCTGTGCCAGTGCTCTGTCACCCTCACAGTAAAGAAGTTTTTTCTCATGTTTAGGAATGAGCCACACTGGACTCTGTGGCACTGGTGGGGTAATGGGATATGAATTTTGTGGCCTAGGTGAAAAGTGGTGATGGAGAAAATTATTTCTGATTGCAAAGAGACAAAATATTTCAGGATCTTTTGGCAGAACACAAAACATGATCTTGTGGATCAAATGAAGTGTTATATTTGAAAAATTTTGTTCTAAATCTTTTTAAAAAGTCTACTTTAAAATGGAAAATGCTATTTTGAGTGAAGCTATATTCAAAATTGAAACATTTCTTGTAAAAGTACCTACTTTCTTTGACTGAAATTAATTGCCAAATTTGCAAATACTTTTAGCTTCCCGAAATGATAATGAGTGACAAATTTCCTGCTCAGCAAATACAAAATTTTGTCTATCTCTTTGCCAAATACCTTGAAACTCAGCAGAAAAGATAGATAATTGCACTTCCTGAAAGCTCATCTTTACAATTAATTAGCTAGTAAAGATGGGCATGACTCCCAGACCTGAATTAAGGCAGCCTGGGGTTTTTAGTATATTTCAGTACCATGACAGAGATGCCTTCAGGCTTTTCAGCTTTTTTTTTTTTTTTTTTTTCCCCCCATAATTAAGAGCTTGAAATATTGTCTTGTTTTCCTATTAACAAATCTGAGATTCTGATGGAATCGTGTTACTGGCTGTAGGTGCTGGCTTTGAAGGCTTTGGTGTGTTCTGCTTATCCCCTAATCTGGCTCTGACAATAACCAAGATAAGTTATCCAATTAAATATTTTGTGCAACTGTCTGGTACAGTTGCTTCCATTCTACAAATAAGCAGACACATGACATTTATGTGCAATCAGATCAGCTATTTCTGCTGCCCAGCCTTATGAGATATGGCAGCTAAATGGTGTTTTGGTGCTGTATAGCAAAGCTGATATTCATACCTGAATACATTCATGCAGAAAGACTGGAATTGGAAATCAAACTGAAAGGAAGGGCCCTGACCAGAGGAAGATTTTTAAAAGTACACCTCGGAACTCTGTTATTTTCAAGATCATTTTGTACTCCCTTGGCTTGGCAGGTGACAGAAGGAGAGCACAGGGAATTATTTCTGTCCCTGGGCTTTACTGCTTAGTTAACCAGCTGCAGCAGCACTGTTTTGTTTTCCATAACAAAGGGCAACTGCAGATTTTTAATCTGGCTTTTATTAAATTACAAAAGAAACAAAAGTTGAGGTTCCCATGAGGAAGCACTGTGTGCGTGAATGCTATCAACTGCAGTCAGAACAAAATGGTTCTCATCTCAGTGGAAGAACAGCTGCTCTTAGAAACTTCAGATTCAAGTTTGTGGAATACAAAGAAACCCCAGTTCTTAACTACTGCATGTCACAGTAACTATATTTAAATGAAAGCTTGTTCAACCCATCCATCCCATAAGCTGAGTCCATCTTTCACTTTTCTATTTCCAATAAAGGAGGAAGGACTGATATATGATAAAAAAGACCTTCCTTTATTACAGAAACACTTAAAACTATGAATTAATTCTAGGCTGAAAGTTCCAAAGGCACTACTAAAAACACGTGGGGATCTAATATGTACCTTAAACTGATACACCCATCCAACCATGCTTCCATGCACATCAGTCTTTCTCCTTCATTCGGCTGCATGTATGGAAGGGAACAACTCCAGCCTGTGTTTTGGTGGCAGTTCTCCAGGTGAGGGCAAAGTGCTGTGGGAAGTGCTCTGAGTTTGTGGATAATAATCCTGTTAAGAGGCAAATTGTGGTTTCCAAAATGGGGAGAGCCAAAAAGCAAAGAACAGTTTTGAAAGTTTGCTGCTACAGACTTTAATGAGACCCTGACTGAAGCCAGAGCCACAGGTACATTTGGATACACTCATTCTTTGGGCTGAGCATATAATGTGTCTGTTACACTTTTAAAATCTCCATCTTCCCTTTCCTATGTGCACTTGAGGTGGGGGGAAATGCCCAAAATTGTATACTGCTGCCTTCCAAAAATAAGTGTGACCTCTTTAGAAAAGTGGGATCACAGTGGAGGAGGACTGTTTTTAGTTTAAAAATGAGGTGTAGGTCAAATCTCAAACTCTAAAGCACAGTCCTGAACCACTGAACTAAACAGAAGATAAGTGATAAAATAGGACAAGTGTATGCTCTGTGAAAGACTGCCATTTTGATGAGATGCAACTAATTGCTTTTAACCCTCTGGCAAACTGAAGAAAATAGCCTCCTCCAAAATTTATGACGTTTCTTCCTTTTCCATGAAGGTATCCAACAGAATTGTAACCTACAGGCAATGTTAACATGAGAGCTGTGTTATCTGTGCAGCAGGATGCAGTGTTGCTGATAAAGTGAAACTTCCCTAAGACTGATCTGATTTGTAAAGAGATAGGAAAAGGGGTCAAGACATGAATAAATACTTGGGTGTATCACAGCTGGAATAATGGAAAAGGGAGTTTGGATCAGGTGTTCTAGCTGTACAAAAAGCATTTCTTTTTTCTTGTTGGGAAGGAAAGTGTAGAAATGAGTCATTACATTAATGTGCTTGGTATTGTTCATAAAAGGTCCTGCAAAATTAAACATCTCTGAAGAGTTAAGTATTCTTCCATTAGACAAATTTAACAGGAGAGTAGTGGAAGTATTTTACTTTTTTTTTCCTCAACACATGAAACTTCATGTATTAAAACACATCTATGTGAAAGGCCAAGCCTGCTTTAGGCATTTCAGATGGGTTTTATTAATGGACTTGCTGACTTTTTCCCAAACCATTTCAGGAGGTATGTCCCTTTTTCTCAGGAAAAGATATTACTGGCCTCTAAAATCTGCAGAAATTCTGCTGTCAGTACAAAAAACAGGTGGTCTGTACTAGCTTGGATGCATGTAATCTGAGGGTCCCCAAAGCCTCTCATATCTTTGCACAGTTAATCATCAGGCAGAGTTTGTTAGAAGGGCCTTCAGTTTCACCAGATCCTGCTTTTAATAGCCAAGTAAATGGGATCAGAACAGTATCAAAAAAAGACAAAAAAAACCCAAAATCATTACCAATATATTGGGCCATGTTACATGCATACTTGCTTCATGAATACGCTCTGTTATCCAACATCTCCAGTGTTATTTTGTCCCCAGAGCTGTGCTTTTTTGAGGAGGCTACTCTGAATTTCTAAAATGCTATTTGGAATATATCAACTTTATTGATGTCTGGCTGATGCGTTCCCATGCAAAGAAATATATCTTGAATGGGATTTGTTCTGCTCTAGTATTAAGAAAAGCAGACAGAGCTTAGGTGATTCATTCTTGTTCTGCATTTGACTGTACTAGTAAACCAACAGTAAAAAAATATATATATAAACTAACCTCAATGTCCTCTGAAAATCTCTCCTCTAAGGACATATTTCTATATATCCTGAATTGTGGTTGTAAGTAGGTAAATCAGCCTGTCAGCAAGGCACAAAACAACTATCCCAAATTTCAACACTGAATTTGATACCTTAGAAACAAGTCTACCATCTGAGAATTTACAAAAAGTTAGTGAGAAATGAAAGCCAATATTCCACTGAGAAAGGTTACAAGATAGACAGAAACCACGGGGAAATATTGGTTCAGCATTTTGTCTTAGGTGAGAGGCAACAGATAGCTAATGATTTTAAGGAGAGCTCACAGCCAAAGTACTAAGAAGGGGGAAGCTTTCTTTATTTCTGAATTTACACTCCCACAAGAAGCTGCATATTTAAAGAAAGACACATTTACCAGTTGTCTATATATGAAAAATATAATAGGGCAAAGAAGAGTGGAATACTGGAAGCCAGACTAAGTAAACCTGCAGTGATTTTATAGCAAAGGATTCTAATTTAGCCTCCAAAATATCAAAGTCACAGAAGATTCATAAAATAAAATTTAGAAACTCTTCAATGTAAATGCTTCTGATAGCATTCTTATTCACACAGCTGCACTATTTAAAAACAATTCTGTAAGAAACTGGGGCGTTTTTTACATGATTGGAATATTCATAAATCGGTGACTAGTACAACTGAATCTCTTCTAAATGAGATCCTTATAGATTTACAATGGATGTCTCTCTCAATGGAAGTTTCCATGGTTACAGCACAATTCTGCATGGAGCACACTTTCATCACAAATTGTTACACATTTATATACAAATAGTTCGAACATATTTTTTCAACTTCTTTTGAAATGAGAGCTACAAGGATAGTCTTAAAGGAAAATTCCATATTTGTGCCTGGGCACAGTGATGGTCCAGCTACACTCAGAGTCACTGGATAACTCGGGTTGGGGTGGACCTCAGGATGTCTCTAATTGGACCTCCTGCTCAAAGCAGAGCCAGCTGTCAGGTAAGACCAGGTTACCTGGGGCTTCATCCAGTTGGATTTTGAAAGCGTCCGAGGTTGGAGACAGCACAGCTTCCCGGGGCAACAGCCTTGTGTGCAAGAGATGGTACTGTTGCTTTGAAAACTCTTCCTCTTTCCTTCCTGTGGCTGGGGTAGAAAGCACTTTTGTACAATCTGTCTTAGGAGAAAGACCTTACTGGCTTATACTCAATCAGCTTTGCACTCCAAGCCTGCAATAACCCTCTCCCTTTCTACTTTCTGCTGTCTTGCTCACAGTATGGAATGCAAATAGCAGAACCCTTGCTCTGGTCTCCTTTCCTGTAGCAGTGCTCAAAGGTAATTTTAAAAGCCTCCTTGTGTAAAGACAAATGTCCTCTGAGCAGCCAGTTGTCCTGCTGAGGAGATGTTATTAAAACATTTTTTTTTTTCTTTATTACTCTGCTGCATTTTATTGCTCTGGCTGCATCAGTGTGCCACACTTACTGAACAGAATGGTAACTCCTGTATAATCTCATGTCACAAAATGCCTAGTGTTCAAGAGATCTTCTTGCTTGTCATTGTGGGTACTGGATGATTTGTCAATGTTTAAGATAAAATTCAACATCTAAACACCCATCTATCTATTTTTATTAAACAGTTTCCATGGTCATCAGTGTCTGGACAAGTCTTTTTTTGAAGGTCGTGTTAAAGTACTGAGGATTAGTTTGGGTGAAGGCTTCATGCTATAATTTAGGGTTGAAATAGGAAATTTCCCAAAATTTTGCTTTATGATTCAAAGGAGGAATTGAAACCAAGCTATAAAAAGGGGGGAAGGCAGGATATCATTGCTTAGGAAGCATTAAGCTGGCAACTCTTACATGATGCTTTCATTAACTGATTGCAGTACTCTGGGAAAATATTTTGTTTGACTTTTGTTTGGTGAATTTAACTACCAGCAAACCACAAGGAATGAGGTCACTCAGTAAGTTTTCATTATGCCTATCTGCAATGTACTGACTCTTCAGGTAGCCAGAGCACAGGTTTCCTGGGTTGCTATCTGAAATCTGGAAGGCTTAAGGGGGACCTCTGACGCTGTAATGTGACTACAGTTGCTGTGGAGGGTATAGAGTGGCAAAATTTACTGGAGGGGGGGAGTGTTTTTAGAAACCAGTAAGAGAAGGTCATTGCATTTACAAATCATATGATGGTCTTACAGTTCTTCAAAGCCATCTTGCTGGAAGTAAGCCAAAATACCTGTTCTTCCCTCACCCTTTCATGATATCCTTAACTCCTGTAATGGATTTCTCCAGAAGTTCAGACATAGTTGTTTAGAATATTAGTTCTGATACAACTCTGCAGCTGTGGAGGAGGACTATTTCTTTTCACCAGTTTGATAAATTCAGAAATAAACCAGCCTTTTTAATGACTTTGCCTGTGATTCCATGTGACTAATTTGGCTCAAGGCTTCTTGGCATTCTTTAGGAGACAGGGCACAATCTTTTTTCGTCTTCTCCCCCTCTCCCTTACTAGTCCCTGATAAGTAACATAAATTAGAAAAACCTGCAGGAGGCCTAGGCTCTTCTCTGAATCTGAAATAAATTTTCAACATATTATTCTTGATGGTTTAATTGCATGTACAGTCTCAGAGGCAAGAACGAAAGCTAAGTTTCTAAGCATATTAACATGTAATAGAAATCAGGCCCCAAGTGCTGTCTGTGCCTATTCCTAGATCTCCCTATTGAAATTTTTGCCTATTTACAAATATGTCTACATCCAAACACTTGGACATTTAATGCAAAGTTATCTCATAGTGCTGTGAGGAACCCTGATCTTACTAAAGTGCTTGAAATCTGACTTGTCTCTGTTGAACTCTAAGTTTGCCTTTTGTTCCTTTTTGGGGTTTGGGGTTTTTTAAAATAATTATTGAAACAATTCTACAAAGTCTGCTTATCACTTACTGCAAGTCCAGCAAAAACCTTCACTGTGTGAAATGTGTTTTTTTATATGTGTGTGTCTACACAGCATGCACGGATCTTTCCTCGTATTCATCAAAAAAGAAACATTGACTTTCTTGTTTGATATGCAGGGTTTTCAAAATACTCTCTGGTCAGCTCTGCAAATGACCATTTAAAAATAAAGCTCTGAGCTTGTTTAATGACCTCACTGTTGAACCTATCATTCATTGGCACAGTTTCCACTACTTTAATGTCTTTCAGGATCATCTAGTAGAGAAGAGAGGATTTTAGTAGAGTTATTTTCTTTCAGCAATTGAAAAATCTAATTGCTACTAAAAATCTTCTGGGCTTTTATTAAGTTAGCTCTGATTTATGTAATTTGCCATAAAGTTCATTAAAGACTTCATTAATTTTTCACCAATCTGTAACAGTCTTATCACTGCTGTTTTCATTAGCTGAGATATAATTAACTAGGTTTGACTTTTTAAATTTGGGGGCAAGTCATTTACCTGCCCTATCGCCACTTTTATAATAATTACATTTTGCTTTGTCAGATGTGAAATGGTTCTCTTCTTATCCATCAGTTCCAGTGATTAGGACCCCATATTTCAGTCCAAGTGCTTGTACTGAGATTTTGATCTCAGCAGTTTATGTTCTCATTAGCTGACTGAAACCTTTGGTCTTTCCCCTTTCCAGAAGAATCATGGGTTTTGATACTTCCAACACTAAAAAGACAAAGAAGACTCCCATTCACCTTCAGCTCAAGCATGAACCCTGAATGGATTGATGTCAACCTGGAATTCATTTTGTATTTGTCCATCTGCCTTCCTTAGAGCTCAGTGGCCCTTCATTGGAACAAGGAAATATGAAAATCCTGCACAGGTATGTTGCATGTCAGACTACAAGTCAGGGCAGTGAATAAAAGCATTTTGTAGAATAGGATTCTTTAACAATTTTCTGTACTCTGGTGAAACTTTTCCACTCCCTAATGCACCATCATCTGTGCTATGCCATCACCCATTTACATTTGACTTCAAATCTCTACCAGTGATTTCCGAAGAGACTGTCATTCCAGCACTGTTGGGTGTATGGACCTGTTAATGGCCTGGCAGATCAGCTGGACCATTCTGTTATGGACCAATGCCTACCAATTCTAGGCCATGTCTCAATGTATGATAAGCCAGATACTTTTTTTGTAAATTTGTAGGAGGTAAATAATAAGGATAAATAGGTATTAAAGGCAATGTTGGGAGATGAAGTGGGAGAGGAGGGAAAAAGTGACAGTTCTCTGATTTACCTCAAACCAAAGGTTATTGACCTTTTTTCATTCAATAAGCTAAAAACGGCTACAAAAAATGAATAATAAATGTATTTTCAAAGGAAAAATGAAGCCAGTACCCATTCTCTTTTTCTTTCAGAACTGGCAGTTCATAGTCATTTCCTCTAATACTAATTAGTAGTAAGTAATTAGCAAAGAAACATGGTCTTGCAAGAGAAACCCTGTTTTATTCAGAATTGTTACAGTTTCAAATTTGCTTCCTTTGCCCCCTTCCATTTGTACTCATCCTTGATAGAGTAAAATAGCTGTGTAAAAGGTATCAACACTCTTTGATTGGTAACTCTGAGCCTTCTGCCACCACAATATTTGGAGCCCTTTGTGCCAAAGGAATGTTTCAATGCAGAAAGCAGAGCAATACACTTGGCAGGCACAGAGGCTGTTTGGCACATTCAAGTGAACTCTGTTATAGACACAGTGACCTGACAAATATGTGTATTGTCTCTAATACCTTAAGTTTAGTGGTTTTAATCCCTACCTTTGTGAGGATTTTGACAAACCATTCATTTGAAGGACTTCTGGGATGCACAGGTGGCTCTGGTTCACATAGTGATTTTAAGGCTGTGTCTCTTGTGTTTACTTTTTAATACTGAAGAGAAAGCATGCAGAGAGGCTAAGAACGACCCTTTGCACACATTTGAAACTCTGCTTTCAAGCAGGAATGTGTTCTGACATTTAACTGAGAGTTTATTCAGGGTTATATCCTTTAAATTTAAACTTTATTTAGTAGCAAACGAGTGAAAGCATCTCAGTTAACCATACTTGTGACTTTTCCCTCTTGACAGATGGGAAACTATTAATACAGGTTATTTCTAATTTTTATGATTGTTACAAATAGTGCTGTCCTCCTGCACAACACTTTTGATCAGAAGAGCTAGAACAGTCTGTGTCAGCACAGGAAACAGAATTGCCATCCTGCATCCAGATCTTCTGATCGTAGTCTCTGGGGATTACATGCTCCAAAATGCAAAAGCTTCTAGTAGCTACTCATAATTTCCAGCACATGAAAATGAAATTAGACTTGATTGAATGTCTAAATTAAAAAACCTTGTTCTATTTAGGGTTCTTGATTAATCTTTTTAAAACTATTGTTCCAGTCTTCAGGTTTTCTTTAAATTAGCAATATTTCTTCTTCAAATTGCTCTTAAGAGGTAGGCCCTATGTCTGCACCAAGCAACATTAACTCCAATGGGAACAGGAGCTTGCTTACATAGAATTCACAGCTTTGATGACAAAGATTTAACCTTCTGATAGCATACATGTCAGATAAATTAACTTGCCTGCAAGGAACCTGCAGGACTAGGATTTCTTATTGTATGTACACTTGAAACTTGAATTCACAAAGATAAAAAGAAAACAAACAGAAAGAAAAACTAAACAAATTACTTCCAAGAAACACAGAAATGGGGAGAAGGAAGTGGGTATGTTTTCTGTTATTTCATGACTTTTTTCCAATTTGAAGGTAAAACAACATTATTGTGATAAATTCTTAATGGAAAAAAATGAAAGAAAACCTGTCAGTCTGCAATGAAAAATAAGCAATCTCAGCTTTGCAATTGAAAGATAATTTAATTCTTTTCACATAAATACAATTTTAGGAAGATTTATTTGCAATTCCCTTTGAGACTGATTAGAGTTTCAAGAGCTGAGCACCTCTGAAATCAAAATTTAAAAGCTTTTTAATAGCCAGCATCTTTCAGGATAGGGAATGCTGAGAGCCTGAAAAGCTGGAGAGAGCTGCCTGTGTTGTGTGTCAGTTTGCGAAGACATTCTCCAAGGCTCAGAAAGGCACGAAAGCCACGGGGGAGGAAAGATCCCTACTGATTCAGCAGCACTGCTCTTTGTTCCCTTTGTGATTCACATGTGCAGCTCTGCATCGTTCTAGCCACTGTGCAGCTTTTGATAGCTGTAACAGGGCCTATCACTGTAGCAGCTGACCAGATGTAGGTGAGGTTCTTTAAAAGCAACTAAACTTTTCTGATACACTTGGCTGTGTGCCTGTGACTCCTGCTGCTTCTTTTTCCAATTATCTCTCAAGCTCCAAGGCAGTTGCTACCCACTGTTCTCCTCCCAGCTTCTGCTGTCACTGGGCTCACGCTGGCTCATGCCATCCAGACCAGGGACATCTGTTGCTCTTTGCTACCTATAACTACCCCATCATTGCTATCTTAATCTGCTACTTCTGTACATCTAAAGCCCTCTTCCTCCTCTACACCTTCAAAAAGATACTCCTTGCGATCACTGTTGGTCAAAATAGAATCTGTACTTGTCAGCAAACCCTAGCTTGGTATTTTTTCTTTTTATTTTCCTTTTCCTCAAGTAGGTATTGTGCAGGTGGAGATTTGAGAGTGACCTGAGCAAGTCTGTGTTGGAGGCTTTTTCATGTCTTGCATTAATCTGTTATTCCGGCCTTACACTTGTCTTGCACACAGAATGACAATCCACCAGTTTTCTTGCTGATTTCACTCAGGCACACCCACATACAGACAAAAATCCTTTAGGGAATATCAAAAACCTGCAGACTCTTTTGAAATGAGATATATAAAGTGTGGTCTTCAATGGGAGCAGCTGGTATGTTATCTACTCTAGCTGCTGGCTTAACAGTAACAGGTTCTTTCTCCAATGAACACTTCTCTTCATGCTCATGAAATTTTTGCTTAGCCTTCTTCAATAGCCTTATGAATATTTTAAATTGTCTTCTACCAGCAGTACTCCTCTTACATGTTATTTCCCCTAAGATCAGTTCTCAATTTATGTGCTACTCATTTGGCAAATGTCTTGCTCAGAACAATCATGCACTCTATAATTCAGATAAACATTTGAAGAGGCTTAAGCTGTGAACACGTGCATAAGTATCCTGTGAATCAAGATGCAGTAAAGTAAGGGAACAAAGACCTGTCCTGTGCCCACATGTAGATTTTTCTCCGTATTTTCTACATCACCTGTGTTTAAAATGTGTTTTGTGCTGGCACGTAAGAGCAGAATAGCATGGGGCAAACTGTGGTGTGAATTTGTAACAGTTAGCTACTCCCTGATAAATATAAATGCATGGGAATACACAGTAAAATATGATTTAGACATTTATCGTGTGCCACTGTCTGTACATATATTCTATTGAAGCAAAGATGTTGTATGCTATTTTTTCTGTCTCACTCAGCTTTACAGTCTCACTCAGCTTTACAGTCAATTCTTATTGTCTGTTAACAGTAATATGCCTTATTATACCATCTTTCATTGGAGGATCTTAGAGTTAGTTACACTATATAGCACCCAAGAGAGACAGTTAAGAAATATACTCTCACAGGAATCTCTTCAACCATCATGGAAATGCATCTTCTCTAAGAGAGAGTTGCAAAATATACAAAACAAGGCACAGCAGTATGCATAATGGTATCCAACAATACGAAAGGGAAAATTATATGGAATTGATGCAGATACTATCAATCTCATTTTTTCCAAATGAATCCTGGAGAAATTTTATGCATTCCTTTAAAGGCAGTAAATTATATCATGTTGTCATCAGACTAATATTTTAACACAGGAGCAAAATTTGCACAGTGATTTTCTTTGAAAATTAAAATAAATGAAAAATTGGTGAAGCCACGATTTTAACTGAATTTCCGTACAGTGCATTATACATTCCTTGTCTGACCTACAAAGGCAGTTGTTTTATTACTATTAGTCTCATAAGCACTGTTATTGTGTGCACTTTTTGTATATTTAAACTTGTTGTTAGATGTGAAAGCACTCGATTTCACTCAAATATATAGGAAGAAAAGGAGCTTACATGTTTTTGCTGAATCTACCTAGAAACAGCAGCACTAATATCTTTTTTTAAATGGGGTGAAAGGCAGAGGGGGCCTTCAGGCCAGTAGTAAAGGCATTTTTGTATTCAATGTACTTTTAATGAAAGCATCTGTCAATAGGTCTCAACTTGTCACTAATTCTGGACTTATTAATTTTCTTGGGTTTTGATTAATCTGCTCCCTATTGTTTTGGATGATACATATTCATTCCTTATAATTCAGAAATAACTACTTAGCCCAGAATATTTAGTTATTAAAATTAACATTTTGTTAATGTTTTGTTATTCCTTATTTCAGTCCATAATATAGAAATATAGTTAAAGCATTAGCACTAGCATTTTAAAACAGCTGTATGTTGTGAATTTTTTTTTAATAAGTGATTTTTAGTCTTTATGTAAGATGTTAAGTCTAGGAGACAGGCAGAAGGTTTTGTTGCTCTGGTTCAGTGTCTGGAGAAATAGTGTTAGTGCGCTCCCACTGCCAGCTCAATGCATTTCTTTCCACTGTGAGTGGCAGAGAGACGTAATGCTTCAATTTAGGTACTGTGTTTAGACAGCAGCCAGATAAGGGGTCTGATATAGAGGGTCCATTCTCTAACACTTGATCAGTCAGTAAAACCCTCAGGCTTTGATGGTTTTGAGTAACTAATTTATGACAGGGGTTCTGAGGGAACGCAGCTTGGTGAGATTAGAAGAAGAAAAAACATCCCTGCCACATTTTGGACAAACAGGACATGGAGCCCTGATCTTAGTAGGGTTGTTTGGAAGGAACAACAAAACTTATTTATCTAGCCATTATAATAACAGATGAGGTGCCAACCGGCCTTAAGGAAGTCTGATGAAGAGCTGGCAAAGCATTTGGACTACAGAGTGGGAGGTAACTGGGAGTACAGGATAAGTGAAGGTAGTAAAGGGAGAGCAAGTCTTTTTGTCTGTATGTTGTGTCATCATTCAGAATCTGGGTTGTGTTTCTTCTCCAATTCTTACACCGTCTTCTGGATATAGGGTTGAAAAGATTACTTGGATTTCCTGCAAGAATTACAAATTCTATCTTCCTTCTGCAAAGAGTGCCTTTCACAAGGCATTTTTGGCATTAGAGAGAATGAACTGAATTTTGGGCTTTTTTTTTTTAATTCTAATTGAAGAGAAAGAGAAAATCAGTATTTTTCATACAATAGCATTCTGCAAATGCTGAGGTGGCTATTTTAAGTACTGTATATTTTAGGAAAACTGTCTTTCATTTCAATTCAGGGTAAAAATAGGATACAATCATTTAAATGCATTGTGTGACACATTTTAACATTTAGTGCATTATTTGTTGAACAACGAGTAAAAGAGTAACTGAGTTTTCTGAAGGTATTGCAGAAATAAAAAATATTAAGAACATATAAAAATAAGCTATATTTTTTACTTCCGATTCACTAACATTTTGACATTTGGTGCTGTGCTCCCTAAGTGGATCCTTAACTTTTCTTGAGTAAACCAATGATGAAATTCTGTGGACAGAACTCAAAATTACAAGATTCTTTTTAAGCTAATGAACTCAGGCAACTTTCAAATATTTTGGGGAGTATTTTGTACATTGCATATAAACATATGTCTGAGTTTACTCAGGTCCTGTAGTCCTGAATTATTCATGTCATGCAGAAACTTGTCTGAATATAAATGTCATCAAAATCTGGTGCATTCAAATTACAGCTTCTCAACTGAACATTATTTCTGTAAAGAACTACATCAAAACTCAGGTCTAAACACATCTAGTCTTAGTTTAGGCCCAGATCTAAATTTCACAGTAGAGACTGATCTGTCCTATTCTTCGTGTATACCTATCCTTAGCGGATCAATCCCAAATCTGCAAGAAAAATGGATGCTATTTTAAGTAAATATTAATCACTTCTGTAATAGTACCCAGTGCTGTTGATTTTGAGAGCCTTTCTTTAAATTTGAATTTAAAAAATCCAATTTTAAAATTCTGTCCTGTGATCAAATTGCTTCTCTGACTGAGCTGTGTTTGAGTAATCAATCTGTTGTATTCAGTTCTTGGAGTTGTAATTTGTGGCTTTCAAAAGTAAGTTTTCCTCAAAATGCCTGTACAGACCTGCAATAAATCCAAATAATCTGGGTTTCTGTTAGATTTATTTTTTAAATGTCTTGTCTTTGTTCTTACAGCTGAAATGAGAAATATTTCTATTTTGTAGTGTGCCAGAATAATCTGCCTTTTGTGTCCTCTAAGAGGTAACCTAATTCCAACATGTGAACCTCTCTCTGATCATGTAAACAGGAAGAGGTGCAATGTTCAGCTCAAGTTACCAAAACATGAATGAAAAGACATTTTTAGAATTGTTTTTACTATAATATATAGTTCTTATAGTTGCTACATGCACACACATATGGAAATAATAGCCAGTGAAACAGAGCAGAGGTGTGATGCATTTGCATATAACAGATCTTTACTGTTCTCTTCCCACAGCTATATTTCTTTGGATTTTAATCTAGTGTCTTAAACCCCTAAGCAATCTCAAGCAGCCAACAATTAAAGCTCTGTAAAAAATGTTTCCATTTCCCCTAAGTATGGAATTTCCCCTAATCTTGCATATGTTAACTTAGTGGGTGGCTTGCTCTTGGTGTGGTTTTAGAGCTACACCTCAAAAGAATGGTGATCGATTTGTAAGTAACAAAGTGACTTGTGGAAAAAAGGTGCAACAGAAATGTCATTTTCTCTCTGTTTCCCAATAATTGAAATCTAGAGCCCATTTTCAGTTCAAGACAGTGGGAACTGAAATGTCGTAGTAGCTTTAAACTCATCTGCTCCATCCCCATTTCAAGCCTGCCTTCCCTGTCAGTCTAGCTGCCCTTCTTTGTTCCTGGTCCTTGTTCAAATCTTTTGTTTAACACTTCACCCAAGTTCTTGACCAGATCCCCTGTACTCCTGCAGGACCTTGAGAACGGATTGCTTCTGCCCCCCTCCAAATTTTAATCTGTTCTTTGTCTCTTGCCTTCTCACATGTGTGGATGTTGCACATTAACACTGAAGTAAAATCACCATTATTTACTTAGAGAATACATGGCAGTGCAGCTTACTGTTCATCAGCATCAGGGCAATTATGCAAGACTTACTCATAGAAAATAGAGGCAAGTTGCTATTTTTCCTTTGCTGAAGGTTAAATGAGCAGGTATCCTGGAAAAATTCTTGGGCCAGTTCTGAATTTCACCATGACACAAATGACTTGGCCTTATATGAAATGCAGCTCAAGATGGGAAATACAGCTCTTTGACATCTGTTGATGTAATGTACTGCAGAATTCTGTCACAGAGCTATGAAAAGAAATAGTAGGTTTCTGTTATAAAGCAGGCTATGAAAAGAAGATACAGAAGATTATTCCAGCTATACAGCAGAGCCTGGATTTAAATTAAGCAGTGACAAGCTGCATATATTTCTTAAACTCATGACAATTATTTAACAACATTTGTGGTCTAGTTGGATAAATCATGGAAAGCAATGCTCTGTCACAAAGGTAGTCCATGATTAACATTGAATAACTGCTTTACCAAGCATCTCTTGCTACTCCTAAGATAACAGAAGTAGCAGCTTAGTCTCCATTATACAATTATCAGGTTCTAATCCATTTATAGACCATAATCTAGCTTTAGGCCTTTCCCCATCCATAGCTATGTCTCTAATTGAGTTTACTTAGGGAGTGAATTATGCAGTTGTCAGTAACAAAACTGAGAGACTCATTTTTCTACTTCTCAAACAGCTAGCCATGCAAACAGCCGTAATATCTGGCAGAATCTTGCTATTTGTTTGTCTGCTCAACATTTTTTCTTCATTGTCTGTCTAAAATGCCTTCTACCTCTAAAATAATTTACAGGTTTCTATGGCTTTCTGAAAGGTAGGAGAGTCTGTAAAGATGCTGTCAATGTGGTGTTCAACAACACAAACTGATCTATTTATTGTATCAGTCTGCAATTTTTTTAAAAAGGAACCTTATTTACCTAAAGCAGTCTACCCAGAATGAAGTTCTATTCAGAGAAATGGTGTAATCAAATCAGAGGAAGAGAAGTACTCCTCCCTCTGAAGCCAATGTTGAACTGGGAAATGGAGATTTTGTCATTGAAAATACAACTTTGTCATTGACTCAAGTTCAAGTAATGCAGATCCAAAAGGCAGTTCCTGGTCTCAAGGAGCTTTCAAATGAAATAGCAGGAAGGAACAGATAGGTACAGTGGAGGGACAATATCTTAGAGGAACAATATAGAAAGAACTAACATGGTTTAGACATGGCTCTGAATCAAGAGAAGTGCTTGGTTAATTGTGTGATTGATACAGAGGATGGTGATATGTTCACAGCAATGCTAATGGGTAGAGAGTCTTGCCATGCCCTTTTCTTGCCTTGCAAAGAGGAGAATTGAGGTGACTCAACCTACAGTCCAACACAGGCTAGCAGTGATTGCCATATTTAGTCTGCCTCTGGATAGACAGAGAGCTGCAGCCCACTGGGAGGGTGTCCAAAAAGTGGCCATTAAAAGAAATCTGGGGGATTTTTTTTATTTAAAAAAAAAGGTGAAAGTCAGACATGATGTAAGTCATGTTTGAGATCCAGATACCCCAATGCATCATCAACAGTGCATCCCAGAACTGGTGAAGATCCCACAGTGAACAAAACCTTTAGATAATGATTCAGAAGTTGACAGACTGAGAGTGAGGCATGATGTGAGTCACAGAATGAGAGGAAGAAGAGGTGATCCTCTTTCCATCTCTCTGAACAAGGCTGCACTCCTACAGATGTATTTAACTGTCACTGTGAAAGGCATTGTTCTTCTTCATGGTGGAAAGATCTTTTAGTTGACCGGTATTATAATTTCAGATTGGTACTGCCAAGGTTAAATCACTTATGTGCCTCAGATGAAAGCTCACAAATAAAGCCCAGTGGATGGAGGAGCAGGCATACATCTCCTAGAAAATACACGTATAATAAAAAGCAAGCCAATCTCTGATATTTTCAAACTCTTGAGTGCTTGCTGTTGCTACCTCATATTCCAGTAAAGCTGAGGGGAGAGGATAAGAAGTGCTGTAAGTGGCTGTATATCAGTGATGCTGAGATGATAACACTGTGTCTGAATATGGAGCAGCTCAGATTTTAGTACCAGCACATTTAACCTAGAGCATTTTATCCATTGAGACTAAATAAAGTGTTTGACCCTCATGCGCATGAAAGAGGAAGTCTTCCTCTGGGTGAAAACTTACTTATTGCGATACAGGCCCGATTTCTACTCTGTTCAGCAAAAATCATGTTTCGGTCTGTATTAACTTCCAGCAGGTGTTTATATTTTTTGCTTGTATTGCAAAAGTGTAAAAACAATGTGAATTTCGATACTTACTTCATTGCTTTCCTCAATGGCTCCATAATGTCATTAAGTAAATCTGTTTTCATCAGTGCTTTAGCTTCTCTGAGATTAGTTTCACAATATTTCATAATTGAGTTAAAAGCATTTCCATGGAGTTATGATATAACACAAAATCTTCTGTTCATCTAACCTCCTCATCATTTGCAAGTATGACTGGCACTCCTAATACTTGCCAGAATAATAACAACCTTTATTTCTCAGGACACTTTTAGTGTCTAAAATGAGAAATCTCAGCTTCTGCAGAGTTTTACAAACAATTTTTTTTTCTTACAAACTTTTAGAAACAACACAGCAAAAAGGGCTGGTATTTATATACATTGTGTGTGTCTTTCTGAGTGCCAATGGCAGTTTATCTGACTAGCCATAAATGGTAATTAATCACACCAATATTTTTGTTGTAATATCACGTGCTTTCCCTTCCTAATTCCAAGTGGCTTTCCTGAGCAAGATAAATTTACAAATATAAAAATCCCAGAAATAACAAAGCATAATTGGTCCAGACACTGAGCTTTTCCAAATCTGCTTATTCCTATGACTATAATTAATAATAATAATAATAATAATAATAGATATGCTGTCCTTGTCATTGAAGTACATTATTTCTTAAATAAAGCTCCATGTATCGAAAATATTTCTTCAGATTCAGTACATGAAAGTACTGCTTCTAATGAGTCAGAGAATAACTAACAAACTATTGCAGTTCATTTTACAACAAAGCCTCAGCTCGGAATTAGCATACATTTCTTTTAGACAGCTAAATGAGATTACTTTAATATAACTAAAATCAGAATTTAGTCGCACACGAAAACATGAAAAAGTAAAAGTTTGTTACTTAGGGTATTACCTGGTTTTATTTCATGCCACTGAACTATGTAGGCATCCAAGAGCCCTGAAGTGTCATCATAGGTAGTACTGAATATCAGTGACTTGGGAGAATCAGAGAGAAATATGACCTTCAGAGATACAGACAATCTGTATAAACCAATAGTTTGTACAAGATTTTTTGTGGTACAGAACCCTAGCAAACTGCACATCTAGATATGTTTTTATTATGTAATGATCAACATTAAAAATTCCATTATCAGAGCTAATAGTTTCGTGGTGGGTAAGGCATGATTAGAATATTCTGTCTTTATTGTCTGTATTAATGTCATCTTTCCATTTGCTGATAATAGTCAAGCCTTTTTTTATTAGGAGATTAGGCAGATTTGACTTGGAAGATATACATAGACTCTGATATGTATGACATTGTTGAAGGTGCTTTTTCCTCCTTAAGTTTAAAATGTGGTTTTCCCCAGTAAATTGCCTGTGGTATATACATTTTTGTTTAAAACATGTAGCTGCTTTTCTTCTCTGAGGCAAAATTGCCAGGCAATTGCTTTTTATTTTAATTTCCTTTTGGATAAGACTTTAATCTACATCTGCTAGAGGCACAAGGAGAAATATAGTGGGATCACTGGTGGAAAATTCTTTTGGAATGATTTTTTTCCAGAATAAAATTAAAGTTTGGAGATTTTATATAAGAGAAGAGGCACCCTACTGCAGTATGTCTTCCTCTTGTTGATTTTTACAAGCATATAAAAGTAATATTCCTGTAAATTTGCTTTCTGTGTATATAGATTTTCAAGACACACTGAAAGTCAACATCATTTTTAACTCAGTTTTCCAGTGTAACAAGTACTGCATCATTCTTTACTTTGATAAGTCTAGTATCTAATGCTATTCGCCAGCAGATGAACCTCAGACTTTGTCAGTTAGAGAAAAATACAGATAGCTCAAATCTTTCCTCTTTGAGCAGAAAATGCTGGGAAAGCCAGCTGTTCCCCTCAGCCCTTCACAGAAGTCCAGAGAGGTTCAGTTCTTTTCCTTTCTCTAATTCACCTGTATGAAGCTATTGTTAGAAATGACGCTCTGTAAAGAGCAGCAATGCAGGGACAACAACAAAGCACAAGGAAAGAGTGTCACCTCAAAATACCATTGGCAAACTGAAATTTACTAGAACCCCATTGAAGAATATGACTGAATTTGCACAGAAAAAGAGAGCTGGTGGTAGAAAATTAACATAAACAGAGTTAAGTCACTATACCAGAGGTATGTGGCCTCTGTTCATGTACAAAATGTGCTGTCTGGAGATCTTTATTGCTGTCTCTAAATATCCACAGCAGTGGCTGCTATAATGTCACCTTCTTTCTGCAGAGCACCAGAAGATTGTCCTTTATTATCAGACTCTACTTTGGCAACACCGATGCACACACACAACTTTTATGCTCTATTATTGCGATTCATTATAGCCAGGAATGAAGCCATTTGCCTTCAGACAGCTCCAGTTATATCAACCCACTCATTCGGCAGCCAGAGCTGCCAGCTCCGGGCTATCAGCTTTCCGCCCTATTCTCTGCCCTGGCTCCCTGCAGAATACACAATCCAGTTCCAGGGTCTGATCTTTCCCAATGGGTGTGGGCTGCCTAATCAGAAACCATCACTGAAGCTGACACTGACTGGTGCCTGTGTTGGCACCAGCTGCTGAGCATTGGATGCGCCTGGCCGCTCCCTTACAGATGGGCTCTTTCCACTTATTTTCTAAGCCAGCTCCTGTGTTCTTTGCCTACTCAAACCACCCACTGAAGTGAGGATGTTTTGCATGCACTCAAAATGAGCAGGATCCCAATCTCTTTCTTCTTCTGAAGAATATTTAGTTAATTAAGATGCTGAAATAGAACAGAGGCATTTATAGTTATTATCTAAATTATTATTATATGTCCATGTTTTTATCTGAAAATAGTATCTTATGTTATTGAGGTTCATAAAAGACTGCAAGTGCTGCTTGCCACTGTTATTATACAAACATACATTCTGTGATCAGAGACTCATGAGACTGAACTCACAGAGGATGGTCAAAAGTCTCTGACAGCAGCTAGTGGCAGATGTCTAAACAAAGAGCGTTGAAATTGGGTAAGCATACAGGGACAATTTCATTGATATTCTTTCCCAATTTCTTACAGTCCTTTCCTTAGGAACTTCCTGAAGGGATTGCCCATGGTTTTGTGTTTAATATACTTTTGGTATATTAAATATAAATTATATATACTATGTTGAAAATGGTTATGAACAAATAGTCATTCTCCTTGCCAAAGACATGACAAAAATAGGCATAAGCATGAGATTACATTAGTATTGCAAAAAAATTGAAGGGTCATCTGGTCCACAGCAAGCCAAACAGAGATCAAAACTTTGTTTTCTTCATTCTGCAGTCTATATATGTTAGCTGTCTTAAGGAATGGAAGCTCTCTGACAGTTTTAAAATTCTCTCCTAGGAAGAAACAGCAGTGAGTATATTGATCCTGGTTACACACACAGTTCAGCCATGCTGAAGCCAGAGCAAGACCAAGGTAAGAATTGCCTACAGACACAGCAAACCCCATTGTGTTAGTAATTAAGGAAGAATTTCAGTCATAGTAGTATCACTAATCTTTATATTCCCCATATACCAATGTGCTCTCTATATATTGCTGAAAATAGGAATGTAGCATGGCTGTACTAGGTCACACCAAAGGTGATTTCTCTTCCATCTGTGATGTCAAGGGAAGAATGTAGGAATAGAGTGTATGCATATGTACAACTAGTATTTCCCAGCCTGCAGTCATTTGCAGTCCTGGGGCATTTTGAGATTAGTGTAGTTTTGGCAAATGTTTTCCACTTCTAGAGTTCTCTTTTTTGAGATGCAGGCACTAGAAGAGTACCTTCATTCATTTTGCCTTTCTGATTGTTACTGAGCACTAAGCTAACTTTTTCATACAACTGTCATAACACCAAGATTTCTGAGTCATAATGTTCAACTTGGAACTCATCATTTCATGCATGATTGCTGGGCATCATTTATTTAATTTATTTGTATTCAATTTCACCTGCCATTTTATTTGCCCAGTCACTTAATCTTGTAAGGTTCTTTTGCAATTCTGGCTGTGTTTTTGCAAATTATGAATCTCAGAACAGATAGGAAGTACTGTATGGACGCTGAAACTGAAAAAAAAAGCCATAGTAGAAATGCCATACAATGAAACAAAAGTGTATTTGTATTTTGGGAAATAAATGGAGATCATGTAAGAGTGCAAAAACATCAACAGATTTTGACTGATTTATTCTAAAACAGAAAAGACGGTTTACACAGCATTACAAGAGTAGTAGATGTGATCCACTATGTTTGGGTCATCTTCTTTTTGTGGTAGGACAAATAGTTAAGTAAGAATCTGGTAAGAAAGACCATATTCTGATCACATTATAGGAAGAAGTACTGGAAATCTGCTGAATGTCCTGTGCCATTTTACCCACTCCACAGCCATTGATAGTTTATCTCCAAACCTTTGGAGATTCTTTTATTATTAATTTTCATACTGGTTATAGGTGAGATAAGCTTTAATATTTTAAACCTAACCTTTTAATATCCCAAACAATTGTAGAAAAGAAGGACAAACAATGGGATCTTTTTTAAAGATATTATTGAATTTTAGCAGATAGTACACTGTAAATAACTCCTTAGAAATGTAGCCATTAAAGGCAACTCCCTATCACAGAGCTTAGACAAACACAGTTCTAGGCATATTGCTTGCTTTTCCCTGTGTAATTGGCATTCCTCGGAGCAAGGATTTTGAATCAGTGACCAAGTAGAAATGTTGCTGACACCAACCTCCTCAGCTACCTAAATACAACTACAGATGCTCAAGTGAAACATGAGTTATGTTTCTCC
This sequence comes from Morus bassanus, assembly GCA_031468815.1. Classification (NCBI taxonomy): domain Eukaryota; kingdom Metazoa; phylum Chordata; class Aves; order Suliformes; family Sulidae; genus Morus; species Morus bassanus. The sequence goes on along the minus strand of CM062574.1, from coordinate 33,340,480 downwards.
TTTGATTGGTCAGGTATTATAGCACACAAGCAAGTTAAAAGTCTCTTCTGCTGTTTGGCCCAATTTCAGTGATTGCTGTGCCAGCTCTAGTGCAGCCTCCTGGCAAAGCCTTGCGCAGCTTACTCCCAAAGTATCCTGTATCAAGGCTATAATAATGAAAGGCTAGGCTTGGCTTGAGCTGGAAGGATGACTGCAGCCATGGAAAAGCTGCTGTTTCATCATTGTCACCCTCAGTGGCTGACATGGAAAGGAGAAGGGTGTGGGATGTTGACTGCAGTAACAATAGTCACTTAAAAGGAAAGCTGAAAAATGTCAAATGTGACTGTAAAGTAGCTACAGAAAGTCAAAGTGCATTTTAAAATGTTAAAACATGCATACTTACATGGTTGGCTGGATTTCCTGCTGAACGCTTTGTAGAGATACTGGACCACTAGATTTCCTGGTTCATCATAACACCTGGTGTAATTTATTAGGTTGCCACCTATGTTGTTAGTGCTAGAAGCAGGATTGAATCTGGAAGCAGTGTTCCTTTAAATCCATATTAGAAGTCAATATCCAGAAGACTTTTCAAGGCTAGAATATGATGCGGTTGTAAAGCAAACAAAAGAGCAGCAGCATGAATGACAGCTTTACTAAAACATTAGGCTTCACCTAAGGCCAAAATCACATGTAAGTGGAATAAAATTGCCAGTAATGATCTTGGTCATTAATGTTTAATTATGCATTTCATTATGTAAAGTTCTTATTGTAAAGGAGTTCATTAGTAACAATTAGAGTGCCTCTCTTCGAATTTATATGCACCTGTTCTTAATTACCATGGTATTGAAATCAATACTGAAAAATGCTTAGGTACTTTACATTCTACATAATGTGCTGTATACAGCTAGGATTACAACACCTTCAATGAGCTCTGCTGACATTGGATATACCTCCTGCTGTTCAGCACCATACGGTTATTAGCTGAAGAGCAGGTTAACTTAACATCTGCTAAAATATGTTCTTCTTTGTTCTAAAATGAGGTCAAATCATATCTTCCTGTAAAATCCAAGTTTCATAGTGAAGGCAGAAGTTACCTGAATGACTATTAAATTAATCTTTGTAAGCCATTTTAAAACAATCTTTTCTGTTTTCTATCATTTCTAACTTCTCTGTTCTAGAGTCTCTGCCACTATTACATACCATTGCTATATATAGTATATATAATGTAACTGTTAAGCCAACTTTCATGGCATTCATTACCATATGATGTCCTGTCAGAAATAGTTGCTAGGGATAGTAACTATGTGCCAACAGCAAGAAAGCTAGTGCTCAGACGTTTCATGTGAGATGAGACTAAAAGCCCATTATCAATTCACTGCTCACACATACTGGCTCAACTCTAAAAATAATTCTTACTCTTTGTAATTTTTATACATAGCCAGACATTCTATGTAGAAAGTCCAGTTTCTATAATATTTAACTTTAAGTGGGTAATGGTGCTTTCTCATGCAATTAATGAAAATTTTTCTTGATATGTATCGGTGATTATGTTTAACAAGCAACCCTTCAACAAGTAAGCAATCCTTAAAATAGTAACCCTTTTAACTTCAGCAAAGCATCAGTGAGGTTATAGAGTTGCACCCTAAAATTGCTCAGACCTAGCAACAAACACAGGATTAGAATGAGAACCCTCCCAAGTTCTCTTTTTCCTCTAGCGTTTTGGTTTTGAAGCCATATAGCCCACTGAGATTTCAAACACGCTGCTACTTAAAGCCATTAAAGCTAAGAAATGGTTTGTGGTAAATTGAACCTCAAGCATACTGGGCACCTGTAGGAAGCTAGGCGTGGCTTTCTAGATTGTATCTCATTCTGCAACTGTCAGGCAGATATTAGGCATACTGCAGGCAAAATGTGGCTTAAGGTGCCCTTTCAGGTACCAGACCTGTTCTGGTTTAGTCTTAGGTGTACTTGAGTCAGACCAACCACACTGCCTTTCTCTTTCTCTCTTCCCTGGCCATCCTCCCACTTAGTCAAGCTACAGCAGCATTAGAGCAATGGCTCAGTGTAACAAATGGTCTTTAAACCACTTAAATCTCTGATCTGATCCATGTCGTCACTCATGTTCTAAATGAAAGGATTTTGACATATGCTGTCATGCACCTGTCCCATAATTCACAGTATGCTCTTCCCCTGTAAAAGCAAAAACATGGAAAGTGAGGAAATACCATAGTACCAATACGGTAGCAGGAAATATTAGCAATAGTCCGTGTAGACTTTTTAGCACTAAAAAGAAAGCTGCCCCATGATACACTAATACACAGAAATAACAGAATCCACCTATTTTTTCATAGGAACCCAAATGAAAGTTCATTCCCAGTTATGACTTAAAGGTATGATATGCCCATTATAAACTATAGCCTCTTTTTTATATGTGAATGGAGTTCTCATATGCGTTCTCTTGCACAAATTAAAGTTTTTCAGTGCATCCTGTACTAGAGGTACTAAACATTTGCTGGTATGTCAAAACGATGCCACAAATTTTGCCTGTGAGATTCACAAGAAGGTGAAAGAAGGCAAAACTATCTTCATAATATGAGACTAGCAGGAGGAACCTTCAAAGTAAAACTGACTGATGTAGCAAATACACAAAAAGCATAAGAACAAAGCAATACTCTCGATTGTGGGGAAGTTAGGATTTGGATCTGAACACTTCACACTCAAGTAAACACTAACAAACCAAATTAGCACTGGCAAACAACAGCTAGGGCTTCCTTCTAGTGCAAATTAAAGGCTATTCTTCAGGGGTTTTTTTCTGAAATATGATTTATAGATGTTACATCTGCAAACCATATTTTAATTGCATTGCTCTGATGATCTAGCGGTCTGGCTTTAATGTACATTTTTAAACATGAAGCTGACAACCCAATCACATTCATTTAAAACGTTTATTTCAATTATTGTTTTGCATCCATTTCTTTTTTTTTTTTTATTTAAAATAACCATTCAAATGAACAGTCCTGAAAGATCACTTTGTTCAGAAGGACAATATCAACACTGCAAAAATGTCCGCAATATAATTACATTGTCAATGTATTTAAAATTATGCAGATAATTACAGTTTATCTTCACAGAAAAATACTCTAGACAAAAATAATTGTCAGATGTAATCACAGAACCTACTTAATTCTCTTGTTCAAATATTGCAAATGTTGTTTTGGGGCTTGGTTTAGTGCTTTTGGAAGACTAAGGAACAGAAGCGAGTAACATCCTTGCACTGGACAAGCATTCCTGCTTTTATCCTCCAGTTCACTAGAGACTGGTTGTTTCTATTTCTGGGCCTTTCCTGTGTAAACTGCTAGTTATATTGAACTGTGTAGCAATTTTGTGACATTCACAAATTACATATCGGTCTCCCTTACTCTTGGTACAGAATCCCAGCTTTGTGATGCAGTACAAGGCTTTTGTCTAGTTTGGGATCAATCACTGAGACTCTGCTGCTGTAAAGTGACTGGAATTGTTCATTAATCTTCCAGTCCAATAGTTTTGCCTTTCATGAGGTAAAATTGATTTCCTTATCTGAGCTTGTAAAGAACTGGAATGTGCACCTTTCTTGATTCATAGCTCAGGATAGGCAGTAATGGAGAAGCTATGAAAGCAGCAGCTTTTAGGACACCAGAAATGGCAGTTTTAGGTGCAAAAGTCTGATATTTACTCATGGGTGGACTGCATATTGCACAGTAACTAGATAGCACTTTGAAAATAGGAGAGTAGTTTTACTTCTGTGATGACTGAAAGTCTTTTCACTCATAAATGGATATTTAAATTTTGGGAAATTAGATCCTTGGGGAGCATTAGCTTACAGATTTGGTTTATTTATTCTCTGCTGGAGAGCTTCACAACAGTTTATATAGTAAAACATCTATTCAGTTGCAAAGGGATAAATGTATTCCACTGTGTTTGAATCGGCTGGGAAAATTAGAAGAAACTTTGAGTTGAACTACTGAGTAATTTACAGCTTCTTTTTAAGGACCAGCAGACCCAGGAATTTCCATCAGAATCTTACCTATTTTCTGGCCAGATGGTAGCAAGAAGCATTGGAAATCTGATTAATATCCTGTGGTGTTTTTTACCAGCTCCATGGTTACTGGCCTTCCAAATACTTCTCCAGACCTTTTGAGATTCTTCTGTTAGTAGTATTAATACAGGTGGCAGCTGTACCTAATAGTCCTTTGGGCCACTACAAAAAGGAGTCAAATCTTGGTTCTCCTCATTGATTTAATTGAAATTCTGTGACAGACTCCTACCTAGAAACTAACATTTGAGGAGCTATGTTGTTTCCCATTCCCTTCCAATGTAGCCTGGAGTGGCTGTACAATCCTTGCATAGCCACCAACACAAATTCTTGAATCAAAGCCCGGAAAAGAGTGTCTGTATTACTTTGAATTTAGTCTAGACTTTAACCTTTTATCCACCATCTACCTCATTTACTTTGCAGTAAACATGCAAATTATTTAAGCCTAGAGTATAATTAGTGTTCCAGACCTAGATCCCAGTTCCACATGGCTGCTCTTTGACTAAGTTCTTATTTTGTCCATTTTCTTTCTGCTGAGAATATACTTAAAGCACTTCATTAATGTTCTGTGGATAGAAAAAAAAACATGGATAAATCAGCTAGGTATACCACAATTATTCCTTGGTCTGCAAAATAATTGCCTTGATAGCCATTTTTCTTACTGTTTGCTCCTACTTTCAGAACTGTCTGCATCAATAATGAGGCTGTGCATCTAGATACTACTATAGCAGGGCATAAGCTGTGCTAAAGTAAAATATAACAGTCACTGTTTGTGCAAAGATCGTCTTCTCTATGGGATCTACCCACATGGTTAGCTAGAAGAAGCAATAAGGAGTGTACTGGCTTCTGTATTGCATCAATAAACTTCTGTAATTTCTTGTGGTATCAGCAGGACTTAGCTAAGCATGCAAAGAGGAGCTTGAAATAAATACGCTTTGTGTTCAACACAGCCAGAGTATGAAGGTCACCTTAGGAAAAAGGAAATCAATATATGCCAAGAACAAAGGGCCAACACAAAATATAACATACTATTATCCCAACACACAGTGCTGTACACAGCTTACTGTCAACAAATGCTCAGAAATAACAAGAGAGATGGAGTGAAATCCCTCTTATCATAGTTGTTTGGAAAGCAAAGCAACTGGAAACAAACCCATTCCACCAGGGAGAAGTCTTGATCTCCTCCTGTAAAATGCCTGACAACTGAGTTGTCTTAGACCAGGGCACAGGAGGGGAACCATAAATAGAGTAAGCTGGTTTTTACATTCTATAGTTACTTCTTTTTTTTTTAAATAAATGTTTCACATTACTTATCTCAATCTTCTTATTACTATTAGATCTACTATGTGTATATATTTAATGCTATAAGCTAGTGATGTGCTAGATGTAGTTTGAAGGATCTGTTAAAATGCCACTACATGCAGAAGACTTGAACAAGATGAGGTTATAATCAGTAGTGCCTTTTTCTGGATTACATCTCATCTTCATTTGCCACATTCTTAACTGACTTTCAAATTGTTGTAGAACTGATTGCAGGCTAGGGTCCCCGCAGGACAGATAGAGTAAACAGTGCATGAGACATGAGCTCATTCAACTCTGCAGATATAGAAAGGCTTAAGCAACTGTGCCATTCAGAAGGCATTACCCAAACTCCTCTCAGAGGAGAACTGCAGGGCTAATGAACCACACAAAATCTACATGAGATTTCAGAGTGCTAACTGCTTAACCTCAAAAAAATCATGTTTTGGTCATCAGTTCTGCAGGGATGAGTGAGATGGGTGTTTTTGGAAGTACTTTTGAACACAAGAACAGATCAGTTGAGAAAATATAACTTTGGTACTTCCCATTTGCTTTGTCAGCTTAATGGAATCAAGATAGAATGAGGTATTAAGAATCATTACCATGGGGCTAAAGTGGAAGGCCTTTATTCTACAAATGCCAGCATTAAAAGTGAAGGGAAACCCAACTACTACCAGTGCAAGGTAAATTCCTGCATAAGAGAAGAAAATCAATGAGCTATGACAGTTGTCTAAAAACCTTATTAGTTCAATGAATCACATTTATATAGACACTAATAATTATAACAGGCAGTCAGAATAATGTAAAATAGCCCATCATATAATACTCAGTATGTCAATGTTATTACCATAGTGTTACAATTACTGAAGTTTAATAGAGAAATATAAGACACACACAGAAAGTAATTGAGATAAAAGAGCATAGTAAATTGGTATAGAACTGAAGAGAGTGATGAGCCACAGTTATTAATTTCAACAATTACAAACTTATAGAGCAAGTTCTTCTTCTCTTAACCCAGTGACTGATTTTGTTAAAGCAAATAGTCCACACTTATAATTCCCCTACTTCATAAATCTGGAAGCTTTGTTAAACATCCCACCTAGATTTTCTGCAATGCTGCAGTGCTTGTGTTTGAGTGTTTCTTCCGCAGCATTAATTGCAGATGGAGAAATTCCTTGAAGTGCTGTAGAATGTCTCTGCACTTTGAAGTGTCTGTTCTGAATGTAACAGACATGCCATCAGCCTGCCTCAAAGCTAAGGACATTCATGGATCTCAAATGAAATAAACTAATTCTTTTTTGTGTCTCCCTTACACTAAAAATATCTCTCCTTTACTATCCCTGGAGTCATCTCATGTGTTCCTGCCCTTTTGAGTGGCTTCTTTGAAGGGAGATAAAGAAAATTGACTGGCTGTCAAGACAGCTCTAAGAAAGAAGAAAAGAAAAGAAAAGAAAAGAAAAGAAAAGAAAAGAAAAGAAAAGAAAAGAAAAGAAAAGAAAAGAAAAGAAAAGAAAAGAAAAGAAAAGAAAAGAAAAGAAAAGAAAAGAAAAGAAAAGAAAAGAAAAGAAAAGAAAAGAAAAGAAACAACCCAGTAAGACACAGTGGTGGTCATGTTTCTACATTTCAGTGAGAAAAAACAGGACAGAGGGTTTGCATAACCAAAATAATTGCCATTATAAGGAACAAGTCAAATATAGAGAAATACCAGAAGTCTAGCAAGCCAGTCAACCTGGTGGCACCTCGGCATGATTTACATCGGACAATATTTCCTGGAGAAAAATTTCCATTGGAGAGGGACAGGGAGAGGCTCTGCTTGTGGTTTAAGGAGCAAAGGATACTGCCTGACTCGGTTGGCTTTCAAAGTCAGCTGAATGAGATTTTATGATTCATCAGAAAATGCAAAGTGAAGTGCTTATATGGTAGGATATCCAGCAAAATCCTTGTTGAGCTCCTCCTGTGATGAGCTCCTCCTTGCTGAGCTCACGCGTCCTGTGAGCTCTCCCACTTGTCCAGATGTCTATGACTTTTCTAAAAGCCCCATCAAAACTCTCTGGCCTTATCACACGACTGGTTTGTGAGTAGTTATCTGGTCTTAAAATAGTCTGAAAAATGAGGGTGACCTAATTTCCCACACATCCGCAACATCCAGCAATTAATTCTTCTGTTCCCAAAACAATCTTTCCTCCTGCTTGTTGCACATGTGTTCCTTCTGCAGCTTCTTCCTCATGCCACTTTCCTTAATCCCAGATGGCTGCAGAGGATCCTCAGCCTGACTGCTCCACAGAGCAGGAAAAGGTGAGACAAGAGAGCACAGGATTTAGTGTGACAGTTGGGGGCTGAGGAAAAAAAAAGTTGCAGGTATCCTGAGATGCTTCAGTTCTTATAATGAATGAAATTTTACTGTGAATGAAATGCTTTCAAAGAGAGAAGGAAATAATTTTTTAAATGTTTGCAAGTTCAATTTAGTAATTCATACTTTGCATAGATATTAATAGGGGAACAACTAAGGCTGGATGAGACTGAAAATACCTGTTCTGAATTTGAATTTTTGCGGGCAATCAGAAGAACAATTAAAAAGGATAATGTGCAAATAAGGAGGGAAGATAACAGCTTGAAAATTCATTAAAGTAGAGCCTCAAAATCTTTTGATTTGTAGAACCCTTTCAGTATAGTATTTAATAACTTTTGCAGTGTTCCTAGGATTTACAGTTGGAAATCTTTAGACTCTGGGAAAGATCAGAGATTTGTCCTGTTTAGCAGTATCACCTATGAGTCTGAATATACGGAAAAAATGTTTAAAGCTGGTAGAGGGAATTACTACTGGGACATATGTATGCATGTTCCTGCCACTGTAGGAATGTACAGTTTATCAGTCTGGGTCACTTTTCTCTGGAAGAAGTTCAAGAACTCATCCATAGGCCTTGTTTTTCCAGCTGCTTTTCTTCAAAGGTATGTAAGTGAGCTCTATCAGCATAAATCTTTCCATGAAAGAGCAGCATCTGCATCCTGCCCCATAATACACACACTCTTTTTCAGGCTGCTTCATGGGAGATTAGATGTCATGTCTGATGAGGGGAAGAAGTGTCAATTGCCTGTTGTATGGCTTCTCTAAAAAACTGTATCCAGGATGAGGTATTTCACAAACACCAGAATAACTTCTTGCTGTTGTGAGGAATGTCTTTATGTTTCTCTGTGTCAGCTTACCTAGATTGTGATAGCACTAGTCGCTACACATAAAGTCAGATCTATCATATGAAAAACTATAAAGTACTATTCCAAGTATATACTTACATCTCTTTTGATACAAATACCTAAGATTTAGTAGAGTAAGATAAAAAGTTGAAATATACTTTATATTAAAACAGAGTCAAAGTAAAAAAAGGCATTACAGTTTCTTAAATGAGCTATTTCAAGCTTGAGAGCATTTTCAGAATTGCATTTCAGACACAGAAAATCCAAATCTTAACTTTTCACACTAGTTCATATCCAAAAGAGATGTAGAAACTTTGGAATGTTTCATATGATGGAAATCCTTTTCCCCCACTAATTATACTTTAATCTGTTACTCCTCCTCCTGCCCCCCGCCCCTGAAAAAGAACAATATAATGAATTCATAATGTTGGTCATTGAGGTATTCATATAAAAATTAAACAGGAACCTTCAGGCTTTTATAACATAATTATGTATGCATTCCCTTTAAAGTCTGATTCAGTATCTACTGACATCAAAGAACAGACCTCTTTTGGATGAGACTAGTCACTGATGAAATTGGATTATATTAGTCACTGAAATGAAGATGCTATATTACCAGACTCTCTGCCCATATTACAAATCTTAGGTGAGGACCCCATTATTAGTTTGTGCTTACATCAAGCTTTACAAATTACCACAGTATTATTCAGTTACTGTGGTATATTTTGTCTTTAATGTTCAGATCTCTTCAAAATTCTCTCTCTGTTATTAAGAGCTATATGTAAAACTACTGTTATGTCATAATCACACTGCAAAATTTGTACATAAAAAAGTACTTCTCTTTTGAGGAAGCTTACAGTAAGTTGGAAAAAACAACAAAAATCTGTTTACCCATAAAATTTACACATCAAACTTTATGATTCAAAAGAAAATGTCATAAATACAGAAACTTAAGACATTTGCATAAGTCAGACAAGAAATTTCATGTCACCTACTGCCAGTTTTATCAGTGTTATGTTAAATGATCCTTTCCTGTATTTGCTTCATTGAGCCCTAATAACATTTGTCTTCCTTTCTGAATTGAAATCATGTTAGTATGACAAACACTAGAAGAGAATCTGCTGGGTGATTTATGGGAATGATTTATGAAGAACTTGGTACAGCAGCTTTTAACAATACCTAATCCTGGAACCTTAGCCATGACCTTCATTAACCAGAGAAATATTGCCAATTATTAAAAAAGATGAACTTCAAGTGCCAAACTTTACTTAAAAGCACTAAAAAAACCCAAAAAACAAAACCAAAGAAAAGCAGGTTTGGGAAAAGGAAACAGGAGATCTGCTTATGGGAGAGAAAAAAACAAATTTCCAAACCAGAGTTGAGTAATTATTGAAGGCCAAATTCTGGATGCCAAAAAGACAAAAACCCCAGATGTGACGTGACAGGCAGTTCCCCAGAGGTCATGTCACCAACAGTGCCACTGTGCCTTGTCAGTTGAAGTCAGGAGGTGTCAAGTGGATCAGAAGCATTCTGTCCTGCCGGGTTGCTCCAGCGCCCTGCGGAGCATGGACTCAGATCCCACAGATAATATAGACCTATTCTTTTATACCAGGGCTGTGGAAGAAGCAGGGTTGAGATAGCACCCATTCAGGAACCTTTTTGAGAGGCACATCAATAAACTGGAAAATCCATGGGCAGTTAGAGCTGTTCTTTTATATGGTGGATAGGTATATTGATACGATAAGACATTAAGCACACCTGTGGTCCACAAAGTCCTTGCAGTAAAGAAGGACATTCCTCCTCCTGGAGAAAGGTATTACTTGGATAGTAAGTGTGATGAGAACACTGGTTATAGTAGTTATAAGGTCTCCCTCTTACTGCAGGACAAAAACACTCCTTATCATGCTCTGTGCTCACAGCCTGTGCTTCCCTCAGACTTTGAACAGGAAGTATGTACATGGCTGCAAATCCAAAGCAGGCCTTCCCCCTCCCCTTTTGGAGGAGGCACAAAAGAGATGAGACTATGGCTGTTTATTCCTTGGCTGTGACAGATTTGCACACTATCATATACTTGCTGTGTTTGGTTGTTTTCCTTCTACCAAAACAAAGATGTTTCAAAACTGTTGAGAGTAGAGTACAAATGAATCCATACCCCATATGTTGCTATTTATATTTATATACTCTTAGGGCACCCAGCAGACCTGGTTTTGGAGCAGGTCTTCATTGTGTTCAGTTACTATTCTGCTCATAAACACTTAAGTGCAAACAACTAGATATTGCCATGTCTGCACTTAAATTGCTCATTGTAATTCCACATCAGTTTCTATTCTGTATCAATTTTCTATGGAACATATTATAGTATCTGCTCATGTATTTTGTGCAGGCTGTGTAGCAAGAAGCTTAATCTAAAACATCTGCAGCAAGACAAGATGATCACATAAACATTATTTCTTGCAGAGGTTCTGTCTACAAACTACACTGAGGTATGTTTCCATTGCATCAGCACAATCCTACCTTTGCATTTACCTTTTATCATCAAAATGGAGAACAAAGGAAAGTAAAATACAAGGGGAAAAGTCAAATTCCCAGGCACAAAATCAGTGTGTTCAGACAGAAACTGACAAAGCTCTGAAAATTATGTCCCTAATCTGTAAACCTGTTCAATAAATTGCATTAAATATCACTGCTGAGTATCTGTTTATGGGCCTAAATTCCCAGTAAGCCATATGGAAAATTACTTTCTAATGTGGAATCGCCAGAGCTTTTTGATAGTGAAAACTCCACACACATGTTAAACTGTTCCAGAGTAATTCATGTAGTCAGTGATTTGCAATTTTCAGAGCCTAATGGATACAGTAGACACTTAAGGGATATCTCAACTTCAGCAGCAGCATTGTGCTCCATCACATTACCCTGCAGTAGAAGCAATAGCACACAACACAGTCTCGTAAAAGACAGTATAAATTATCCTTGTGGTTGAGATTTAACCTTGAAGGTTGATACCCATACCCAAGCAATTTCTCTTCAATCATGCCCTTTGGGCATTTTCCAAAGGATAGGAAAGTTGCTTGGTATCAGACATGTTTCAGCTCTAAAGGTACTTATATGCAGTCTCATCTGCGTATAAAATATAAGGATGCCGCTTGACATCAACACACAAATAGCTTTTGTCAGCAAACATGCTAATTACAAAAATATATGTTCCAAGACTTTCCATGTTAGTTCCTTAATGGACTAAGCACATTAGCTGTTTTCTCATTACATCATTTTGGATATGAGAATGAATGCAAGTCCCAACACAGGTTTCAGGCACTAGAGAGTGCAGATTATAAAGATTCACCTAATAGTTGAAAAATTTCACAAACAAAAGAGTCATTTTCACACAGGAAAATGCTCTGAACGGAGTATCTGTTAAACATAATGCATGCCCCTTGGAAGTCAGTGGAGGACTTGGATCCCCTCTTACCTCATGAGACTTTACTAATACAAATCTAGTCAGTTTGCATGATTTGTAGCCTATTTGATCTTTCTAGTTCACAATGTTCTTCAGCATCCTCAGTGGAACATAAGCAGAAGAGTTATATATTTGTACTTCTAGATGTCTACAAGGATTTTTCCTTTTAATTATGATCCACCAAACTGGAGTAGGATTCATTAATAAAACATACTCTTAACTCCAATTGGCCTATAATATGATAAGTCAGAATATCAGAGCCATTGGTGTAAATGCAAACATGTCAAAACTTGAATGTCTAGTGACAAGTAATTCATTGGCTTGTATAATTTTAACCAAAATAAATTAATTTTGTGGGGGCAATTTCATAAGATTTTCCCAAGCAGACTATAAGAAAAAAACTGCCCTGGCTTCTGCTGCTGAAGTAGCAAAAGGAATAAAAGCAATATTTACCAAACAGGAAGCAAATCTGGGAAGAAGGCTCATTTTCAAACCTTGAAACTTGGCTCTATGTACCAAAATAAACTGAGGACACAGTACTGTTAGCTGCTGGTGAATTCTCTTCTTTGGACTTTAAGAAGTCTGGGGATTAAATAATGACAAAAATCCATGGATGAGGGGACAGTCTTTGTTTCAGATGGTTATGCAGGAGAAGCAACACAGCCCTATGGTCCTGAGTTTAATCTCAACTCACACTGTAATCAACATGCTGTACTTTAGTGCCCAGGCAGAGTCTCACTGACAAGGAGAGGTTCCGACACGCACAGGCACCGACATGTCAGCAGATCACAGGTATAATCACTGCATCTTCGGCGGGGGGAGGAAAGAACTGTGAGAAAAAAACTTGAGGCCAAAAACTGCCTACAGCCTAAACACTGGCAATGACTTCACTTTTCTATTTAGGACAGAAAGGAAGGTAGGAAGTGTTATTATGTGCAGGCAAGGAAAAAAGTCCTTGAGGCTCACTGGTGAAGTCTATGAATTGAAAAGTACTAATTTAACACATGGGTAGTAAGTGGAATGATGGCATCTCTTCAAATGAATTCATAAATTAAAAGGTATTTCACATTCTTAAGGGAACATTTTTGTTGGTTATAAAGAAATTAAGAAAACTGAAAGCCTCTGAGTAATACATTGTAATTGGATTCACAGGTTATCACTGAATGCTTGTGTTAAATGAGGAAAATAACATCTACAAAGGTTTTGAGCTTAAAATGAAACCTGTAGCAAGTCATTCTCAAAGACAGTTTAGTTCTTGGCAACTCTTCTAAGAACACATTGACTGATCTCTGCCCACATAAAAGAAGAGCCTATACTTAGTGCCTTCAATAAATTGAAGGTTTGGATATTCCAAGAAGGTGCAGAGAATATGGAGGGAAAGTAGATTTTTAAAATAGATTTTTAAAAAATGCCAGGTATTTCCTTCTGTACGGATACTGTGCTCAATACAGTGAAAGCCGGGTGAAATGCATTGCATATGGAATAGAAGTCAGGCTAGGTGAGCCCTTCTGACCTTAAAATGGAGATATAACTTAACTGAGTTTTATGGGACTCAGTAACATAGGCATCTGGCCAAAACAAGTTTTGTGAAAGTATTCCTTTGCATTATAGTTATGTATTTAATGAGACTTCATACTTTTACTGTAAATTAGTATCTGTATCACATTACTTTCTTTACTAAGTTGTTTCCCATCTGCTTCTTGTTCCTTTTTTCTTCACATTTCTCTTCCTTCATATCCTTTTCTCCAATTGTTTGTCCTTTTCCACTTTACTGTCCCCAGCAGCTTACTTTCTTTCAGTTCTTACTTGCATATCACAATTCATTTCTCTTCCTGTTTCTTTCCATCATCATCATCATCATAAAACAGACACTGATAATGTGGCAATTTGCTGCTTTGCCTGCATTACTAAATACATTTTACAGCTGAGAGATTGACACAGGTGATAAATAATTTGCTGGCTTGCTAGTGCACCTTTAAAGTATGTGTCACTGCTAAAAACAGAACAGAGATGTTCTGTGTTACTGGACAAAGCCCTGACTTAAAGAACATTGTTCTTTTTTATAAAACGGAAAGAACCTTTATTACAATTATAAATATAGCATACTTTTGCAGAGATATATGTACCATTTCATCAATGAGAAATCTGATAGAACAGTTTTGGAAGGCCTTTCTCTCATTCCTCATCTCTGCTTTCAAGAGGCAGCCATGTTAGATACTCTGCCAGTGTTCAAGTTAGTCAGTAAACACATTGGCACCACTGCCATTAAATGGAAGTTCTTTTATAAAACTACAACATTTCTAAATCCACTCCCACCTTTTTCATACATCAGTTAAGTTTCATTTCTGTGGTTTTGTCCTCTGCATTAACTTGTCATGCCATGCCCCAAATTATATGTTGAACTGGCTTTCAGTGCACTCTCTACAGAGGATGCAGAAGACACAGAAGTGTCTCAGAGAACTCACTGATCACGCTGTGATTTATTATGAAATAATGAAGAAACTGATTGGCATTAGTTTCAAAGCTTTGAATGGGGCCCTTTGAGAATGGATGAAATTGGATTGTATGATATTATAAGCTAGCAGATTTAAAGAAGAATTCTTTAACTTTGGGTTGTATTACAAAAGATCCTGAAGATACTTAGTTTAAAAAAAATCAGCAATTCGCCTATTTGGGAAGGCAAGAAGAGCAAGGCAACCATTTCACAAAGCTGAACTATTACTCTCCTAGACATCTTCCTCATCTATTTTGTAGTGAATTAAATAATTGTTTATACATGTGGCATTGTCACTACGGGATTACATTAATAATTATTCATTGTACAGCAATTCAAAGTAGAAACACTCATTGAAAATATGAAGGCACTAATCAAAACTATTTATAAATAATTGGTACTAAAGTAATTTTTCTGTATCAAGAATTTACCAGTGAGAAAAAGGAAACTCTCTAAATTATTTATATCAACACAATTAACTAGTTAATCAAATAATAATTAATTTTCTTCTTCTGTAACTTTTATTGCTGAGAATTAAAGTGTGTTGATATTAAGCAGGATATTGTTTCATGGCAGTCACAGATTTTAGAGTGCATGAGAAACTGTCTTGTCTTTAATTTAAACTTTCATGGCATCATCCTGAGCCTGCACAGGATTAGCACTTTTTTTTTTTTTTTTTTTGTATGCCTCTATGAAATCACAAAAAGAAAGCCATTTTATTTTGTAAAAGAGAATTTATTCATTTTAAAGCAAATGGTTGAGGGTACATCTTGTTCATTAGCACAATTAGTGACCTAGCCAGAATTAAAGGAACTCTGCATTTAAACTAATATGCTGTAAACAGCAATGAATCAGGGCACCTAAACAGCAATTTAAATGCATCCATTTTGGTGGAATGAGTATTATAAAAGAGAGACTTAGTTCATATTAGAAATAATTTCCTGCCCAACTCAGCATCTTTATATTATCTCCTGTGCTTATTTACGTTTCATATCATTACCACTGTTGCTTTTCCAGATCTTTTTTTGAACGATAACATCAGTTTCTCTCAGCCAAGAATCTTGTTTTCCATAATTGCTTCTCATATTAGAACTTTTTGGAAATTAATGGCAATTTGGCACTAGTTGTTGAGATGATGCTGAGGACTTTCTAGACATCCAGAACTGAAAATACACTTCCAGAAGAGATAGTGGGAAGTAGTCCCACTACCAAATGTAGGTTCCTAATTCAGGTGGTGATGCTGAGCAACACTAAGCCAGCAAGTCCATTCAGGGCACCTCTGAATTCAGTGGAGATAGAAAGGCTCTGTTCACTATTGTCTTCTGTGCATAATTTAGGCATTCTTTCTCTCTGGTGAGACACTTGTGTGCTGCTTATTATGGTTGATTCTCAATTTTTTTTTTAATATCCATACGATGACTCTAAAAAATTAGATTTCTTTTAAAAAGTAAAGGACAGTGTTGTTAGAATTACATGATGCAGAAAGTAAATCAGGAATGCCATTTCCTAGAATGGTATTCATAATATCTTTGCACTAAGAAGTGACTTTTCAGAAAAGAGATCAGTTTAAGGCCAGATAAGGTAAGAAACAGAGATTTTACATTTTTATAACTGTTGTACTCAATACTGCCTTTTTTCATACTCTGAACAGTCAGAATTCAGTGATGAATGCAATCACTATTTTTAGAAGTTTAGATTAACTGTCATTTACTTTGTGTAAGATGGAAAAATTATCTCTTCATAGTTGGGATGGGACAGATGGGAGTTATACAACTGCCACAAAAGTAATTCAGAAAGCTGATGATGAAAAGACATTGTAGATGTGGAAAGTAGTCCTACCATCTCCTCAGAGCTATGCAAGGCTCAGAGTAGCCCTGAAAGTGGACTGGAACACTATATTAATTGTACCTATTTAGCCATCTCCTCTCCTGACACTCCTTAGATCTCCTCTACCTAGAAATATCCATGAAGGTTGTAGTAGGTATCTGTGCTGATTTTGGCTGGGATACAGTTAATTTTCTTCACAGTACCTAGTATGGGGCTATGCTCTGGATTTGTGCTGGAAACAGTGTTGGTAATACAGGGATGTTTTAGTTATCGTTGAGCAGTGCTTACACAGAGTCAAGGCCTTTTCTGCTTCTCACCCCACGCCACCACCCAGTAGGCTGGGGGTGCACAAGGATTTGGGAGGGGATACAGCCAGGACAGCTGACCCCAACTGACCAAAGGGATATCCCATACCGCATAACATCATGCTCAGCAATAAAAAGCTGGGGGAAGAAGAAGGAAGGGGGGGATGTTCGTAGTGATGGCATTTTGTCTTCCCAAGTAACAATTAACATGTGATGGAGCCCTGCTTTCCTGGAGATGGCTGAACACCTGCCTGCCCATGGGAAGTAGCACAATTCCTTGTTTTGCTTTGCTTGTGTGCACAGCTTTTGCTTTACTTATTAAACTATCTTTACCTCAACCCACGAGTTTTCTCACATTTACTCTTCTGATTCTCTCTCCCATTGATGGAGCGAGCAGCTGTGTGGTGCTTAGCTGCCTGCTGGGGTTAAAGCATGACAGTATCTTATCTGTTCTCCTCTGAATGAGGTGCCAATGGGCAAGTTGAAGCAACTGAACTAATATGACCAAATACCATTTAATTTTGCATGGCAATGCCTTGAACTCAGCACTTGTCCTCAGTTACATCTGTATAAAGCCAAAGAAGTTCCACTTACAAGAATCTGACTGAATGCAGAATTTTATCGATTATTTTTTATATCAAGTTAGGAGGAAATGGCACAAATGTAAAGTTCAAAATCAGTGTCTCCCAACAGTCCTTCTCCCACAGTGTTCCTTACAAACTTACAAAATCAATATTTATACCCTATTGGGTATGAACTGGAGGCTGGGAACACTGAAGGCTTCTGGAATAAAAAATGGTTAAGAAGGTTCAGCAACTATTTAGAAGCCCTCAGAAACAACACCTACTGAATCAAAATATTATTATGTTATATTACTGACATGTACGGGGCTCCAGCTGGGATATGCAGCAGTTCATCCTCAGACCCAAACCTCCCTTGAACCCACATTGTGACTGTATACACATGGTCAAATGCATCCTGTAGGCAAGCTTGAGTACCTGCTCCTAAAAATGCACCTATTGCAGCACAATTTGATGGGCACGCTGCTCACCGTATCTTCTCTCTTACAACATCCACTGCCAATATCAGGAAGAGAAAATATCCCTTCCTGGAGAAGAACTTGGCATCATGTACTGCAGGGCAGATGGGAGTTCTGGGCAGTTTCAGTTCAGGCTGCTGTTATAGCAATGTGGAGTTGAGGTCCTGAAAAACAGCTGCTGTACATCTAGTATCAAGGATATGCAGACTCATCTTTGGTCCCTGTAATCACTGAAAATGTCATCTGGGTAGTTCTGAAAATAGCCAAGTACGTGTGGAAATACTGAGACATTAAAAACACCCTTAAATTAATCTGAAAAATAACTTATATTAGCATAAGATCAATCAGATCAAAATCTAACCCAGAGATTCTCTCTGAGAAGACTTTCTCTATGATTGCACTTCATGTTTAGGTCTATTGATCTATGCTACAGAAATTGCATAACTGTATTTTGGGGTTTTATCAGGTGATCCAAATTTTCTCACAGCTCAGATGTTGATTCTATAAAGTTATTCACATACTTTGGACATCTTGATCAGAAGCCCAAATGCAGAGGCTAGTGTTCTTAGGCTGCCTATAAACATTGGCAGAGGTTGGGGGCTATTATAGGACATGGTTCAGAATAACATCTAAATTAGGTTCAAATGGAGAAGCATGAATATTCCCTCTTCCTTTGTGCCTCCTAAAATTGTAATTTAGATGGCATAGTCCAATACTTAGGGAGGACAAAGGCAGCCTTATATTATCCCTCAACTTTCAGGGATGCCCTAGGTACTAAAATGGCATCCCAAATAGCGTAGCATAGGCCTAGAGCCATTTATACCAACCTTACGCTGCTTTTGCACAGATGGAATCCTACCCTGGCCCCTTCAGTCCTGAAATCTTTCTGAAGTTTATGCTCTGGAGTTATTGATCTGAAGAGTCCTGAAACAGCGCAACAGCTTCAGAGTTGTTCAAGGCAGGAACCTCCAGGAGCACAGTCTCACCGTAGAGAACCTGGTAGGGAACTTCCACAGGCTATAAATGATCCTCAGTCCTTTAACAAACAAAAGGGAAGGTCCAACCAGCTCAGCCACAGAACAGCTCTGCTGTTCTTAATTTGGGGAACAAGAAAATGCTCCACTGACAGCATTTTATAACCTCTGACAAGACAAATCTCTACAGTCTTAGTCCTACTAGTTGCTTCAAGTGGTAGACTCCTTGCTAGACTGCACTGAAAGTTTGGTGCTTAGAAAGACACGGCATTTGCCCTGGAGAACCTTTTGGGGTATGTCAGTGACAATGCTTTTGTAAGCCTGTCTCATTTTAGGCAGCATTAAGACAGGGTCTAATATATTTCATGGCACTGTGTGGCTTAATTGCTTGTGTCTTTTTTTCCTCTGGCTCTTTGAAAATGAAAAATGTTATTTCCATACATCCTCACAGGCTGTATGCCATTACTGATCATGCAGGCCACAGCTGTATATTTATTTCTGTGTATGATTTCACACTGTCTCTCTGAAGTCTTTGTTTTTAAGGTCATTCAGACTTCTCTTGAAAATGTGAATAAGAGGCCAGCTGATTTGTTCCCCAAAGATGATCAAATTCTGCAAGAAGTGTCTGTGCTGTTTTTTATACACTACTCTTGCCTCTAAGGACAGAAGTACTTTTTAAATCTAAGTGTTAAAGCAAGTCAAAGGCAGGAAGGTGAATCAACTAGGCACTTACATTAGGATGAGATAACTCAATGCTTTCATACTGCAGGATAGCTATTTCATGATCTTTTGCTTGCAAAGGGAAACAGCAGTTCTGATTAAACACTATTTTATCTGTGCTCTTTGTAAGCATAACTCAGTGAAGATGACAGTATGATATGGCTGAGTTTTGAAGGCTTGTGCTTAAAAGACATATATCTTTAAGGCTAGTACCTTATGTGGATTCTCTCCTAATTAAGAACACCTGTAGAGGCCTGACCAGACCCTGTGGTTCAGCAGCAAAACTGCCGAAGGGCTCTGAAAAGGCAGAAACTTTGCGTTGTCTTTTAACCTAAATTATAACAGGGTTCAAGCCTGTGCCAAGCAGAGTAAAGCTATATAATTTATGAGCTATGAGGGCAGCTCTGGGCCCCTCTGAGGTGATTTTTATCAGTGCAGTAGCATAAACAGCTCTTCTTTACTTGAACATTGGGAACAGGGAGCACTGGAAGGCCTGTCGTATAAAGGGGATCCAGCCTGTGCTAGTATCTATGTAGCCCACGGATATTCAGGTAAGTGTGTTTGCATTCCTCTTGTTTTTTGAGCAGTGGCTGAGGAAGAGGTTATGCTGAGCTCTTCTGCTGAGCATGGGCTGTATGCTGCATGACTATATGAGGTGCAATTTGAAGACAATGATTTGGTTTTTGCTGTTGAAGTTTTAAGCCTGTTAGAGAGGATCTTTTCTACCTTGTTTGATTCATTGTCTGCCTTTGTTTTGGAACGCTCAGTTGTGCCAAACCTCACCAGTGGTGTAATGGGACTACCCACAGTAATACAAACTGTAGTCAGCTGTAATGATGGGTTTGGGCCCTTGCTTTGTGTTTTGAAGAAGTCTTATTCCTATGCACAAGCAGGTGTTATTTAAGGACCGGTCCTTGAGTCAAGTGGAAAACTATTAGATATAAGCAGAACATATAAGGAATTATTCTATTTGTTTGCTATATGTTACTAATGTAGTTATATATAAACCATAAAAGACGGTTTTCATTTATAATTAACTCAAAATGACTATAGAACAGAACTCAATGTATTTTTTTTTTCTGTCAGGGTTTGAGGGGCTTTAGGAGACTTAAATAATAAGCTATTGCTGCAGCTGCATGTTCTTTTCAGCAAATACTAGGCAAGAGGTGAGAATAGCCTAAAATACCAGCTAACTGGAAACAGAACTAAGGCAATGTCCAGTTAACTCACCTCCAGAAACAACAGATAGGCTCCAGGAGCATCTGGCTTCTGTTTCTGTCTCAGAAGGTTGGTTTTTTGTGGTGCAGAGGTTTGGGTGAGGAGGGTGTTTGTTTGGGTTTTTTAACTGTCACTTTGACCCTAATTGTTATAGGAAAAGGGATACCTTGAAAATTTTAGTGCTTGTTCTGTTGCATTCATTTCTAGTAGCTTTTGCTCCTTCGTTTGCATCTCCTGCAAATGAAGTTTACAGTACAGCAAAAGCTTTGAAGTCTTGTGTTGCTCAGAAGTGCATCTTTAAGTACATATAGTTAAAAGTCATGTACTTTTATCTGAACAACAGTGTAATCTTGAGAAATCTTTCTTGATACTAGCTGTTACTGGGATATTGATTTTCCTTGGGCATCTTGTTCTGAAAATTTACTTCTGGTCTAGCTTCTTCATGTAGTCACATAAAATGTGTGGCATATACACCACTATGAGGTATGAGTTCAACTTTTTTTTCCCCAATGCTTGCTTTAGGAGGAGAAGGGAAAATCTGTTCTGAAGTAATAGATCTTGGGCTTTACTCAGTGCTTTCCTTGTTTGAGATGTTCCAATTTGTTGTGTATCTGATGAAGCAAAACAATGGAACCAGTTCTCAGACAGTGGAAGCACAGTGTCACGGTATGTCGATGGGCTGCTAAGATGTGTAGATGCATAGCCGCACTTACAGACTGCGTTTCTTGAAAAAAGGCTAACTTGATGTATTATCCCTCCCTCTGTAATGAGTCTCTGTTTCTCTGTCCATTTCTCACATCACTTCCATCCTCTCCCTCTTGACACTAGAAAGTCAAGAACTTACTTTGCTGTCTATTTGCAGATGGGTAAGAACAGTACTGCTGACAGATAGGTCTAGACCTGTAAGTGGGATTACATGCTTTACCTGAGTCCCCATACCAAGTATTAATTCTAAAGCATATGTTGCACTCAAGACTTCCTAAAGGCATACTTATAGTCCATAACATCTTTAGCAAATGTAAGAATGATCTGTTTTGTATTATTTGCAAGAGTAATAACATGCAGATACACTGGAGCCCCAGGAAAGCCATAGAAAACCCGCTTTATTGAAGTAGGAAGTAGCTCCTTATTCTTGCTACTGTAGATGAAGGCTGCATGTTAATTTTGACAGAACGTGGTTTAGGTGATTTTATAAAAGGCCACTTTGCCAGCTGCTGCTGTTCTGTATTGTGGTAGTTAACTTGTAGTAGCAGTCAGAGCCTTCCAGTCATGTCAATACTGCCCCAGAAAAGTCTGACTATGCCATCTTGGTTAGGAATAGAATTCAGGCAAATTACCAGACCTTAAAGCAGGCTTGAAGATATCCTAACAAGTTTTGGATGACACTCTATGGGAGGTCTGCTTAATCGGGGTATAGATAAAATATTCTTTAAGACAACACTTTGGGACATCATCATTGCTAATGTGTATAGATGAGAAAACCTACTGAAGCTTCTGAAAGTTCCACCAAAAAAAAATGTTATTTCAGTGTAAGGAGCCAGTTTTCAAGCAACATAAATAAGCATAATTTCACTAATTGCAGCCTAGTGCTGGGGATGTACATTCTAGCTTCAGTGGTGCATAAGCAAGGTCAGCTAGAGCAGGTTGCCCAGGACCATGTCTGCATGACTTTTGAGTATCTCCACAGATGCAAACTCAAAACCTCTCTGGACAACCTGTCCCACTGTTTGGCCACACTCACATTAAAAAATAAAGAAGTGTTCTCTTGTGTTCAGACTTAATTTCCTGTTTTTTAATTTGTGCCCATTGTCCTGTCACTGGGCACCACTGTAAAGAACATGGTTCTGTCCTCTTTACAGCTTCTTAGCAGTAACCCCACTGAGAAAGACAGCTGTATAGGAGATGATTAAGGCAAACTAGCTGTGTCCTGTTCTGTTTTGTCTGGCAATTTCCCCAAGGTCCAAAGCAGGATCTGCTTCAGTAAAGAAGACCCCCTGAGTCCCTCTGCTGTAGTCACCACCAAAGACAGAGGTTTGAAATACCTACGTCTTAAAGATGCTTTTCTGTAGTTCAGTAATTTAAAAGCTGTAAAACTTGGTTTCCTGAACTGACTTAGAGTTACCAGGTTCCAAGCATGAGCTGTCTTTCAATTTCATGTTGACTCTCTCTGTCTTTGTCCGTTTGAAACCTTAGTTTGCAGTTCTGCCTGAATTCATTAGATAAGGGAAATGGGTTATCTAAATCTCCGCAAACTTTGGCTGCCACAGAGATTCCCTATTGCATATTTTCAGCAAAAATAAAAAGTAAAATGACCTTAAAAGCCTTTGTTGGTTTTGGTTCCTGATGGTTACTGTTAAAACATCTGCAATAGTTGGTGTCTTAATTGAAATTTAAAAAAAAAAAAAAAAAAGAGAAACCTCTTTGAAGTTGCCCTATTTTTTATTTTCTCTGTAATGTTACATGCTGACTGCTGCAGAGGGAGGGAGGCTCAGCTTGCCAGTTGCAGCAGAAGGGGACTTGTTATTTAAAAGCTTTTTATTGATGAAAAGCTGGAGCCCTGCCCTCGTTAAGCACTGTCAGTTGGCATAACTCTCTTGTGCTGCCCAGTTATGCCCCATAAGTCTGGGATAAGAAGCACTCCTTGCTAGATGATTAAGAGGGAGACTCTTAGAAATGTTTTACAACATTATGTAAGAACTGAGTCAGGCTGTATGTTGTCCTTGGACTTGAAACAACCAGGGCCACAGTTCCAGCCCGAACATGAGCTCGGTGCTCTCATCTTGGAGTTCTTCAAAATTTTAAGCTATTGTGGTCTATGACTAACTCTGCAGCTTAAATTGGCACAGTCTCAAAGCAAGGTATTTCCCTGCATCTGGAAAAAAGTGGACGCAGTCAATGGCCATTTAAAGCATACTGCACAAAAACTATACAACAGCTAGAGGCATCATGTGTAGGTTGTTTAATTTCTTCAGCATCATTATCCTTTTAATAGGTGTGTGCAAGTACCATAATTCTCCTTTCAGAAATCCAGTAGAAGACTAAATGCTTGACTAGTTCAGGCCAATAACTTCTATGGGATCTGTACTGTTCTTTGTTGTATATTTAATGCAATGGGTTTGTTCTGTAAACAGAAGATCAAGGGCAGATTTCTCTTGTAGGATCTGAGCATCTAGAAAAGTTAAAGTAGCTTTTGATTAAAAACTTCTAATATGTGAAGCATCCTATCAAATGCTGACAGGGTTGTTCGTAGTGTGATTGAATAATAGCACAACTTTATACAAACACTCTCAAAATATGAGTGTATAAAAACCATACGCGGCTAGTTTCACTGGGTGATTATGCAGGTTGTAACATCCACTATGGTTCACTTCATTTTTGTTGTACCTTTCTGCTTATTGTGAGTCTATTTAACTTTGATCAAGAAAGCAAAATGAACATTTGAAATAACAAACAGAAGAGGAGAAAATATTATCAAAGGCAGTTTGGAAGCTTCCCTCTCCCCTGTTCCCCAAGACTAGATCTGAGATGGATATTCTCCTTTGTTTGAAAGGAAGAACAGAAAGTTGTGCCTTAGAGCAATTTAGCACTATAGCAGACATGCTTTGTCCCTAAAACAAGGTGTGCAAGTTATAATAGTGGAGATGGTCACCTTTTTTTTCACTGTGAGCAAGCACAGAACACTGGCCAGATGAACTACACAGCATTCTCCTTGGATACTTGAAGGTATGTTGCTACCTTTGAAGGATGCCTCCCAGAAATAGAAGAATGTGGAATCTGATTCTTCTGTTCTTTCCTTTGTTGTCCGTGTTTTGCCACCTGACACATAACAGCAGTTTTTGTATAGATGTTCTGTTGCTTTGTACAGGCAAATCTGCTGGTCATATTCCAGGGTATGTATGGGTCAGGAATGTTTAATACTCACCAGACTGTCTAATGTCTGTCTAGATATTGTCTGTTTCAGGATTATTATGGGTTTTTATTCACATCATTGCTCACCTGACAATTGTAGTGGTCCTAGCACCTGACCAAGAACATAGATCTCACTTCTTCTTTTCAGCTTATTTTCTGTAATATTTGCATTTACGACTCAGTGTTACTAACAGAGAATTGAATTGGAGTTGATCATAACTAAGATCACTATCTGCCAATCTCTACCAAAATGTTCTAAGATTTTTACACTTCAACAAAGCCTCTTTAAAAGGCTATTTCTGCTTAAAGACATGTTACTGCGTGAAACAGTTCTTGTCATAGGACTGGACAGTGGAAGTCTGCCAAAATACTTTGCTTCCTTCAAACACTTCTCCTGGAGATCCTCTGTTTTGACTTGGTGTTGGGGGCACTGTGTGCATCTTGTTGGTCATTGTATTGCTGTGACTCTTCTCCAGATTAGACAGAATAAGTAGCTCACCAAACTGAGCAAGCAAGCTCAGAAGCACTATAGGAGACCTCACACCAGGATATGTACTATAGGGAATATGCATTCTGTAATGTGAATGGCCAACACTTAAATGAGAAGGTAATATCTGTCTAAGATAAGCGCAGTGTGTGGGTGAGTACAGAGGTAAGCCCACCCTGAAACAAAGCAGTGCATGGTGGGGTACCTGCTAAAGGACTGCTGATAGCAGACATCAGGAATGTATCTTCATGCAAATAAAATCCCTGCAAGTGAAAGTACTGCCATGACCTAAAAGGCCAAACAGTCATGCTGAAAACATATCAGTCTGGAAATCGTCAACTTGAACCAGTCTACACTTTGAGGCAGGAAGGGTAGCAGACTTGGGAAATCTGAGCGTTGTGTGCTTTGCACTCCTTGTGCTGTAAGGCCTTCAGGGGACAGAATAACTTTCTGTGATGATGGAAAATGATCTGGATGCTTCCTGTAATGAGGTTGTTCTTGGCTAGTTGAGCAGCTGGCTACAATCATAGCAATACTGCACTAGTAGGAGTCTTGAAGATCAGGAAGTGGCAGCACAGTGGCAGGAACTGACAGTTACCAGACAGGCACAGTGTATCTTCTGTTGAACTTCTGTACCCTGTTTAATCCTTAAGAAATGAGATTAAATATAGCAGTGCTTTTTAACTAAGAGAACTTTAGATGGCTGAAGGAAAAAATCCTGCTGCTAAAACAGGTCTCGCAGTAGTGAGGCATCATCAGGAAGGTGCACAAAATCGGGACAGGCTGCCAGAACAGAGCAATGCCTGGTGTTGCTGCTGCTGACTGGGCAGCTGCCTCTGTAAGGCAAAGGGAAATCTATAAGAAATCAGTGGATGGCTGGGATTATACATGTTCCTAGCATCAAAACCTGAGAAAGGAGGGCAGGAAATATTTGGGGATATGGAGGGAGGCAAACCCATTTTGCACGAAAACAGCATGTTTGAAGCGCAAGCCTAAAATAGGTGTTGTCAGGCATGGACTATGCAGCATGACGAGGCACAGTTTCATATAGCACTGTATAGTTTTGTGTTTTCTTCAGAAGAAAACAATTGACAGCTCTCTCCTGGGTAACTGTTAAGGAGAGAGGAAAATGATGTCACAAGGTCTAAAAAGAAGCAAATCCTAGGCACGGATTCTGGCTGTGCACATTAAACTCACAGTAAGCCAGAAAGAAAATACGGTTTAGGTTGGCAACCTCATTTAGGGGACAGGGATTACTGTACTGTTATAATTGACTTCAAATGCAGCTTGGTTGATTGTAATGAAAGGACTAAGAAAACTGTGGAAAAACTAATTGCATTCTCTGTAAGACTTCTGTCATACCCAAGACAAATATTTTAATTTTTATTAAAATCTATGGATTCCTTCCCTTCTGTACTTAAGCACTTCTTGTATAGAGCTGCTACAACCCTTTAACAGTGTAAAAATCTAACCCTGAAAACTTGCTAGAGAATTGCTTTACCCACTTTCCCTTTCAGCTAAACCATAAAATTCTATGTGCATGAAGTAACTTGTGTGTTTTACAGGATCAGAACCACACCATGCTAGTAACTTTAATCTCACAAACTCTTCAGTACTGCCATGGTCTGTCTTCCTTGGATGTTTCCATTGATGAGCATTGCTTATTCACAGTAAGCTTCAGCACAGTTCAGCTGGAGCTGCTCTAGTTTTGATCCATTATGCAAACAGAAATGTCAGTGTACTTCCCTAAATGTTAGATTTGATTTATGATTTCTTTTTAATCTGTGCTAATTTTGGGGCTACTTGGCAGTAATACACAGCTTGAAAAAGAGCATTAGTGACTCAACTGTTGTTGCCAGGTTTCTGTGGTTTACTTTTGCCCATACCAAGCATTAAGCAATTAATCTCAAGGTCTTAGGCATGGCAAAACAAAACAACCTCTCAGATGTGGCTTACTGTCAGTTTGAGAAAAGTTTCATTGGCAATGAGGAATTTGAAAGAAAGAAGAACAAAATATTTATAAACAATAACTATATGACAAAATGCTGCTGTAAGCAGGGACTAAACTTAGCATTAGCAAGATTTTTACCTGTTTTCTGAGTATTCTGAAGCCCAGGTAAACCATTTGATAGGTCAGACTAGAGATCTTGTATGAGTTCTCTACCGTTCTTACACGTACATTTTCATAACATCTTCCTGAAAACGACACGATTTTTTTTCCTTTAAAATATTTTTCTCCATTTGAGAAGGTTTGATAGACATGCCTCGGGTGAAAAGTTGTCTTTGAAATTGGTGCCAGGTATTGTACAGATGAATTAAATTGCCTACAGCAATGTTGAGTGAACAGTGGGTATACAGCATACGGCTATCCACACTTTAATCAAAGTGACTTTTTCTTTAGTGCACAGAGATAGCCACACAGCACCTACAATGCTGGGAACATCTGATGAGCCATATCATGGAGCATAGCTAAAGAACTGCATTGACAGGGGTTTTTTTCATGCTACAAAATGGGAGAAATGCACGGGAAAACAATAGGGAAAGACCACAATAATTTTTTGTTTTTTCTTGCTCTGCGCCATCATAGTATGTTGCATATTTTTAAGTATGTAAGGCAGAATAAACTAGCTACAGAATTATGTTCAAAATGTTGGATGACCTAGGACAGGAACTAGTTGCATATCTAGGCCAGGCATGAACTTTCCAGCCCTGCTGCGTGACTTACCTAGCTTGTTTAAAACCAGGCTAAACTGTGGGACTCAATAGTTCCCAGGTCCACTAACTGTGCAGTGTGCTGAGCTCTGTTACTGAGGACACAAGCATGCATGCATGATGAGGAAAGAGTGAAAAGCTTTTTAAAATACTCCTTCTGACAAGCCTCTGAACTGCTCACTGCTGGCTGGAGGGAGCTGTTAGACAGGAACCTGGCTGCACACGAACGCCTGGCACATGGGACACAGCACCCCTCACCTGAGATACATAAACCAAGGGCTGAGGATCACTCATGTGCGGTCAAGTTCCAGCCTCAGCTATGAATCGCTGCCCTGTGGCTGCAGTGTGTGTCAGCTGTCTCTGACCTGGTCTGGCAGCACAGCAATCAAACAGCTCAGCTGTGACCACAGGTGAAGTGGATTGGAGCACACCAGACTGTCTCTATGGCAAGCAGCAGACACTGCAGCCTCTGCCTTTCAGCTGAAAGTTGTGCTTCTTCAGCAGTAGTTAAAGGCAAGGGCAGCCACTCAGGGAAACAACATCCTCTCTTCTATGTTTGCTGCTGAAATAAGTCTTTTCAGCCTTCATTTTGGCTTCCTACCCTTCCTTGGTGAAATCCCAGAACTATGCCTGACACCATGCTGAAGCATGAACTGTGAATGCTGCAAATCTTCATGAACCAAATTGCATCAGCCTCAAGTGGGTTTTTCTAATGGGTCAAGATGACCAAGAGCATTTAGAAGCCCACAGATAGACTGGCCAATGACCAGTGCAAAATGCCAGGGCTGGGTGGCCAGACAACAGCTCTGGAAAAGCACTTCTCTCTCCTTGATGTCATTCTTTGCTGAGACCCAGGATGAACTGTGTGCGCATAGGTGACAACATATAAAACAAAGGGTATCTAAACCACCAAATTACTTGAAGCAAACAAAGATTTTGAAGATACAGGTTGCTTTAAAAATATAGCTGTGCCTTCAATGTAAGTACAAACCAGCCCTAACATTTCTCCTTCCCATCTGTCTAGGCATATATTCTGACTTCATGAGGGATTGGAAGAGTTAGTTGGTTTTTGGGTTGGGTTTTTCTTCTGAGAAATGAGTGGGAGTTAAGGAAAAATATTTGAACAATACATGTTGTTACTGGAAAGTTTAGCAGAATGTGAGCAGAACTGTAAAGGAAGCCAGGTAAAAATAGCTTCTGCAGAGAAGGTAGCAAATTTTTTTTGGATTTCTGGTCATGAGACATGCTTTCAAGTTCTTCTATGGGGAAACCAAAGAGACTGAGAGTAAACTTAACCATTTGCCAAATACTTTCAGTATTTCTAACAGGTGTGCAGAAGGAACATAATCTCTGCTACAGCTTTTGCAAGCTGTAAGGATCTAAAATAACCAAGGTTTGTAGGATTATATTGTCTCATTTTCCCCTGACAGCTTTGGAGATGGTGGCTACTTTAAACCAAATGTGACAGGAGAGTTTTTAAAGATAGTGAAGCTCACCAAAGTTTTATGAGAGCTGTTGTATGAGCAGGGAAGAGAGTTCCTATAGCTAGTGCTAGAGAAGTTGCCCATGAATATGTGAGGTGTTGCCCATGCCAATCCAGGTAAGATTTGAGACAAGCTGCAGGGTCTTCTTCCAATAAGCATGGTGTGGCACAAGAAACATGGGGGAGTAGAGTAGGAAAAGCTAAGGGTGTGGGTCTGAGGGTAAGCGTATGGCTTCTGTTTTTTCTAACGGAATCATTCTGTGCTGCTAATGAAGTAATTTTAAACCAGCTTTTTGTAACAACTCACTAATGTACCCTGCCAATGCTGTAAATGCCCCAGTTAACATTTTGGAAGTTGAGATGATTCACGACTGTCACTAAGGGGAATTCCTATCTGGAGATGAGCCTTCTCTCCAAAAAGCAAGGAACATACTTGCTCTGCTGGGGAAAGGGCTGTTCTTTCCTCCTAACTGTTCTGCTGCTATTTAACAAAGCAGAAATCCCACTCTTCTCCTCCTGTATGAAGCAATGGATCCTGCTTTCTTACAGTCTGTCTGCACCACCACTTTTCTATTTAATACATGTAACTCAAACAAAGCTCAGCTATGTTGTTCCCCCAAAACCCCTTCCCCTATCGTCATGTTACCTGTTACCATCATCCCATTCATTTTAAATAGTTGGTCTCTATAGTTACCTCTTATCTTTATCCCTTTAGAGATCCTATCTAGCCTACACTTGTAGGCCCATTTCCTGTTCTGAGCCCTTGGAGTCCTTTATGCCTTCCCATGGATCTGTTTACAAACTACTTTTGAGGGCCCAGCTGTCACTATAAGACTAAAGACTGAAACTGAAATTAACTAAATATAGCTGGTCCACAGGGAAGCACCTTTACTGATAAGACCATCATACTACAGGAAAAAATAGAGATGTAGAACACAAGTTCTGTAGAGCCAAGAGCAATTAATAGTATTCGAACAATGGCTAAATCAGCTGGATAACAAAACAAGGTTCAATGTAGCCAGGGGAAAAAAAACCAATGCAGCAAACTACTTCAACTAAGTAGTGCTGTTCAGGCAGCCTTGTCTCGCTTCCTGCCTAGGTAACAGAGATGCAGTCTGGGCTTTTGCCTGCTCCCCAAAAGGCATGATTGTCGTGGGGGGTCCCTCAACGAAGGCGGCCAGCACTGTGGATGTTGTACTAGCAAACCTATGGTGATGGTGGGTATCTGCTACAGGCCTTCTGCCTTAAAACTGAAAATCTTTTTCCTCTTCTTCCTGAATGTCCATAGAAAGACAATCTTTGAGAGTTTAGGAAAAACCGATGGGCTGCTCCTGCTCTCAGTGCCTGCCCTGGTCCAATGTTAGCTTCACTAGGAATGTCCATCTTTGCCTCTTGAGTTAGGGACACACTTTCTAGTCTGAAGAACTATGAATAGACCCAATCAGTACTAGGCACTATAAGGAACCTGGGCAAAATCAGCAAGTGTAAACCTATAGCACTGTCAGATACTAAGATGCTGGGGCAGGGGTGTCCAAGTGGCATTTATGAGCTTCTGTCAAAATCTTATAACTTGGCCAAACTTGAATGGATTTTATTTTTCTTGGAACAGCACAGGATCCCTCCCTGACATGTGTTCCTCTCATTCTCTTTTCATATGTATATCCTGTTGCATGAGGCATAGAAAAGAAATTTACCATAATTCGTGGTAAATTGCTAGAATTGACAGAGCTTTTCACACACAGATTAAAAAAAAAAACAAACTACCACCACCAAAAATCCCAACCCACCCAAACTCATCCATGTACTGGGCATGGAATAATTAAGCCCAAATGGCTGAAATCTTGCAAAATTATAAGCAATTGTAAATACATCTTGTGAGAAAGAAGTGATGAGCAAGCACATTAATGCATATTAATGTTACAAGCTTTGCCATTAACCAGTTCAGATTATGCTTTATCTGTTGCATTCACTTACCATTTATGGGACTGGTTAAGTGAGAAAGACAAATGAGATTTGATTCTTGGAGGGTTTAACTCTTAACATCCGAAGTGCAGGATGCTTTTGAAAAGTGATTAGTACATATTAGAAAACATTATAAAACACTGTATGTGTTTCTCTTCACTTCAAATGTGATTGATCTCATAAAATAGCAATAATAAGGTTTTCTTTTAAGTGTTAAGCTTGAACTCAGTCTCAGAGTTGAAAGCCAAGATAGGTTCCTTCATTCTGGTTCATCATCAGTAATAAAATGTATGTAGGTCAAACTAGATTTTCATTGACAATTGCATTACCTTACAGAGTTGCTGCTGGCTGAAATTATCCTCCCAGCCTCCATATTTTTGGTGTCTTTAATGAAAGACAGGGAAAAAGCAAGTCTTCAAAATATTCTTGGCTGGACCTGTAGAGCTGGCAAGATAAAAATAGCAAAACTCTTGCATTAGTAAAGGCAGCTATTAATCTACCAGGATACAGAATTCATCAAATATGTGAGCTGAATATAAGGGTGAAAGAAAGTAAAATAGAGTACCAGATACTCTGAAATGTGGTATTGCTATTGATTAGTGTTGGAAATGCCTACACCAAATGGTGCAAAGATAGTGGAGATGGTGAACAACTAGGCGTTAGTAAGGTATAATCTCTTCGTATTTTAGAAGCGATAGCACAGAGGCAAAAACCAGGAACTCGACTGGAAGTAATGGACTGGCTGTATTTTTCTGTGTAGGTAAATTAAGAAACAACTGGATTTTTCCTGATAAACTCTCTAAAGGTAATCCTACTGGTCTGCATAACTACACCATGCATAGTAACAGTAAGACTCAAGAGAGTCAATGTGCCTTGTCTAGATTTCAAGCTTCCAGTTATGATTTGTGTTGCTCAAAGAACATGGCTTCTTATATAGCCTGTCTAATCAAGAGATTACAAAAACTCTAACCATTATTGTTTAGGAAGTAATCTTTCATCTGCAGAAATGAAAA
Organism: Morus bassanus; assembly: GCA_031468815.1. Taxonomy (NCBI): domain Eukaryota; kingdom Metazoa; phylum Chordata; class Aves; order Suliformes; family Sulidae; genus Morus; species Morus bassanus. The sequence continues at coordinate 33,308,341 of CM062574.1, read as the reverse complement.
CAGGATATAAACTAGCACACATTCTGCAGCACAAAAGATGCCTACAGTAAAGATCCCCTGTGGGACTGTAGATAGCTTCGGGTTAGAGGGAAGCTTGATAGATGGAGCAGTTAGTTTCCCTTTCTTTTGCCAGTTTCTCTGTAGGGGGCCAAAGCTTTGAGCGATTATATACCATATCAGATGCAGTGGGGAGGAAAGGAGGTGTGGAAGAGGTGTTTATTGTAAGAACTGAGTGTAGCTACATTTGTTAATCTCTAGCAGTACACTGTTCTGTATTGAAATATTTATTAGCTTTACAACTGAGCCACAGATGTTTGGATTAAAATTGGTGTAAGGAAATTAGGGCTGGAGTAAAAAAGCTTCCAATTCACAAGTTTTAGGAAAATAAATACGGGATAGTGGAGAATGAAGACAAAACTAGGCCAGTACCAAAGAGAGTACAGAAATCTCAGCACACAAGCAACACTACAGGAGTCTCACGCAGAGCAGGAAATTACCTTAAAGCTCTTAGGGCACTCTCTGCTCTAGTGAAGTAAATGGAAATGGATATGGGAGAAGTATTTGACCCCCTTAACCAACAGGTTGTTTGAGCCTTGCTACCAATTCAGCTAATGGTGATCTAGTGACATGAAGCTTGCAGAAGATGTAGTAGCATAGTTATGGTTCAGAGACAAAACAGACTTCTGTAACAAAGATAATTAAGTTTTTAAGGGGTGGCAGTTGATAGTCAAGTAAAGGACAGAGCAAAATACAAGACAGGTAAAGGAGAGATGACACTTTTAAGTGTCCTGCTGAAGAGAAAGGCAGTGCTCTAGGTTGACATTAGAGAATCTAAATGAGTAAACACACCAGTGAAAGAAATCTTATCAGTGCCCCACTGAAGAAGCAAAAGCTTTAATCAGAGCCTGAAACAACTACAAGAAATGGAGCAGTCAGAAGGGAAGGGTTGCCATGAAATCTTGAATCGTTCCCTCATTTTCCACCCTCCTCAGTCAGATTGTTCTTCTATTTTTGCTTGCCCTCTCTCCCCTTCCCAGTGAAATTCCTCTGTGGTCACAAATGATAAAGTCAAGTTTCCTTAGTATCAGTTCTCTCATGATCTGATCTTCTTTTAGTCTCGCAGCTGCGAAATATTAACATGGTGGGATCTCAAACATGTTTAAAAAAGAAAAAAAAACAAAACAGCATTGCACACACAGACTATCCTATCTCACATTAGTTCTGCTTGGTCCAAACCAAAATATTCAGCACTAGATAGTGGCCTGATCCGAACGCTGGTGTGTTCAATTCGCTTTTGATTCAGTCTCAACGTAACTGACAGTAGAACGAGCTCTTCTCCATTGATGCATTTTTATATCATTAGCATCTAGAGGAGCTAGCTGAGATCAGACCCCTGTTCTTCTAAATACAGGACAAGACTGTAAAACCTTTGCAATACTAAGATTAAGGATAATAAACCCTTAAATAACAGTCAGTTGGGGAGCAGGCTGCTAGTTGAAAATCTGAAATAAGTGAAAGCAAGTCTTTGTTCACAGACTGGGTGAACTGTGGTTTCAGCAAACAATAAAATTACAATATTTTACAAATAGCTGCCTACCAAATGAATCACAGTAATTGTCTACGTGGACACTCTATCTGTCCCTTAGTGAGGTAACACAGCTTAGAGCTTGCATGAAAAAATATACTGTGTCTTTGTAAGCAATCTGCTTCAATATAGAAACACTGATAGTATCAAGGAAGCTGAGCAGACAACAAATCATTTTATTGCCTCTTCAATATAAAACTCAAAAGAGAGCAGCAAGTCTTAGAGCATCAGGGAAATAAATTCTTGTGGTCTTTTGACTAAAACACAAGACAAATATTGTGGCAGCACCCCCAAGAGTGAGTTTTGAAGCTTCCAGAGAGCTGGTATGAATTTTAGGATCAGAAGATGTGTATAGTAAAAACTGAAAGTCATCTTTTAAGCTGAAAACTCTTAACTAGGTGAAGTTCATTTTGCTGCTTCTCTGTCTAGTGAACAAGGAACATACTGTTTTACACTCCATGTGACAAATTTGGGGCCTTTAAAGGAATGGAGTGTGCAAGGGACTGGGTAGTGAAAATCCAACATGCTTAGTTGGGGAACAGATGGGTAAAAACTTGAGTCCATAGCCTTTGAAGACTTCCATGTATGCTTATTTTATGTACATAAATTGTCTTTTTTTATTTCACTGGAGTACCTCAGATGTAAAGCTAAGTAAGTGTGTGTGCAAGTAAAATGCCTTCTGCTGATCCTGCAGGGACTGACTGCCTCTGTTGCAGTGCAGAACTTCTTGCAAGCCCGTATTACTGCATTTAATCATCTGAGTATGTGCAATGTTATGTGACAGTGTTGCATCCCTGTAAGCATTCCAAAGCATTAACCCATTTCTAAGAACGCTTTATTATTGACCTAATGGTAAGCACACAGAAATGTGGAGAAGTGAGCTGCTGATCTACAGGTTAAAAGATTTAATAAACAGGAATTTTCACAGTCAAGTTGCAATAAATATTGTGGGTCTTCAGTAACAGCAGATTGATCTTACTCAGTGTGTGAAGCCTAACTGTAGCCTATTTTATCAGTATCATAAGCTATTATCAGCAGTAATTCTTGCTAGAGTTGCACTGAAGAAGGTTAATAAACTTTAGTAATTGGGCCTTTACTTGAAATGTAAACATACAATTTAACAGATTGCTGGAACAGATTATATATTAAAATGAAACTGAATTGTGTTACTTCTAAAGAACATTAACTGAGGTTAAAAAATGCTGTATGAAGAAAAAGAAATTCCCCAGAATTCCACTGTCAGCAGTTTAAAATGCATTCATCACTAATCATATGTGACAAGCGTACAAACAACTAACTGCAGTTGGAACAGATCTAGAAGATGTGTTCTTGATTGTGTTGGCAGGTATCTAACATTGTTTTTAAACTGAATTCTGAGCCTATCTATCTGTTGCCGTGCTATTATAAAAGTAAGGGCAATTATTATATCAAACTTACAGAGCATTTGTCATCCTCTAGATTTTAAAGAATTTTAGCAAGTGATGTGTTAGTTTAAGACTTCAGGATGAGCAAAGTATGAACTTGGAAAGAAATAAATTTCCAAGTACCTTCTAGCTTTTCGATTCCAAAGGACTTAAAGCAAGGAAACAACAACAACATCGCATCCTGTTTTGTCATTTAGTCATGTCTAGTGCCAATAGCCATTACCATCCCTTCAGCTTTTCTGTCCATATTCCCAGCTACGCTAATCATTAATTAGGCCAAACATGCTGGCTGTATTCAGAACCTCTGTAGGAATAATTCAACCCTTAGCAGAGATACTTAATTATACCTTCATTCTTGAAACCAGTCCGTCCACTGGAAATGGCATTGGTAACCAAACCTAGCTTTTCCTTTTGTTCTTTTCTCCTTCTTTATCTATTACATATAAATAGTTTTGGTTTGTTTTTTGAGTAGTGGTACTTCATGGATATGGGTTGAAAAGTAAAATTAATTTTAAATATCAGGCAGAACAACTTAATTCAAGGAACTGAATTTGCAAACTTAAATAGTGCTGGATTGGAGGGGTTATTTGTGTTTTGTGTGCTTTTTGTGGTTAAGTATTAAAATGCCTCAATGTTTGGTTTGTTTTTCTATTTCACAGGTAATGTTTTATTGAGAAAACTTAAGAGATCCAATAGCTTACAAAAGCATAATGCCCAACTGTATTTAGAATTGCTTGTCTCTGTGCAACAAAATGGGAAACTCAGAGGGGCTAGTCTTTAAATTAACTACCTGAGCCATGTAGTCTACCAAAGCTTCCAAAGAATGAAAAGTATGTTTAATCTGGTAACTACTCTTTTGATCTCTTACTGCCAAAACAACGTAATCGATGTTGATTTCTCAAGAGTTTCTCTCTCAAATCCACTTAACTTTATTCTCAATAACCTGGAAAAATTCTCCCTTACACTTCTAAAGCAAAAATTTAAGGCTGAGATTTTTCAGAGTCCAGTGAAGCCCAGGTGCCCAATGCCTACTGAATTCTAGTGGAACACTGAATTCTACTGGAAACAGAACAGACTTTCACAAGAGGCTCAGCCCAACATGTAGTTTTCCAGCTGTTTCATTTAAAGACACATTTGACTTTACTGTGGCTGTAACTGCCATGACAGAAAGCTCTGATGTTTAAAATAGATCTCAACAATCTAGTTATTCTCAGTGTTGCATCTTCCTGCCTCCTTGACATTCCTCTTCTCTCCCACCCACCCCCACCCCCCACCCCCATCTGCTGCAACCTCTGGAAAAGAGCCAGAAGGAAATATGCAAAGGACTGGCACCTCCAGCCTATGGCCCATCTCCATGCAAGTGAGCATAATTCAGCTCTTCTCAAGCTATAGTGAACTTGGCAGGGAACAATTGTACAGGCACACACTTCTTCTGATGCTGTACCATACTTCTGTCTAGGCCTGCTGAGGTTTGCGGTTTTTTTGGTTTGGGGTGGGGGTTTTTTGCCATATGAGAAATTTGCAGCCAGCGCTCAGCTTGGCAGTCAGGGAGTGAGTTATCACTGGTACTGCAGTGTGTACTGCAGAGAATGGATAACCATGGTTAGTGTTTGAACACCTCACTCATGTAATTAATTCACTGAAGAACTGGGGAGGGGGGGAAGGTTTCCTTTGTACTCTTTATCCAGCCTGTGTTTCAGAAGTTACTGTGTATTGTAACTGCTAGTGGCTGTGGTGTTGGTGCCCTCTCCATCATAACTTATTCTGCCAGCAAGGGGATCTCATTCTTAGTTATTCTATGGTGGAGTTTTTTGGGGTTTGGTTTTCTTTTTTTCCTTAGTGCTGCTGGCTTGCTCTTAGTTTCATTTATGGGCTGTAATTAGCTGTATGTTTTCAATAGCTCTTTATGCTTCTATAGTTAGCTTGGACTCTTAGTATTATAATTCAAAGTATTCCATCCTTTGCTCTCCTACTAGTTTGTCCCAAATGAGTTCATGTATACGTCACTTGATAATTATATATAATATATATTGTGTAAAGCTGGCTATATATCCACTCACAGTTTCTTCTAGATTCTTCGTTGGAAAAATAGATTTATTCTTTGTAGTTTTGGGGTTGTGGTTTGGAGGTTTTGAGTTGGTTTTTTGTTTGGGTGTTTTTGTTTGTTTGTTTTAATGATCCTGCTAATCTTTTGATGATGCTGGCACATGTGACAACCTTTGAATGTTAGTGAAGCTATTTCTGTGTTCTTATTTTACTTCCTTTTAGCTCAATGTTACTAAAAGCTTGTAGTTTTCCCACTTATGATCAAAAGAATGTAAAAACTTTTAAACTCTTTCCTGCTATAGGTCCTGCTCAGGTCTGAAATATGATATGCTGCCATCATAATAGTAGGGTTTTTTTTATTTGGGGAAATGAAAGGGCAGTATTCCACACCAACCCTTTCCCACACACACTCTTAGTATCCATTCCATGTGCCAGTAAAGGCCAATATGAATCCGAAACACGATTTGTCATCGAATAATAATGAAAAAGACTCCAAGTTCCTATTATTTCCTATCTATACTAGCACACAGCCCCATTTTAGTTCCTTGTATGCCCTCCTGACATGCAGCTGTTAAAACATTTGTCATGAAGATTTTGCTGTCTTCATTCTGGAGAAGTAGTAGCTTATTAAACTCCAGCTCTCTGTAGAAATATTTGTAATGCCACAGGTTTTTCTTCATAAAAATAATATAGCAAGAGATCCCTTAGAATAGCACATTCCTGGCAGAAATAAGGTGATAGAGCAATCATTTTTTTTCACATAGCTCTTTGTGAATAGTAATAATAACTACAGCTAGACTGCAGCAACCAACATTAGGATGTGACCCTAGACAGAGCTGTCTACTCTTCTACAACAGATCTTTCAGTGTCTCAGAAAATGTAGCAAGAAGTGGTAGGAGCAATAATTTTCCTACCTTTTTGAATGCATGAAATAAACTTGCATTTCACTCCTTTCCTGCACACGGTGACCTCATCTGCAAAATGAGGAGGAGGAGGAGGGAGAGGATGAGAATTGTCTTCATTATCCACGTCCTTCATCAGTACTGCCTTACCATGCTGTAACCTCTGTCCTACCTTGCATCTGTTCTCAATTGATAGGATCGTTACCATTTATAACAAAGTTCAATAATCATTGATGTAGACAGTGAACATAATACCTCTATATCTTCAGATCTGTAGCTTGATCTACCTCACAGGTGACTTCCCACATGGCAAATGGTGCCCAGTTCTATGTACAGCGCTTGTCATCAACCCATCATTTAGAGCAACTAGTTTGAATGGCAAAGCCTCCTGTATCGAAAGAAAACAAATGAATGTGTGTATGTTTGTGTGTTTCTATCACTTGTTTGTTTGCTGTCTTGCAAACACATACATATGTTATATTACATCAGTTTTTATGTTTAAACATACTACATAAAATTCTCAGTTAACAATGGTTATGAGATGCAGAGCTCCAATCCATAGCTAAGATTAACACACCTCATAGCTGAAGAATTGCTTAGATTTTGTTTGGGCCCATCGCCAACAAGTCCATGCTAATAGCAATTTTCTGCCTTTTTTTCTGCTGCCACTCCCCCAAAGCATTTCCAATACTTGCTTACCTGGGGCTTGGGAGGGAAGCAGTCTTTCCAGCCAAACTGCTGCATTAGCCTTTAATCAGTTGTTGGGAGGAGCCAAAGTTAAAACTTTTACTTTTTTCCTAGTTTGATGACTTCCTGGCTTTCCATCATTCTTTGTTTCTTGCTTATAATCTGAAACCTGTGCTTTTGGATCCACTGAGCACCAAAGGTACATGGGGCTTTGGAGGCCCATGCAGCAAAGACTGTTTATCTTTTCAACTTAGGAGCTAAAGAGAGCAGCAAAGGCTAATCAGGAGCCCAGCTGTTGGACTAGACTGCTTTTATCAAAATGTTTCTACTCTATCTGTAGTGAAGAAAGTCTAAAACATATAAATTGATCAATAGATTTACAAGTCTGATGGATTTTCTTTGAAGCTTTTTCCAAAACTGCTTTTCCCAAAAGCACAGGACAACTTTGGAAACTGCAGACATGTTCCCTTCAAGCTTCCTAGAGCTCCATCCAGTCTGCAGCAGAGCCAGTACTTGTGCTGCTTCTATCTTCTTTCTATTTTGGATGTGCTAGAAGGAGATTGAGACCCTAAAGAAGTGACATCTCAGTAGAATTGTCAGCAAAAATTCCTGCACTGTGACAGGGCTCTTCCGCTACCTCTGAAACTGCTTTTCTGTGAGCATGACACCATTTTAGCTCCAGCTGTCTCTTAGTAGTATGACAGGCATGACCTTCCTATTGACAGGCACTCAGGCTTAATATAACAAAGGATATATTCCATAAAATAAAGATGATAGTCATAGACTTGGGGGGGGGGGGGGGGGGTGGTGTCTAAGTGAGGGGAATAAAATGTCTTCTCCAATGGAAGATATTTTCAATTTTACTAGGAGTTACCTCTCGCTCTTCATAATCATTAACCAGAGTATCCACAACTAAAATCTATTGCCTGCACTGTCTTCTCTGTCCCCTACATCCAGTCACAACCAGAAGCAACGAGTAGCAGCTACTAATTCCAGTCCTAGAGAGCCATGTTTGCCCAGCTATGCTGCCTTCAGTTCTGGTACTGGCCTCAGGAACTTTGCACTATGTTCCAATGTACAGACAAGTCGTCAAATCATCACACTGCCTCATCTTAAACAGGAGGCTTTTCCTGATTTAGGATCATTGATTGCTTTGCCCTGAATCTCTCTTTCATAGACTGGTCCCTTTTCCTAACTCAGAAGTTGGAAATGTTGGCAAGAGTATGTTCCTGCAGAGAAGGACAAGATAAGGTAACATGCAATGCCACTAAATCTAGTAGCCTCCATAAACTTCTTATGAACATATGCTGTTTGCAGTCACTGCTTTTTTAATTCAGCTGATTGAAGAGCCTGAAAACTAATATGTAGTGCTTAAACTTTTTATATATCTATATATATATGAATGTTGATTTTAAGGATGGAAGAGAGCCTAGAAAATTCTTAAACTATACAAGCTTTTTAACTAGGCTTCACAAACTACCTTCCCTTTGGCCTCGGGCCCAGTGTAACCATATTATGATCTCTTGGCATGAAACTGTGTCTCTGATGGTTTAATTCTTCTGTGAATGACTAACACTTCACCAGAAACTTTATTTAAGCACAGAAGAATGTATGACCTTCAAACAAATCATTTTTCAATACCTGAGAACCTGGCTGGGAACTGTATCGGAAGCGTGCAGAGCTGGGCATTGTACCATGAGCACTGTCACTTCCTTTTATCTTGCACCTCATGTTGTCCTTAGGCCCTCTGTGATTGGTTTCACTGCAGCGAAGTATCTAGAGTTTATTCTTTGTGAGAACAAAGGGCTTCACAACCTGGTTGCAAACCAGATTACTTCTTGCAGCCTTTCAAAGTGGTTCGCCAGGTGGTAGTTTTCTTGCCAAAAGGGAGGCTAAGCTCACCTCCTGGGTTCCTGTTGACTTCCAGACTTACCAGGAACTGGATGATGCTGAATGCCCTCCAAGTTCCGAGTAAAGCAGAAAGATGCATCCTTGGTTACCAAATGTTTATTATCTACCATTATGCTTTAGCTGCTGATTGGTAAAGTATGAAAATGGCTGTAATGCTTGGGGAGAATGCTGAACAGTAAAACAAACATTTCCATGTTCATTTGAGCTGTTTCCTTGCTCACAAAAGCCTAAGTTCCAAATATGCTGTTAGCATGATCTTTTGAAGCTAATGTTGCTGCTTTCTGCATAGGAGTAAACTAGGCTTTGCATTACTAGGGGGACATGTCTGGTCTGGAAAGTGAGGCAGAAGATATCAGCAGTAACAGCTACACAATTCAGAAACCCCATTTCCTCCAAACCTTCAATAACCTTGCATGCTAGCAGCTTTCTCTGTCAAAACATTAACTTTTACAGGGACAGCTACTGACTGTCAATCAGCTCAAATCAGAGAGCTGCTGGATGACAGGAGGTAGATATGGTATCCTCCTCTCCTTGAGAATCTGCTGAAGCCCCAGATTTCAGTATGGTGCTGTTGCTACCATTGGGCATCGCAATTCTGCTTTGACTCCACTATATGCAATGAATTACTCTCTTCCCTTGGCTCTGTGGAGATGACTTTGTCCTCAGAAAATAGTCCAGATTTTAATCACACTGTGTAGGTGAGTTAAGGCCACTGTGTTCCTAATTTAGGTGATTAATATGGGCCACTCTTAGTCACCTTGGTAGGAGACATTCTAACAGCTTGCGACCTTACTGAACCTCAGTACTTCTGCTGGTGGGTGTCCCAGTGAAAAAACAGGGAACACCTACAATTTTGGGATCCTTCAACGCTGGGCTTCCTGGTTGTGAAATGCAGAGGTATTGCAAAAGGTTCACTTGATAATAAGTGCATTAACTATCAAATGCATACCCTGCAGCATGATGTTCTTTCCAATAAAACAGGCAGTAACAAAACCAGATTGCGCTGGATAGGGAGTGTTCAACAGCCCAAACTGGATTTTGGCAGAAAGAACACTACAAACAGTAACATGCCCCCCTTGCGCAAAAAAAAAAAAAAGGCACCTCAAGCCATTAGTTGATATCTCAAAAGCAGACACGGGCATTAGTTTAATAATGGCACAGACTAAGCTTAATGATGCTGTCTGCTGCCGGTTCTCCCATTTTGCTTAGCCTATGCCTACCTCTTTAATCTACAAAATCTAAGAGGTTCTTTGGTTTTATTGATAACCAAAGACCCTTATGGTTCTTAAATGCATTCTACAAAACAGAAAGGATGTTCCATGGTAGTAAGGGGCAGTATGGTTAAATCAGGGTGAATACTTGTTCTCAGCCCAGTTTGATACTGTCTTTATTAAATAACACCTGTCAAACTTGGGTCTCAGGATTCCTATTCTGAGTATAAAATCAGCAATTAATAAACAGGAGGCCATTGGTTTTAGTGAGTTTAGCATTCTATAAATAAGCTTGGAAGTACTTGTGCATACCTAGCAGAATGATACCATATCTAAAAGATACCATATCTAAAAACTGAGACCATATGTAAGAAGCTGCAGAATATGAAACCAAATAAATCTAAATACTTACTGGTATGAACATACAACTGCTGCCTGCCACCAGGATTGAGGAGAGGGGAGGTGGGAACAAGGGTCCCTTGAAAATATTTGCTCAAACTCCAAGGGGAAAAAAAACCCACCTTGTGCACAAGCTAGCATTTCACTGAGGAGAACGATTCTGGTGAAGAACACAGAATGGCAGAGCAGAGGGATGGAGGGAAGGAGCAAAGAGGTCCATGGCCTTCTGGGCAACAGAGATCATGATCTAGAAGGGAGCAAGGGCAAACAACCCCTCCCATGTGAGCTACTAACAATAAAAGAGCGGACAGGGTGGTTTTGTGTGTGTGCACAGCATTTGTCATACTCTGGTCCTTTTAACTCTACTGCCTTTGAGCAGTGACCTACTGGATGCCCAGCAGTGCAGACCTCTGGATCCCCACATATCCAGAGGAAGATGAGTTTAGTACTAGAGCAACTTTATACTGACCAGCACAGTAAGACAGATCAGTTGTAGAGCAATATACTACAAAGGTGCTGTGCGGCATGCATGTAGTAAATCCAGTACATGGTCTAACAGGTTTCCAGCAAGCAGATGACTTGCATGTGCACAGTACACCCATCAGGCTTACCACAGCTTGTACCTGAGAGGCTCAGTCCTGGAGGACACAGTTCAGCCAGACTGAATCAAGTACACAACCTAGTTCAAGTATCTCTAGCCAGAAGTGTTGGTGAAGGCCAAAAAGGGAATGAATGTAAAGTGACACCTGCTTCTTTTCAAAGAAGGCCCAGAGAGAAGCGGGAAGAATGGTGGAAGTAGAAGGAACACTTTGTTTTTATAAATATGAATAGCTGTCACCGGCTAAGCCATCCCTGTAGCAAGCATAGAGCTCATGGGAATTGGTGGAAAAAAGGCAGGTATTACCATATTCAAAGATCATGATCCTCTTCAATTTAATGAAAGCTGAATGGCTCAAACTGCATCTGAAGAGTGCAAGTTTAAATGCCATCACAGCTATATTTAAGATCTTGTCCCAGATCATATAGTCACATGATTAACCAACTACTTCTGGCAATCCGAAACAGTAACTTGCACAGAAAAAACATTCAACTTTTTTTTTAATGCCATGCACACCAAATACATTCCGTTTTCTACAGTCCAATATACTGTGCGGTTTTGAGTGGGATTTTTGTATGTGTATTTTGGTGTTCGGGGATGCGGGGGTGAGCGTGTTAAGTCTCTCCCTAAGAAAATGTAAGCTCAAGCTCTAGGCGCTCCAATCTCCTGTAGTTTTCACCATTCTAAAACTAAGGCAAATAGCTAGTGCTTTTATGAGTTAATTTTCTTCTTTCTCCTTTGTTTTGGTCGTAAGACCTGTCCTACTGATTTTTGCAAGATACATGCTTTGTTCTTGCTGATTTACTCCCTTTGGGGGAAAAAAATGTATCCTGTGTCCTCCTGCTCCTTACCTACAGGACACATCTTGAGTGATTAGTTGCAGGTCTCTCAGCCATCACTCTCCTTGCTTCCTAAGAAAATCTGAAATGATTATGCCAAAGTTTGCTTTCAAATAAGGAAGTTAATGGATAGCTCTGTTTAGGGGTGTGGGGTTTTTAGTCTTTTGGTGACACTTTACATGTCAAATTCCAAATGTTCCAAAACTGACCTTCATGAAAACAAGTTAATTCCCTTATTATTTCATATTGGTGGAAAAAAAAAAGTGAAACTGGAGATTCTCTGGCCATCATTCAGACAGCCAAAAAAATGGATTCCAGGACTGTAGTTTAGGGTATGCAGGTTTTTTTAAAGAGCTTCTACAGAACTCCTGTCAGCTGGCAAATGCAAGGTGAATTATCAGGGCAACTGAATGACAACAAGGAAGGGAAAGGTTCAATGGAAGCAAACTGAGGTGTTGAAATGACTGGTATTACAGTAAAAGTCAAGTACTATACATCTTCAGAATTCGGGCCTTAAGTAACAGGTTTGATGTTGATGTAAAGTGTTCCTTGCACAGCTGCTGTTTTTCTTCCTAAGCATTTTGAAATATGTTTTCATCTTAAGTCTGTTTTGTGTTGTATTTCATAAAAAGGGTTGTACTCAGGGAAGATCTATAAAAGTAGAAAATCGGTCCACTACTGCTGTTTCTTATGTGAGAGGCAACTTGGGTATTTCTTTGCTACAATCCACCCTCATTACATAGTGATGTTCTCCCTAATCACTTTGGCCATTTTAGGTGTATGGTGAACAAAAGATGTGTCTCTTTTTATTTCCCCTGCACTGGCATCTCTTTTGTTTTCTTATCAGCAAATATCTATTCATTGGTCTTATCTCATTTTACATTTATCTGCATTAAAATGTGTCACTCATTACCTCAGGGGCTGTACATAAATTAGTCTCCTGCATCATCTCCCAGTTTTATTCTTGTTATTGCATCACCTACAAATAAAATTATTTTTCATTTATAGCAGATACTTGAATTTCTATCCCTTAACTATTTCTTAGTTCAATCAGTCAATTTTTGCAATTAGATTATGCTGAAGTCACATGAGTTTGACAGAATAATTGCAATCAGAACATTCTTCTCCTTCCAAACTTGAGGGGCCTAGAAATTGGAAAACCCACTTTTTTTTTTGTGCAAGAAAGAAAAAGTTCCTGACCCTTTTCTAAAAAGAGCTTTGAGAGTTACTTAGATACAAAGCTCACAGTTTACAAGCCTGAGTTGTATCAGCCTTACCCCGTAATAAAAGTCCAGCACCTAGAAGGAAGTTCATATTTAAATGTGAATTTCTAGTGAGCTACTTGTAATTGTTTTCTGCCCCAGGAGTCTACCTGAGAGAAAATCTTTGAGCAGTCCTGCTAACTGCTCTGTAATCATAGTGATATTTTTTTATTTCTCAGAGTACTAAAATATTCTGTATGTATGTACATTCATGTTAATTTTTCACATAATTTAAAAATCTTACTATACATAATATAATTTCTTGTAATAACATAAGATGTTCACAGCAAAATATGAAATTACACGGAGAATGCATTAGTGCAAAAATGAAAGGTAAATTTGATTCTCTAAATTAGGTCTTGATAATTAATGCTTATCTGTAATCTTTGCCTAATAGATATGTAATAAGCCTTCCCAAAACAGTTGCATCAGGTTTCTAGCATTTTATCCAACTAGGGGAACTAAATGCTACTATTATTTGACTCCAAAGCCCACTGATGCTCCTAGACGGACTTGGATAGGCAAGTCTCTCTCACATAGTAGTGAGACCTTCCTGGATAGATGAAGATCCTTTCCTATGTGCCTCTCTTCTGACTAAGAGAATACGTCCCCTTTAACCAACCACAGCTACTGTTCCTCCAGACTGACACGCTGCCCAGTGGGTGCATCGCTTTCCCCCGGTTGCAGCTACTTTGACAGGTGTAGAGGTGGGGGGGATTGTTTATTCCTGGTGTGAACAAAGTGCTTCTTTGTCCCTGACTGGTAACGGCTTCTGGGGATAATGTGAATTTGATCATGAAAACAACTAAAAACTAGATTATGAGCATCTGGAAACAGACTTTAAAATGTGGCACAGAATAGTCTGACTTCAGTTCCCAATCATGTTGCTTTTCAAGTAAGTATATAACACTATCCCAGTTGAACAATTAAATATTTAGCACTCAAATATGGTTTTGTAATGGGGAGAGTTTAATTTGTTTCAGTTACCTGTACAAGTAACTCTCATCTACAGATCAGTTGCCCTAGTTTCAATAATGTGCATGTTTAACGCAGCAAAATGCATGTCTCTAACCTTAGCTTGCAATGTTGAAGCAACTTATTAAGACAGACAGATATTTGAGATATATTTGATATCTTAGATATGTACAGCTGATAACTAAAGTTTATCATACTAAGTCTATTTAGTTAGATGTGCAGTTTTTCCAGCAGAAACACAAAAGAATATTAGTATCATGTCTGAACAAACTACCTGTAATTACTTCCTGTCAAAACTTACGTAAAAACAACGGGAAGTTAACTCTCTTAATTCTTTGATATTTTATGTTCTATTGTCTGATGCAAGAAAAAAAAAGGACATGATTTACTACTACCATAATCTTATTTCTGTAGCGCAGAAATTACTTCACAATTACATAACCATGTCTTTTGCACACTTTGGTGTCTTTTGTTTGTAAATCATCTCAGGGGAATCCACAAAGCCGCTACTGGCAGTCAGAGAGGGGGGAATTTTACGTAGTCTTCATGACAAGCATTTTCCCAAAAGTACACTGTTTCATGGTCAGTTCCTGGTAGCAGTCTCATTTGATAAACATCCTCCATGTGTTTTGGACCTCCTTGTCCATAAAATGTTACCCAGTAGTCTTCCGCGGCACTGTGGATAACAGGCTTAGCAAATGCTTTACATATATTAGTATAAAATCTCTAGTCTCTTTTCTCCCCCTGTGAAGAGAGAGTCCAGTCATCTCCAGGATAGCCAGTAAGTATAATAGGATATTTCATTTATTTCTGTTATCCTAGCTGAGCAGACAGTATGTTACCAGACAACGAAATGGTGAAATGTAATAAACTTCTACAGAATTGTTAAGAAAGCTGTGGTTGCAGAGGAAGAATTTGAGTCTGCTCTAACTCTAATCTCCTGAACTCTAAGTCTGTAGATGTAAACCTGAGGGCAGAATTTGGTTACTTTATTAAACCAGGAGTTACAGGAAGTGAATTAGCCTTTCCTGTCCTACAGACTGTTTATGAAATGTCAGGGGGACAAAGAGAGAGAAGTATTCCTTCAATTTGTGAACAAAAGCAATAAACCTGGAAATTTAGGATTACATTTTTAGATTAAAATTTGCTGTGTGCATAAAATACACTCCAAGGAAGCTGGGGCACAAGTGGGAACCATGATATCAGATGTAATAATA
Organism: Morus bassanus; assembly: GCA_031468815.1. Classification (NCBI taxonomy): domain Eukaryota; kingdom Metazoa; phylum Chordata; class Aves; order Suliformes; family Sulidae; genus Morus; species Morus bassanus. The sequence goes on along the minus strand of CM062574.1, from coordinate 33,293,285 downwards.
ACATATTGGACCATATCTTGTATTAATTCAGAAGGGTTGCAAGTTTTGCAACTTCTTGGTGGGATGACTTATGACTGGAGTGCTGCAATGGATGGCTATAAGCTCTTCAGGAGGGATAGGCAAGGAAGGAGAGGTGGTGGGGTGGCTATGTTAGGGAGTGTTTCGATTCTATAGAGCTCAATGATTGTGATGGTAAGGTCGGGTACTTATGGGTAAGGAAGAGGGGGAAGGCCAACAAGGCAGATATCCTGCTGGGGGTCTGTTATTGACCACCCAACCAGGATGGAGAGGTAGATGAAGCATTCTATAAGCAGTTGGCAGAAGTCTTATAATCACTAGCCCTTGTTCTTGTGGGGGACTTCAGCTTACCGGATGTCTGCTGGAAATACAACACAGCAGAGAGAAAACAGTCTAGGAGGTTCCTGGAGTGTTTGGAAGATAACTTCATGACACAGCTCGTAAGTGAGCCTATCAGGGGAGGTGCCTTGCCTGACCTGCTGTTTACAAACAGAAAAGGACTGGTGGAAGATGTAGTGGTCAGAGGCCATCTTGGGCTTAGCGACCATGATATATGATAGAGTTCTCAATTCTTGGCAAAGTGAGGAGGGGGGGTCAGCAAAACCTCTGCCATGGACTTCTGGAAGGCGGACTTTGGCCTGTTCAGGGCACTGGTTGGGAAAGTCCCTTGGGAGGCAGTCCTGAAGGGCAAAGGGGCCCAGGAAGGCTGGGCTTTCTTCAAGAAGGAAGTCTTAAAGGCTCAGGAGTAGGCTGTCCCCATGTGCTGTAAGATAAACCAGCAGGGAAGATGACTGGCCTGGCTAAACAGGGAGTGCTTTTGCTGGGACTCAGGAAAAAAAAGGAGTTTACCACTTTTGGAAGAAGGGGCAGGCAACTCAGGAAGAGTACAGGGATCTGGCAGAGAGAAAATTAGAAAGGCAGAAGCCCAGCTAGAACTCAGTCTGGCCACTGTTGTAAGAGATGACAAAAAATGTTTTTACAAATACATTAACAACAAAAAGGGAGCCAAGGAGAATCTCCATCCTCTATGGGATGCAGGGGGGAACATTGCCACCAAGGATGAGGAAAAGGGTGAGGTACTTAATGCCTTCTTTGGCCCAATCTTTAATAGTCAGACCAGTTATCCCCAGGGTACTCAGCCCCCTGAGCTGGAAGGCAGGGGCAGAGAGCAGAATAAACCCTCCATAATCCAGGAGGAAGCAGTTTACGACCTGCTGAGCCGCCTGGACACTCACAGGTCTATGAGGCCAGATGGGATCCACCCGAGAGCACTGAGGGAGCTGGTGGAGGAGCTTGCCAAGCCACTCTCCATCATTTATCAGCAGGCGTGGTTAACAGGGAAGGTCCCAGATGACTGGAGGCTTGCCGATGTGACGCCCATCTACAAGAAGGGCCGGAAGGAGGATCTAGGGAAGTACAGGCCAGTCAGCCTGACCTCCGTACCGGGTATGATTATGGAGCAGTTCGTCTTAAGTGAGCTCACTGGGCAAGTGCAGGACAACCAGGGGATCAGGCCCAGCCAGCACGGGCTTATGAAAGGCAGGTCCTGCCTGACCAACCTGATCTCCTTCTATGACCAGGTGACCCACCTAGTGGGTGAGGGAAAGGCTGTGGCTGTTGTCTACCTGCACTTTAGCAAGGCCTTTGACACAGTCTCCCACAGCATCCTCCTAGAGAAGCTGGCGGCTCATGGCTTAGACAGGTGTACTCTCCACTGGGTAAATAACTGGCTGGATGGCCAAGCCCAGAGAGTTGTGGTGAACGGAGCTAAATCCAGTTGGTGGCTGGTCACGAGCGGTGTTCCCCAGGGCTCAGTGTTGGGGCCAGTAAGTTTGCAGATGACACCAAATTGGGCAGGAGTGTTGATCTGCTCGAGGGTAGGAAGGCTCTACAGAGGGATCTGGACAGGCTGGATGGATGGGCCGAGGTCAGTTGTATGAGGTTTCACAAGGCTCAGTAACAGGTCCTGCACTTGGGTCACAGCAACCCCATGCAACACTACAGGCTTGGGGAAGAGTGGCTGGAAAGCTGCTGGGAGGAGAAGGACCTAGGGGTGCTAGTGGACAGCTGGCTGAACATGAGTCAGCAGTGTGCCCAGGTGGCCAAGAAGGCCAATGGCATCCCGGCTTGTGTCAGAAATAGTGTGGCCAGCAGGAGTAGGGAAGTGATCGTCCCCCTGTACTCAGCACTGGTGAGGCTGCACCTCAAATACTGTGTTCAGTTTTGGGCCCCTCAGTACAAGAAGGATATTGAGTTGCTGGAGCATGTCCAGAGAAGGGCAATGAAGCTGGTGAGGGGTCTGGAGAACAAGTCTTATGAGGAGTGGCTGAGGGAACTGGAGCTGTTTAGCCTGGAGAAGAGGAGGCTGAGGGGAGACCTTATCGCTCTCTACAACTACCTGAAAGGAGGCTGTAGTGAGGTAGGTGTTAGTCTCTTCTCCCAAGTAACTTGTGATAAGACAAGAGGAAATGGCCTCAAGTCGCATCAGGGGAGGCTTAGACTAGATATTAGGAAAAATTTCTTTACTGAAAGAGTGGTCAAGCATTGGAACAGGCTGCCCAGAGAGATGGTGGAGTCACCATCCCTGGAGGTGTTCAAAAAACATGTAGACATGGTACTTCGGGACATGGTTTACGGGACATGGTAATGTTGGGTTGATGGTTGGACTTGATGATCTTAGAGGTCTTTTCCAACCTTTATGATTCTATGTTTCTATGATTGTTCACATAGGAGGGTTCAGTATTAAAGCTCTGAACATGTTGAAGGCAGTTATGAAATGCTGTTGTACACTAGATGCACTCAGCAGCTTGATAAGTAGCTTGTAGTGGGCAAGTAGTGTGTATCAATTACTCTGTAAAATAAGCAGTTTGATCAGTAAATACCTGCTAGATTATCAGAAAAAAAAAACACAACAGTAGACACATACAGAATAAGTGAAGAATATAGCTGAATCAGGTGTGTTAAGCAGTAATGAATGAGAGAAACATGCTGTTAGTGTGATCATCAGTCTTTAATGACACATTATAAGTGTGTTCCCACTGTTCGTGTAGAGTGTTAATGGCATACACTCAGAAGCAGCTTAAAAAGAAACAATTAAACTACATCATTTCCTCTTGAACTGTTCTTTAGAGTTGTTTTAGATATGAGAGATGAATAGTAATGTGAAAGTGGTAGAGCAGAATATAACTTAGCTTTCCAAAAGGATTCACCAAACGCCTGCACTTAAAAAGGGTTATGGTGAATTTATTACACTGTTATCAGGCAATGAATGTGCTTGTGTTTAAAAGTTTTTGGGTTTTGGTTTTTTGGTTTTGTTTTGGGTTTTTTTTTTTAGATTAAGAAATGTGGTGTTATTTAAAATTTCATTCCTCAGTGATGGATCATCAGTAATTAAAGCCAAGCAAGGGTTAGGGGTGCCACCTCAAGTCAGATAACAAATTAGGGGGGGCAAGATCATGGTGTCCCCCAAAAACAATTTTTGGAGTGAAATGGTTCGGGGTGCAGAAGGGGTAGTCTTCCCAAGGCCATTTTTACAAAATGCTGCAGTGTTGATTTCAGATAAGATCTGATCTTGGATAAACTGCAAGTAAACTGAGTTATGCAGTTATATCAAATAAGGCTGTCAGGTTATGTATGCACTTATAATATCAGGTTGCATGATAAGCTGTGTGGAAAAAAAAGCATCAGCCTGGTTCCTGACAAGAAAGGGTGTTTAGCATCACTTTAAAACTTTAGAGTTCTGGAGCACCATTAGCATAATCTGTTTACTGTCTAGGCAGGTGATAATTGTTCCCAGATAGGTGTAAGGGAAATGAACATTTTGAAAGCATGAAGGGGTGCTCAGTGGCAAGGAGAGAGAAATTCTGAAGTTTACCTGGGACCAAATGAATACTAAGAAATCCTTCTCAGCAGGGTGGAGTGAGGAGGAAGCCTTGAATTTTAGTAACTCCTCAAGAAGGGTGTTGGTGGCACAGAAAAGGAAGGATTCCCAAAACTAAGCTCCCTGTGTCCCTCAGGATATAAGCTATGCAAAAGGACTGAATAGCTGAATATCTGCATTAAGAATCTAGCAGCCTATTGTCTGGGTAGAAGGGAAGTAGGAGAAACTTCTGGTCTTGCGACAAGTAGTTTTTGTATGGTTCCCTCTCATTTCTGCCCTCTGTCTGTAAATGCTTTGTATGTAATTCAGTTATCGATTTTGGATTTTGTATAACAATCTTGCTACTTGTTCCTAAATAACCTGGATTTTAATGACTTCGAGACACCTAACTAATATCAAGGTATTCTGCCCTTTACAGGCATGAAACTTTAAACTGGGATGCTGGATCATTTTCATAATGTGACCTCCCCACTCCCCTCCAATATCACCCTAAGGTATCTAAAGGATAAGCAAGCGTAACTCCATTAAGGTGCATGGATTACTGTAGAGATGACAAGTCAGAGCTGTGGGTCAAAGAAACATCTTTGGATTGGCAGCATTAGCCACGAAGATCCTTGGTATACATTAAGATAGCAGGACCTCTGCAACTACTAATACTTAATGTTTCCTATCACTGGATTTTGGCAGCTTTCTGCTCAGTGTGTGAGCTGCTATGAAGGGTATTCCACAATATATAGGAACACGGATTGTATTTTAGGCAGACGACACGTTGACTTAGGCATTGAATCATTTACCACATATATTCCTTTTGAAAGTCTAGTCCTAGGTGATATAGAGGCTTTCAAAAGTGTTATCACCTGGCGTAGATTGTGTCTGCATAAATCTTTTTACACATATACTTCTATATGATGAATATACAGGCTCCTAACCAAAACTGGTAACTAATATTATAGCAATCCTACCTACAATACCAAAGGTATGGATTAATCAACAATGCCCTCTTTGAAAGTGATGACTTTTGGAAACTTTCAAGGGATCAGAAGCAAAGTCATAATCAAAGAGGAGTTTAGGGTTTTTTTTTCTTTTCCTGAACTGGAACTGTACAAGCTCAAATCCTAATCAAAATTGATCTTAATAAATTTTAAAGAGTGTCTCACCTGTTAAAATGTCTCCTTAAGGTTTCAAGTGCTACTTATTCCTTTACTCTGTCGAATTTATTCTTTTAAGTCACTGCACTTGTTCACTCAACAAAACTTCCCCATTATTTTTCCCCTAACCTCTTTTGCTGTCTCTTTCTCAGTCTCCCTTTTCATCTCATATTTGCATTTTTAAAATCTATTTCTATTCATCCAATTTACACCCTCATCTTTATTCCAAAATATCCATTGCCTTTCTGATTTCTTACTTGGTCCAACAGACATTTCTTTTTTTCGTATTTCTGATTATCATATTCCCCCCATCATTTGGTCTATTCTCTTCATTATTCTCTCTAACTCATTCTATTAAGCTTCCATTTAGACACTAATATGTCATTCCAGGTGCAGTTGTGTTAAAGAAGTACTGGCCATTAAATTATTTTAAAGGAATAGGCATGAGTTGTACTCCTTTCTTCTAAAGAAAATCAGGCTTTATTGGCAAGGAGACAGAGTGGAACTGACTGTCAGAAATTCTATATTGTGTTTCCAGTTGTGCATCTGTCCTGGTATGTAACTCACTGGGATTTTCTTGTGCTTCTAATTTCAACCTCCAAGCCTAGGTATTACAATGCTTTTCTTAATTCTTGCTAGTGTACTTTAATTATTTACATTCATTTACAAGTCTTGTTCCTCAGACCTGTAGAAATGATAATGCTAATTCAGTATGTCTAACTTTGAAGCACTAAGTGCACTTTTACGTCCACATAGAAAATCTACTAAAAATCAAAGATAGTAAACTTTTTGAGATTTGAAGATAAATATATTAAATGGCTTCTAGATTTTGCCTCTCCTTTCTCATCACTGGTTTTAAGTCACTCTTACTGCCTCTGCATAGGGCTGCAGTAGCATCAGAAATGACAATGTGCTGTTCTTTTTTTTACGTCCACATTTATAATGCAGTTAATATTAAATTAAAATGTCAAGTTAATGTTCATTGTCCAAAACAAGATCATCTAGATACCACTGGAAGAGAGATCTAGAAAATATTTTTCCTTTATGTTCCTGTTAGGTAGGGCTCAGTTTTCCATTCCAATTAGGGTGAAAAGACAACATCTTTGAGGTTTTATGCAGGTTCAAGGGCCTGTCTGCCCAAAGCTGACTTTAAGAGGAAGATTTGAGTCACTGTATCTTCCTCCTCTTGTCTGGGAAGAAGTGGCCTATATAGAAACTCTGTCATACTCCAGAGTTACTGTCAGCCAGTATATATTGTCTGTGAGGACAGTGTTGCAAGGGCACCCTTTGCTTTGTCACACAGTAAATGTGACACATGTAGGGAACATCACGCTTCCTGCATGTAAGCTGCAATAGGATGCCTACTCAATGGATGCCACAGGTTTTCAGATAAAAGCTAATCATGGGTGAAAGAGCTCGTGCTATTGCTCATATCTGCAATAACCACACATGAGAAAGACCTCTGAAGTCTTTCAATGAGAACAGGACCAATGTACCAAAGTTGTTCATTCTCTCAAATGAGGTTCTATCTAGGAGCAGAAGACTCTCCTGGAAAGCATAAAAGTATCATTGGCCTGATCATCTCACACTGGTAGATCTTCCAGGGGATCTCCATGTATGTAATGCATGGATATTAAGAGTGTTAGAAAGTTTGCCATTGCTGAGGTAATTTTCTATTGATAAAGCAACTTCTTAAACTTTTTCCCAGAGATACGACAGTGAGAGAAATCTAGGAGCAGGAATCTTAATCTAGTCAGAGCCTGAATATCGGGAAGAGGGACATATGAATGACAAATAGCTAGAACTGCTTTCAAAAAGCTTCAGGGACATTATTGTACAGTATGAAAATTGCCAAAGCTGAAGATAAAAAGAATTTCTCATAACCTGTGTCACTTCAAAAATTGGTTAAATGTGTCAAATGAGCTACTTCAATGTTCTCAGATGCTTCCTTTGAGGCATTCTTCCAGCTCAGTAATACCTTCTGAATTTTCGCTAAAATACTGCTTCAACATATCTGCCATCCACCTTTGCAAAGGGGGAGGTGGGAGCAGAAAGCTTTTTGACACCGCCAATTCCTTCAGGCACCTGACTAAAGTGCCACTCATCTGTTCCAGATTAGTTTCCATTTTGCCTCTCTTCAGGTTAACCTTTTATTTTTTTTGTATTAAAACAGTGAACATATAATCATGTGCATTTTCCACCTCTTTAATTTTGTCTGAAACTGATTCTGACCCTTTGGTTTTAATTACGCTGAGACAATCTTGCCTACATTTAAAAACCTTCCATGAAGCAAGCCCATGCTGTACATCTTAATTGTATTTTTCAAGTTGAGGATTCCTGCTGCCCAGTCTTCAGATATATTTGAACTGCATCCTGAAATAGAGGTTTGTAGTTAATACTCACCCCCTCATCTCCCCCAAAAGTCTTTCTATAGAGCAGGATCTCCAGTTACTAAGAACCGAATTCCAGTTCAGATGCAGAGCAGCTAGTAGACCGTTACCCCTTTGATTCTCTCAGGAAAGAAGTGAGGGCAAGGCAGTGCACCTGGTTAAGAGCATTAGTTGTTCACTTTGTGCCTTTCTTCTATTACGATTTACAAATGTGTACCCATCATTATAACCAAATTGGACTCACAAGAGTAATTAGGTTAGCAGAATTTCAAAATTCATGGCTTTTTATGACTGTATCTGTCTTGACTTGGCCAGGAAGAATCACTACTTTAATTCCATCTGGATGAAGGATGCTTACCACCTCCTCAACAATTTGTTCACTATTCTCTCTATCGGTATGCATTCCCCTGTACCCTTCTCCAATTTCTTATCACTGGTTGCTAGCTCTGGAGGAGAACAGCAAGAGGCAGGACTAAAAGGAGAGTTAAGTTAGCCCACTTTCACACACCACCTTCGGTAAATCTGCACCTGAATAAAAGTCTTCAGTAGTCAGAAGGAAGAACAGAAGGTAAAATTTGTAGCTTAAGAGGGCCAAATCTGTGACTGACTCCTCAGATGAAGGACATTGCAGGTATCCCCTGCAATGATGCTCTAAGTCCATTTCCTCTCTTACTGTAGGGGAATGTCAGACCTAATGCTACTGGATCCATATCTCTTTGGCGTAATTATTGACTTAACCTTAGACCTTCCTCTCTCATACAAAAGAAAGCACCTTGGCTTTGCATAGAAGGGGTGTCAGTCCTCCACAGTGAAGCACTACTCCTGTTACTGCAAGAAGAAATCTCAAGCATGTAGTGGAATCAAACTAGTCTAAAAATACAACATCCAGCATCTTCTCTTTAACAAAGAAAGACAGATCACTGCTGGAATTAAAATCCCAGCTTTACTGCCTGAAAGGGTTTTTCTTTTTCTTGTATTTCATTCTGCATCCAAAAAATCAACCTGAAAAACTCAGACCTTTAACAGTGCTTTGTGATGACCATAAGAAGAGTAAATTTTGTGCTTCTCTTTCAGTGCTAAATAAATAAAAATACTATTTATTCTTGAAGTGTTAGGTAAGCTATTATTAACCCAAATCACTGTGTTTGAAAAGTTTGAAAACATTAAATCATTGTCACCCATAAGTAAATGGAAACTACCCCAAAGAATTCACAGGACACTGAAACAGGAAAAAAAGCAGCAATTATTGTTTTAGTGTACATTTGTATATTTTGGGGAATGTTGTAAGCAGTCTTCTTGTATTTCTTAAAGTAATTATAAATACTTAAAGGGTATTTTGGAAGTTTTTTTTAACATTGCAATTTTAAATTTGCAAAGTCTCTTTGGAGTTGAATGTACGAATAAATGTTCTAAGTATGGACGTAGAAGAAAAAAACATTATTAATTTTAGTTAATGTGCAACCATTGAGAGGAATCCTAGAATGAACCAGTTACTCCCACAACAGATATCCCACTCCAGAAAGAGCATGGTAATTCATGCTTGACAATACAAAGTTAAATGCATGTATTTTTCAGATTTATACCAGATAAATTGAGAGGCTATCATTAATTTTCAGGTTATTGATCTTTAATCTATCCAGTAAAATCCCCACCTTCAACTGATCATATAAGAAGTGTCAATCAATGAAGACAGAGTCTATTAACAAGCAGAATGGTGTGTACCTAATTAGGTTTGGCTGAGCTAACTGCTCTCTGAACATGGCTTCCGGTGCTGTAGGTAGAAAGCCATCCTAGGGCACGGCTAGTTGTCTGGTCCTGATGTGCTGCCTTAATCTAGTAAACTTCCATCGCTGAACTCATTAAAATTTCTTATTTCCTTAACTACAAGATGCTTGCTCCATTTTCCTGCAAGGCCATTTACCCTGACTCCATCTCTGCATTAAATATTTTTCAATTTGGGCATATCTAAGCATTAGTGAAACAGAATCAGAATCCATTTTGACTGTGAGTAAGTGGAGAGATCTGATCCCTGGAAAAGGAGCCGTACTAGTTTGAGCTAAAGCTAATACAACATTCTTGTAAGCCTTCAGACATTGCTAGAGTAGTGATAACTTAGATATGGAAAAGATGTTTGTCCAGATTAATGGTTTTTCCTATCAGAATTATTATAAACTGCCTTGAAGATGGTAAGCATAGAATTACAATAGCTAGATCCAGGGGGGTTTTGTGGGGTTTTTTGTGTTTGTTTGTTTGGGTTTTTTTACCTAAATTCAAGGGAGCACCAGGGTTTGGTTTTTAGCTAATATCATAACATCATGCACTGTAGCTAGAAAACTGGCACTGGCCTTTGATTCTTGGCATCAGCAGAGTCTTCAGTATCATAGTCTAAGTGTTTTGGTCTTCTGTAAATCGTCGTAACTTCACTTTCTATGCTGCATAACTTGATTTAAAATAGATTTTAAAGGCTCCCATAAAAACTTGCAAAGGTCAGACTAAAATGGTATAGTCAGTCAAACGTGAGGCAGCTTCAAATATTCTGCAGTCCAACTTTAAGTCTATTGTCATGGCTCAGGAATTCTATGAAACCAGTATCAATGTTTTCCGTTTAGTGTGCTGCACTGGTAGTTCTAGCAAGAAAACTGAGTAGCTGAAAACTAAATAGTTATTTAACATTTTTAATCTTAAAAATTAGGAGGGAAAGATGACCAAAAGAACTGGCTAAACAACATTGTATTTACTCTTGCAAAGATGAACGAACAGAGTGCTGCTTTTCCTTTCAGCACATTCTCATGAAACCTCAGAGAACTCATTGCTGGTTCAGCGTTTGTGGATCTTGGGGAGAAAAAAAAGAAAAAAGGTATTACACATGAGTTCCTAAGTAGTGTTTTGTTTGTAAAACAAAGTGCCTTTTCTGGTAATAGACACTACTCCAATTCCAGGACTTACAGAACTGGAGTTGAAATTACATGTGTCACAATTTGTCATAAATCTATATGGTGTCAGTCAACAGCTCTAAATGTAGGTTTTGTTTCCTATAAATCTGGAACCAAGAGATTTTGGTGGATTTGCAACTTAGCAAATTGTTAACATAAACATAAAGTAATGATAAGAAAATTATCTAAACTGCAAATATACAAGTACCCATGCTTCTGGACATATCACAATCTCCCTCTGTATTTAGTTCATGTTATTTATTCTATGTATCATTTTACTTATAGTGGTACCTTGTTTGTTTATTTTACTTTGAACTTTCAGGGGAAGGGGCCTGTGCTCAATTTATTTGTAGAGAATAGGCTGGTACATGCTGCTCAATGTGTCTGGAGCCTCAACTCCTGCCTTCTTGACAGTATGTATGTTAGCAGCTTCATTCACCTGCTGCCCTTGCCGATTCCAGTTATACTTTTCCTTCAGTTGATCCACAGGAGTGGGCCCCAAAACAGCAAAGGAAAAATTTCTACAAAGTGGCAAAACAAGAACAACTCACTCTTTAAATTTAACGTTTTAACTAAATATCCTCAGCACAGAAATAGGAAGGTTTTTATGGCACAGAATTGTCATTCCGAGTAAAATGGACTTAATAATTATAGGCTAATAATATGAACATGAGCAAATGAAGGCAAAGCAAAGAGGCAATGTATTAAGGCAGACAGTACATAATTTCTGGAATATTTATGTTGCATACTTTGCTTTCAACTGCCAGGAGTTGTTGCAGAAATGAAACACCTTGCCTCTTACAATGAAATATGCTCAGAAATTTTCTGTGATGGCTCAAAGAAACTAAAAGCTAAAACAATTTTCTTGAAGGGATGAGAAGGAAGGGAGCCTTTCTTCATGTGTAAAGTTCTCTACGGAAAAGAAACCAAGCCATGCCATTTAACGACAGCTGTGCATTACTGCTTAATTTTAGACATTGGTTTTATCTTTTTTTTTTTCTTCCATTGACATTAAAAAAATCTCTATTGAAACTGAAACTTGAGAAACAAAACTAACTTTGGAGTTCAATCCAGAGTTTATTGAAGTGAGCACATTAATTTTAGTAGATTTTGCATCGGTTTGGTATACTGCTTTTCTTGTAGAGCCACATAATATTTGGGAGCAGTATACATATAATTCTCTGCATACTAGAGAGGCCTAACTGTTACTATCAAGTAGAGAAAGAAATAATGTCATCTTGGTTCATACTGAATTCAGTGTGTATAAAGCATTTCATAAAAAAAGCAGATTTGTTATGTTGTTATGGTATGGTGGTTGTTATGGTGTCACATACCTGGCAGAAATCAAGATTTTTTTTTTAATTTTTTTTTTAAAAAACATGTATGCAATGTACTGAAAGAAATAATATGGCTTTCAAAATGCCTGGCTTCTAGCAGCTAGGACTCCTCCAGAAATGGCAGAATCTGGAGAAGATCTAAATAATTGGTAGTCTCATGGCAGGAAACACCCCTGCCCCATTCACACGCACACCAGCTTCATGGCCTGCCACGCTCTACCTCCCATAATAAATGTCCTAATTTGGTGTATGGTGTATGGTTACGACCACATTTTTCAGTAATGATTGTGACATGCAAAGGACATGATTCAGCAAGACCCTAAAGCATGTGCCTCACTCATTTACACATAGCACGTTTATGTTCCCATTGATTTGAAAGGAGCTACTAAGCAACTGCGTCAGGGTAAATACTTGCCTGTGTAAAGCCAGCAATATGTTTTAAACTCTTGAATTGGTGCCTGATAAAGGGTAAGTACCATGTTCCTTTATACACTTGTTTTATCATCATTTTCAGGGAAAGAAATTAAAATGAACAGACTTCCTTTATGTTCACTAGGTGACTACTGGAAATAATTGCTTCAGGGTAGTAGAAACCAAATAATCTTTTTTCCACATTCTCTTGGAACTCCACCAGCCACAGGCACAATGGGGGGCGGAGGGAGGAAAGCCTTACATCCCATTGTCTCCACAGGACTCCCTGTTCCCTACTGAACATCAGTGTCAATTTTTCCGACGGCTTACAGATTTGTCAGATGGAAAGCATCTTTCTGCCAAAGATAATGTATATGTTTTGAGTGTATGGGTAAAGAAGAAAATTGTGTCACTCACATATGGCTTCCCTGTTTTTTAAGCACTTCAGTAATCATTTCTACCTTGTAGTTTGTGGATGCTTTGCAGTACTTAGGATTTAATGCAGTTTAGTCTTATCTTCAAACATCTCAAAAAGTAGTATTGCTATAAGTATCTCAAGATTATGCACAACACTTTTTATACCTTTTTTTAAAGATCACTGTCAAAAGTTCTCTAAAAAAGCTCTAGCCCTCAGCTTTTTTTTTTTGTGGGAGGTTTCTGGTGTCTAGTTTTGCTTCTCCTAGAATGTGACAAAGTGAAACTAAAGGAAAACATTTTTTGCCTCCTCTCTGAACTTATATTAACAACATGTTTTTTTCCTAAAACAGAAGAGAGTTTCAAGACCATACAAATATTATTGTTAAAATAAAGTCAGGCTAAAGAAAACAAAATCCATTGAGGAGAAGCTGTTTTTATTAGGGCATTAACTTCAGTGGCACTGTGAAAGGCCATTCTGGTGTGTGTCACCATGCAAGCATCAAATAGGAAAGCATTCTCAAGCTGCTCCTTCCTGTATGACATTGAAGGAAAACTGTTTTAAAACTTAATTCTGTGAAGATTATTCTTTATCAGTATCACGGGAACAGAATACTTGTGTACTCTGTCCTCTGCCTCACCAGGGCATGGCTGTCTGAGAGAGATGCTATGTAATAACAGTCAGCGGTCAAAGACTTCAAGGGCCTGCAGTGAGAAGAGTGACTGGGCAGTGAAGAGAGGTAGATAGCTGAAGTTTTAGTTGAGCCCTTATCAGCAACAGATTTGTTTTTCTTATTGATTCCTCTGTACTTGTCGCTATTCAGTTACAATTCCACGTTGGCAAATGCTGTCACAGGGGAACCATCAGCATTAGTTTAAGTACTATGTTTCCTGACCTTCAAAAAAAAAAAAAAAAAAAAAAACAACCACACTCTAATGACAATTTGGTAATGTCCTAATACTGACATGACTTTTCTGGAGCTGCATTGGTAATAGCAGTAGGAGGAACTGGAGGAGAGAAGAAAGAGTCAGAGAGAGAAGACTACTTCAGAGGAGGAAATCTAATTTAGAGCATCTCCTAGATTGAATAAGTTTGGATTTGTAGCATTCCAAGGCAGTGATCTGTTGTGAACACGACTGTCCCTATCCTGCACATACTTTCCCACCAGCACAGACAAACAATGCCTATTTTTTTTCTGGCATCATTAAAGAGAGAGACTGGTTTGGGCCGGGGAGGGTGGGGAGGGGTAGGACGGACAAAAAACAAAATGCACACATACAACCAGGAGCCTGCTGTCAATCATTTCTCCTGCTCTTCTATTACACCAAGATATTTTGGTGTCATAGAACATACCAAAAGAAAAAAAAGTTCAGTTCCATCCACCCACGAGCCCCACTGCAGCACAGGTTATTGAACACAGAAGTAGTATGCTGCTCTTCTCAGCTCTACCTAAAAAGTGGATGAGTTGTTATTTACATTGGCAAATATTTTCCACCTGCCTCACAGATTGAATTCTGTTGAAGTATATACTGTCAGAAAAGGACATGGCAATGTTGTCCCCAGGAGGAACAGAATTGCTGGCCTGGTCTTCTACAACTGAAAATCAGAATGTCTGTATCTTTGGGGCCTCTGCACAGATGAGACCATAAATTTGAGTCATGCTGGGAAGAAGAAGGTGGTCTCCTTCAGCTGAGATTCTTGAAAATACAAACTAGTGCTTTGCAAAGACTGAGTCAACTCTGAAAGGGTTTCTGTAGGCCCAGTTATTTTCACTATATCTGTCAGATTTTAGGAAAGCAGGCTTTCTGAGGACAAGAGAGTCCTCAGTTGTGTGTTGTCTTCATTTAGATCGCATAATAAGCCAAAATGGTTGGTGACCTCGCTGGTGGTTCCAGCCAAAGGGCTGAACATGAGCTACAGCAAGACAGAAAGCTGTGGGATACCAGGGGAAGACAGAACTGCTCTAGGTGCACTGAATAGAGATGTGTTTGGGCCATTCCATCTGCCTCTGCCAAATCCTCAAAGTCTTGTTATTTCCTCCCCACTCAGTTTTCTGAACAATTACTGATCAGGTTATGTTAGCATGAAGACTGACTCTCTTATCTTTTGCCCTCAGGAGATCACTGGCTTTTGAGATTAATGCTGTTTCTGTCCTGTTTTGCAGTGTAACACAAGTGGCATTTAAAAAAACTAAACGGAAAAAGTTGCAGTAGTTTTGATCCACCCCACCCTCCCCTGCAAAAATTGCTTTTCTCTGCATTAAGGTTTTGTGTTACAATTAAAACTCCCAGCAATAACCTCTGAAAAATAGCCTTCTGCTGCTTTGCTGTTCACAGTAACTGAGGCTTGTACACCGCACACATCTCCGTGCTCAACAGTTAAAAAGTTTTGTGCAGCAATTTGAAGTGTCCTCCTGTGAAAACAGCAGCTCTGATTTTAGAACTAGAGCACTACCATAATATTGTTTTTACTAGCTCAAGGTTCAATTTCAATATAATAATAAATAAAAAAAAAAACTCCTCAAACAGCTTCTTAAAAATACAGTAGTTTAAAAAAGAAACTGCATAGATAGCAACTATTCCTGTTGAGGGAAGTGACTATAGGCCATGCGGTCTCTCCCTCATGTAAATGAGGAAGAGAAAGAGCGAAATGACAAGAATCAGACAGTGCTGTCCTGAATGATGAAGTTGGCACTCAACATTGTGTAAGTGGACTGTTCTGTTCTGTAATGTGTGTGTGTGCTGCTCTCAGGAAGGGGGTGCATGCAGTAGTTTAAGGTATGTCATGGCTGAGAGTTCACTTTCCGATTCACTGCTTTTTAGAAGCTGCATAACCAAGTCTGGTTTTGTCTAATTAGTGACAGCTGTCATACTGGTAGTATCTTCTGAGATAATGGGGCCAAAATTTGTATATCTTTATTTTAGGGTAAGAAGTGTAGATTACATTAAAACCGAAGCCCCCTTGGAAAAACAGCAATGAATTATTATCATTCTTATGCTATGAATTTGAAACACCCTGTAATATAAATAATGCTATCCCAGAATCACACTGTCCAAATGAAGTACTCTTTGGTCATTTGAGATAAACTTAAGTAAAACTCCGTGAGCTGGTTTTGGGATAAGAATTTCCCAGAATCTGGCCTCTGCTTCACATGGGAATTTGGGAATGAGCTAGCCCAGGTACTTGTGAGCTGGGGAGCCCCAAGCAATCTCTTTTCAAGTAACTGGCTTGCCTATAATATTTTTATTCCAAGCTCCCTTGCAAACTATTAAAGTATTGACTTTAGTTTTAGCTTCTGTTCAGTTTTAAGAAACAATGTCTTGAAGCTCCTGTGTACAACTTCCATCTTTTCCTTATAGATCATAGCATCATAGAATGCTTTGGGATGGAAGGGACCTTTAGAGGTCATCTAGTCTAACCCCCCTACATTATATGTGCTGATTTGCCAAAGGATATTATGTTGTGCTTCAGAAACTTATTCTCAGAATTTTAGTGAACTGGAAATCTGATAGATTACAGGCTTTCAAACTTCAGATTGCACTTGCAATTAATCCAGTGGATTTCTCTCTCACGTATTTAACATTTAATTAATAGAAAAGTCATTCTGAAAATGTGAATGAAATTACAGTGTTTACCCAGTTGTAAAGACTTATACTAAACTGTCTGCAAAAAATAGAGAAAGATGATTCTCTGAAGTAAGTACTGTTCAAAGTAAGGCAATTAATTCAAACAACTGTGTTCAGGTACTAGGCTTAGATAATCACATAAGCAGTCTGATAGCCAAAGCTACTCACTTTAATATATGAACAGGGTGAAGCACCTTCATGGGTGATTTTTTTTTTTTCTTCTAAGAAATAGCTAAGAAACCTCAGCGGTAACTTATACTGAAAAACTATTCAGAAGTTATACACATATACTCTTCACATGTTTAGAGAAAGCCACCTCTTGGAAGCAGTTCCACAAGCAGACACATTTACTGAGAGATGGCACCACGATTAAATGAAAAAATAAATTAGTTCACTCCCAAGAACCTGAATTTTTCCCCCACCTGTCTAAAAGGCAGTAGTATTTGTTTTCTTTTTCAATTAATTTTCAGCCTTGAATTACATCACTGTATGCTTGTGGAGCACTTTGGTATGGATTCAACATTGTTAACCTAGTATAAAGAACAGCTTTTGCTGTTCATTTTATTTTAAATACCCTTGGAATGTACTGCTTTACCAACAAAAGGCATGAACTCGAACTCATGTTCTTCTTGGAGACGTCCACAAGAATTTCACTAGAGGTATCTTAGAGGCTCATCTGAGTTTACCCTTTGTGTATATGGGAATGAATTTTTAGTTATATTTGTAAAGTGGGAGATAAGGGATAAGAGAAAGGAAGGTTATCTGAGAGGGGTGGAAAGACATGAATAGTGTAAGTGAAATCAAGTATTTTCAAGCATAACTTTTTTCTTTTTTTTTTCTTCACAATTTCAGTGCTGACAAAACTGGCATTAAGTTTGTCTTAGACTGGTCTGCTTCCCCTGAGTTTGACAGTCCACTAGTTATCTCAGCAGTGTTAGTCCAACCCAACCATTACAGAAATGGCTTTATTTCCTCTCTGCTTGTTTGCTGGCATTCCCACCAGTCTTTTCAGAGCTTTCTCAATGCTCTAATACATGCCAAATGCATCATCTGATGCGTCAGCAAAGATGCATGGCCACATCCCCTCTTCCACAAGCAGACTCACTAGTCCCATATTTGCTTGAGGAAATGCTTCAAAACTTCTCTTCCTTTTCTAAAGGATAATGGGATTTATTCATCACTGTGTTACTCTATCCTGCTGCTGCTATAGCTTGCTCTCAGTGGAGTTACTGCTGGTTTACAGCAACAGGCATCAAATGAGGTTGCTAAGTCATGCAGCTGAAAAATAGCAATGAGACAGGCCTCCCCATTTCTCTGCCTCTCTTCCCAGCTTCTAGCTGTGCAACATCCACATGGCCTGTCTCTCCATGTAATTTCACTGGCATTCATCTCTGATTTTCACATTTCTTGTCACTTAGACCATATTCTGTTTGTCCCTATGCTTCGTCTTTTTCTGTATCAGCTGAAGTTTACCCTCTCCTTCGTAGCTGTTTATGCTTAAATTCACACTCCTACTTGCATCATTAAAATGGTAATTACCATCCAACGGTGCAAAGCATTTTTGGGCAGCAAGATGGAAAACAAAGCTGCAGCACCTAGTAGTATTGTCAAATAGTTTTAGTTAAGTTTTGGAAATTGGGGTGGGTTTCCTAATGTCATTCATACTCCTCCTGATGCCTCCCTATTTATTTTCTGTAGAAATAGGGGGTTTTAACATGCTTTTACATTGTGGAATACAGGTGGAACAAATACAAAAATGAAAATTATGGGGGGAAAACCCCAACAACTTCAGTACATGACAACATTTCAAATCCAAGGTCATGCATTGTTAACATTGATGGCACCCTGAAGGCCAGCATCCTACTGCTCCCTCTAATTCCCATTTATGTAATTATCAGGCATGGAGGGATAAACACAACTAAGCTTAAGCCAACTCTTTCCCTAAACTGTGGGCTAGTCATCAATAATTTTGATTTTGAGAATCTTCCTCTTGATTTTAGACTTTGCTACTGGTACAGCTGACTTAAAGAAAAACAAAACAATAAAACACCCATTTCATAATTTGCTTTATTTCTACAAACAATATCTTTGTTTTCCCTGCCGGTGTATGTTCCTGTCTCTCGTCTTCTCTGTAGGTGTCCCTTAGGCTTCCAATCTGTCATAAAGAAGGGACGAAGCTATATAATGTCCTTGCCCATTCATTCAAGCTTAAGTTACTGAAGCATACCCATAATAGCTCATATTGGCTCCTCTTTCCACTGCTGAGATTTCAGAGATGATCAGTCCTTCCTGAGGTTTTCAAAACAGGTAGCCAGTAACTTAAGGATGTCTTGGCTTCCCGATTCTGCCTGCCAATAATGGAGGAATTGCAGGAGTTTAAAATTTATCATTTCCACTTCCATGTACAACAGAGGTGAAAGAAATAGCAAACTTCACCCCAGCTGTCTACTAAAATCCAGGTTTAGAAGAGCTACGCTTGTATTACTCAGCTAAGTCTCGGTCATATATAAAGACTGCCAATCACCAAACTAGTGGTTACAAATTGGCAGGGACTGATGTAAAAGATACTGTCCTTCATTTTCTTACTTTAATCTGCTCATTGATTCTTTCAAATAATGTCAGGGATAGTATCATTAAATTTTTCCATTCTGTTTGAGAAGAGGGCGTAAAACAAATTCCTCAGCATGTAAAGAGATTACATTAAAGTCAATATTTCCTCTTTGGTGAGGTGGGTCAGTTTTGGAATCGATCCAGTTTGCTTTCATAAAAGTAAGCCTTTAGAGGAATTTTCACTTTACCCCACCCAGCCAGCTAACACAGCTTTGTTTAATGTTTTGAATGCTTCCTGGCTCCAGCAGAGAATATACCATATTTATTGATACAGAGATCTTCTATGGATAGGACCATAAGTTCTTTGTGCTCAGCAATCTCACCACAGTCACGTGCTGAAGGAAGCAGCTGACTGGCCTTTCCTTCCTATCATGACACTTTTACTGAGTTGTCCTAAAAAAAAAAAAAAAAAAAAAAAAAACAAAAACCACTCATAACCCTATGAGATATGTCAATTAATCCAAAACCTATGTTCTGCTTGCTTGTTATAGGAAGTGAAAGGCTGAAGAGGAAAAGGCATGACAGAGCAGTATAAACTCTGCACGTGACAAATCATACAATATAGCATGCAGTCTGGGTCATAACCTTTGGTATGAAGATGAGATCTTTCTGCAACCGGTGCTTACAGGTGTTTTCAACAGACAGGAAGGAAGGGAGAAAAATAAATAAACCCAAGTCTGCAAGAGAGGAAGGAGGCTGTGACACACTGTCCTCACTTTCTAATATCTTCCATTTTGAATCTTATCCCAGCCCTGCTACCAGCAAATCCTGTGTGTCTCGGATCCAATGAAAAGGCTTTTGGCTGATTTAGACAGTAGGCCTGGCAACTTGTGTTTAAAACAAATAATAACAAAACAAAGGGAGACTCATTTAATAAAGTAAAGTTTGCCGAGCAAGAGTTTTCCTGTGGATAAGCTATACTAGCATCTGCCAGCTTTGCAAAATTAACCAAAGGTCTTATGAGTCTTGTTGGCTTTTTTCCACGTTGCAGAAAAAAAGCTTTTTGTGAAACAAATACTTCAGCTGTTGTTGCAGCATCATGCCCTTTTGCTTATGTCCTTTGATCTTTATGTAATCTTAAGTCTAGAGCCAATGAAAAAAGTTTTAATTTTTTTTCACTAAAAATGTCAACTTGTGTTTAAAAACAAAACCAAAAAGCCTAGCCCTTTCCCATAAAAACACCAAATCAAAAACTTCTGAAAAAAAGATCTTTAAAACCTGTATCTTGTTTTGGCAAGTGTAAAAAAAAAAAAAATCATGAGCTTCTATTTAACCTAATTTCCTGTCAATATTTACACCAGTACCATATTTAAAATTACACAGACTGTGTCATTGACGTCAATACTTTTTCTTCAGAAGCTACACCTATGCCCATGCATGTATATATACTGCCCGAACAGGGGAGTATGTACATCTTGTTGTAAGAGAAGAAAGGCAAGAATTGTTTTTAAAAAAGGGAAAAAAAGCCAAACCCAAAAAAACCCTAAAACCCCAAAAAAGCTCAGATGGATTTCCCTTTTTGTCCCACCTTATGAGTAAAGATACTTTCAAATTATACTTTCTAGTCAGTGCAAAACTAGCCAGATCTAGTTTGAATTATCATTGGAATTCATACAGTTGAAACGAATTCGAATTAACTAAACAACTCTGCCAAGCAAAGGCTTAAACAAGATCACCCATTTAGCAGGAATGTGAAAAAAGCATATATAGTCTCTACTAAAAGTACCATTTTTATATATGGTCTTGGAGTTAAACTTGGGCTTTAAATTCATTGCAAACAAGCCAAGTAGTCCTGAGGCAGTGAAATCCCCCAGAGGACATCAATACCTATTTCCAAGCATGAGCTTTAATCACAGAATCACTACTTGCTTTTAGTGGTACTTAAGCTCACCCTGATGCTTAAACACCTTCACTTGTGTCCTTGCCATAAGCAAAGTTTTTGCTGCTTCAGCACCTGATCTCAGTGCCCTTTTAGACAGCCTGTGAATGAGTACCTATCAAAGCACTACACCAGTGAAGGTACAAGTAAATCTGTATGATACAACTAACCACATATGGTTATATAATAAGTACACTGGTAAATTCAAAGCGGAAGAGACAACTGTCAACAGGTCATATTTTGAGATCCTGATTAGGAAATTATGTAATGAGGAAAGGAAATGTCCTCTACATGATTCCTGATATTTCACTTCAGCAGCTCTTGCTAGTGCGCTCCTGAGCAAAGCCTCCTGTAGTAAAGCTCTTTCACACCTAAGGAATTTGGTAAAATCTTTCTGCTTGGCAAGTCAGTATTGACAATAGCTGTGCCCTGTTAGCCATTCTCTACCTCCTTGAGGTTAACTCTGCCTAATTAATCTCTTTAGCAAGCTGAATAATACTTGTTGGCCATTGTCAAAATAAGAAATGGCATTTCTGACTGTGATTCAGGCTATTAGAATGAATGAAAGGCACGGACAGAAGCTAGAAAAATGTTTTAAAGAACAGGAACTAAAATATAACATATATACCACAAACCCAGCTATGCTGGCATTCAAACTGCCCTAAATTCTGATTAAATCTTTGGACAAGATGATTTCAAATAAAGGAGGAAGTTGATGTTTCAAGCCATCATCTTGGCTTTTTTTTGAGACATCAGTATTTCAAAAGTAAGAAAATTAAGTTGGGTTCTTCAACCAAAAAAGCTGAATTTGACAGAGACTTGTGCTTTAGGGCGTAAATTAATAGTGAGGAAAAACTTGCTTCTAAACAAACTACTTTTTTGTATATGTATGTATGTCAATCCTCTATCCCTCACGTGCAACTGGGTTGTTACAAAGGAGGACAGGAAGATAAATCAGCGTATGAGATCTGTCGAATTCTCTCCAATCTCCACGTCTTCTCTTTAGGCCCGCATTTCACAACTAAAGCATGACACTATATCCTGTCTCTTCCTTTATTGTCTCCTATGCCAACACAGCTAGCTGACCTAAACAAGGTTCTGCTGACCAAATGCATCAGGTCCACGGGGTGTACCGGAACGAGGTCATAGGGCTCTATTGGAGCTGGATATGTGCCTCTAGATGGGACCCCATCTTGAGAGGAGCCCTGCTAGAAGCCACAATCTGGTTTTGCAGCGTTATACCCTAAGCCCTTCTATATTATGTGATGGGATGTATTCCCTTCCTGCAGGCCAATGTATGAGTGTGTACCGTGCAGTGTTACTCAAAAAGTAAGTGCCGTGAGAGGAGAGGGGGGAAAAAAAGACAGTTCTGTTCTAAAAGTATAGTAATATATCACTGTTTGAAGCTTGGAAAGTCAGTCTGGATTTGTTGCGTGCATTTGTGTTATCTCAAGCTATCAGCACTCTTGCAGTGCTGGCTACCCTCCTGCTCTGCCGTACCAGTTTCTCTGCAGCATGGAAAGTTGTTCCACATGCTTTACAGGGAAGCGTACTTCTCAGCTGCATGCTTTTCATAGTAATGCCTGGTTTAATAGTTTTTCTTCTGGGTTGCTGAAGCTGAGGTACAGACACTCGTACTTTTTTCTTTAAGTATTGATGTGCAGGGAGTTCTTGTACTGAAATATGTGGTTAAAACTACAGAGAAGTAACCTAACTGCAAGATACAATATACAACTATAGGAAAAATATTCTAGATACAAACAAGATTTTCACTGTATCAAGAGAAAACAATCAGCAGACTAACTGGGAAGGTTATAGCCTAATTCAAAATAAGAATGAGACTCTCGTTTCTTAACAGGAAAGGATACTCTATCTCATAGTGCTGGCAGGCCTACTAATGGTCCCTTCTGGCTTTAAAATACATAGATATATGTTAGAGCATGTAACAGCTGGAGAGAAGGACTTTTCCTGCATAGAGAAGCCACTAATGCAGAGATTTTTTTTAGTGGTATACCTGGTTTGGGTGAATCTCTGGAAAGTAGCTATGTAGCATCAGTACCTCCACAATAAGACAAGGTTGCCTTCAGAAAAGCTTCCTTACCCACCTACCTAAATTTTCTAAGTTTTCTAAATACAGTAAAACTAGTACAAAATCAATCAATCCTGAAATTTTCAAGGACCTTTCCGTATTAAACGTCTTAATTTCAATTCATCCATTGTAGTGCTCTTACTGGAGTTCTTGGTTTGGTTTTTTTAATGATATTTTTTCATTCTTTGAATTTTACTCAGAAAAGCTAACAAACCCCATATGCTCTATTTTATTACCATGTACAATTCACTCAGAATAAACTCTGAAGGAAGAAGGTAGAAAACTTTATTTTTTTTTCCAGTTTTTTTTCTAGACCAAACAGCAATGCAAATCAGTCACGCCTAGTGATCAACAGTGGGTATTGTGATAGGTGCCTAATGGCCAACATCAGACCCAGATCTGTACTTTATTTGCTGTACAAAAATTCTGAAACATAAAGGACCTGCTTTGAGGCAGAAATCA
The DNA here is from genome assembly GCA_031468815.1 of Morus bassanus. Taxonomy (NCBI): domain Eukaryota; kingdom Metazoa; phylum Chordata; class Aves; order Suliformes; family Sulidae; genus Morus; species Morus bassanus. The sequence goes on along the minus strand of CM062574.1, from coordinate 33,270,087 downwards.
TTCAAATCATACAAATGATCTGGTGCAACGGTTTGGTATAGGACCTCATAATCACTTTAATGGTCCTTAAAACTTGCCCTGAGCAGAGCCTGTCAAATTTTTAGACTAATACGGTTTGTATTCTAGTGATTGGTTCGGTAAGATATTTGGGGGGGGGGGGGGGGGAATGAGGGAGGGAATGTATTTTTTCCCCTCAAAATTAATACTAAAGAGAGAAAAAGGTGTTGGAGGAGATTGGAAATTATAAAGTCTGTCACTGGGACATGAAAATGATGGCAAAAAAGAAAAGGAGTAATTGGAAAAGTTCAGTAAAGATTCAGTGTCACATACCAAAAGACTGGTGTAGCATAACACACAAAGCTGATGTGGTCTTAGGTCCAGAAGTGTTTGACAGGTCTACATGCCTTTCTCTTTATCAGTTTGTTACATTATCTGCATTATAATGAATATTCACCTTATTTAGAAAAGTTTACTCTTTTTCTTCTGCACTGTGGCTTCCATTTTATGCTTAAGTGTGTTTTTGAGTCTCACAGATACCAACTTTCTTTTGATTTCTAAACAATCACTATTAATCCTTTATATTTTTAGTATTTTAAACTAGTTTTGGTTTCTAGGCATATGTCTCCAAGCAAAAATTCACATAAAGACTTTGGGAAGCTATTGGGCTGGATAACCACGGGGTAAGGCTTGGATTGAGATAGGGCTATGGATAGGATTGGATTCTGGCTCTGCCAGGCCAGACTTGGGGTAGTGCTGTTGTCCCTTTGTTAAACCAGGTAATTCACAAGTTTAGAAAGGACTAGGTGAACTAGTTCAATTCAGTAATATAGGAGTCTAAAAGAAAAATGCATGCCTCCTTAACAAAGGGGGGGGGGGGTGGTTTGCTTGGAGACTAAAGCCTGCTATGGAAAAATCAGTTATTTCTGGAGGCAAATGTGGTGAAAATTGTATGCAAATTACTCACAAAGAAAAATGAAATGGCCTAGAACTTACCTGAAATGTTCCTACAACTGCGCTTCAGCCTTTGAACATACTTTCTATAAATAACCATTACAAAGTAAGCTGGTTTATTTTAAAACAGTATTTGATGTGAAGGACTCTGATATATTGTAGGTCCTACATTATAAACCAAGATGTCTACTGATCCTCAGTGTCGTTCTAGTACAGGTTTTTATCTACATAAGGTATTACTTTTGTTTTGGTTTTCGAGTTCTATAGCTGTTGTGTAGGAACCAAACATACCGCGATGAGGGGGCCCGACCTCGAAGAGGGGGCACGTTTATCATCCAGATAAACAGGTTTTGCTTTTATTTCCTGAGTAAGCCCTCACTTCGTGAGAAGACCGGATTTTCTGGAGTTAAGTAACAAGGGGGTAACACGCATCCCGCCCTCGGAAAGCGATCCCGCCAGGGCAGCCAAGCGCCCCTTTACGCCCCGCACACCCCTTCTCCCCACGCCAGCGGCAGCCCGGGCCCCTCCGCGCCTGCACAGGAGGCCCGGCCCCGGCCCCGGCACCGGCGGCAGGCCCGGCCCTGCGCCGAGCGGCCCAGGCCGGCCGCCGCCTCCCGCCCTCCCGCCGGGGCACGGGCGGCGGCTCCGCTTCCCGCGCAGGGGACCCCGAGGCGTCCGGCCGGGGCCCCGCGGCCGCTGCGCCGCAGCCGGCATCGCGGCGGCGCCCGGCGCGAGCTCCCGGCGGAGCCGAGGGCGCAGGCGGCGCGGCCCCCGCCGGCGCTGCCCTAGGCCCGGGCCCCGCCGCCCTCCCGGTCCTCCGGCCCCGACCGCTCGAGTGATGAGCGCAAGGCGCCGCAGGGCGGGGAGGCGGTGTGCGGCTGCGGGGGGGGCAGACACTCGTTACGCCGTTTTCGTAGCCGGTGGTGGAGCGGGGGAGGGGGAGGGGAAGGGAAGGAAATGGCTCCGCATTGGGCAGCGCGGGCTGCGGGGACGCCTGTGTAGCCCGATCCGCACGGTGCGTAGGGGTGAGTGTGGAGAGCGCGCCGGGGCTTGGCGTAGCCCCGGTTGGTGAATAGCGTATCGGCGGCGGCGGCAGGAGCTGCAGGAGGAGGAGGAGGCGCCGCGGCGGTTTGGTACCGAGCGGAGAGGGAGATGCACACGGCACTCGAGTGAGGTAGCTATAAAACCCCATTTGTTTACATTCCCTCCCCCACAACCGGCCGGCGCTGCGGTGAGGGTGGCGGCCGGTGCCGGGCTGGCGGCGGGGCGGCGAAGGGGGGTGGCGGGGGGGGGGCAGGGGTTGCGGACGAGGAGAAGGAGCCGGTGACGATCGGCGGTAACGGACACCACTTTCCCCGGGATGCGGAGCGGCGTGCGGGGGACACGGCGGCGCGGCCGCCTCATCACGTGGCGGCGGCGAGCCCCGCCGCCGGGGCTGGGGCTGCGCGGGTGGGCGAGGGGGGTCGGGGCGGGGGGGCCGTGCCCGGCCAACCCCCTCCTGAGGCAGCGGAACACGAGGCGCCGCCGCGGCCCTGGCGCATCCCCCCCCCCCCCCCCTTCCTCCCCCTGCCTTCGAGTCGACCATGCGGCAGGTAAACGCTCCCCGCCCCCTCCCCTGCAGCGGGGGCGCCGGGACGTGGCGGCGGGACCGGGCTGTAGCCGCCCTGGCCGGTTTGGGCGGAGAGAGGAACGGGGCGGGGGGGGGCGCCGCGGGCTCCCGCTGCCGGCCGCGGGCCGGGCTCGGCCCTGCGCCGCCCGGGGAGGCGTCCGTCCCCTCCCGGCGCCGGTGCGCACGTAGAGCTGCTCGGCGTCTGCGCTTGCCCTTCGCCTGCGGCACCCTTCCTGTGGGGAGCGCGGTGCGGGAGCGCCCCGGCGCCTCGCTGGGCGGCCACGTGGAGGCCCCGAGCGGGGGTGGAAGGCGCTGTCCCTCCCCGCCTCGCACGGGGGGCTGCGAGGAAGGGGGTGCGGGGGGGGCGAGCCTCGGTGCTGAGGCTGTGAGGGGCTCCCGGAGCGTTTTGCCGTATTCGTTCGGCGGCAGTATGGCGATCGCGGATGATGAACAAGCCACGCGCTTAAATCTCGCTTGGCTTGAAGTCCCGAGTTAGCGTTAGCGACTGCAGAAATTGCGCTCGGGCTGTAGCCTGCACGTAACCTTAAACAGAGGTAAGAAAGGGTCAGGAGATCCTGTCACTGGCTGTAGGGTACTGTACACAGAAATCACGAGTCAAGGGAATTGATTTACCGTTGATTTATTTCTACTGCTTATGCTGCATCCTTTGGAAACGCACACTTAACGTTGGAACTTTGGAATAAAATTACTCTTCAAAATCTTTAGCTATCTTTGTCTTTTTTGGGGGGCTTCTGTTGAAGCGTTCATACCTGCTAGCTCTTAAACTCTTGCTTCTGAGCGAGAGTTGCCCAAGTTAGAAATAATTCTGGTTTCTAGCACTGTAAACACTGTATGTCTTAACTTAAAGATAGCACGTCTTACTGTAATGCTGAGGTAACCTGTGATACTTGAAGCCTGATACAGCATTGAGAAATGCGCGGTGGAAGGCCTGGTTAGTTTTCAGAAATGTGGAAGCAATTGCCATTTAGTTAAGTAATTCTTGGGGTGTTCCAACGGGTATGTTTTAGTGTCCCGTTGGGTAGTAGTAACTGATACAATGACATAAAAATAGAAAACTATTTCTGTACAAAACAGGTACACTATTAGGTTTTAAAATTTCTATTTTAACAGAGGACGCACTTGGATTTTTCTTCCGTTAAGAACATGCTTTCCATTAGGTGCGTAGGGGAGTAGGTACTCCGTGTGGACTGGTGAGGCACACTACTTGACTCCAAGAATTAGACTTATTAATGATTACTTCTGAGGCTAATACTCTGGTACGATAACATAAGAAAATAACACAAAAAAGCTCAGAGTGTCCTGTGGTTCCCAAGAACATTGAGTCCTGTGTGACTGTAGACTTCCCTAACTAGATTTTTGTTCTAAAACAACTGTTAAAATAGAATTGGTGGTATTGGCCTGCAGTGCTTCTTTTTTAAACTGCTTTCAACAGTTCATACTTTTGAGGAAAAAAATTATGCCGCCATGCAATCTTAAGAGAGAATAGGGTGTGTATATAGACTCTGAATTACGTGTGTATGTTTTATAAGATTAATGGTGGCAGTTCCGTATGGGAATGTGCCTTAGTGTCCACAGAAGGTAGATGTAGAAGGATCATCACAACTGCCTATCTGGAATGGGCAACATGAAAGACGATTCTGCCTACGTAAAAAAACTCCAAAACAATGAGGTTTGTTTTAATTAATATTTTCTTGCTTTCATGTAGGTCTTTGTACTTTCCAGATTGGCATAAATAAAAACCGGGTACTAAGTCTGGAGTATGTATGCAAACAGTCATAATATGTGCAATTACAAAAAAGTTGTGGTTTAAAATGGCGCAAATAAGCTCACAGGCTTAGCTGCCTTAACGTTTGTTTCTGCCATTAAAAAAAGAAAATAATGTAGTGAAATTGGATCACCAGGGTAATTCGGGCATATTCCAGAAAGTTTACTTTACGTGAAAAAGCATGGATCCTGGTGCTGACCTTTGTCTACTGCAGTGCTTGGAAATACTCTTTCTTAATTAGTGATCTCAAACTATGATTTATGCGACATTGTAATAATATCCATCTTCTAGAGTTATATCGTGAAAAGTCAGCAGGAGAGTATTGAGTGCATATGGTACTTAGGCCTGGTATGTTAATAAGCCATTGCTTTTGAATATTCAGTAGGGAACTGTAGTAAGATACGTACTTTTTGTGTAGTTTGACTTACACAAATAAGATAAATGTATACACGTGGAAAAATGAATATATCCAACCTGGCATAGATTGCCTTTGTGGTCTTCACTAAGTAAAGTCAAGCAACTGTAATTTAGATGCTTCTATTCATAATACATTTTCTGCAAAGCAATAGCTAATTCAAGTAGCAACTAACTTTTAAGTAGTGCCCAGATCACATGGACTTCAAGCTTGGGTGTATATAGACCCAAAGGAAGGATGTTTGGACTTGTTTGCTTTGGCTGTCCAGTTTTAATGTCATTTGATCGTGTTGTGCCTATTGTGATGGCTTTGTTATTCCTGTCTCTTGTCACAGTTTTTATGGAAGTGGAAGTTTATTTGAACATAAGATGGGCACTTGATAAATCAGTGATAAAAGTCTGGATTTGGGAACAGCTATGTGTTTTCATCAGATGGAATTACTGAATTAAAATTACACAAGCTACTTAAAAGCTAAGCTCCATGAAAGTTTTCCTGTAAGTTAACATTTGGTCCTTAACGGTGAAACTTAGTAGAATTTGTGGCACCTTTACAAACCATTCTGCAGAATCGGGGATGGACAGGTGCAACTGCATGTGTCAACAATAAAAATGATACCAGAACAAGGAAACCTCGTTCCATTTCTTCACAGTTTGACTACCAACTGTCAGAACGTTTGCTATTTTATAGTATGTTATTTTATAGCATTTTTTCAGAATTGTCGAATGTATCCTGACTTTTTTCTTGACACATTTAAAAACATCAGTAGAAGTTTGAAAGGAGAGCTTGATCGCAGTTCTTCTGTTCCTTGTGTAGGCATGCCTTTCACAGAATTGAGCTTTAGGTGCCCGGACAGTTCTGTGAATACGAAGAATTTATGCCTTTTGGGAAGCAATTTCTGTTCTCCTAATGTGAAGAAAATCAGTATAACTTCCTGTTTTTCTGTGGGAGTCCAACATTTAGAGAGCAATTATTTAAGACAACTTTATTGTATGGAAAGTATTCATCTTTGGGGGTGGGCTACTGAAGTTACGTGAAATGAGAACTAGTAGTTTTAGCGTGCTGGTAAAGGCCTGAAGCAACACCTGATGCAGAAAGAATTTAGATTGGTTTTAGGTCATTCTTAAATTGCAACTGAGATATTATTTGAACTATTCCTCATAAAGTCTGGTAAGGAAATATGTACCAAGTGGGCAAAGCTAATGAATTTTTTTTTTTAAAGTTTCAAAAACTGATTGAAATGCTAGAAACTATGTCCTGCCTACATTGTAATCTCCAAAAGGAAAGCAAGCTATGCGCTGCATCAGTCCACCTAGTCATAATATTTTATGTGCTATTGCATCAGTGCCATTTCACCAGCTTTTCTAATGTAATAGAAAGTAAAGAGGAGTAAAGAAGTTAAAAAAATAATTCTTTGAAGTCACTTGTGTTTTGTTACCTCTTGTGATAATCCAAACTCTATACAGGTTTTAATAACAAGCTGGAAGCCAGCATGAAAGACTGGGAAGATGATGGTTTCCTGATGTCGGTCTCAAAAGCTTATGAGAAGAAGGGATGTTGAAATTATGTGTAGGGGGTGGTACCCATGCTGGGGGACACGGTCCATTACAATGGAAATGTTTTCATCTTCGGGGTATCCCATTTTGCTGCCTCATCTTCTCTCTTTCTGTTTTCTGACTTCTTTGTTGCTGCAGAGGAAGAATGACTCAGCTGTTGTCTTTTCTCTCTCAGCTGCTGATGACCTAGGAGCTTCATTCTCATCTGGCTGTCACCTTTTCTATAGCTTGCTGCTTTCCAAAGCAGTAGGATGAGAGTGAAGAAAATCTGCTGGTTTTACTAATGCAAAATTAGACTGCTACTAAAACAGACGGACCTATTACAGAATTTATACTGCATTGTCTATTGGAGCGCCTGAATGCAGGTACACTTGTCTGTTAACTGCTGCTCTGTGAACAACACGAACAGAGTAAGAAATATTCCTGAACAGATCTTGTACATCAGCAAAGTGTACCTAGCAAACTGTGGCTCTGTTTGCTTCTGTTTATTAGAAATGTTTGGCAGTGAGAATTAATAAAATAAATATCCAGGTTTGGTTTTTTGGGTTTGGTCTGGTTTTGTTTTTTGGTTTTGGGGGGGTTTTTTTGAAGAGCAGTCCTAAGAGAAATCTCATTTTCACTTGTGAGGAACATATCTGTAGTCTTATGATGAAGTTTGCTATGGAAACCTCCCCCTCTCTTTCTTCTGTGTTGACAGTCACATCATCCCAGTATTAAACAAAGTATCAAGTATGTACAAAATGTGGAATATTGACTAGGGAGGAGTTAGAGCTTTATAGCTTCTCAACTGTTAAGAGGTACAGAAAATTGTGTTCTGTAAGCATTCGATTTAGTGCTTAAGTGACAAAGAGATGTCTGTAGTCATTGATATTAGGTAGCGAAGTTGATCTAGAATTGAGATAAAGTCTGCATAATACTGGAAGTTAATGAATAACCATGATCATGTCTGAAAGTTGTTAATCAAATGAAGTCCTGTAAAAGTATTCCTGTGGTAAGTCTTTCTGTAAGATAAAATGCATATGTGAGATAAAAAGCTCTTCAGACTAAGAATGTATGAAGGAAGCTTTATGCAAGATTGCAGGATTTACATAAAATTATAAATATACTCCTCAACAGATACTTTGTGCAGTGTTTCTGCGTGTAGGTTATAAACACTTTAGAAATAGTTTCCAATCATAGCTCCTAATAAAGACCGCTATAATAAACATGAACTCCATATAGGAGCTGTCATTCAGTTTATATATAGACATCTCAAGATTACCTGACTTGTCCCACATTCATAAAGTGATCTTTGCACATTTTTATTACAGCTGTACTTTTATTACTGCAGTGTGGTGATTATTAATGGACAAAAATAATATCTTGAATTCTGAAGGATAACTGTAAATGGTAATTGATTTACAGCTGATGATTGGATATCTATAGGTAGGTCCTCTTTTAACCAACCTAATTGCTGATGACAGCGTGCAGCCGTACTTAGGTTGGAGTACCAAAACAAAACAAAGGAAAAATATATGTAATCTCCAAGGTAGTCTCCTCGAATCAGTGTTACTCAATGTGATTCTTGATGTGGATTTTTTTTGAGTAATATTTATATCTTTGTTAATACTGATTTACATTTTAAGTGGGACTGAGTGGCACCATATCCCAGGATGACTGGTTCTAAGGTCATTCACGATAGTTACCATATGTCATTTGTACAACTGAAAGTTGAGTTTTACTCAACTTTCAAAGTAACTAGTAATACCACAACTTGAGTGTTTCCTATAAGGGGGATTAGTGAGCAGGTACACATCTCAGTCTGACTAAGGCTTATTTTGCCACTGTAGGCACTACTTCATTCAGTCCAGAAGAGCGTCTTTACCATCAAGTGTAATATTGTACTTTGTGTTTTAACTGATGATTATATTACTTCTCAAGGTTCTATGCAATTTCTGCAACCCATTCCTGTAAAGAAAGACCTCTTTCCATCAGGGCTCCACTACCTTGATAAGTACTTTCACTCTATGAAATGCAAACAATAGCATTTAGACCGTATTTATTGGCTAGTTCTGTTTGCAGAACATAGAAGCATTTCATTTATTGCTGACCTGAATGTCTGTCTATAGAAGACAATTATCTCAGCCTAAAAGTACAATTCTAAATTGTACTAGCTTACATTAAAACTTAAGAAATACGTTACTTGGCTGCAGTGCAAATAATGCGGTACCCTTGCATTGTTACATTTTTATGCTAAAAATAAAATATTCCCATTTATTTGATGTCTGATTGATACGTAAACAGCATAGACTTTCCGTCATTCCTGTTTTGAACTGTATATTGAGGCAACTGTCTAGCAGAGGCATTATATTAACAGTGCTTGAATTGTCCAGTTGCTCTCAAGGCTTGTACCATATATTCAGTAAATATAGTCAGTATTTGCAGCAGGATGTATATGCAAAATATAGCTTTTTATTGTAATATTCCCATAGCTGATTTCTTAATGCTTGTAATATATTCTAGACTTTTATTTTGTTTGCATGTTATCAAAGAAAAACAGCCTAAATTGCCTCCCATGCTAAAACTTTTTTTCTTTACACAGTTACTGTCTTTGTACTACAGGTAAGAGCCTGAGTTTGTAAAGTATGTAGTCTAAGTTTATGCATCTGCATCTTGCAGAATAAGGTACAGAGTCCCAGCAGAAGTTCATTTTTAGTGGCTCTGGGCAAAAATTCTCATGTTGGCTTTTGCTAACTATGTATGTTCAACAGTAGGGAGAGGAATGTGAGGGTTTTACGCTGACTCTTGAAAGAATGGATTAGGATGAGATGCTTTAATAAGACTGGAGCAACCATAGCAATTTATTATTACTCACTTCTGTTTTCTGCGTATCAAACTTTGTGGTTCAAGTTAATTGCAGTCAACAGTTATGCTAGGCGGAGTAAAAGTACTTTCACTGTCTTTGAAGACAGTGAAGATACTTTGTTTTGTATTCCCCATAGAAACTTCTGTTTGTCAGTGCTAAATGGCTGCTTTTCTCTAATGAAAGAGTGTATTATTATGGTACTTTTTAGCCTTTGATGCATAGGAACACCTGTCATAGTTTAATTGCGGTATAGTTTAAGCCAAGAACCTCTTAAAATGTATGGATTTAATATTTTAGGTTTTTTTTTTGAATTGGACTATGGACGAATCAAAGTGGTGTTATGCAATAAGACAACATACTGTTGTTGAGTTCTCAAAATAGTAATAAAATTGAAAAAGGCAAATTGTCACTTCTTCAGGGAAAATTCTGGGAGTTTCTACAAATAAATTCATTTACTGGAATTTTCTCTCACTGTAGCTTAATTGTTAACAATAAATTCAGAATGTGAACATGAATGGTGAAGGATTAATTACATTTTACAAGCAAAATATTCTCAAAGTGAAACACTGAGAGGAGTACATTGTTCTTCAAATAAAAGGAATGTATTTTAACTATGAAAAAATACTTTTTTTGTGAATTTTTGCCTAGATCTTACCAAATATGTCATGCAGTAGTTCCAAGCAGTGATTGAATAACAGTGAAATACTGAAATGATACCTCATGTGCTCTGCAGTTTTCTATTCTGTACATGCAGGTATGGTTTGCCTTGGTTTTACCTTTCTTGACAATAAGCAAAGCGTGATCTTTAACATTTCTACTTCACAGTCCTATTACCAGTAATATACTTTTTAAATGTTACATTTACATTATAAAAGTTAGAGCAGAGTACTAGCAAGTACATGTAGTTTAATCAGAATTTTATAAATAGTGACCTTAGCTTATCAGACAGGAAAACGTTTTTTAGTATTTTTGCTTATTTGTTGTGCTTTGCTTTGAGGATACAGTTATGTTGGCCAAAGATCAGATACATTGTTAGCCTTGCCAAATTTCTAAAAAAAGGTATTTCAACCTTTATTATTTAGGTATCAGGTTATGAGATTTCCCCCTGATCAGGGACTGTGGTATAGCATTAGTGAGATATGGATGCCAAATATAGGTTTGAGTGCCAAATAGCCCACGTATTTATTGAAGTATTTCAGCTTTGTAACCTGGCAATGAGGTGGCCTGCTAGGAGACAGCACGTTATTCTAGTGACTAGATATCATAAAAACTTCAATGACTGTGAAGAGGATCAGAGGATTCACAAGAAACTGTTGTGCATCTAGAAATAAGAAAAGGATAGCCTCAGACACTTAACAGCACACAAATGTTTAGGTATCTTCAGCTGTAGTTCATGGGAATCAAAATTTTGTCTGTTCTCAGGATTAAACTCTCATACTGTTTAATGATATTTTAAACTGAGCTATTTTAGATGTTAAAAATAAAATACATTTGGAGGTGTAGATGGACTGTAACTGGCTTGATTCTTAACCGGTTCTTCCAGTAGATTTTAATTTTGCTGATGTGTATCAGTTTGATAGGTTTCTGTCAGTTTACCCTGGTGGTTTAAGCCATCTTCTACTACAAGTCTGTTTTGTAGTCTGTTAATTAGTTAAACATGCAATCTGAAACGTAGTAGTTTTAATTGGCTTGATTTTGTAGAAAAGATGTGCAACCCTGATCGCATAATACATTTACTTTGGTTAGCTTTAATTTGATCACAATCAAGTATTTTGTAATATGACTTATCATGTGCTCTGCAGACTCTGGAAGGGGGTGATGTACTGTCAATTATAGTAGCAAAAGGAGAGGGAAGCAGGGAGAATACTTTTGACAGAAAATGCTGACCTCAGTACCCTATTCAGTATGGAATAATAAAGCATTTGATACAGAAACTCATGCTTCCATTTGGTGAATCTTAAATATTTTTGAAGCTGAACCTGTGAAATAATGGTCACAACCGACTATTGACCCTTTGATTTTAGAGGTAGAGTCCAGTTTTCATTTGGTTCCAGCTATCACTGGTAAAAAGCATAAAAGATCTTTCTCAGGGAAATTTGATAACCCATAATTTCAGTGGTAGGCTGCCAAATCATTTCCGTTCGTCAGAAAGAGAAAAACTACAAATATTTCACATCACCCTTTGCGGAATGTGCCCCTTGACTAATCAAGTTGGTCTTATTCTTCCAAAATACTGGATTTGTTTCGAGATACACTTACTGATCACTTGTGTTAAAGGTTAGAGACAGCAAGTAGCTCATTTTTTTTTTTTAACTGTTTCTTATACCATAGTATGAAAGTAGAAACAATTTTAAATTTTAATACTGGAAAAATCACAAGATGTTTGTTCACTTGCTTATTAACTAAAATTGACAGGTTTCAGGTAATTGGGAGGATGTGTCAGAGTAGTGGGTTCCTGATAAAAAGTGTTCGTTCTTTACAGAAATGGGTTATAGAAATTACATAGAGCCCTGAGAAGTAATAGAATCATGTAAAATGAAGAAAGCCCCAATAGCAAGGGAAAACAATAATCAATGAAGATGAAAGATGTCAATGATCCAAGGAGTGACATAGGAAATGTTAATGTCCTAGGGATCCCACTGAGAAGGATGGTGACCACAGTAGTATTGAATCAAATCAGCAGTTAGTCCAGAAAATCCTTATAATTAAAATTACAATGAAAGGAAGAAGACATGGTGACGCTCAAGGAGAATGATAGGGACGCACCCATATTTCAGAAGAGTTACTAGAAGAATAATGTCCTGAATTGTAGTTACTGTAAAAGCAAGGAACTGATATTAGATCAAATTATAATACTACACAACGTAGTCTAGGTTAGATATATCTAATTGTAATGTAGTTTTAGAAAAATTGGTAACGGTCTCACTTACCATAGTATGTGTCCTTGCTTGTCTGTGTTGCTGTTAGAATGTACCTGCACTTGCAAGGTGGTAGACACAGCAAAGTACCTATACATAATGGTATTTTTAAGATTTCAGTTTTAGCCCATCAGTATTTTTAATTTGATTGGCTAAGAAGACATCTCTGCTTGCATTTTAGATTAAGGCTGTCTAAGGGTTCTGTTTCCTTCCCCTTTTCTGTCTCTAATCTTGCAGTGAGAGTAATGTTGGATATTAAATACTACATTTTCATTCATTCGCCTCAAAGTTGTGTCCCTTCAAAATTGCTTTAATACCTTGGTAAGAAAGGTTAGTAGTTCATGGTGAGTGATTTTTGAAGCCAATCAGTATTTGTATCAGTTTGAATGGTTGCCTCAGTCATCACACAGACTTGTAATGGGTAGCCCTGTAGATCTTTAACAATAATCTTGGCTAAAATAAATGAGAGCTAGGCAACGTCATGACCTCTGTTGAGGTCTTACTTGGAATGTGATTGAAGTTACACATTTTGGTTCAGCCATAGGAAAAGAAGGCTGCATTCTTGCCTAAGAATTCTGACAGAATGAATTTGCTAAGAAGAATTTGAATGGCATGTAGACAGAGGGCCTTATAAAAGTCTGTGATGGTGGTTCATTCATTAAATCTTCTATTTAAAAATACAGATTTGCATCAAAGGTATATGTTGTCAAGTAAAAAATTTGCAACCTCTAAATTCTAGAAATGGACTTTAATAATCATAAACCACCAGGCACTAATTTGGCATAGCACATGTGAAAGAAACATGCCTTGGTCCCATTTTTCGGTGGACTTCTATACTTGATAGCTTTTGTAAATTACTATATTTTTTTTTTAAAGTGAGAGAATTCATCGGCTTAATAGGAGACATGCATAATTCCTTTTTGAATTGTAGCTGTGATAGAGGGTTTTTTATTGTGATAGTTAGGAATTAAACACATCAAAGGCATGCCTTTAATGCCCTTTAACATACTGCAAGTATTCTAACTCAGTGCAAGAATGAAATAGGTATAGTGGTTTTAAGTTATAGGAAGAATAAAAATACTGCATCTGGTTTTAACACTTTACTGCAGACATTATTATTCTGTTTTGAGGAGAAAGTTGGAGAAACTGTTCTCAAATGGCTTTCAGTAGGAAATTTGTCTGCTGCTGTTTTTTTAATGTTATTTGAGTACATTTTGAGGTGGCCAGTTGTTTCATTTGTGCTATAGCCAAAGTACTCTGTTAGGCTGCAGATCAAGCGAACCTATAAGCTGGTATTGCCACCAAAAGCAAGGTTGCTCTTTTTTGTGTGGACTGTGGTGTTTGTACAGCTGCACAGTGAACCAGATAGGAAAAGTAATCTGTCTTGAAAATAATCTTTTTTTCTTTTTCTAGGCTGTTTTTTTCAGCAGAATCTAGTTGCACAGCTGCACAGTGAACAGATCAGCAAACACATGTGCTGGTATACAAAAATGGTTTTGTGGGAATGAGAATGAATGAATGAAGCAGTGGGGGAGGAAAGGACCACTGCTTTTAGTGCAAGACCATCGTAAAATATTGGTTGAACTTCAGCCTTCCTTCTAGCCAAAAACATATGCTTACTTTCAGTAGAAAAATAAAATAATAAAATGCAGGTGTAATTGCTTCATCTTTTCAAGTATTTCATTCTTACAAGCACTGGTATCTAAATAGGACCTAATTGTAGCAGAATATTGGCACAAAATCAAACCTTATAAATTTTGTGCGTTAATAGATGTTTTATGGACTACATACAGTTTATATATGAAAGACTGAAAATTAATTCTTGGTAAGCAGAACTAATACTTACAGAACTTCCAACTGTTTTGATGTTTTTATAAAGGATCCTGTACTCGGCAATTTCTTAGAAATAACTGGCCTTTTGAAGAAGGCTGGCTGGGGTTTTTTTCATTCAAAATAAAATAAATGCCTCTTTCTGGATAACTGAGCTAGTAGATTGCTACCGTATTAGTTTAGGATCATTTTCTGCTATGCTTGGGATTTAGCATTTCAAATACTTCACATTTCAGGTTTTAAAAAAGTTTTCATGGTGTGTTCAGTTATGCACAAATGCTTTCTGTACTATTTAAGTCTTATCTGGTATTAACTTAGCAAATATGGCTAGGATCAATTAGTTAATGGTCTGTTCTTACAAAGTGCCCCTCCTACTGGGCTGTAGATTTTCAAATGAATGAGTTTTACTTAAATCCACAAACCTGTTTCACTGAAATTGAAGAGGGAAGAAAATACAGGAGATGGGTGAGACCTAAAGTTAGAAATTGTTAATTGTAACTTTTCAGATCTGTAGCACGTTTTCCTATTTGTATATCCAGAAGCTAATATCAGCTTAAGACTGATAAAATGAGATTATTATTTACATAAATGCTTTTATAGCTTTCTTAAAGTGTCTTTCAGTAACAGCAATATATTAATTTCACATTAATAATTTTTTAAAAATCATTTATCTTAAAAATGTGTGCTAGATTAATAGGACTTTATATTCAGGCATTTGTTAAAAACTTGAAATTTAGGAAATAAAGAGTATGTTTATTTGGATTTTCAGATTCCAGCCTTTTTTTGAACTGAATATTAGTATGAAATATTGCACAGTTGTTGGAGTGGAAGTGGTGGGGGGCTGCAGGCATCTCTCCTGCCTGTACATTGGAGTAAATAGCTGCAATATAGGAAAGAATTTTAATTTTCAGGAATTGTAAGAAAAACTGTCTTTATGTAGTCAGTAGTTTTATTTCAAGATATATTTATGTCTTCTCTTTTAAAAAAAAAAATGCCATTTCTCATAGAGCTGTTACTCTCAGTAGTTCTTAAATAGAAATGAATGACCTAAGTGCTTAACTTTGCAGTGCTAAACAGAGAGAATATCCTAATGTGGTAAGAATATTGCTTTGTCTTTATTTTGGATGCCTTTTGACTTTCTCAGTTCTCTCTTAGCTGAAGCGTGTGTTTGGTGTTTTTGTTTGGTGTGGAACTTCTGGTTGCCCATGAAGTCTTGCTAAGGCACTTTAGTTACTGTGGCATTCAGGCTGAGTAACTACTTTGAGGAGTCATACATATTTTTCAAAGATCTCTTCTGCAGATAGAAAAAAAAAGGGCAGATCATTCTTCAGAGAAAGCAAGGAAAGAAAGTTGAACAAAAAGGGAGAGAAACTGCAATATCCTTGGGAAGGAGCATGGGGAGGGGGGAAGTCCAGCGCATTTATGTTACAAATATTTCAGGTTATTAAAATTGCTGGGAGCAGACAGGAAAAAGGGGGGGGGGAAGAAAGTTGGGCACTTAAAATATTCTAGTCAGTGTTGTACACTAATAAAAAATGTTGTAGTATGTGGGTTGCAAACACTGACATGATAGATGTGACTTTCAGTTGAGTTTGAATTTTGTATGACTATTTGAATTAGTTTCTTGTTTTAAGTAAAGCCTAACTATTGAACTGGTTTTCTGCTTCCAGTGAAGCAGTTGGTGATAAATAAACAAAAATGTCCCCCAAAATCATATTCATATTTCAGGCTTTAAATGAAGTCTTCTCCAAAATAAAGTTCTTTAAAAGAAGAACAGTTGAAAAAGTAGGCACTGTGGAGAAGTTTCAGGAATCCAAGGGAAACTGAATGAAAAACGTTGTAAAAAAAAAAAAAAATCCCCAACTTTCATCAGAGGTGCATTTAGTTTAGTAGATGAAACACCACAGGTAGACAATGGTTTAGCATAGAGATATTGTGAGTTTTCCGTACAGAAAAGATAACTCTCTGCTGATGTATAGCTCAGGTACTTTGACCTCAAGCCTGTATTTAAAAACCTTGTATATGGCTGTGCAATCAGCACTGCATTTAGTATGAATGATTTGCTTGCATTGATGAATGAGGAGGGGAGGGGATGCATTTTGGCAGCACTGTGTGCATTTTCTGAAATGTCAGTTGGTGTAGCTGAACTATTTATCTTATCCACTGTAAATTTACACGTTTGTTCCAACTTTGGAGCTTGACTTAGGGCGGGGTCGTCCCACTGCCTGCGTGCGTCCCGAAAGGCTTATCTTGTTCTTGTTTGCAGTTCAGTGAAATGTAGTAGGGGCTGTTATTGCCAGCTCTGGCCTACAGGTGTTGTAGTTTCTTACCCAACACATAGCTAGGAGATGTTTTCCCTCGTGTCTCCCCCTTTTGGGTGCCAGACCATCACTGAGCTATGGAGGGAAGCAGGGGAGGCAGCAGGGAATCTAATAGTGAATAAAATAAGGCAAAGGCTGACAGCAATAATAGCCGGAATATTTTTCAGTTTTGGTGTAGCCTTGTCCTCAGTCTGCCCTTCCATATTCTTTTGAAGGGATTCAAGAGTCTTAATGTTCCTATATTGAGATCAGCTATACACAGTTCTGTACCACTGAAATGTATAGAATTTGGACGTCAGCTTGCCAGGTTTTTACACATATAAATACTGTCTGATGGGTTAAAGATGACAGCTATTTATAATTGCCTAGAGAATAATGAAGCTTGTTTAAAAAGAAACAAATAAGCAACTATTCACAGTTTTTCTGAGACTTTTTATGATGGGTATGTTTGTTTTGTAAGCATCTTTGGTCTGTAACAAGAATTACAATAGAAGATACAGAAGATTATATAATAGAAGATTAAAAATATTGTGCTAGGGTTATTACTATTTTAATTGAAAATAGTGAGACATGTAATTGATTTTGAAATCAGTTTGATAATGCTCAGCTCTTCTGTTTCAGCAGTGAATCGTGATCATAGGTTACAAACGATTTTAACCAAGAGGGAATAGAGAAAAGGTACCATTCAAAGCTAAACACCACAATTAGGGATGCATGACTGAAGTTTTGAAGTAATGTATTAGTAGTATTGTATGAGACAGTCACATGAAAAAGATCATGAGGTTGTGAAAAGGATTATGATCATGCTTTAGTCATGAATTTCCTGGTAGAGATATTTTAGTCTGGATCGTGCTTGCTTAAATTAAGTTAAATTAGAATAATTTGGCTTTGCTCGTTCTGGTTATATTACCATTATGTGGCAAAGGGGGAGAAAAAGTGTCTTACCTACAAAACTAGTATCCTTTGAGTAACTCAATTTTACTTAAACTTGAGATGCTTTTTCAGTACTGAGAAACTGAAGTTTAAAAGGTACTGAACAATTTGCTAGAGCATTACAGTATACTGCGTGTTCTTACCTGCTGCTGCTGTCTTCCATGCAAGCATATGTAAGTTCATCTTTCTCCCAGGGCTTCCATTTGCCTTGCATGTACCTTAACTGCTTATTCCAGATTCTGAACCTGCTCTTCGCATTAAGTAACAGTCAACATTGTAGCTCCTCAGTTGATGAAAATCAGCATATTCCTATAGAAATGTGAAGCTCTGTTGATCTGTCACCAGCCACACTCCTGATCCAGTACCTTTACTTACTGCCAGAATGTTTCTGCTTCCTGGGATGATGTAAGTCACAGAGCCCAGGTTCTCAGCCTGTGTGAGAAAGAGCATATGTTCTTTATTTAAAGGTTATGGCATGAGTTTCCAGACAATCATACGATCTGAGGGTTGACTCAGTCTAGTGACTCTCAGGTAAAGATCTGCAACCTGTTTCTTTCTACTCCACCAGTAACAACTCTGTACTTACCTGTTTCCTCGAAGGAGAATGGAAGAAGCTTCTGGAAGGTGCTTTGAGATGCTTTTAATGTTTCTGTACTAGTCCCAGTGACGTATTTATAAGAACATTAAGGATGCCTTAAACAGAGTCCGTGAGTGCAGAAGACTACATGAAAATAATATCTCAGTAAATTTTGGGCATGAACTCAAAATATGAAATTACCTGAAAAGGTTTGTCACAGCCCTTCAATCAGTAACTGGAATGTAGGTGATTGAACTGGAGACAAACTGCGATCATTCCAGACTGATGATTGGACAGTTGTTTATAAAACTAAAACAGTAGTATACAATGATTACTCATTGACCTATCTGATGTCCCTGGAACCAATTTTGATGCAGATGCCTCCAATTGACAGATATTCTTCTGATCTTACGTCTGTAACTGGGTCAGTATTGCAAAAGAGAGTTCTGCTTTTTTTTTTTTTTAATATTGCAAGCATTTGAGGCTCCAGTGAAAAGTGAATTTTCATCTTTTGTATTTGTAGAGGTTAACAGGAAAAACTTTTTTGCCAGTCTTCTCTGTTAATTCATTTGTTATATAAAGTCATTAAAAGGTGGCCCTTTCCTTTTTTTCCTCTGATTCCTTTTCTTTGTCAACCTGTTGCAAGTATAGGAGCTTCCAAGAAATGGTTTTTTTTTTGGTGCAATAATGTGGTTGCAAGTGCTTAAGTGCAAAACATCAAGCTAATATTTTAGGAAATTAAAATGGACTTTAAATGTGTTTGATTTGCTGCAAAGCACTTTCCTGACTGATTTCACAAAGCACGTTTCGGTTAGCAGCTGGGGTGGGCCTGAGAAGGACAACTAAATTTACCATTTCTTGTCTGAAAGTCAGTAGCATTTTAGGATCCATTGACCAGGTCACAGAATCACAGAATGGTGGGGTTGGAAGGGACCTCCGGAAATCATCTTGTCCAACCCCCTGCTTGAGCAGGTACACCTAGAGCAGGGGGCACAGGACCGCGTCCAGGCGGGTTTTGAATGTCCCCAGGGAAGGAGACTCCACAACCTCTCTGGGCAGCCTGTGCCACTGCTCTGTCACCCTCACAGTAAAGAAGTTTTTTCTCATGTTTAGGTGGAACTTCCTGTGTTCCAACTTGTGCCCATTGCACCTTGAAATAATTGCCCCTTGAGATCACTTGCACCTTTGTGAATGTAGGGTCAGTTGCAGCTCTAGTCAAGGAACTAAAACTGCTTTCAGTGTAAAAAGAGATTAAAGCATACTTGACCTGTTTTCCTATGACTTTACATCCTTGCTTTTGCTGCGGTGTTTTCGTAGCATCTGAGTATACAGAAAGTAGGGTGGATGGAGCTCTGTCCCCATCCCTGCTCTCAGCTCTTATTTTCTTCTCAGTCATATGCTAAATTTAACTAGTTACGTGTAAAAGCCCTACTTCTGTACTTGGTTCCTTTGTCTATTTTAGTCAACTCTGTTAAACTGTTAAAAATCAAGATAGTCATTTACCTGTTCAGACTGATTGGGAAGCTCCGTGCTCCTTTCTTTTTGTTGTCTGCTCCTTTGCTGATAGGAGGGCTTGATTATCTATTACATGTATCTAGCAGAACTGCTGTAAAAGTTACACATTTTATTTGGCTCGGTACCAAACAGAACAAATAAGTGTTGCTAGAAAACCCTGGCAGTGTTAAATGATTTAAAAAAAAAAAAAAAAAAAACAAAACAAAAAAAAAAAAAACAAAAAAACACAAACCACCCCATGTATTTTAGAGGTTATTCTCTACCCAAAATAAGTCTCTAGAAAATAGAAGTCATAAAGTACAGTTCTTGGCCTATCTTTAGCCTTCTAGGTTGATAACATTTTTACATAAACTTGGATTTTTTTTCTTAAAAGTTTCTTGTATAAAACCAGAATAATTATTATAAATGTTTTTGCTAGCAGATGTAAACAAAATAAAGGTGTTGTATTTTGTAAAATAGTGAATTGTTTTCAACCCTGAACACAAGATAGACTTCTGCAGTGTCCTCTTCATTACCTGATGTTGAATAGTAAGTTTCTTACATTTAATACTAAATGGAAAACCACATTGTCTGGATGATATAATTTCTAAAAATCAGTACTAAGTACTTTGAGCTAGAGTGGACAGCATTAACAGTATTTTTTGAGTTGCATACACAGATGTTTTCCGTATAACCTTATTTTTAAATTAAAGTCCACATAGATCTTTGAAATCAGTAAACTCATGCAAGTAAGAAGTACTAAAAATATGAACACTTAAGCAATACATTGAAGCTGGTTAATGACAACTTATTTTTAAATAACTAATTACCAATCAAAATAGGGAATTGTGCAGTGTGTGTGTTCAGCGGAGGTACTTCACCTGCACGTAAGAGGACAAATGATGTGTGGGTTTTCGATGGTATTATCTGCCTGTCATCCCCATAAATAAGAAAATACAGACAGTATTATCGTTTTTAAATAATTTTTATTCTTTTGTAACTTGTGTTTTAACAAGATTTTCAATATTATAGGTTATCATAAGCATAGATACCTCCTGAAAATATACACAAAAAGTGGTCTGTTACGACTGACTGTAAATGCTGATCTTTTTCTTGTAACTGCCTCCTGTAAGTATGGTATGTAAGACCGCATCTCTAAAATACACAGAGCCTATCTCACTGTTGGATAAGAAAAGTACATTAATGCAAATTCTGCAGTAAAAATAGTGCACTTGTTATTCTGTTAACGCCAATATCTAAAAAGATTTGTGAGTCATTCAATTGGTACAAATAAGTACCAGACTGATACTCACATAGTACAAATGTTGAGATTGCTTTTACACCTAAGTGCTTCCCCTTGTGTTTCTTGTAGGAAACAGAGATGAAGGTACACATGCACACAAAATTTTGCATCATTTGTTTGCTGACATTTATCTTTCATCAGTGCAATCATTGCCATGAAGATGGACATAACCATGGTCCTAAAGATGAATGTGTACACTCCCATAATGACTATCAGATCTCAAATGCATCCTACTTCCAGAATGGAGGAACAGAATCTATGCCGAGTAAATTTTCAACATTGGAAGCTGAAAATGAACAAAAATACTACATTGAAAAGATCTTTGATCGTTATGGTGAAAATGGAAGATTATCTTTTTTTGGCCTGGAAAAACTGTTAATAAGCCTTGGTTTAGGAGAGGTAAAAGTAGTGATGATAAATCATGATGAAATTGGCCATGATCATGTTTCTCACTTATATGCTTTAGAAGTGCAGGAAGGAAAGCATTCTCACTCTCGTAACCATCCTCATAGCCACTCAGATTCAGAAAACCAAACCATGACTGGTATGGCTGCAAAGAGAAATCACAAATGCGACCCTGAGAGAGGCGCAGTAGTGCCATCAGTAAAAGATGATGGCAAACACATTCATGACCAGAGTCGCCATCACCATCATCACCATCCTCGTCTACATCATCATGATCATAATGGTACGCATCATTCTCGTAACGATTCAGTTAGTCATGGTGAACATGGAGAACAGAACCATGAACCTTCAACAGAGACAAACACAACTCAGGATCAGCCAGAAAGAAAACAACGGAAACAGAAGAAGAAGCAAAAGAAGATCAGTGAGACTTCAGGAGATGCTACACGGGATTATGCCCCAGATCATGTTACAGGTGATCAGAATGAGCACAATCGTGTTCATAAACATGATCACGTACATGATGCATCTCACTTGCATGTACACCATCACGAACACAGTAGTGATCGTTCTACTAGTCATGGACATCAAGATTCCAGTTTAGGTAATGAGGATGGACACCACCACACCAGCAAGCGAGAGGCACCTCATAAGCAGATTAGTGTAAGAAAACATGCTATTTTTTCAACGCGTAGTCATAAGGATCATAACGAAGATGAACGTGATCGTGAAGAGGTGAGTACGAAACGGAGAACCGGTAGGTTCACTTTTGCTGTTGTTACATAACAATTAAATGTGCATACCCACAAATAAGGCAGAAGCACGTTTGCGACTGTTGCGTAATACAGGTAGCAGAGTGAAAACGCTAAAGGTCACTGCCACAGTTTTCAGTTTCCTTTATGGGTTTTCATTTCTGTCTGCCCATCGCCCATCTTTTCTCAGAGGTTTGTCTTGCCTATTTATCTGTATAAAGGAGACACTTAAAGCTTTCTGAGATACCCAGCTTACGGGGGCGGCGGGGTTTCCCTTCCCAGTATTCATGAATAGTTCCCACACAAACACCTTTTTTGGACTTCTTTCTAAATCTAAGATCATTAACATTTTTGGAAACTGCACAGAGACTCTTTCCTAAAAGAAACAGCTGCATCTTTTCAACATACTTCTAATTTCTTTGTCCTAAGAGACGTAGATGTAGCTTCTGTAGCACTGTGCTCGGTGTAAGCTCTTCCATTTCTCCCTTCAGCATCCGTTATTTCTGCCAGGACCATAAATACACTTTCCCTTCCCCCTTACAGTTAACTACAGAAGCAGGGCATTTTGATATCATGGTTTTAAACCTGAAGGCAGGATAGGAACGGATGGAGTGAGTGCCAAGTTTGAGGTTTTAAACTGAATTAAAAAGTGAAACTCCGAACACAAGGTTGGTAGGTAAAGAGAAGTGTTGGAAAACCTATTTTGGATTTATGTTCTTCCAGTCCTTTCCTGTTGCTCTTTCTTCACTGCTTGTACTGTATAATGGTAAAGAATTTGGAAGCTCATTTTCATTGACATTTATGAAAAATGATACAGGTGTTTGGAGACTGAGTTTGTAATGCAGATATTTTTACTGTTTCTTTCCCCTCATAAACCACTTAGATCAGCTTAGACATGTTTTAGCACTGGTGGAATGTTGTAGGCCAGAGTTTCTAGTTTCTGTTTGTGTTCTCAAATCATATGCTAAATTTTCCATAGCTAGTTTTTTAGGGAAATAGTTGCTTTCATATTTAATTTTTTTGTACAATTTGCTTGCAGTGCTTAAATGTTACCCAGCTGCTACGGTACTATGGTCTGGAAACCAGCTCTCCAATATCTCCTGAATTGTTTATATACATGTGTCCTGCTTTGCTATACCAGATTGAGCGAAGGCTTTGTATTGTACATTATGATGAGCTTGAAGATACTATGAAAAGTAAAAATGCATCAATTGAGAATAAAGATAAGACAGGTGCATCAGGTAGGTGTGTAACGTCTAAAACCTTCAAAATTATTTTGCATTGTAAATATTAACGTGAAAGTTTGAATGTCATACAACTTAGCATTGACTATAGAGTAAAGGAATGGTTGAAATTTAACATATTTACTGGAAGAAATTTGAGACAGCATGCTCCTTTAAGTCAGGAGACATAGCATCCTGTTTGGTAGTGTAACAGCTTCTCCTAAGTAACCGTGGCTCAGGGAGGCATACCTTTCT
The DNA here is from genome assembly GCA_031468815.1 of Morus bassanus. NCBI lineage: Eukaryota > Metazoa > Chordata > Aves > Suliformes > Sulidae > Morus > Morus bassanus. The sequence continues at coordinate 33,246,917 of CM062574.1, read as the reverse complement.
TTCATTATTTCATACTTTTTTCATTATTTTCACTTTTTATTTTATGTTTGCTTATTTTTATTTCTTTTTTTGTCTTCTATCATTGTGGCCTAACATCCTATCACTGGGCCTATGGCCTGGATTCTTCCCACGTATCTTTAGACCTTGGTCTCTTGTAGTAGGAATACAGGCAAGGTACAGAACCTGTGGAGACAGAAGGGCTTCTAGGGATGAGCAAGTCCACCCACAGCTTGGATTATTTCCATCATTTAAAATATGTTATGTCTTTTTTCTCTTTGTGTGACTGAGGTGGTCCATGTGTTGGAAAGTTGCAGTGTAATTTGGCACAAATTTTCTTAATAAATTTGACCTGGATATATTCACTCAGGAATAGAGAACAGCACCTTCCACACAGTTCAGTCACTGGAAAATATGATTTCAGGTGTTACCATTTTTATATTCTAGCAGTGATGCAAATTGTAGAATTGACATCCAGAATTTTTTGTGAACTTAAGAAATAAAAAGACTTAAGCAAAATATAAGCATATTTAAATTGCCATTTCTGACAACAGTTCCCTTTTCTAACTTCCAACGTCAATTATTCTATACTACTCCTCTCCTAAGCATATGAGAAGTATTCAGTCAAAATCCTCTGTTGGCAGTTTTAATTTTTCAGTGTGTGTGCCTTGAGTAAAAATTAGTAGACTTTTTTTTTCTTCTTACCATAGTTCTAAGCTCAATATGTTTTTACTATTGTTAAAGCAGGTACTTTAAGGGCCGCATCCATTGTTGTGATGTCATAACTGAGCGTACTTTTGAAATATATGTTTACTACTGCTATCTTTCATAAATTGTAATTGAACTGTTGACAGATGTTTAGCTGCAGTGAAATATTAAAAATCTAAAAAATCTTGGGTACGATGTCCTATTTTTGAAAAAATATTGGTAATTGTGAATATTGATAAGTATGTAGGTGTTTATTAGCACCGTTAGAAATAAAGCTTGAAGTAACTACATTCTCATAGATGTTAATAGCTGTTGGAAAGAATGCATTGCTGGTGATCTTTCTTAACAATGCTGGAGTCATTACAATAATTAGCTTGTTATACATAAATCTCCTATAGTGACACAGCTACTATCTTGTTAACTCTTCAAAGATTGCTGTAAACTGAATATACTGTGTGTTTTATATGGCAGCAAATTGTTTTGTGGGGTAGTCTCATTGTAGGAAGAGTTGACCCCTGCCTTGTTACCAAGAGGATTTGTAGAGTAGCTCTAAGCACTTTCTGCCAATTAAAATACTGAAAACATGTACAAAACTGTTGGGTTTCACATGCTTTGAACCAGTTTAATTAGAAAGTTTCTACAGATGAGTGCTTCTTTTAAAAGAATGCGTTTTCTTTCTCTGTAATGAGTAAGGGAGTTAATTAATAATGCAGCTTGAAAACCTTTAACATTTTTAAGAGACTTCATTTGCAAAATTCATGAAGCTTATTGTGAACATTTAATATGCTTTATGGCATCTGATATCTTGAGTATAAATAACACATTTGCCAGTTAATTGCAAAAAATTGGGTTTTAACTTACTGTTTTGGCTCTGAAAACAAACAGTAACCTCTAAAACAGGTCAGCTTGATTAGATAATGATAAATCATTCTTCATAACAATTTCCCGTTGTGTTAACTACAGTGAGACCTCAGTTGATGTAATAATCATTTTCCCTTCTTAAGTAAGGAAGTGAATCACAAAATAACAAATCTTAACTGGTATATGGGGATTGTGGGAGGTGTGGGACAAATGCCAGTCATAGAGTAACTTAACCTGCAGGTTGTAGGATTCTACTAAAATGAAAATGTGTGCTTATCTGAACTAACATGAACATTTTTAGATAGAAATATTTGCCAAAGTTAGGAGGATGCAGACATTTTTAAACATTAGCTTTCTATGGTTTTCTTTAGTTTTAATTAAAGCTTTCAAAAAAACTTAATAGACCAGTGCTGCTTCTATTCATCGACACTAACCTGTAAGGTTTCTATTAGTTATGATAGTGCAGTTTTCTAAATCAAAGTAATTTAATTAACTGATGACCAAAAACTTAGGAAGCCATGTTGGGTTTCCTTCCTGTAATTTGCAGATAGTTCTGTAACATCTTCTAATAGAGGATTTTCAAGGGCTTACACAACAACTGAGCTTTCACAGTGTACCTATGGGAAGGGGTGGAATTGATATCATTGAGGGCTCCTAAACAACTTAACTTAAAAGGAAAGGTACACCCTACCATGAATCCAGCTAATAGAAGTGATACAAGTAAACAGTGGGCAATTTTTTTGAAGAGGGAGATCAGTCAGAGCTGTCGATTAAAAGTATTTCAGATCAGATATATCTCATAAATCTGCCTGTGCAGATGCCGGCGTTCCCAGGAGCTTACCATTCCCTGGGCCCAGGAGGGCTTTGCTTCAGTGGAGCCTTTCTGTTAGCTTGCTTTCTGGTTAAAGCTTGCACACAGCTAACCGTTCTCAGCCTTCCTACCTTACTACCCTTTTAATCTGTTTCAGTTTACAGATAGCTGTCCAATCTGGTGCGAGCAGCTGTCTTTTGTTTGCTCCCTACTGTTTGAACAGAGGTCCCTTGCTGAAGAAATTGTTCAGTCACCTCCCTCTTGTTTTTTTCCACAGAAATGTTTTATAAGCCAGTGCGTAGTAACTTCACCTCATTGACCGAGATTTATACGGTATCCCTAGGAGCGTTATACACCAAGATCTTTTATAACTTAAGAGCTCTTGCAGTGATCATAATATGGCATATTAGTTCCACTTCCATAATGTTACTGTTTTGAACACTACAGTTGAATTAAATCCTTCAATAAAATTTTGTGTCAGAATTTTGTCGTAAGTGTCCTTAGTAGTCCTTCTTATATGAGGAGTCTTTGTACATATATATAATGGTGGGGTCATGCACAACTTTTGCATATAATATGTTTTTTTATCTTTGACTTGACAGCAACCTTTTGCTGATAATTTTGGTTCCATACCATTTTTTAAGAGTTTAAACAGAAATAGAAGCTGACGACCAAGATCTGAGAGATGCACATTCCATACTCTAATTCTCCTGTGCCTCATCTTAATCATGGTGCCATGTTTAGATACTGTATCATTCATAAGAGTATGTAAGCCCTTCAGAGATGCGTTTGCCAAATCTATGCTATGATATATGAAACTTAAGCCAGTTTGCATAATCTCCTTCCCATTTTTCTCCATGTAAGGCTGTTGGTCATTTAACCTGGCACTTAACATCATAATGTCTGTGTCCAGATTGGAGATCCAGTGTCCTGCCAAATGGCTGTGTGATTTTTATTTGGGCTACTGGTGCATGCATGCATGATTCAGTGTTGAATTACAAGTCCATGTATGCTGTTTCTTTCAGCAGAGCCTGTTGATCCAGAGTACATGATTGAAGTGCCCTGGGAATGAATCAAGGCTGTGTAGTGGCAGTATTTTGGTTGGCAGGGTCCTGCTTCCACTCTAGACCTACTTTTGTATTCCCATTTTTCAACTCCTGTTTTTTAGTTCCTCATCTGAGCGTGACGCCTTGCAATGAGGTGCAAAGGCAGTCTTTGCTTTTTCACCAACTCTCTGTTTTCCTCTCGTTATCAATATGCATTTCAGCATACACTGCCTGCTTTCTAAGGCTTTTTCCAATCAGTTTCTCCTGGTGGATGTGCTCTTGTACCGTTTGCATTTGAATTGGATTGTTTCCTTTTCTGCACTGTTGTGGAATGACAGCTGCAGGCTTTGTAAGAACGAATATCCCAAAATAAAATTTAAAACAGCAGATGCTGTAAGTTTTGGTGTTGAACCAGACCAGGTTCAACACAATTAACCACAATTCTAGTGGCAAAGTCTTTTCAAATCTGGCCTGTAGCGTTTTTGGTACAGATAGAATTCTCGGGACATTTGACTGCTAAATTATAAAATTCATTGAGCAGCTACAACATATTAATTCCTCCTCTCCAGCCCACCCCCACCATTTCCCAGGATGTTTTCTCCCACTTGATAAAAAATGAATGGGCCTTCATAGATGTAAGGAAAGTCAGATCATGCACTGAAGTATGGAGATGCTAATTATTGTAAATCAGGTGTTGTTAGCTTCCATTAAAGTTGGCAAACTGTGTAGACATTTTTGATGAAGAATGAACCTAGGAAAAAACCTGGAAAAACCTGAAGCATTTAAGCTAAAAGTTAAAATAAAGGAAGAAAAAAAAAGTTCAGATTGAGGAAATCATGTTCATGAAAGACTCAGCCCAAACCGCTAATGTCTGTAAAGTAGGAGCACCAACTATTCCTGTCTTTGGGACTGTGAACTTTTTGAACTGTATTGTTGGAATTGCACAGTTTTTACTTGCTGTTCTTTGAAGTTTCTGTGATGGGAAGAAACAAGAGAAGCAGAGAGAGAGCTAAAAAAACCCCAACAGATTTAATTCTTAGCCTTACTGATTACTTGAAAAATAGAAGAAAAAATATTTTGTTAGGGTGAGATGCTGATGGCAAGAGCCATGCTGCTTTGCTTATAGGATCTGTTTCTTGTGTAATTCCTCCTTTTCAATGTCATATAGAAATTTGCACATTTTCCCTAATTAACAGGATTATGTCAAGTGTACCATACCCCATTTAACACTTTTTCTTCTAACGACAATAGAGGTTCTCAGAAAAAATATATACTGCTTTTTGTTGGTAGCAAGTTGCTTTCAGCTCTTCAAGCTCTCATTATAGCATTTGATTTTAAAGTTCCTCTGTCAAAGGTTGAGTCTTACTTATTTCTCATAAATAAAAATGTATGTTTCAAAACACCAGGGGAAGAGAATGGTGCCAAACTGAACATGTAACTCCTAACAAAGGAGGAGAACTACTGATTCCAGTTAAATTTTGCATCAGGATCATGTTAAAAACAAATGTTAAATATGAATTAGTGCTCGTAGAGCCCTAGTAAGTTAAGTAGCGGAGATGTTTTTGTTCCAACGGGCAATCTTTTGCTTTTTGTGTTTCATTAAGGGCTACAGAGCTAAGTCTGGAACTTACAATCAGGAAGCATTGCTGTGCTCTTTTTACCTGATTGCCTTCTGATGCCTTTCACTATGTTGTACTGTACTGTGAATAAGCCTGTGTATTTTTTGCTGTGGACTCCAGCACTGTCTTCATACTTATCAGCACCTTTTGAATGAACAATCCCACAACTTAGGTTAAAGGAAAGTCACCTTCTTAGGAGATAGTTGAAAGTCATTAATCAGTCTTAAAAGTTTTATAAGTATTGTTCTGATAACTTTTCTGTATTCATTTCTTCCCACAGCCTGGTTTTGTGGTATCATCTCTATCACCGTCATTAGCCTGCTTTCCTTGCTAGGTGTGATCTTGATTCCCATCATTAACCAAGGGTGCTTCAAATTTCTTCTAACTTTCTTGGTAGCTCTGGCTGTAGGAACAATGAGCGGAGATGCACTACTCCATCTGTTGCCACATGTAAGTATTGTTTCCTTACCTTTTATTCTTAGTTGTAACTTTATATATAATTTTCAATAAATTGTTTGACAAGTATCAACAGATAAACATTCACTGATGCAGATGTAGATTGACTTGATTATGAGGGACATCCTGAAACGGTGTTTGAGACTTTCTGGTAACAAAAAAGAAAGGAAATGTGTGTTTCTTTAAAAAAAAAAAATAAAAGGAGAAGAAAAAAGTAGTTGTGTATTCATAGTTTAACTTCTGTGACAGTATTTTAAAACACCCAATGAGACCAACGAGACTATTTTAAATTTAGCAGTATTGCTGACCCTTGTCTACTGATGCTTGTGTTATCAGTACTACCTAAAAGTATTTCAGGGGGATTTACCTTCCTGGCTACTAGCTTTTGGGGAGAAAGTAACCTCTAACTTACTGAATCAAAAAATATGTCCAAGTTCCTGGGAAGGTAAGCAGGTTTTAATTTGTGATGGTATACTGCAGTTCTTGGAAGGGAAAACCTCTTCTAAAATTTTGTTGCCTTAATTATTTTAGGAAAAAGACTAATGTTTACATGTTTTCTTTGTGTAAATTTTAATAATTTAAATTAAATTAAATTAATAATAATTTAAATTAATTTAAAACTTTTGGTCATGGTTTGTTTTTTTTTTTTGAAAGTTTATATTTCGGATCAAAATTAAGGCTGTAATTGACTGTAATAATTAAAAAAAATCAAGAGGTTTGGTTGCCAATGGGAGTGTAGGAATGGTGATTCCTGGTGACATTTCTGAGTGTTAGTCTCATTGTCTTTAGCATTGTGACAGAAAAAAGCTGAAGCTAGATTATCTCCCTCTCCCCCCCTAAAAATTTCCCAGATAAATAATGAGGGTAATGAATAGTCTAATGAAAAATTTCTATGGTAAAATGTGTTTGTATTTAAAAAAACAAAACAAAACAAAACCCAACCCAATGTGCAACCCTTCTTTTAAAGTCTTTTTATGCTACTTTTCTGGCAAGGTTACATATTTTGTCACCTGAGCTCGGAGCCATTTCAGTCCCCTGATTGCACCAGGTCATGCTGTGTTATTATTTTCTCTCCTAATAGTCACATGGAGGCCACAACCACAGTCACCACCATGGCCAAGGTCATGTTCACGAACACAAGCGTTCTCATCGACATGCCCACGGACATGGAGTACGGACCGAAGGCTTTCTAGAAGAAAACGATCCAGTGCTGAAAGGTCTTGTGGCACTTGGAGGCATTTATGTTTTGTTCATCATTGAACATTGTATAAGAATGTACAAGCATTACAATAAGCAAAAGGTATGCACTAGAATTGCATGCTCTTTTAAAATCTGTTACCTGAAATTATCTTCTGAGATAAGTTGAGGAATTGTCTGTGTGATGATTCAATATTCTGTGAACATGAACAAGTGCCGCTCATCTGCATTCCGTTTGATTTTATGTGAGGAAACCCTTTTCTAAAAGAGGTTGCTTTTCTTAACAAGGTAATTTGTGAAGACAAAGTAGAAACCTGATGGGGGAGGTTGCAGCTTTTTGGCCAGATATATTTGGAGGTAGATATAAGTAAAAGAGATTACAGCTCTTTCTATAAAGCGCCATGATCTTTTTGCAAAAATACGAAAGGCAGTATGTGAGAAATAACTGGTAACAGAGCCAGACAATTGTCAGACAATTTACAAGAAATTTAACTGTATACTATTAGGTAAGGATGCCAGTGTAGCAGAGGTATTCAGTTTTTCCACTTGAGAAAATGACAAAATTTGCAGACTTCCTGCTTTCTATAAATTGCCAATCAAATTTTAACTTGTTTCCCTGAAAATGATGAGATTTTTAGGGCTGGGAGCATGCTGTATTCATGATGATGGTATAAAAGGAGAGTGAGTACCTCAGGGGGAGTGTGACAGCAGGTAGAGATTTAAGCCACCAAAGAGCCATTTTCTTTCAACAGTCGTTATAAATACACTTTTCACTTTTGTCTCCACCCTTTAACTTTGAGGAGAAAATTATTTTGGTGAAACTATAACTGCTTCTCCCCAAATGAGTGTGGAAAAATTTGAAGTTCTCTGTTTCACATCAGACTTGCTGCCTCAGCTGGACAGGAAGCAAGAGTCTTTCTGTGTTGGAGGAGGCATTTCTTGGATCTCCTGGTGAAAGGGATAAAAGCTGTCACATTGAGCATACCTTCTTTGAGATTAGTTAAATAATTAAACCCCCTAGGCTGCTTTGGCAAATCTATGATCTCTGTTGTATGGGCTGCAGACAGGAAAGTAGGGAGCTTTTCTGTGAAGGAAAATACAAGGAAGTGAAAGGAGTATAAAACTTGAACAAAATAGAGGAGCTGTTTTTGCTGCATGCTTGCTTTCTTGAACAAAAGAAGCAAATATAATAACTCTACACACATGTGTTTCTGGGCTGTTAGAGCAATCCTCGTCAGAATGTGCTCTGTTACTGAAGTCAAACATTGCCTGTGTGTGCAGAGGTGTGTGTGTGTGTGAGAGAGATTCTGTGGTAGGTAGCGAAGAATTTCCACTGGGATAGACGTCGGTGCTGAGCCTTAGAAAGATTAATACTCCGTAGTCACATACTTCTGTTAGGCATATTAAGAGAGTGTATCTTAAGTCTATTTTGAAGAGATTTTTTTTTACAACATTTCAGGTTTTGTTATTTCCATCGATGTCCTTCTACAACCCAGCTGTTATCTGTTTCCTGTTGCAGAGTAAGCAGAAATGGTGCAAGAAAAAACAGACTGAAGAATCACCAATTGGAAGGAAACTTTCCGATCACAAATTAAATAATAGACCAGATGCTGACTGGCTTCAGCTCAAACCCCTTGCAGGTAGGCATTTATTTTCAGAATTTTCTCTGATTACGAGATTCACAGTAATGGCATGTAGCATGTAACCTCTTGTACAGTTTTGCTGCTATTATGCAAATCATTGTTAATAAGACTTAATAGGCTTTCCCTATTAAATCTTTTTTTATTTTGTTTTCCTTAGATCTGAGAGCACTCTGAATGCTTCCTAATATGCCATATAAATGGTTCTCAGACTTCTGAAGCAGTCAGGTTTTGGGTGGCTGTGGTTCTTTGGGGGTGTTTTTATTTGTTTGTTTTGGGGGTGTTTTTTGGTTAAGCTGTGCCTGACTAGCTCAGCCCTGGCAGAAATTAGATCAAAAATGAACACGCACAACCTGAAAGGGGATATCTGTTACACTTTGAAGATTCCAGCCTCTGACCAATTATAGTTTGGCTGAGAAGGCTAAACAAAATGAATTTCTTTTCACAAATACAACCAAGTATCCTGAATATTCCTCAAGTATCCAAAACAACTTTCACATAGTGTTCCTTCATGACAGGCTGAGTGCTCACGCAGTACGTACCCAGAAGGAATGCCATATTACCCTTCTTGAAGAGGTGAGGGAAGGGCAAGGGCTTTGCTTCATAAACTTCCCTTTCTGTTGCCTGCATGGATGGCTGCTGAATTAATTTGCTGATGAAGAATCCATAGGCTATATTTATAGAAATGCAATTTTGTTAGTTTGAATGGTTTGTAGATGGGAGAGTTAGGATTGTAGCCGCCTCCACTCAAACCACTTAAAATGGGATTTGGGACATTGACATATAACACAGAAAGACTTTCAGCTGTGAGGACGGTGGTACGTATATTTGAAATGTCTTCCTTTTCTTTTAAGGGGCGAGCAGAGGAGTTTTGCTTGTAATAACATGGAGTACGTACTGGTTTTATAAAACTGTTCCTCTGAAAGTGCACTCTCCTGATCAGTAAATCATTCATACTACGGGCACTGGAAGCCGATGCTGAATATGAATTTTGAACTGCAGTGCCACTACCGCTGACCTGAACGGCCATTCCATTTCTTTTCAAACAGCCTCCAAATAATGTTTAAGAGCCTGACTATCTAGAACTCTTTGTCTGCTGCTTAGGTACTCTGTGCCTGGTTTTTTAATTCCGCTTACTGTTTGCTTATTTTTGACTCTGAAATATTTTCGTTGAATTATTGTGAGCTGCTAACTTCATTGTTCGGAACTGCTTTTTTTCCCCCAACAGGTTTTGTTTCCTGGAGCATGGATTGCCAGTTTAATTTATTTATTAGTGCCTCAGAAATATTAGTAGACTTAAAATTCATGCACGTATGCCTTCTGCATTGTTTTCACTTTGTATTTCTTTGTAAAAAGGGCTTTGATTGCTAGCAGGGTAGTGAGCTCCACGGGAAGAGCTCACTGTATGGCACAAGTGTCTGACACAAATCTATTGTTCAGTGGCAGGCCCTGGTATGCTCCCGTGAAGGCCACGTTGTGACCTGTATGGGCGTGCACAAAGAGTAGCCAGTTAAGGTTTCCTGAGCCATTCAGATCCATCTACAGCATATAAGATGTTATTATCATTCTGGCAACTTTCCTTTTCCAGTGTTGAACCACAGACTTCATCAGTAGCAAAATTGCAGATACAAGCCTAGGTCAGGCTAAAACTGACTTTGTGTGCTGTGGCTACAGTGCTGTTGCCTTGTAGTGGAGACTTCTATATGCTGTATGTGTAAATCAGTGGAAAAAATGGGGCGGTGAGGAATACATTTTTTGGCTGAATGTTGACAACAAAGTTACTACATTGGTATGTGTTAAGATACTTTTTTTGCTTTCGCAAAGCAGTTAAATTCTTTGCTGAATGATGCAGTAGTTGCTGGTGGTACTTTAAGTAAGAACTAATGCAGTGTCTCTCTCGACTGGCTTCAATGCAGGAGCAGATGACTCAGTTTTATCTGAAGATCGACTCAATGAAACCGAACTAACTGATTTAGATGGCCAGCTGGAATCCCCTCCCAAAAACTTCTTGACTGTAGAAGAGGGCAACAATATGCACCATTCTCACAATGATGTCTCACATGCTGCTCAAGAGCATGACCTTCACGATTCAGAGTATGACAGCCATGGCGAAGATAAAATGATAGCTAGAAAACACAGTCACCACTGGCATCACAAACATTCCCATCATTCCCATGGCCACTGTCATTCTGGAAAAGACCTGAAAGATACTGGGATAGCTAATATTGCTTGGATGGTAATTATGGGAGATGGCATTCACAACTTTAGTGATGGCTTAGCAATCGGTAAGCAAAAGCTCTGAGTATTTCTCACCAGTTTCTTCTTACCTTAGTAACTTCAGTAATATTTTACTTATCAGTGGTCACAGCTAAGGCTTCCAGTTAGCTCCTGCGGTTACTGGCATTGTTTAATCTCCTTCAGAACAGAAATTAAAAGGCCATCAAGAGTCTTCCCTTTGTTAATATTCTGTGACTATTTCCACCGAGATTACAGTATTGATAGTAGCGACAGTAGCAATCTCTGCCAAATGAAGATGGGCGCAGACAAACCTCCGTGTGAATTCTGGAGCACGTGTAATGCGCATTTGTTGTTTGGGTCTTAGTATTTGCCTTTAAATAACAAATAAGTTCCTTTCAGTCTTATGTATAATGATATTTATTTATAATAATAATACTCTATTATTATTAATACGTAGAATTACACAGTACTTGTAAATAATAAATGTACTATGAGTCAGGTTACTGAAATAATAAAAGTACTACTAAGGATAATTTAATTTTTGTTTGAGCAATGTACTGTTTTGGCTTATGGTCAGTATAGATCTATTTCTAGCCAAATGTAAAAGAAATTGAAGTACCAAACAGATTTTATTAGACTTATTAAATCAACCTTGAGTCCCATAAACCTCTAAATGTGATCTGAGGTGTAAAACACGTTAATTTGCATATTTGTCACACAAGTCCAAATTATAGTGAGAGTACTGAAGTGCATCCTTTTAATTTTTTACTAAGGTAGGTACTAAGAGTACACAGAGTTCTGAACTACTAGCAGAAGGAACGTACCCATTTTGAAGGATGGGGGATAAGCTACTTATTTAGGGTCTGGAGTTAACAATGGAATCTACTACAGTTTCTCCACTTTCTCTGAACAATTTCTAAAGAAACTAAACTCCATAAAAATTTATTTTTTGCTTCATTTTCACGTTAAACAGGTAAGGCATTTAGACAGTGGCTTCTAAGGCCAACAAGGAGCACTGCGCCATCTGTTGAGAACTTCACTGTATTGAAACTCCATTTCTAAATATTCCTGTGTCAAGCTCAAACAGCTGATTCTTCGGTAGATTTTAGAAAAGCATGTTCATCTTTTTAGTATATCAAGTTATGAGGAATCCAGAGGAAAGTTACATTTCCTCTCCATCTTCAGATTGAGTCTTTCTACTTTATTTTGCCTGTTTTGACGGCTCACTGCAGGCTCTTCTTGTGCCTTTCTCTGCTACAATACAGAAATTTAATACCAGTTTTCTCATCTCAGAATTATTTAAGGTATGAACTTAAAATTGATTGAACTAAATTAGCTTATACGAAAGTTACTGAAAGAGGCTTATGCCAATGTTTTTCTCCTTACTATTTTCCAGGTCTGGCTTATTCATGTTGCTGATATGTGCTCTACAAATAAGTATAAAGGAAATAGAGAGGCTATGGGTTAAATATTAGTTTGGATTTCCAGCCTGGAAAGGAGAGAGCTAGACTGTTGCTCATGTGCATTCCTAACTGTCCTGACCTACTTAAGAGTTTCTAAAAATGCAAAAGTGGTGCTATTTATTAGCATGTTGCCTTTATGTCTCTGTTTTGCTGCGTTGTGTTCTCCTCTCCCAGGATTTGTCTTTCAGATAAACAGAGTAATGAAGTATGCAGTGGTAATGCACATCCAGGACACTTCCAGTATTTTCAGTTTATATAGAGATAAGACACAGACATAATGAAAAAATATTAGAGTGTGCATTCTAACAGAAGGGTGTCATCTCTGGAAAGTCTGCTGATTAAATTTTCTGACTTGAAAATAGTAAAATATCATTTGAATCTTTTTTTTTTTGTTTTCCTAGGAGCAGCTTTTAGTGCTGGACTGACGGGAGGAATTAGTACCTCTATAGCAGTATTTTGTCACGAGCTTCCCCATGAATTAGGTAATTAATTATCTAAACTCAATGTGTTCAGTCTCTTCATCTGTACAAAATATGTATCTAAAAGGCGTTGTGATACTCATCCTCATAAGCATAATGCAATGCAGATGCTGCAAAGGTGATCAGAAGTTCAGAGAGTAATGGAACAATATTGCTTCAGACTACATAATGAGGATGTTAATACAGGATTATTTTGGCAGGTATCCAGCTACAGCAGTTCTGTAAGCTTTTTGGACATGTTTTAAAATGTTCTTAGGAGCACAGTTTACATTTTGGTGTTATACCTCTGCATTTTATAGAGAGAGTTTCACAATACTCTGCGTGGCATTGTCTTACACAAAGTTAAGTTACATAAGTATATGTAAGTTTGCATAAGTAAAATTCTTTGTAGAGATCTTTGGAAGATGCTGTGGACCAATTGTTGCTGAGTCCAGTAGGTGTGGATGACTACTTAGGGTAGAGCCTGTAGGCGTTGCTGCCAGTGCCATTGATCCTTCCCCCTAATGGAAGCATTTCTTCTTGGGGTTAGCTAGCCATGATGAAATGTGTTGTTTTCCTGTGAGCCGTAAGGCACTCCGCATGAAATTTTAATGCACCCTGAAACTTACAAAAGAGCAGCTAGAGAGAGCAGGAGCCTTCTTTTTTGCCGCTAACGTGAAATTGTGCTAGATTAAACTGTATGTACTCACAGCTTGCGTACTTGATGAGCTGCTAGCTCAGAATGGTCAAAAGTAAGGTAAAACAAGTACTTCAAAAACCCTTAGAGGTGATGAGTGAAAGCATTTTATATAGGCAGATACTAAGTATAATGGGCACAGATGGGAAATAATAGAACAGATGTCCACGGTTTGACAATAGTGCTATACAATTGTTAGTTAAGTGAAGCTGCTGCAGTATATAAAGTATTGCAGTATATATTGGTGTGCTTATAACTTGCTAGGTTAATGATTAAATTAACCTTCTATAACAAGTGAGGAGTTTGCTGTACATATTTTTTGTTTTGATTCTAGATTGAGCAATTAATTTCTAGCATATCTGACATGATATATTAATTACCCTCATGACTGCATATCATCTTTCACTCTTCATATTCACAAGAGTTCAGTCTGAAGGGAGTAAAACTATCAGAGCTGATTATAAGATGAAAATTTAGATCTTTATAGAACATCTACCTCTATCAGCAATTTTAGCAGAACTGTCCTGAATTCAAAATAGAACAGGTTAACCTGGTATGTCTTAAACCAGCAAACTGATTCAGCATGGATGTGAAGTCATTCTTTCTGAAAGTAACGCTTCCTTTTCCTAGCACTAGATTTCTCAAATTCATTGTCACCTTCTCTGGAGACTAATGCCTCGTTATCCTCCTCTTGCATTTGCAGAATGAGGTGTATATAGCTACGAGGAATCTTCACAGGTATTGATCAAAACTAAGCCTCTGGTTTTATGTGCCATGAAGAACTTCTGTGAAGTAGAGACAAGTCTGTATGCATAGATGTATTCTATGTGGGAGGACCAGGTCTAGACTCCTTCATTTACCTTTAACCATTAATCACTATTACCTTTCTGACAATCAGCATGATGAATAGGCACCTTTACATCATATTGTAATCAAGGGATTGCTGCACATAAATACAGTTCTTATAAGGGTTGTCACATACTGTTGCCTGGTCTTCCTTTGAGCCTCTGTAGCAGCATTTTTGCTTTGACAACGCCTTGGATTGGTGAGATAGTAAACGTAGGCTAATTTATCTACTTACTCTCCTGAGAAGCACTGATATTAAACCCCTTTGTTTTGTCTCCGTTTTAGGTGACTTTGCTGTGCTTCTTAAAGCAGGTATGACAGTAAAGCAAGCTATTGTGTACAACCTCCTGTCTGCCATGATGGCTTACATAGGGATGCTGATAGGCACAGCGGTGGGACAGTATGCTAATAACATCACCTTGTGGATCTTTGCAATCACTGCAGGCATGTTCCTCTATGTGGCACTGGTGGACATGGTAAGATTGTTATGATTCTGTGTCATTTTTGCATTCCATGCATAAAACCTAGGACTTGAAATGGCACCTATGGCAGAACTTTTTTTGTTATAGCACATAAAATATCTGTAGACAGTTGATGGGTGTTTCTGTTCTACAACTTTTTAAAATGTTGCAGATACTTTGAGAGATGTAGTGTTATAGTTGCTTGTCTGTTTGGGTTTCTGCTACTGAAGTCTGCCACTGACTCCTGTTAAAATACAAAAGCTACAGAGGGGCTGGGAAAGACACTCACGCTTCCCACTAATAAAAATAATAACTTCCCACTAATAAAAATAGGATGATTCTCTGGTTTTGTGGATGGGGCTGGAGTTCAATCCAGTATTTAGAATTGTTCTTCACTAAAATTTGATCTTCATATATTTGATTCTGGAAAGCTTAGTCTGAACCCTTAGCATGAGCAGCTGGTAATACATAGCTCTTGTGGTGATTAGCTTTTTAAAAAATTATCTGGTGGAAGGATGCTGCTGCTTCAAGGACGTATACATTATATTTAGTGTGTGTACACTATAGATCCAGATACTTCAGGCAGTAATGCACTTGTGCACATGGTATCAGTCCATATTTAATCCTGATTTCTCTACTAAGCAGCTTCAGAGCTGCATTTAAATAAGCCAATTTTGTCACTTCTTGTCTTTCCCAAGCCCAATGGTGATGAGATCAGTTTTCATTCTGGGGGTATTTTGTAATGTTCTTTCTGCTTAATATACAGGGAAAAAGATGCATCACTTCCCTGGATTTTAAGGACAGATCTCATATTGTATTAAATTATTAACCAAATAAACTAGAAGCTCCAACCTAGTTAAAGCTTTAATTCACAAGGGTTCAGACAGCTTTTTGTGGAGTGGCTCCCTGGACTTCCATTGCTTCATTCACAAACTACTCTTTCCTAGTAAAGACATCTAAAGCAGAGGCAAGTTTCCTCACAGCTGTTATTTTTCTCCTCAAATAGACTAAGTAGCCATCCACCTCATCAGTAGATTGCTACTTGGATCACCTGGTGTGGCTACATACTGCTCATAGAAAAATACTTAAATGTAACTGGAGTTCTGGCTTTGGGTGATGTTCCAGTAGAGATTTTGTTTAACCTCATAGCATCTCCGTAGAGGGTTGGGATTACTGGAATGAGGACCAGCTTGTTTCAGTTTTCAGTTGTGGGTAAAATGGAATATTTTACTGTTCTGAAGTATTTTAAACCATGTATTTTCTTCAGCTTTCCAAATTTCTTCAGAGATTTTGTTGCCATATCTGGCAGCTCTGTTAGCCTACACCACTAGTTCTGCTCTCCTGCATACAATTGTGCTGACTATCCTGTTTTCAAACCACATTTTTTAGCAGCTTCCTGAAAAGGTAACCGGTGCAGGAATGAAACGTGTGATGTTTGATTCTCACTGGCTGACTTGTCAAAGCAGGCAGGCATCTGTCAGTTGCTTTAAGCCATAGACACAGACTTTGGGTTTCAGCAATTCTCATTGAAACAGCATCACATCTTTGTCAGGTGACTGTCTATGAGGCTGTCAGATGTCTGCTCTGGTGTGGGCTGATTGTATTATTTCCCTGGTGCCAACTAAAGCAGCTGACATTATGAAGATCCCTCTCCCCTTTGCTGCTGTGGCCAATAGTTGCTATTGGCTAGCTGTGGCTGCTGAGTCTGGTTTCTCAGCCTCAGTGGTATCATTGAAGCATTAGTGAAGACTGCTGAAAGCAAGGGTTCCGTTTCCCCTGAATTTCCTGGTATCGGCAGAAGCTGTCTTGGCCATTCTGCTCTCTAGCAAATTACCTCTGCAGTTAGTTCTGTGTTCAGCACTACTGCCACACTGGTGCTTAAGAAACTTAGTGTCAGTGGGGCTTCCAGCTTGCTTCTAGGTGGCATCCTCTGCATCTGAGAACTTTCTCTTAAACTCAGGTGTGGTTCTGAAGATCCCGTGGTAGTCCCATTACTAGTCATCAGATAGGGCCTTGAGCACAGGTCAAGGCAGGACACAGTGGCAGCAGCTGCTCCTGTGCCCTTCATCTCATTCAGTCCTGATTGCCATTAGGTCTTTTATGACTAGGACTCATGGAGGCCAAGCATTGGCCATCACACCATGGGATATTCCACTTCCTTATAGAGAACTTCAATTTGTGAATATAATCTATTATATCTTTTATAAGGTAAATAAGTCCTTTTCAGGGCTTGCTTAATAGAGCATGTGTATAGTTGAGAGTGATCCTTCATGCAACTTTAGATGTTCTACAGTAGTCTATAATTACTGAAATATCACTTGCTTTTGTAAGTCCTGTGGCTGATATTTATCTTCTGTACTTACTTTGACTGAAGACATCATGTATAAAGGAAAGCAGTATTTTCATTTTTTTTAATCCTTGTCCTTTTCCTCAGTCATCGTAGTAGCAACCAAAGTCAAAGCCCAATGGTCTGACTAAAAAAGAGCAGGAAAGGTTCTGCAAGACACACTTGAAACTGCAGCAGATTTTTGTCTTGATGTTTCCATAATCTGCCTCCCTTTCAAAGACCTTATTTTCTTGTTATCTGACACTTACTAAGAACAGATTTTGATCCCTCCCTAGCTTGACAGAGGTTCACACAGGTGCAGTTTTCTATCTGTTCCTTACCCCAGCCCATCAAGAATGGACCTTTTGGTATTTTTGCACCTGATTGTCCTGAAGTTTATCTGATTATGCATTTTCTAATGGTAAGGATACTCTTCTCCAGTAGAACCTAAACTCAGGCCTTCCTAAATTGTTCAGGCTTTCCATGATTCTCGTGACATTTCATTCAGTGGTGACTATCAGAAGAATAATCATAATATCCTCCTTCTTGACAGTGCTGGTTTGGTTTGAATGAGTACATCAAATTTTCCTATATTCCTTCCCAGTCCAACTGGAATCATATCTTACTGGAAAATAAATTTAGCTCTTATATTTTTCATTCCTTATATCTCTAGGGCTTAAACTATAAACTTTTAACTTCAAGATGGTTGTGGTTTGTTTTGGGTTTTTTTGTGTGTTTGTTTGTTTTTTTAATACTGACAGGACCAGACTCTTTATATGGTCCCTGAAATTGGTCACATCCATAGCTAATAAAGCAAAAAGTTTAGTAATCTTCAGACGTGCTGTCAAAGTAGATAACCGGCAGTGTTAAAGCCCATTATAGTAATGCGGAGGTGAAGCCTCTTTATTTCATCCAGAGCATGTTCCTCCAGATCTCAAAAAACAGCTGTGGCTTCTCTGAAAAAAAGTCTTCTTCATGCCTGCCAAGCTGCTACCTGAAGTTCTCTTTATACCTCCTTTAGCTACTGCACCATTGCAGAGACATCAGAGCTGAAGCAGTACTGTGTAGAGCAGCTGGGCAGTCCCTATTCAAATGAGGTTCTTCAAGGAGATTTGTCTCCAGGTAAATGTGAATATGCAAAAGGTTCCTGTAGTACTCATGTATGTATGGACTATATCTCAAAGATGGAAGGAGGGATTTTGCCAGTAACAAGTTCTTGCAGTGCACAGTGTCCTGCCACCTTCCTTCTTCCCTCTCAGGGTCTTTCCAGGACCCTTTCTGCACTGGGATTCTGCAGCTGAGGGAGCGCAAAGTGGCACTGGCCTGCCCTGCCTGCATACTCAGGCTCCGAGTACAAGAAAGAGGAGCACAAGCACGCCGCTTCAGATATGGCAACAGCAAAAAATAGATAGTATTTTTGAAGACTGTGATGGGGAGTGTGCCCATAGTACTGGCTGCTGGCCAATAACCTTTTTTCCTATCTTAAAGGGAGTCTTTTACTTGCTGTTCAGCTCCACAGTTTTGGGGGAATATACAACAGCTGTCGCTAGCCGTAGCTAAGACTTCCACTTCCACTCATCATACTCTCCCCTTTCATGTCCATGACTGGAAACCTTGGAAGTTATGGATACAGAGCACTGTGCCCTTTCTAGGTTTTGAAACAGATGCCACTTATTCTTAATGACTTAAGGGTACTTTGTAATTCAGTGGAGTGCTTGCTGTTAAGCTGCCTGGTCTATTGTATATGTGATAAATGTTTCTCACACCAGTATATATTTTTACATTTAAATACTCAGTGGGTCAAATTAATTGTCAGCTTTATGTATCTTTTTGAAATACAGTAATACAAGACCAGATAAGTAATATTTTTGGGGTTTTAGCAGAATTGATACTCTGATAATTTGTCATTGTCTGTTGTGCAGTATTCAGGTACTCGGAATAACCAAAACCATTCTGGCCTATCTAATGAAGAGCAATAAGTAGAGACTTGTGCTGTGTACTACCTGAAGTTTCCTTTTTGTTCCGCATTAGGTTTTTCTGTACTAAGTGTGTCTTGAAGGAATTCCTTCGTTTACCTCATGCTTTCTTGAATTTATTTGTAAAACATTTGAAGTCATTTCTCTTCTGTATGGGTGGCTTTCAGAATTTTTTATAGCCTCACATAGAATTTCTCTTGAATTACTTGTAGCTATTATTCCCATATTTAAAAGGGAAATGCATATGAATATATAACAAGCATATAACATGACAAATGAATGGCTAAGTTAATCAGCAAAGTCATTATAAAGGGTATATTTATAGCATTGTAATAACTGTAGCAACAGTCAAAGCTTTTTATTATGTTCATTTAAGCAGGACAATTTTAATTGAGTAAAGAACTCAAAAGAGCAGAATTCGAAGAATGCTGGGCTGGTCCTTATCTTGAGGAGCTTAAAGTTCAAGTAGATGTGTGATCCAGCAAAAGCTTAAGAAAAAAAAAGTTAAAAGGAAAGGTATTTTTAGTTTGTTTTGTAAATACATGATGTGGTCATGTTTTTATCAAATGTAGTGGTTAGATACAGTTTTAGCTTAGTGTATTGTTTTTATAACTGAATCCTGGAGTGTTTATTCTTGACAATATCGTCTTGTAAACTTGTCTGTGTATAAATGGAATAAAAAATATAAATAACATTCTAGAATGTTTTTCCTTTTAGCTTCCAGAAATGCTTCATGGAGATGGAGATAACGAAGAGCATGGTTATTGTCCTGTGGGGCAGTTCGTTCTTCAGAATCTAGGCCTGCTTCTTGGATTTGCCATCATGCTGGTGATTGCCCTCTATGAAGATAAAATTGTGCTTGACATCCAGTTTTGACCTAATTCTGGTAATCACTGTGGTTACGATAATGTTACTGTATGGCTTTGAGTCTGCACTGTTTCACTGTATGCACATTGCTCAGAGGAAAAGCAGTGGCTTGCACTACTTACACAAGTACAGTATATTAATTTCTGTATAGATTAACTTCTTTTTTTCTAATTCAAATCAGATGAGATTACCCAGTGCATCTTCTAAACTCAAGTGATCGGCAATTAGGAAATACTAAATAAGAGAAATAAATGCCAAGTGCAGTGTACTATATAGGAAGCACTGCTTGCTTAAGAAAGAAAAAGTACAGTGAATGATCTGCTCATTTGGGAAAATACCATTTCATTAGTACATCTGAACAGAACCCAGAAAATGTTACAGCTGAAATTCATACCTCTGCAAGGAACCTGAGTAAGCCTTTAGTGCCACATAAGTCTTAAGTAGTGCATATGTATATCTATATGTATGTATGTATAGATATATATCAAGATAGATATATATATATAGATGTGCATGCATATATTTATATATGTGCGTATGTCTGTGTATATATATATTCATTCTGTGCTGATTCTTCTGCATAGCGGTGACTTGAAGTATTAAATCTTACAACAGCACAAGACTGGAAACCACTGTGCCGGTTTAAATTTTAAAAAAGAAACCCAAAACCTAAACACTGTTTAAATTCTTAGAGTATGTGTTAAGCTGCACTCCATCATTATAAACTTCATGTGTAAGAAGGCAGGCTGTTGCAATATACGCTGCAAAGTGCTATGTTCTGTTAAGGATCAGTCTGACCTTGTTTTCCTGACTAAGATTTATTTGATGTTTGTTCCTTGATATTAGTAGGAAAATGCAAAATGCAGTAGAATTAGTGTTAGCTTGGGGAAATCCCTGATGTTGGAGTTATTGAGCTATTTCTGGTTCTTTTTTACAGATGCTAAACATGTGTTGTGTGCCACTTGCAGCATAAACTACTGAAGAATTGTGGCTGTGAATTTGTGCAAACTCTTTTAACAGAGAATCCATATGGGAATTTCTCCATATTTTTTTTTAACAATTATCTTGGAATGTTTTCTCCTCTTCATGTTAAAACAATCCAAAGTGCAAGATGTTAGTTACTGAACCTGGGCACAAAGGTCAAATTATGCTCTGTGTATGTAGTACTGGTAGGTTATTAACAATACTGTAATATCAGATCAAAATTTGTTTCTACAATGCCTTGATATCAGACATTGTAGTACCAGCCATTTCTGGCAGTAGAGAATATGTAAGAAGATTTCTATTTCCAGCATAAAGGAGTTCATTTCTATGATATTTTTTTACAATTTTGGTATTTAAATTAGATTATTAAAAAGCAGATGTGATAGATCCGTGGTATGTGTAATTTGGAAGGATAGACTGAAAATTTGGGCCTTAACTTGCTGGGATCAGCTGTCCTAGATCAGATTGTGCTGATATACTTATATTGCCAGACATGAGTTAGTTCTTCTTGTACCCATCTCCTTAAAAAAAATTGTAAGTTTGTGAGGAGTGCAAGTTGATTCCGTAGTACCAGTCCTAAGCATGGTAGTAGCCTTTTTTTTAAAACATACAGTTTGTCTTCTTTTATGTGTATGCCAGGTAAAAGCTGTATTTTGACTATGTGCCGTAAGTTTTGTTTCGGTCTGCTTGGTGCCAGTGTAGCTGCTAAAAACACTGATCCTAACGCCTTTAATGAGAGCCAGTTGGTATCTTCATTCCATTTCAAGTTACTGTGCGTTTCCTGTGGCCCTTTATTTTTCGAATCTTCATTGGTCAATTTAGTTTCTACTGAGACCAGCTCATGTATTTTAGAGATATCGGTTGGTTCTTGCCAGTATTTCTTCCTCATGCAGTATCAAGAAACAGTATTAAGGGTCCATTTCAAAGAAGGGCTCAGTTTCTTCAGTGAAGAAGCCAAAAGCCCAGAGTTCAGGCATGCAGCCATTTGATGCTCTGAACTCAGGTTTTCTTTTTTTCGTCTTTAAACACGTTTACTGTTGGACCCTAATTAGCAAACACACTGTTGTTAGCTTCATATTACTGAATTTCTGCAGTGCAAAGATCCTGGGTGACATTTTTTCATAGGGCCCATGTTAGGTCACTGAGTACCAATTTCAAAGAGATTTAACTCACTGGATACCTTCTGGGGATCTAGTTTAAAGTTTAAGTTTAAACAACCTATGTTTCTTGTGTATTAAACTGACCCGTACTTTTCCTTTTCTGTTATACTCGATAGAGTTAAGGGGTCAATATGTGGTTGAACTGATATTTTGCCACATCATTTTTTAAAGTTTATTTCTTGTAATTCTTTTCAAATGAAGATTTCTATATTTCAGGTAGTATATTTACTTTTGTATTAGTTGGAATATGGTTGTAGCTTAATACACTGCCCCTATAGGAAAATAGTTAACTTCCTTCCAAGACCATCTTCAGACAAGGGAAAAACATGGTCCTTGAAGGTAGGTACTGTATTTTTCATCAACTATGGGTTGTTTCCTTTTATTTTGTAGTATTTATTACGAGTTATGAAGAGCAGTGTAACAGCTGTGACTTCTTCTCTATGTTTCCACCAGTATTGAACTCCAAATGATTCTAATGTATGCTTTTGAGTCATGTTACAGACAATCTGAATTCCACTACATTTCGACTTGGCTTCAACATTCCATTCTGCTTGAATCCAGAGTCTCATTTAACTTGTATTTGTTGGAGGGCATAAATGTTACTTGTATATTACAATGCTGTCACTGTGTGACATCCCATATGAATTTTGATGTAGATCACATTGCACTCAATCCGCTGTGATTATGCTTAGAAAATATTGTAGTTACTAGATGCAGTGTGATTTTTTTTTTTTAAATTTTTTTTCCCTCTCCCATTAACATTGAGTCTATGGTTTAAAATGTGATTATGGTCCTATATGATAACTTGCTGAGCTATCAGTCTTTTTGTTATAACTAAATCATTTTTCAAAATTTTATAAAGCTGGAAATGATCAAATGCTGTTTTGTTCATTGTCAACAGTGTTGTATTCATTTTATGTATGTTCCTTATAAATAAGGAGCCTTCAGAAAATAAAATTATTCAAGGAGCAGATATTTTTGTTGGCTTTTATAAGGTTTTGTTGTGCATCTTTGTATTTTAGTATTTTGTTTCAAATCTTGTGAAAGGCACAAATGCAACACTGTAAACAAACTCACTTTGATTTCTCTTTTTATGTGGCATTTCAGGACTGACATGCATCCCTTATAAGTGATCTGCAAAATGCACCTACCTCCGTAAACTGTGATAGGTTTATGAGTTAAGCTGACATAATAATGCCACACCCCGTCTGATCCAGTGTTCTTGCGGTTTGTCTGAAGGGAGAGTCATTGCGATGACAAAGTTGGTGGAATGGCCTGTAGTTGACAGGATCCCTCTTCTCTCACTGGTCTTGTACACTGGGGCCAGGTAACTTGGTCGCTGTGGAATGTCTGCCCTCCTACATGGCTTTAGCCATATCTGCAGTAAAGAATAAAATAATCCTTTTCATCTCAGTTAAAAAAAAAGGGGGGGGGGGGAAGAAACAGTCTTGGGTTGGCCACAGTATTTTGACATTGATTTTTTTTAATTTTGTTTCCTTTTTAACAGATATCCCTGAAATCTTGTTTCTTGTTTCCTTTCTTATCAGATTGCTTCCTCTCCCAAAATATGCAACACCAAACTTCCTGTCACTGTCATTATTAGCAGAGGATTCTCAGTTCCTCTCAGACACTTAATTTCTATTTCAACACAAAACATTTCAATTCAGTTATTTTTTTAAAGAATTACCCTGTTACTTCCTTCAAGACTAGAACTTAAGAGTATTAATTCTACAGTATTTGTTGATATATAATACTGTAAAATGTCACCAAACAAAAGATACTGACCACAGGTACTGTATCATAGAGGATTTTTGGATGAGATTCTGCTAGCTTCTTAGTTTGCCTGTTCCAGCATGCTCCATCCAAGAACAATCCCTGAATGTAGACCCCTGAAGCAGTTGGAAAAGATATTATATTATGCAAAAAATGAAAATTTCTTCTAGCTGAGAGCAGCAGCTAGTGCAACACACTTTTACAGAATCATAGAATCATTTGGGTTGGAAAAGACCTTCAAGATCAAGTCAACCATTAACCTATCACTGCCAAGCCCACCACTAAACCATGTCCATAAGCACCACGTCTACACGTCTTTTAAATTCCTCCAGGGATGGGGACTCCACTGCCTCTCTGGGCAGCCTGTTCCAATGCTTGACAACCCTTTCAGTGAAGAAATTTTTCCTATTATCCAATCTAAACCTCCCCTGGCGCAACTTGAGGCCATTTCTTCTATCACTAGTACCTTGGGAGAAGAGACCAACACCCACCTCGCTACAACCTCCTTTCAGGTACTTGCAGAGAGCGATCAGGTCTCCCCTCAGCCTCCTCTTCTCCAGGCTAAACAACCCCAGTTCCCTCAGCCACTCCTCATAAGACTTGTTCTCCAGACCCTTCACCAGCTTTGTTGCCCTTCTCTGGACATGCTCCAGCAACTCAATATCCTTCTTGTACTGAGGGGCCCAAAACTGAACACAGTATTCGAGGTGCAGCCTCACCAGTGCTGAGTACAGGGGGACAATCTCTTCCCTGCTCCTGCTGGCCGCACTATTTCCGATACAAGCCAGGATGCTGCTGGCCTTCTTGGCCAGCTGGGCACACTGCTGGCTCATGTTCAGCCAGCTGTCCACCAGCACCACCACATCCTTCTTCTCTGGGCAGCTTTCCAGCCACTCTTCCCCAAGCCTGTAGTGCTGTATGGGTTTGGTGTGACCCAAGTGCAAGACCCAGCACTGAGCCTTGTTGAACCTCATACAGTTGGCCCATCCATCCAGCCTGTCCAGATCCCTCTGTAGGGCCTTCCTCACAACAACACTCCTGCCCAATTTGGTGTCATCTGAAAACTTACTGGGGGTGCACGTTGCTGTCAGTTGAAGTTTTTGTCAATTTTGTGTGTTCCAAGTGATGATCAAATAACGTGGAGTATAACACAATCTTATACTGCATTACAATTTATTATGATTACAATTCCATAAAGGTCTATAAAGTTATAATGTCTAGCAATATCATAGCATATTCAGGCTTTTTGAGTGACTGAGGTTAAAAATTATTCCAAAGTACAGGACACTATTTTTACAGTTGTCTATTATAATAAAGTTTTCTGTATGTACTAAACATTGTCAGCTTTAATGTTTCCAGACTTGGAGATTTGATTATATAAACAGTGTTTCACTAGTTAGTCTTCACATTGTTTCATTGCTTATGTTTCAGATTGCCACTTCCTTATACCTTTCTAAAGCAGTTCATTAGAGATGTAAAAAAAAAAAAAAAAAAAAAAAACAACAAAAAAAAAACCCACACCCACAAAAAAACTTTAAATGTTTAAAAAAAACCAGAAATATCTTAATTTTGACATGTCATAGTGACATGACAGAATGACAGCTGTCATTCCATCAACTCTCCAGAAGAAAACAATAAATTACAGCACCATCTGTTTTTCATAGAACTTGCACCTTCTTGCTCTGTAGGCTGAAAACTGTAACTTGTAAAACAAAACAATAAACCTGCCCCAGCAGAAAATGACTTGAAACTGACTGGCTGTGGCTCTCCCAGGCAACCTGCCAAGCCCTTCTTCTTACACAACTTCCAGTCAAACTGCTCCTCAGAAAAGCATTAAGAGGGGTATTAAGAAGTTCAGACTGGCCTTTTTTCTGAGGAAGGGCAAGCTAACAAACATATCTGCAACTGGAACCTAAGGTAGTAATATATAATAAAGTGGTTTGATAAAAAAAAATAGGCCTTTTCCCCCCTTAGAGCAGTCCCCTGTTGCACATTGTGATCATACCCATAAGGTATTTTTCTAAGGAAAGTTAAAGTAGCATACCCAACTTCTCTACTAAATGTTTGGTTTTCCTTGGCTTAGGAAAATATGCATCTTCAGATATATACGCTAATGGAGTGAAATAAAGGAGAAAAAAAAGAAAAGGCAAGCTAGATTTCCCTTGAAATTTTGATCTGTTGTGGGTGGTTTGGCGCAAGGAGTGTCCTCTGTTGGTGTTACTTTATATCTGCATGCTAATCCAGGAGGTGAAGTAATCTCAGCAGTTCTTAAGGACTTAAATAGTATTCTGCCTCTTCACTTCTTGTGGATCTCATGGGGAGCAGTGCAGTTGTGTATGTTTTCCAGCTGAAGTCATTAACTTAATTGCATAACTCTGAGTCCGCAAATTAATGTTAACTTCTGAATACATAGGCAAAGGCAGATAATTGTGTCATGCATTTACTTACCATCTTCAGGAGCAATTTCATATTCCTTATCTTCCAGCACTTCATAGTCAAATTCTAGTAGGTCTATTGGAATGGTGTATTTTCTGGCATAGTTCTGCTGTGCACCTGTTAAGAACGCTTGAGTGAAGAAGAATCCTGAAATCCAGAAGACTGGTGGACTTCCATTTTCATACCACAGCTGCAGCAGCAAAAGAGAGAGGAGGAGAAAAGAAAAAACCTGCCTCTTTTTTTTTATTTTTAGTATTTAGGAAAGCAATTATCTTCTAGAATAACAGCAGAAGTAATTTATCCCTTTGTATCAGGGATCAATCAGTATCATCTTTCTCTGTGCAAATGACAGATTTTTTTTTTTGCAGGCTGTTTTCTCTTTCAAAGGGTCATAGTTCCCTTCCAGGGCCAAAGTCACACGTTGTAAGTGTGTAGAGCTAGTTGAAGACAAGGAGGGATGATTTCCTCATGAGGAGGATATGTGGCCTAATTAAACCTCTGTTGATTTGGGTTGGGGGGAAGCGTGTTTTTTTGTTCAGAGTTTTTTTGGGGTTTTGTTGGTTGCGGTTTTTTAGTAGCTTATACTGTGGAGATCTCTGTATAAAAGTAATTTTTAAAATGCCAAAATTAATTAATTAATATATGTGAGGTCAGTTGCAATGCTGAATGTTTACTGCATGCAAGAAGACCTTTTTCTCATTGTTGCAAACATCAGTTTTGAATAATGTCTGACAAAATTTTGCTACAGTTATCCACTGCAATGAAGACAAGTAAACTAGTTGTCTCTAATAGTATGTAGTTTTCCTCCTAAGAAATAAAAAAAAAAAAAAAATCATCCTCATAGCTATTGGCAGTTTTCTGTTTGTACAAGTTTAATTTCTGTCCTGGATTCTGTTTAAGAAATGGCACTTTTGTTCTTTACACATACTGCTGTCAGGCTTGCTGTAGATTAAAGTTACTCAGGTATGTTGACTGGATGATGTGTCTCCAAAAACAGAAAATAGAGGTTCTCTGGAAATGCAGATACTGTGAGTATTCTTCTAGACCTGAAACTGGATGCTTCTTTTGAATTTTTTTTTTTTTTTAAATTTGCTTATGATTTTTGTTCCTAGATCTTTTGTCTATCTTGGGACCTGTTCTTACAACAGGTATGGAGCAGACAACCTGAGATTTGTTTTTTCCAGTTGATTGAGATTACTAAGCCACAGAACGGTGCTGAGACTCTAGGTATTACTCATTTAAAGTCAGTTTTGGGAATCTGCACTCTCCAGCAGATTTCTTCTCCAGCACTCTACTGAAAGCTTGGTATTTGACTTTAACATAAGATTTTGTGTTAAAACATTTTACTAATTTAAGTTTGCTCGCTGGAAAAGAAATCCAACAGTATTTTCCTAAGTTCTATTTTAATTAACTTCATTACCACCACCAGATCTATATGCAGTTTAAGAGGCCCTTAGTAAATTCACTTCAGAAGGCCAATTCTGTCATACAGTATTACTGACATACTGCAGCTCTCTTTGTGAGGCGTAGGGTATGTGGCAAAATGTAGCGCTTCATTAGATGCTGTGATGAGCAAACAGCTATACGAAACAGATGCACAAATGAACTGAGCTTTACCTGTCAGTTATCCAGTGGAAGTAATTCGTGTGTGTGTGTGTGCATGTGTATTCACTTGTGGAGCTGTCACCTGGCATCGATAGACGAAAATAATAAGCGGCATTGAACACATCTGCATAAATGAGGTGTGCTCACCTGTAAGAACTTCAGTCTATTAAGGAAGTCAGTCACATAGCTGCCCAGAGGCTTGAGGCTTGGGTAAGATTTACTCATCCATAGTCCTGGAATTTTGCCTTTCAGAATGCTGTTTACCACTTCTTCCAGTTCAGCAGACATCACTACTAGCCCCTAAAAGAAATTTTGGAACGGAAGATGTCAAAATACTTTGCCTGACAGACTTGCTTTAATGATTAAAAAATCAGCATAGCGCTCTGTCCAACAGTTGTTACAAACTTCTAGCTAAGTCAGACAGGAGCAACGTGGAAAACTAGAATAACGGACATAATGGATTTCATAAAAAGTTACTGCGGTCTTCTGTCTGATCCAGCAGTTAGTCACTAGATTGGTCAGGGGAAAGGTCCACAGCCTCTTTTGGAGAAAACTGCCCATACTGGAAAATTCTCCCTTGCCATCCTTCCTCAGGAATATGGTCTTCCCAGAGCACTGCTGAGTTTTACTAACTGTAAATGCTTTTTTATTATTATTTAAAGTTTCCTCAAAACTCTGTGACATTGCTGCAAGTGCCTTATTCTAAGGTGGCAGACTTTTTGACTTTTCAGCTTGTAGTTTGGCTTTAACAGGGAGAGGAGTGGTGGTTGTGAGTTTTTTTGGGGGGAGGGCTTGGTTTTGTTTTTTTTTAAATTCCTTGTCAGCCATAATAGGATAAATAAAAATCACCCAAACTGATTTTTCCCTGTGCTTTTCTGTATTTTGCACAGCTGTAGCTTTTGATTTCTACGGAGAACAAACATTGACTTTAGACTGTGGTATCTTAACTGGAATCCTCACCGGCAGTAATTTGCTATTTGAGGTGTTGAAGAGATCTGCTTTCATCTGTAAGAAATTGTGTGAGGCACGTCAGTCTTTCATGCCAGTGAGGCAGAAAAACAGATGTGAACCTAGTTACTGCTTGTCTTATTTGCTAGCAAATCTGTAGTTAAAAACTTTCTGGTTTGGTTTCTCTACAGTAGGCACAATAGTACTTTTATATTCCATTGTACTCCTATCAGTTCTAACATACAAATCAATAAATCAGTTTGGAATCTGGATTCTTTACAGTGTTTGACTAACTGACCTGAATAAGACTTCAGGGCCAGTTCTGTAAGGTACTTGCATTCATAGCTCAGAGATTGAGTCTAGGTCCTAGACCTTTAAAGGTTATCTTCAGCTCACCTTTATTGCTTTCTGGGTGTTAACACAGGAGTCCCGTATTGTCTCCAATAACTTGTTAAAGCGTCCCATCTCTTGGACAAGCACAGTATTCATGCTTTGAGTATAAGTGGTTGGATATCTTCTCATTGCTGCTTCAATATCAAAATTTGGAGGAATTTTGCTCAGGATGTCACCTGTGACTTCATGAACAACTTCATCAGCGGATTTTGCACCACCACCAGATGCCCGAGACTAGAGAGAGCCAAAAATTTAGATTTATTTTGAGAAAAAGAAGGAAGACTTAGGAGAGAAAATAGTTAAAATGGAAGAAAATAGAACTGTTATAAAGGCATTGTTGAAAAGATCATTACAGTTCCAATGCTCTTCTCCTGTGATTGAAATCAATTTGTTTCAGAATTTCCTATAGTATTGCAATAAGCTATTAGCTTAGAACTAAGAAAATCTGGTTTCCTACAGATTTGTGTCCTTTTTTTTTTTTTTCCTTTCCTCTCCTGAAATCCTGCTTCGACTGTAAACCAATCTTTCTCCCCCCACCTCTGATGTACCCATCAGCACCACTGGCTGGCCAGGTGCTGTGAAACAACACAGAGCAGTGCCAAGTTCTGTCTCACTGTCCCTTCATGTCCCTCTTGCTCTCTACATTCAGCTCTTCATTGTCCTCATGAAGCTTACAGGAACTATAGTATCCCTAGATTGTACCCAGCTTACAAACTGGACTGAAACTGAGCAGGAAGTTGAATATTGTTAAAAGCTGGGGGGAGTAGAAGATACACAAACTGACTGTACCATCACAGAAGCTATGTTGCTATGTTTCCTTTGGAAGACAGTCAGGAAAAATACAAAACCAAAAAAGCCTTAAAAGATTCCCAGGTGGAACAGTAATTTCACCAGAATGGAGATACAACACAATAAGGTACAGTAAAAACTAAAAAAAAAAAAAAAAAAAAAAAAAATAAAAAATCTGAACATACTAATGTGGAGATGGAGTAGAAAGTTATAGTAAGATGGTGTGTGACTTTCACCCTTTGCATACCTGTGTAAGAAGAATGTTATCAAATAACAGTTGCGTTTCTGACTGATCCTTGGTGATGTCGGCATTTGCATTCATTCCAAATATCTCTGGGGAAGGATTCAGCGGAAGTGTCTTTGTATATTCAATATAGCTTTGGTACTGAAAAAAAAAATACTCTAGACTTAAAAGGAGATGCAGAAACAGCCAAACAGCCCATGACAGGCTGCAAGCTGTGTCTCAAAAAGCACTACAAACTTTCCTAGTGTAATGAATAGAGCGTGTAAACTAAGATACAAAAGGGAATACAGGGGCTGACTGTGCCTCACAAATTCATTTGGTCCATCCTCTTCCCCAAAAATCAGGATTGGCTTTGCTTAAATAATTTCACAAAATTTCTGAAAGCTCTTGGCAATTCTCTTACAAAACAAGATAGCTAGTGCAAGGGGCTGCAGCCCCTTTTTGGGCCCACTGCTTGCCAAGTGTCTGAAGGTGGTTTGCTGATGTGTAACATTAAGTCTCCTGGGTAATAAATTAAGCTGATTACTATGTCCTTTCTGCCTCCACCAGATAACGATCAACTAATTCTATTATGCCTATTTTATAATGCTTTTCACTTCAGCAGGCTGTGTTTCTCCCTTATAGTCCCCTAAGTGTGCTGACTCACACAGAGCAAAGTCAATTTTGTTGGTAGTAGTTGGGGTGGGTTTTTTTACATCATTTCTGTTTCTTAGAAATCACTGAAACAAGTCCTAACAGAATGTGAGATTAAGCCACAAAAGCAAGCAGTGACAGCAGTAAGCTCCAAGGCACATAGCAATGTCAGTAAAGATAGTACTATTTTTTTTTTTAAATAAGCTGTTGGTAATTCTGTTGTTCTGGGATACTTACATCTCCTTCAGGAGGAGCAAAATAAAGGCCACTTGGATCAAATTTATAATCTACATTTGTAATGATTTCCGAGGAAAAGAACATGTTTAGAACACTATGGAGCGTACGCCGATCCCAGTCATCAGTGACTCTGCCACCATAATTACATTCTCCAGTCATATAGCGAAGAGCATCATATGGCACCTCCTGAAAAAAAGCAAGACAGTGATCTGAACTGCAGCCTAGCATCTCTCTGGACAGCCATATCAGTATCGTTGTAATCTATTTGGAAGTCATCCAGAATTCTCACTGCAAAGTTTAAAAGCTGTTATTTACTTCTGCTAGTTCATGTTTGTACCATTGATCTCCTCATCTTCAAATACTTCAATAATCATCCATCAAGTCACCCAGCATTGCTTCCTTTGAAGAATAATAGCACCAAAATTTTCCATAGTAATGCAGTTGGAACTCCCTGAGTACAAGTTTATGGAAAACTTCCAAAATTGTCTCTACCTGTTTGGCTATACATACTTCTAAAATAAATGTATGCAGTCACAGGTCCATAGCTGTGCTCAAAAATGTTATCTTATTTATTTTTTTAGAAAAAAAAAAATTAAAC
The DNA here is from genome assembly GCA_031468815.1 of Morus bassanus. NCBI lineage: Eukaryota > Metazoa > Chordata > Aves > Suliformes > Sulidae > Morus > Morus bassanus. The sequence goes on along the minus strand of CM062574.1, from coordinate 33,215,450 downwards.
ATGCTTAAAGTCTTGAGGTTGGGAGAAGCTGGACTTCTCTTAGGTGCATAAAAGGAACAAATTATGAGTGATAAGAGACAAATTATTTACAGGGAGTCAGGGCAAGAGTGGGTGATATGCTGAGAACTGGGATAAAGCAAACCAGTCAAAAAAAGTACCAAGAATTCTGTCTACTACATACAAGTTATTATCTTTCAGGGAAAAAAATGCTTCCCTCCCTGCTAGGCACTACATTTGCTCATAAGCTTTGGTCAGCTAATGGAAGACATCCCCCTCAGACTCCCCATTTACTCTCCTACAGGAAAAGAAACACACACCTTCATGAAGTTGCTTTCTCATGCTGACTCACAATTTAACTATTAACCACATTGATAACCAAAAACACTTTGGGCTGACAGTGGTTTGAAAATAACATCCCCTTCCTGCCCCCAGCCATAACTTTAACAGATTCTGGCTATAGTGGGTTGCTTAGGAAGCTGGAACATAAAGAAGTGTCATGTATTGATAGCAAATTCCAGCAAGGCTTGTATGAAACACTGCCCAGCTCTGCAAACAGGGAAGGAAATGTCATCTGCCAAATTTACAGAAATAGATCGAGGTTGTTATTAATCTGCAACAGTCCAGGTTCTAGTATTACCCCTACCATTGAGTAAATCACAGTAATTAAATGTTTTAGTACAGTATTTTACAGCTTGCAGTAACATTGCCAAGAGCTGAATCCACAGCTCCTACGTAGAGACAGGATAAGAGTCCAACGAATAATGCAACTACATGAAACAAACACTGCTCTATTTTGCATGGCAGAACTTCTAAATTGTAATTTGAAAGTTTCCCACATTAGTTAAATACTGACCATGGTACACTAACCACTTAAAATGAATGTGGTTAGCACTATTGCAAGTATTCCTTGGTTTCTAATTCATCGCCCCTACTAAACTGTTGCTGTGGCAGCACTCAGCCTGCAGTGGTACATGCACTGACAGTCCTAGAAAGGGCAAGCAAGGACCAGTGACCACTGTGAGAGGCTGCCATACCTCATACTGGTCAAGGAAGATGTGCAGCTGCTGCACACTGATGCGCAGGTCGGTCTCGTTGAACTCGTACGGAATGTTCCAACCCAATGGCCCAAAATTCCGCCTTTCTTGCACCAGCGCGTGGAAGAAGCAGAGGCCGTACAACAATGTCTTGAACTCAGCCTTAAAACCAAATGCAACACCATTAATAATTCATGGCTGGTTTAAACCGTTTTGTTTTTTCTCACATCCTGCATAGCAATGCTGTCTTTGAGTCACTCAAAACCCAGCATCTCCTGCTCCGGTAACATACCATTTATGAGTCAGGGGTAGCTTTTTCTTGACATACAAAGGCCTTCAGCAGGAAGTCATCAAATTGTCATAAGCATCAGTTCTAACTATTCTCTCAAACCAGTATGAACCCTCAAAGCAATTTCATTTTTAAAGCCATATATCCACGTATATGTAATTAATATACATGACACATACGTCTATGAGACCATGGACCTATGAAGTTTTTTTTTACACCATTGTATTAAAAAACCTTGTTCACACAATACTCCTGCTTTTTTATTTTTTCCTCATTATCAAGATAGATATGAGGCCTTTAAAGAAAAACTTCAGGTAGGAACTTTTGTTTTATTTTGTGTTTCAGTTGAGACCATTTAGCAAAGTACATGACCTCATTTAGAAGAACTACATTAGTTGTAGAAAAATAATGTAAAATAATGTAAAATAGGCTTGCAAAGAGGCATCTAGTTATGAAAAGAGTGGTTAAGATTTCTCCCACTCTTACCTTTTTTTTTTTTTTAAACTAGAGAGCTGTATTATTAATGCCATACCGCAAAATCTAAACTGAAGAAGTAGGAAACGAGCAATAAAACAAAAATTACATTTACTTCACTATTGCCAGTAATCAAAACCAGTTTCATTGCAGTGGAAGACAACTATTTAATCTGGGAGGGTTTTTCTCCCCAGAGCGTACATACACAGTCACCAGGGTCTGCTTTAACTGATTTACAAAGTCACAATACAACATTACTAACAGGTTTTCTGCAGCTGTTGAAAAAGTCAGGATCAGATATTGGATCCATCAGGTACGAACGAATTATATTGGCCCGTAAACCTTTTGGTGCTTCGTTAGTCATCTTCACTCCATTCTGAAGTATAGACACCGGGAACGTGGCAGATGGGTAACTGGTGAGCCAAATTCGGAAATCTGGATGTGTTGTATCAGGGTTTAGCTCCTGCAATAAAAACATATAAAAACAGGCAATTGGAAGACAAGATAGATTAATTTACACCTCAAGTGTTATTATTAAAGCATTTTTTAAGTGGGAAAAATATACCAATCCAAAGTTTAATTTCTTAGATGCTTATCTATGATCATAGTGAAAGTCACAGTTACGAATGACAACTTCCGTTCTACAGCTGGTATGTTTTTATTCAAGACTTCAGTATTTTGAACTAAAATTTGTGCTCTCTGTGCACATTTGTGGCATATATGAACAATACCAAGTGCAGGCTCTGTACCACCAGAGCCATGGAATGTATACTTTGCCCATTTACTGCACTTGGTGTCATACAGCTGTTCTGCGAAGGGCTATAGTAATAATAGGTATACATCAGAAATGTGTTAAGTGTATTAAGGGGGGGAAAGAAAGAAATACACACTCGTAGTTCTTTGGAAACCCAAGTTCAAGAGTAAAATTCCTTAGCATACTACTTCGCTGCAGCAATAGACATATGATGAAAGCTCTTGGCCTGAAGAGACTGCTATAGTGGCGGGAATTTACCGTTCAAGGAATGGGCCAGACCCATCATGTTTGTGAGCACTTTCTACTCCAGCAGGCAGAAGGAAAAAGGCAGAATCAGTATGTGATGGATTACCCTTATATAATGGGAATCATCACAAAGTATGCTAAGCTGGCTTTTCAGTCGCCTGTATGGATCAGACGTGCCTTCAGAAGTTTTTGTAACAAGAAGATAATACTCATTTTTACCTCACAGACTCTTTCCAGTGTTGGCATCCATGAGCTTGCTAGATGGCAATTTTGCAGAACTATCCATGTTCCTTCCTTTACTGCCTTCTCTATCATTTTCATGGCTATTGGGCCTTGGCCCTGACCAAGTGACAGAGAACTCAGCTTTGTACCACCATATCCCTGCATATAGAAAGCATATTATAAGTAAGAATAATATTGCATAAATACACTAAACTTTCTGGTATGAGAGTTCACATCTATATGTATTCTTTATTTAATGTACTGCATATTTTAAAATACAGTTTAAATCTTTTCTTTCATGTCATTCCAGGTGACTAAAACCTCTTATCTACCTTCCAGTGAAAAGCTCCAACTACACATCCATTTAATCCAGAACTGTAAAATTCTGACAGTTTCAAAATACTCCTGAAAATGGTATGCTCTTTAAGGATGTAGACAACCTACTATAAAATGAAGGATACTTTTGCAGCTTGGCAGTTGGAGGCTTGAAGTATGTCTGTCATTCTCAACAGCACAGAATTCTGGCAGAATAATAGTCAGGAAATGCAAGAAATACATCTTACCAGAAAACAGCAACTTTCTAGTATTAGAACAGTACTCTTCTACATAAGAACTGATTTAGGCTCTTGGGAATTTTTTTTTTTTAATGCCGTAATAATGACAGTCGAAGCCAACAAAAATCCACATTTGAATTCTGACATGTAAATGCCACCCAAGATCCTAAGGTCCCACATTACTACAATGTTTTTTAATTAATATATTACACATAATGCTTATTAGAAAAAAAAAAAGCAGATAAGATTCCTTACAATAATTGTTTAAATCATTATGGTTTTGTTCCATTTTTCCATTTTCCATTTGAGATTACACAAACTAATAAGTTAAATAGATCATGACATCACAACATTATAAAATATGCCAAAAATATTTAACATACAATTTCTTATAAACAACAGACAAATTATTCATTCCTAAAACCAAACCACATGCATTAATTAGTGCCTTGTGTTCAAGAGAGCCATGAGATCAACTTTAACATGTTTTTTTGGCAGTTGAAAATAGGTTTTTGAGCTTACTTTGGCATTTCACCTTTTACTTAAATAAAGTTCCTTGCTTCATACTAACATGCGTGTGCATACACACACATGCATCAACTATATTAAAAAAGTCTGGAGATATTAAAATACCTGATCATCAGCAAACTTAAGAAGGGCTGCCATGGGGTCAGCACCAGGAGAAAGTATAAATATCAGTGGTGCACAAGAATGACTATCAGAAAATGCTTTTGGCAAATCAAATGGAGGTGGCTCAATAAACGGACGGCCGAGGTTGTGAATGATAAATTCCTGCACCATTGGTATTATCTAAAAAAAAAAAAAAAAAAGGAAAAATAGAATTAAAGTGTCCTATTTTTGTGTAAGCATTAACTCATATTACTCTAAACATTTTAATATAAATTTCAAGGACAGCATTCCTGTATATAAAATTAAATACAAGTACAGTCCCAGAGCAATCAATGATTTAGCCTGTGTAAATCTAGGCAAAAAAGATGCTCTAAGAGGGTTGAAATTGGAAGTCCTATGCAAATGATCCCTAATCTCATTTCTGTCACCACATCTGGACAGACTAATGTGCTGGTATAGGAAGCTAGATTTTTTTCTGCACTTACTCCATCTAAGTTATGGAGAGGATTTCAATTTTCAAGTCTCATAATGCAACACCTTTTAAAGGTGTTAAGATCTTGGCTTAGAAAACTGCTGTATACAGCAGTCTTGTACACAGTGGTGTTTAAACTTCCCACTGAAGTTAACTGGGCTCTGTACCAAAATGATAAACAATTTATAAAATGACAGCTTAATGCTTTGATCCTGTAAACCCTTACAGATATAATTCTTTTAAATATCACTATTCATTCTATCTCTGGACACACTCTAGAATATTTTACAGTAACCACCTCCTCTTTAAAGAAATGCAACAGTATTTGCAAACATGATACTATGATTTAGTCTCTGAACACAAAATTCAAGAAATGCTCAAGGTTTCAAATAGCAACATTAATTCAACCACTTTGGTCACAATCAGTATAATATTTTAAAAAATTTTATATGTAAAATTGCTGTATTTATAACTATAGTTGTTAACTTACATTTTTGATGTTTCAATTTGTCGTGGTTAGCCATGACAAAATGTAGTAATTTTCACACTGCATTACCATAGGTGCTTTCAGTTAATAAATATATAGTGTGACAAAGTACACAGAATGTGACACAGGGACAAAAAGTTCTAGTAGCTTCATTTCTCTTGATTGTCCTGCTCACAAACTCACCTGTGTTTATTTACTTTAAAAGGTACACTGCTTTACAGGTGCAACGTGTCACCAATTAGCAAAATGCCTTAAATTTGAGAGCAGAAGAGAAGCTCTAGGCTATACTAATTGTAGGCTTTATAGATGGAGATGCTCTTGAAAGAGCTTGGTTTGGCTTCCAAGCTCTTGAGTGATTTTAAGGATATGTATGAATATGAGAACCGTTTAAAAACCTTCACAAACTGGCCTTTTATAGAGAACTGCAAGTGCACTCCAGAGAATGTAAGTCTAAAAATTAATATTTTGACTATGCCTTATTTTTTACATACTATGCCTGAATGTGAAGTTGTTGTTAAGTATATTCATGCTCAAGAAGAATTATGAGCTTCCACTAAGCCTGCAGAAGATGAAAAGTTGAATACTCCAGCTTTCCTCTGTTCCCTGCTCAGAAATACTATAGTAGGATGACTGGCTTCTGCATGTTCAGTTCACTAGCCTAGCTACAGAATTTAATAGTTAGTTTTCTTACTATAATTTTTTTTGTTCTTGTCACTTAAAAGTTAATTTCTTATATTATATAGTCTTTCTAATTGCAAATTTTCATTCATAAAAAAGAAGCCTACACTAGAAGAAACAAGTATACATCCAGAGGAAGGATGAAGTAGCAGAACAATCACTACTTAAAATTCAGAAATTGAAATTATTTAAATTTTATAAAATTTGATGTTTATGTCCCTGCAGGCTTGGACTTTAGCATTAAAAAAAAAAAAATCCATCTGACTTATACTTTGGCACACACATGAAACTTCTAGGCTAGATCTTGGATAAGTCATACTGCAAAAGTTATCGGAGAAGGTGTTAAGTTTGGTAACTGGAACAAACTTACTTAATGTTTAGTGTTCTGACCCGATGTCATTCTAAAGTGACAGGAAAACATAGACGTTAAAGATGTAGCATTTTACTCACATAATTTATATTTAAAGGTTCTCTATGTCCATGGTCTTATGCTATGTTTTTTTCTCTGAAAATAGTCTTTAATAGTCCTGGCTATGGCAGATCTCATGCACTGCAACTGAAATGCCTGTGTAGCATGGCATCTACGACACATTATCTGGTAGAATAAAGCTACTCTGGCAGCCTACAGATACCACAGCTATGCAGAAATCTGTTCGCTACTTGTACTCTATTCCTCATTCCTCTACTAGTTGCTTATTTATCTGCTTGCTGTCCTTGCACTTAAATTTTTTTTTTCAGCCTGATCTGTGCCGATAGACATTGTGGGGAAAGGCATTATTTGCAAGGTCTCAGAAACAGTTTGCTGATGTGAACATAAGCAGTGTGTTGGACGAGGCTCTAAACTTCTAAATTGTCACCTGCAGATGGCAAAGGCGGGCTTTGTCCACTGTCCAAATGCAAATGAACCAGATGTGGCAAAATGTTTCTTTTGCTTGATAGAACTGGAGGGCTGGGAACCAAATGATGACCCATGGTAAGCACAGATGTAACAATATTCTTGATGTATTCCTCCAAACTTCTTTCAACATCCCCTTACTCATTATAAAGTTACTAATTTATCTGTAACAGTTCACAAAACTGAAGCCTACTGGAAGTTCATCTTACCCAGTAACCTTGAAATAGTTCAACTAGCTTTTATCTGAGATCCACTAAAATCTATTTCATGTTTTCTGTATGATACTTTTTCTACTGATAGACAGTAGAAGTACTGAAGAGACCTGTCTGTTCAGGTTTCTTCATCTCTTGAAATGTAACTTTCATGGTTTTAATATCTGTTCTTATTCTGGGTTTACATTGCAGGGAGGAACACATCAAACGACACAACTGTGGCTTTTTATCCCTTACTAAGCACTTTGATGACCTGACAATGGAGGAGTACTACATGCTGGAGATGACACGGCTGAGAACCTTCCTTGTAAGTGTTAACAAAATAATCTTAATATAAGATTCAAAGCTAGAATGTAATTCCATCTCTAAGATTTCCAAGCATCAGCAAGGAGTGATTGTGAAAGGCTAGAACATGACTTATTCTGAAGTAATGATCTATGGGCATTATTGGCTAAGAAATCAGCACCTAAACACTTCTCAGTGTAGTCTATTGGCTAACTTTTGAAGGAAAGCTATTTCCTTCAGAAATGTTTTTCCAACAACTCATTACAGCAGAAAAAATACTTTGGTGCAATAATCAACCAATCCAGGAAGCTCTATAATGAGCAGCTCTATCTTTCTCAAGAGGGATGAACACCACAGGTGAAAAGACAAAATTTGACCAGATCATTGCTTCACATGTCAGTCTAATCAAGCTTTCAAACTTTAAAGCCCACTTCTAATTTTTTACAATTATCCAATTTTACTCCTCTCCACTTCTGGGTTTTCTTGCATGTCATAGTGTTGACATATACAAAAGCACACAACTGAGCTGCTTCAACTAGTTGATCAAGATCAACTGATCTTTGATATATGACCCCTAATCCTATGGATAGTAAGAATCAAATGAACCAAGTTCCCTGATGAGGCACAGTAAAAGTTCTGCATCTTACTTCCTGGTGGGCTTGCACAAATAAGATCTTTGCCTTGCTGATAATGTTCCATATTGAAAATATACCTGTTGACTCCCAAGGCTGAGTATTTAAGTTCCCTATACAACAGACTCAGATACATAAAAATAGGATCATATGCTGCAGCGGGAGCAGTCTGATATCTTAAAAGGTGGACTAAGAGCGAGATACTGTCTCTATCTAACTCGAACAGGAAATGACTTAGAGCAGTGCTCCAAGGTACAAAAGGGGTCTCGGCCATAATATACTACTTTATTTCTAAGTACAGCTTTTAGAAAACTTGAAGCAGCAGCTTCAAGTGGGGACACTTTGCCCCCAAGAAAGCTGTCACCAATAGCTTGGAGGGCTATGCACTAGGGCTGATCCAGAGCATGCTGCCATTAATGTATCCTGAGAAGCGACCTCATGCCTCTTCACACAGAAGTCTCCCTCCCTGATGTGATTTAAAATACAGCTAAACAGTAGGTTCACAATTTACTTTAAAAGAAAAAGTATACTAGGCATAACCAAAAGAGGTCACTGAACTGAGCCCTACTGGCAAGTCTGGTGGAGGAGTTTCTGAATCAAACAGGGGTATGCAAATGAAATACCTGCCAAACTGCTCTGCACCATTCAGACAGTGGTATTGCTGACCATAGCCAAAATACTTCTAACCTAGAATTAGCAGCAGATCAGTAGGTTTTTGAGGACCAAAGTTTTGAATGTAGTTGAACTAGACAGTTAAATTGCTCAATTGAAAGTCTCAATCTTTTGCTTTGCTTTAAGTGCAAAACTGGCAGAAGCATAATAAATGCTTTTGAAGAAGAAGTCACCGCAACTAGGCAGCGTCTTTTGGATAACTTTATCTCCAAGCATCAGTATACACCGCCACCACCAGTGCCTTTCCATGCTGATCCATCTGCCCGACATTCTGAAAGCTCATACTGCCAGTCAAAAAAAAAAAATCCAGGAGAAGTGAAGTGTAAAGTCTGACTCTAAAAGTTTCCCTTCTTTATATGGTACAAACATTCATATTCTTAACTGAGTACTAATATAAAGCTAAACAGTTGTGTGAGGAAGTGTAGAAAATTCCTTTCATAGGCTTTCTGGAACAGAGGTCATAACTGTTTATACTAACTCCTATCTTTCACAATGTGCTTTGTCATTATGGCTAGGTGTGGACTAATAGTAGTCCCACTAACCTGTGAATATATGAAAAATGTCTAAGCAAATATTTGTATTCTGGTTTTTAGTAGGTTGACTTTTTTTGGAATAAAGATTCACAACTGTAAGCACCTGTTGTGATCTGTGGCACATTCAAGACTTACAGCTAGACAGACTCAAATCAGAACAGTTCTACTTCAAAACACTTTCCATAGAACAAAATGGATCTGTGTGTCTGCAGTAATTGCTACCTTTAAGCACCTCCATTATCTACATTCCTGCTTACCATTAAATTATCTTCCTAGATCAGATATAATTTACCATAGATAGTGACATCCATCAAAAAAGTTACATTAATTCCTATTTTCCTTTATGATAGACTGCTGTAGAATGGCTGTAGACAACACAGTTGAAATGTATACTTGCAAATACTTTTTATTTCTAAGACAGACAGATCTTTTTGAATAAAGTTAGTTTCATACATACTTTGTCAGGTCTTAAGCAGCGAATGATAAGCATCCTTTGGAACTCCCCCAACTTGTCTTTCCACTCTGCAGGAAAATCCTCATGCTGGGGATCCTAAAAACATACACATTTCAATGTTCTTTAAAGCATTTGTGAATTACCTACGGTGACAGTAAATTATCTTTTAACTTGACACATCAATCCATGATGTATTTTTATTTAATCTACAGAAATGTGGTTGACATGCTTAAAGCTTTTAAAAGAAAAAAAAACAACCCAACTTTAAATATATGTTTATCTAAAGAGGCTTCTCTTATAGCAGATAAGTTATAGTAATTTTTAAGCGTTTAAAAGATAATAACCTGAAGTTCTTCTCTAGAAAATGGAGAAGGAATGAGGTGGAGGAAACTGAAAATGCACTTCACCTCCCTCTTTCTGTTAGAACTGAATTATGGTGCCAGTCTTCAATATTACAATGATAACAATATAATCAATGACAATCACATTACAGTAACACATGATAACTACGAGTTAGGTTGCATCTGATTGCAGAAAATGAGTGCAGGAAAACAAGAACTGGAAAATTGAGTCAAACAATGCACCAGAGAACTTAGTTTGTAAATGGCCTATGAATAATACAGCTGTTATGTTATTGCAGTTATTAGATTGGGAACAGCAGTCATTGTGTGGCATGTTAACTTCTTATTAGACTGCAGTACAGTGCCAGCAAGGTATGCCTTTCTGGAAACTGATATTACAGCTCTGCTGATGAGCCTCTTAGGCTTGTCTGTAGAGGGTTGGGCACAGAGGTATGCAGACAGGTGTGCACAAACTGCATTCTGAGCAACTTTGATTAAGCAAATCAAATCATGATCGAGTTCACATACTGCTAAGGATCTGGAGCCTGGCTCCCTTCTTCCCCAACTTCTAGGCACTTAGTTTCAGATCAGAATCCAGAATGCTGCATTATTTTTATAATAATATATAGGAGAAATAGGTATCTCTGACATCTATAACAGCTGTTGAAGAGTTTAGCTAAAATTTTGAAAGCTTTGTAGAAAACTGAGTGAATTAGGAAACACTGAGTGAAGGTTGCACTGAAGACTTCACCGAGTTGTGCCACTGTGCTGAAAACTCTTTACTTCTCCATGAGAAGAGATGCATCAGTAGCTTTGAGATTAAGTCAGCCAGCTAGAGGAGAACTGAGTTTCAGCACCTACTCCAAGATATGCAATACAACTTCAGATAAAATACATGGAATCCTTGAATTGGGGAGTTGAAGTCAGGTCTCCCCTACTTTTGGAAGAAACCTGATCTACAACAGTAGGAGGAGAAAAGTGCATCTCAAACTCCTTTGAAAAACATTCATATTCAGTGTACAGTTGCTGATGACAAAATGGCTCAAGCAATGCTGATTTTGTGCCCTCTCTCTTTAACACACACATGCATGAAACTGCCCTTATTTAAATTTGTCTATCACTAACAAGACAGAAGAAAAAACTGGTTGCATATTACTGGGGATAAGCTATACTGGTGATAAAAAAATGCAGCTATCAAAAAGGAATCTTCCCCAAGATCCATTAACTAGCACTTTGGAAAATTCCAGTGCATTCACAGGAAAGTACTAGTATTAAAGCTAGATAGGTAATGAAAGTGTTTTCACATAACAAGTAAAAGGCATAGCATCTCTTCTATATCAGGACAGTGATAGATAATGCCATTCCTTTTGATCTAGCACTCAGGGTTCAGTAACTGAATGTTCCTGGCTTCAGTGTTACTGTTTATTAGATTCTTTATCAGTTAATGGATGACCTGATTCAATAGAACTCACTTTATTGAATGCCACTTAAATGAAGGAATTTCTGTTTATTTCAGTTTGGCTGTGTGAATGCACACATAGCTATATCACACACATCTTGAATCTTTACTTCTGAAAGTCAGCACCTTTCATTTATATTAGGCATTGCTTTAAAAAGCTATAATCCCAAAGTGCAATCTCTCTTTCGAATGCCATCATTGCTCTGTTCATTTTCCAAGTGACTATTTCCCGAAGAAGAACTAAAACACTCAACTTGCAGTATCTTTTTGTAAATGGCCAAGGAAAACTTTATCTCTGCTATTTGCCTGTTTCCTGCAATCGGGCCAACTGAAGGAGCTGCAGCTGCTTAGTCTCTTTAATGTCTCTCATTGTACACTTATGAGCATTTCCATCCAAAAATCCATTCTTTTCCTCTCTGCATACCTTAAGCCCATTTTTTAAATAGAAAGGATTTCTAAATCCTTGACATTTACAATGAATAAAACACGCAATTAAACTTTTTGAAATGGGTGTAAGAAGTCCTGGGTCATTTGACTGAATATTGGCGATAAATTTTCATCATTTAAGTTAACAGTGAGAAAAGCGGTTCAATGGACTAGCAAAAATGGACAGTATTATGTGAACATGGAAGTGGTTATAGGCATATATGGTGCAAGTAGGAAAGAAGGATAACTTTTAAAATAATTTGTTCAGGAGGTATGAGTACAATGAGCTCTTTACATATCTAGAAGCAGAAGGGGGAGTATGATAAAATAAAAAAAGGAGTTAATAGTAAGATTACAGATGAAGCAAGTGCCCAAATGTGGAGCAAAATTCATCTAAAGACCTTAGATTTTAAGGAAACAGTGATGAAGTTAGATAAAGACACAGTCAGTCATTAATGCATATATCAGGTCACTGTGAGAATAGGGAATCACAGGTCTCCCAAATCCTATTCCAGTTTCTGTACATGGCAAAGCTGGTTTTTTCACTTATCCAGGAAAGCAGCATGCTACATAATAGCATGAAAAGGCATCCTAAAAGCATAGTAAACAAATGTATAGACAGACAAGGGACAGTGGTTGCCTTAAGTTTAGCAAATTTCACTCTCACCTTACCACTCCAGGTTTTGTTGCCTTTTTTCCATCCAAATTCAATTCAAATCATGACTTGCTATTCAGAAGCCACCTGACAAATTGGCAATAATCTACTACCACACACCATTTGCTTAAATATTTACATTCATATATGTAAGAACATACCACGTAAAATGACAGCACTTTCTTTTCCCTGAATAAATATTTTCAATGTGTTAATTAGCTTCTGAATGCAAGCAATCAAGAATGTTAACATACCAAGCTGTCATACACCAATTTCCATCCATCCTTCAGTCGCGTAAAACCCTTACGAATGTTTGTGAAGCATGGCAAATCTTCTAGTCGACAAATTTCATCCCATGATTTTGGAGGAAGCCAGGTACACGGATTAGAAAAGGGATTGTCCAACCCTATGCCTCCAGTCAACAGAAATTTCCACTCGTTCTCATTAATCTACAATGAAAAACACTGCTCTCAGGACTAAATAAATAAAATCTAATGGGTTTAGTACATTACGTAGGAAATCAATAATTTATCTGAATTCTTGCATTAGTTGAAAAAGCTTCTCTACAACTACCAAAAGCTTATTTCCAAAGTATTTAGTGTCTGGTTTTCAGTTAAACACACATTTAAGGAATCAAAAACCCTAAGATATGAGCCAATTTGAAGATTCCTCTCCATTCCTAATTTGGGGAATGAACAATGTTAACTGAGTAGATTTTTAGACCCAATCTCCAAATCCCAAAATGTTGAGGGAATACTGGACATATTTCAGGGAACCATGCATTTTGTAGCCTTTTCCTATAATGCAAGTCTAATATGAAGAAGAAATACCAGCCTGTTACACGTCTCATTCCTTTCTCAATACTCTATCTCAAAATTTCTTTGATGGTTTGAATTTGTAAATTGAAGTCCCTGTGAATGGGAGTACGGTGTCCCATGATTATTACTGTCAACTCTTGAAATAATTCACTTCTACATATTCCCCAATACAAAAACTTCAAAAGTTTCTAAAATTTTAAATGTTTCCATATTACCCTGAAAGAAAAAACTCCAAGCAACCAAAAGTACTGTTTTGCAGATGACACGGTTAAAATGTGTTATTTTGTTATGAATTTAAAAAATCCTATAAAGAACTATTTTGTAAAGAATTACTAGAAATTAATAGAATTTAGTTGGTACAAGTGTTTGCTTTTGAGGAATTCTATGCAAAAATAAACACATTTAGCACCTCAAGTGAAAAAGATGAGTAGTTTCTTAAATCAATGTTTACAATTTATTCTGATACTCTCTTAGAACTCAGAATTCATTACAGTAAAATTTTGCAAAGTGTTCACTGTAAGAATAACATACGTTGGGCTTTGGTTTCAGTAATGTTTAGAAAGACTGTTATCATCTAGCTCAGTTTTGCCATACCTGTTTGTTATATATTTATTTTATTTTAGAGAATCTTTTTCAATGCTTATAATTGCTTATTAAAAGGAAAATAAAACACCACAAAATTGAGGCTTAAGTAATATAACTATATATAAAATTATGTTTCTATTCTTATCCTGTATGTTTCTATTACTGATAGTTTGTATATGCAATTTAATATATATATCATATAAAACTGCAAATTATTTTAAATTACTGACCAGTCTTTCATATTTCAAGAGATTCACAGTTAGACAAAAAGAGAAGAGCAGCTTGTCCTTTTCAAAGAGGGAGCGACAGACATTGACATAAAGTGAGTAAGTAAAATGATCCTTGAGAATCTTCAACCTACAGGTGTTGGAAAAAGAACAACCTTCCATTAATATCACTTTACAGAGTATTTTCCTTAATACACTATAATACAAATTATTTAAAACTCTGTGATTTATTATCAATAATTTCCCTTAAATACAAAGCAGAGAGGCCATCTATTGTTTTATGAAGGTTTAAGTTTGAATACCTTGAATACCTAGTTAAAATAAGGAAAAGTCCATGCAGGTGGTTAGAAATGCAGTTTCTGCAAACTTATGACAGAAATTCAGTTTGATTTGCACAACTACTTCAAATACTTCTTTCAAGGTAGTAACAAAGATGTGGAGAGGTGCTATGGCTTTTTTCCAACTAGCTAGGTCAGCAATCCCTTGGCAGGGAGCTACTTGGAGGGTATTCCTGCAGTTCAGACATAAAATCATTCAGAAACCTAAGTGTGATCTCTTATAATTGAAAAGTGGAAAGCTTTTGACAGAAGATCAAGACTGAGAGCAAGCTGTGTTGTTTTATCTGTGTATCCTTTTCAGTCTTGTGTTTCAATCTGTTTTTGTTTTCTTCCATTCAGCTAACAAGAAATAGACCATTTTAAATGATATTGCTGTAATATATAAATGCTCCTGGCTTTTTATAAGCATTTTAAAGCCTGCCAAAATTACTGATTCCTCATCAGTTAAATGGCTATACGTACAACTTATACACAAAATACTGACACAAAGATGGCCATGGGACAAAATGAACACTTTTCAAGTTACAGAAGTAACATGGTTTGCATGAGAAAAGAATGATAAAAAAAAAATCTCAGCACAGGCCTGTAGTAAAAATATCTGACTGGTGACGACAGCCCAAGACAAACACTCTTATGTAAATTATTAATTCACAGAGAATTTTCTGTGAGTCTGCCTTCCTCTGTCTTCACTGGGCAAAATTATAAAAATGGGCTTACACCAATCATTCCCTGGGAATGCATACTGTCAACTGGGATTCAGGTCCTGTATCTTTATATTTCTGCAGGCAGAAAGGTTCTGAATCAAAATGAAATTATTTTATTTATTGCTTACTTTAATTTAGACACACAGGCATACAGGGTCTTTTTGAGATGTAAAAGAGTACGATGTAAAGTCAAAGAGCTAGGTTTATAGAACACAGATTGCCTTATTGGTAAAAGACTACCTTGAATGTAGTTTCAATTATGATACCAAAATATGAAGCTCTGACTTAAATGATTAGTAGCAACATCTTTGATAAAATAGTTATGCTAGACTTAGATTGCCTAGACCTTGACTAAATTCAAATGAAAAAATAATCTTCATAACCAGTATGCCACTAAACTGAACACTACACATTAAACTACACACTAAGTACTACCTTACCAGGTACTACAACTTACTTGTATTTAAATAAAATATGGACAGTAACAGATAGTTCAGAAATTGCCATTTGCAATATTAACTAGAAAAATGTTCTATATACAAATTGGGAGAGTAGTTTCCCTCTCCCATCCTTTGTTCATTTGATGAATAGACAAGTAGCTAAGTAACAGAAGCAATGTTCTGCGATTTGAAGATCAAATAAAGCCACTAAAGTAGAATTTAGTAACTGATGTGATAGAACACTGAAAACCTTTCTTTAAATAATCTCTGTGTAGATAATTCACTTCAAGTGTATATTTTGAATAATCCTAATCTGATCATAATAGTGAGGTCCATCACAATTGTAAGATGCATTGTACTATTATCTGTACATATACACAGTTATAATTTACAATCACAATTGTAAAATAAATTCAGATCATAAGATTGCACGGTTTCTCCTGTTCTCATGAACAAGCTGGAAGAGGGAGGGACACCTTAAGTATAAAACAATAAACAAACTGAATTTAAAAAATGGTTGCGTTAATTATTACTGCCTTGCACACTCTACAGCCAAGAGCCCCAGTCACAAGACTTCATTCTCTCTCACCAGTTGTGCAAAAAATTTTCTTGTCTGTTTCTTGAAGAAAAAGTCACTACATGAAATGAAATATAAAACCAAAGCAAGTGGACCATTTTTATCCAGCTGATACTTTGTAATTTCACACACGACTTGAGGTAGCAATTACTAAATAGAAATAGTGGAATATGTTGCACTTGTAATATATTGTACCATTTTGTTTCTATGAATAAATTATTTTCCAGAAAAATATCTGACATATATATGTACAAAAAATATTTCAAAATGCAATGCCTGAGGCAATACACTTTGAAGAAATGACAGTAACATTTCTGGAGTAACTATGAATACATCACCAATTTCAAATGGTGAATTATCACTCTTACCTTGTTTGTAAAACTTCTGATTGCTCCGAATTATCTATAGACATGATGAAAAGGTTAATAAACCACATGAGTGAATACTGGTACATTGGCTCAATGTTGGCTAGATCAGCAATAGAAAAAAACAAGATTGATGAATGGATGGCAATAGGACGGTAGCCCATACGAGTAGCATCAATCTTCTTTTCTGTCTCTTCAGCTACAGCTTGCTTTTCAGAAATCTCGTTAGCCAGAACTTTGGAAGAAGATAATATCTTGATAGCGGTTTCATCCTCCAAAATATTTCCTTCTGAGGCTGAAAGAACTTCTAAAATCTTGTCTTCTATTTCTTTTAGCTGCCTAAAATAGTATGCAAGATTTTTCACATATGAAAATCACAGCTGTTTTCTGTTAGTGTCTATAAAATAAAACAATAGGTAGATTCTATTTACGGCATGCAACTTACTTAACAAACCCTTTTACTTCTTATTAAATGTTCCCTTAAATTTCTGAAAAAATTATCCACTTTCAGACTAAAAATGGATGGCAAAGGGAGGAAGTGACAAACCACTTTGAATACTGCACGTTTCATGCTTTGACCCATGGGGAAAGAAGCCCTTTGCCATGTACAATCAATGCAGATCTAGCACACAACAAAAACATTTCTAAAACACAACCATTAATATCTAATCAAAATTTGTGAGGACGGCAAATCATATGCCAACATCATGGAAAGGATGCACAAAAACAGAGGACAGGATCGAGAGTTACGTTTTGCAATTACATAACCCACAATTCAGCTCTTTAACATATTCTAATAATCCAAGAAATAGGAAACCATGTCAGAAGAAGGCAGGCACAACCAGTAGGAATATGAGTAAGAGCATGCATCTATATCAGCCTAAAAAACAAACAGAAGCCTAAGTTTGGGCTCTCAAAAATAGCAGTCTTGAATTTCCTGTTAAATCAAGCAAAAAAAAAGGTCTCTGAAATTTATTTCCCATGGTTGTATTTCCTTAAACTGCAATCTGCTTATATCCCTAGCAAGGGAAGTTATCTTGATACCTTTTATTCTCAGCCCCTTGAAGGATGAGGGCTTGTTTTTCTTCTTCAAGATCTGGCCTTTCTCTTGCAACTACAATTCCAAGAAGCTGATCCTGCATTCCTTCTGAAGTTATCATGAAGTTCAATAATGTTACCTGTTGGAAGAAATATTTTTTTGAAAGATAGCACAGTTATGGCCAGATACAATTAAAATGCTTCTTCATTTACAAGATGAAGTTTGTACAGTGTCATGTAATATGCTCAACCAGACTTTGAGAGTAAAAAAATTGCAGCTGAGGGTTTAAGATTACATGTTGGAAAGCTAACTCCAGGATTAACCCAGAAAGTTAACCATAAAAGGGATGTGATGAGAATGTATAGAATTTCATTCTGTTCCTCAAAATTACACTGAAACTTTGCATATCAGTGCTTCAAGTGATTAGTCCATATAACATGAACGCACATGCTTACATGCAAGAGGGATCCACCCATTCAATACCTGTGTGCATCAAGCAGCCTTCACAGAGAAAGGAGCAAAACATTTCGATGAATGGAAGATTCAACTTCACATACAGATTTTGTAAATAGATTTGGTATTATTTGTTTTCCAGAATTGTTCCATCTGAACATCCCAATTCAAATGGGATGCTGGCACAGTATTTTGCAATATAAAGACCAGGTAGATCACATTTTACGGTGCTTAGAAACTTTTCACCAATAAAATTTTTGCTGTTTTTATAAAGTGGTGACATACATGCTGGAGTTGTACTTCAAACTATTATTGACTCTGCCACATACATTTTCTCTCTTTAATGGCCTTGTTCACATGCAATTTGTGGTGTTAATATTACAGGGATATTTGTATCCTAGAATTAGGATAGCAACATGTTCTTGATGAGAAAATAAGTGACTGAAAAAAAAACCTATTGTTTAAAAGAATTCCCATCCCATGACGTATTTATAATGGATCCAGAAAAATCCATATGCTCTTGCTGAAGAAGTGGCAAAAATGTACAGTATTTTACATGAGAAAGGGATGGAACACATTAACAGCAGAAGGCTAGAAAATAGTTTGATGCATGCAGTTCAAAACCAAGAAAATAATCTACTCATCAATACTGATGAAAATATTGGGTTTTTTTAATTGACTAGGTAACAGTGACTACAGAGTCTCTTTGGGCTTTTTGGGTGGGTACAGATACCATTGACTTGTATTCCAAAGGAACGTTTGCCTTGAACATAGTGATCAGTTAGAATATGGAATATTTGTGAAGTTAATTTGTGTTGATCTGCTTCTGCCACTAATAATACCTGAAAGTTGTCCAAATATTTGAGGCTTTTCTTCATGAGTTTTACTTGTAAATTTAGGAGGGGTAGTATTTTAACTTTCTTAAAATACATCACTAATAATTTTTTGCTATAGTAAGCCTCAATTGAAAAAAAATTAGGAGCACAGATAGTATATCACACTGTTCTTTCACACAGGAATTTTGAGAGGAGGCTCAGTTCTATATGACACTAAGAATCAACAAGATCTTCACAAGTATCATGGCCTATTTCTTCCTCACCTTATTTAACACTCTTAGTAATGGGAAATATAAGAGAGACCTAATGTTTCAAAACTTCAAGAGTCTTTTGTAGGCTCTATTTCCCTTCTTCAAAGTAAAAGGCTAGCTACAAACAGCATTATGAGTTAGCTTTCAGTCAGAGCTGTCATGCTCTGAAAGGTTGGCTGGTTCAGACATTGGAACCTCTGAGGTCTAAGCGCAAACTGCTGTCTACATTCTACATTTCTCCTTGGTCCCTGAGGGACAGAATGATATTTTTTATGGACATGAATAAATCACTTTTCCCTCAGCAGTGCTGAAAATTATCTGCTTTTTTAGTGGGTTTTACTACATTTAATTAATAACATTAGAAACAGAAAAAAGCTACTCCTAGTGGCTAATAACTGCAAATACATATCTATGTAGTGTAAATACATGTAAAACTATGACCTATGTCTCTTTGCAGGCTTCACTATGTAAGTCACATCAGAACTCAGTATAATCTTTTTCTGTGAAATAAGATAACCCTATCAATAACCATTTCCCTGGACTTATTTCATTAGCTAGCTCCTGAATAATCCTCAGGACAAATTCACCAACGGATATTACAATTAAGCTTCATACCAAGATATTTAGATATTACTTTTCTGCCTCCTGCTCCCTGTACGTGAGCCACCTTAGTCAGCTAGCTCAGCAGTGTGTGAGGTAGCTGGGAGTATACCTAACCATGTCACGAAGCAGCTGCTCTTCATTAGAGCAATTAACAGCTTATGTCTGACTGCATGGAACCCAGCTAGAGAAGATGCATCTTTAGAAACTTTATATTCGGGGGGGGGGGGGGGGGGGGGGCCTGGCAGGCAGGGAACAAAACCCAAAACAAAAAAAACCAGAAGACTGTATTGATTGATTGATTGTGGATTGGCAACTAGATTTTAATTGTCTGTTAAACAGAAAAACTCTTCCTTGGAAATAACGTTCATAAAGCTTTTAAATGTACATGTACTCAAAGAGTAAATCTTTTGGATGCTCTCTTCCATTCATATTTCATGTTTTTTTCTGAGCATGCAGCTAAGTACCTTCTTTGATAAAAGATCAGTGTCTAGGTGATTTGATATGCACTGAAGTGAACAGAAGTTATTCCCTTTCATTATTTTTTGTCCATTTTTCCTGCATCAGAACTCCTTTAGTTTTGAAACAAGTTACTGTTCCATTTTACTGAATATCATGATAGTTTAAAAAGTTTTGATTTCAAGGATTTGTGTTTCAATATAGTCTATGTTTAACGTAAATTATTAATGTAAATGTGCAATACTTTTCTATAAGTATTTTAGTCTTCAAAAAGACTAAACCAGCAATTTTATTCTTTAAGGCAGGAAACCACCTTTTTTTGTCCTAACATAGAAAAATAAGAATAGCTATAGTTATCAAATACATAAATCTGTAAAAATATTTTCTGTTATAAACAAGCCACAATGCCAGGAATTGCTCAGACTCCTGTCCCTAACTATACCACAGATAAAAATCGTGAATATGAAAGCCTAATGTAGAGTTTCTGTGTGAGGTGACTATTATATTAAGTCCTTGTAAATATTTTTATAATAAAAGTTGACTAAATAGCATCAGGAGATACAGACTGGGAAAGGTGATAACATTAATTAAATAAATAACTACATTCCTGACAGTATGAAAGAATGACAGTATTGCAAGGTAAAATATTATACATGAGAAATGTCAACACTTCCAAAACAATACCAGTCTTCCAGCAGTGTAAAAAAAACCCAGTGTTGGCAGGGGAGAAGGAATAAACAAATGCCAGAAATTCTTCCCTGCTTTTAGCCAAAGAATCATTTTAAAATTAAAATGGAGTTGCACAGTCACTTTCAAAATTCTCACCTTAACAGACGTTTCGGGAAGATAATGTGGATTTCTCAGCTTAGTTGTAATATAAAAGCGGAATTCAGGGGCATACTCGATAGTGGAGTCTCCAAGGCAAATGCATATACTCCCTGACTGCTTAAACGTCTGTTTGAGCAAAAGTGGCTCTAGGATAGGATCAAGTTCTTCTCCAATATTCTCCAGTAGCACTTCAAAATAACATAACAATTAGTAGGACTTTCTTGGCATTTGTATTACTGATTGACTCTTCTTTACAATACATATGTATAATGTATATTTACAGTGTGAAAACAATAAAAATATTGAGGAATAACTAGAGATAAGGTTAATGTTTCTTATTCAGCTGACTGAAAAATGAATCAAAGAAATATACCTTTAATATCTTTTTCTAATATTATATCAATTTGGAAAAAAAAAACAACTAAAATGCTATCACCATTACTGCTGCCAATAGCTTAGAACAGCAGTTTAAGGCTACCATTTTTAAAAAAGGAAGTAACAACAAATTAATTACCACATGCCACAGAAATCATTTTGGGTAACTAAGTCTGCTTCAATCTTCACTGTTAAGCACATGAGATTGTCAAAATCAAGAAAGAAATAATGGAGAATAAACAATCCATTTCTTTACTTGTATTCCAGTTAGCCACTGAAAAATAGGTGGAGTTGTAACTCTGTGTTTCATTAATTTATTTCTATTTGAGGGTAATAAGACTACTTGCAATGAAGATACTACAGAGAATACAAGAATCATTAATGATCACAGCCTAGCAATGCGGTATTTATACTCTTGAAAAGCCCAATAAAAACAACATTATTTTTTAGAAAGAAAATTATCGTAACATGAAAACAAAGAAATGGCAAATCTCATAAAGGAATTAAAAGATACAAATGAAACTGAGGACTGTATTATGTTATATTATATTGTGTATTGTGCTAAATATCTTACAACCTGGGGTGAGGACTTCAATTACTATAGTACTAATCTGATTCAAAATGAGAAAAAAAAATTCTCTGCTTTCCTTAACTATGAGAGCATTTGATACTCGTTGGAGTTTCATTTGTTAGCTAATTGTGCCCCCTCCAGGTTCTTCTGTAATTTACACTTTCATTAGTCATTAACCTACCAGGACTGCCAAACTGAATGCAATTTTCCAGTGTTGTAACAAATTGAGGGTCGCTGAGTTTTATTACATGCAAATTATTGGCTTTTTCCATGTTCTTTATCCATTTATTTGCTTGACCCTGAGGATCTATCATCAGAGGCCATCTTCGTGCATTACTGAAGGGAAAAATACAAACTTTCAAAATTTAAATATAAGCTCTTCAAAAGTTTACCTCAAAGTACTTCTTAAGGCAATTTATTCCCTTTTGTCATTAAAACAAAAGTGCTTCAATGTGAAATCGTAGTAGGCTTATACTCTGATATAATCCTTGATGAGTTTAACAGGAGATAGATGAATCAAAGTTCTTTGTTTACAAAAAAATAGTCTTCCTCTTTCAAAGAAAGTACTTAGAATAAGACTTCTTACATCCTAGAGAGTTAAATTGCATTTAATCTTATAACACTTTCAAAATAAAAAGATCACACTAAGTGTTGAAATTTTGAACAGTTTTAATACCGTCATGTGCGTAAGTGAGCATTTGCAAGTGAAAATGGATGAAATTTTCCACTAAAGAGACATTTTAGATTTAGTATAAAAGGAAATATATAAGCAGATTCAAAGGTATCTACCTTTTAATCCCTAATCTTTAAGCAGCAATGAATACGAAGAACTTCTGGATTTTCTTTTTGGCAGACTTAGTAACTACTTCACAGATTTCTTTACAGTATTCTCTACCACATGTAGTTACATTACCAAGATATCTAAGACCAGCGACACATTTTAATGGTCAGTTACAATTACAGCAATAATCACCTATATTAAAAACCACGTAAGCAGGCAGAAGTGAGAATTCCAAAATAAATGTAGTCCTAAAAATTGGAATCAAGGGGCCCAGTCAGATCCCAGTCAGTTAGGAGATATAACGCAGTTTACTACTGGAAGGAAAAAAACAGCAATACCTTTTTTTCCAGATTCAGCATAAAAAGAAATCTTTTAGACTACTTCTATCGCCTCTATCATTATTACAAGTCAGCTTACGCACAATGACACTGACAAATTATTTATCATTAATAATTTTTTTAAAATTGAACCTATCTCTCTTGAAAAATTGTGGTTTACAAATAAAACTTGCAATGTAAATGTGTCTGCATCTGCATTCTTATTTTCCTTAAAAATACTAAGATGAAATGTATGCAATTAGGTAAATGACAGTATCAATTTTTTCTGATCTTCAAATATATCTTTTCTTAGAAAGAGTGATGTTTTATGAAAGGTTTCCATAAATTGCCAACAGAAAGTGATAAGCCTTGAATTAGAAAAAGGTACAGAGCAAGTAGTTGTAGATACAGTGTAAGTTCTAAGAGACAATGCTCAGTCAGACTTAGTTCACTGTACTCTTAGGTTCTTGCAGGCAATTAGTTTTAAAATTGCTGGCAGTCAAAACTGTGTAACACATTAGAAACCTTGATCTTCTTTCAAGAGAGTAATTTTAAAACAGGTAAAGGACAGTTTAAGAAAGAAAAATCCTTTATATTCTCTGTTACTATCTCTATTCCACAAACTTCTTATTAAGGACTGAGTGTAGTTGTAAGGCCTATTTATACATGTGTAAATATAACAACACACAATAACATGCACGTAACCCTTAATCCAAGGGTTCAGCTATGTGTGACTGAGATGCAGTTCAGTGAAGCACAGCTGTGTGACTCTGGATTATCATTACTGAAAAAAAATATTTTTTTAAGCTGTGAGACACTAGATAAGCAAAACTATGTAACATATAAAAAGTGAAAACAAAGCTGAAAGGGAAGTTGGTCGCTTGGGAATAGTAACTCACAAGAAGTTATGGAAGTTTAGAAAGAAGAAAGGAGCAGAGACAGGTTTTTATTTTTTTGGCAATGGATGTCAGATCTGGCAGCTCAGCAAGACCAATAACCAGTCCTTTCCAAGATGCAATGGAGGCTGACATTTCCCCACCTCAGTGCCAGCCTTCTGGCTAGCACAAACTTATAAAGTGTTCTTGATGCAGTTATGAGCAAACTGATTTTAGCTTTGTAGTGTTAGTCCTAACTATCATGTATGTGTATTAGTGAAAAAATAAGTCTGTAGTCAGAAATCATGACTGGTCTTGCTTGCAGAATCTCTGCACAGTAAAATGTGCCCAAATAAATGTGATCCCTTAGAAGAAGGAATAAATACGGAGGTAGGGAGCACAAGCACCTTAGGTTCTTTGGACTGAAAATGGAGATTTTGGAAGTAAAATAGCAGAAGTTTAGGAAAGAAAGTTTTGGAAGAGAAATCTACCATGTGTGGCAGTAGCCTGAGATTACACATGGGATGCTACAGAGGTTCCGTCTGTGTTACGGATCACAAACTGCACTTGGGAGTGACCATTCACCAGCTAAAGGAGGATGGCTTTCCTCTCCCTTGTTTAGATGTAGATGTAGATATGATTTAGGAAAATGGGTCATCTGGAAGGGATGCTGTCCAGCCTACCCATGAAGGAAGAAAGCTTTCACAGCTAAAATACATTGAGAGATTCAGGAAATGCATTTGTAATCCACCAGGACAGTGTAATATCTAAGCAGACATTAAGAAAGTTAAGATGTGGGCTTTGTAAAGTTACAAGTATTTTGAATAATTTGATAAACACAGATAAGGACAAATTTGGTAACACTGTAGGTCTAGAGAAGCAAACAGAGGGCTTGAAATCTGAAGATCTGTCAGATGAGGCAGTAGTATCGTCAGTATCAGAAGACAATCTCACAGTAAGTAATAGTGTTCACCAATGGATCCAAAGTGTACTGAAAGAATTGCTGAGCTCCCAAATTGCTAGGTCGTTCAGTTGCTTATGAGAACCCAACGAGAGACCCCAAGGGATATATAGCCAGGTGATTTTAAGAGTAAGATGATACAAGGTGATACAGCAATTGCAAACAGTAAACTGAACACAGTAAACGTACATGTTAAACTCATTCTAAACCAGACAATATTTATGTAATATGCTCATAATAATTTTGCTTGTTCTTATTTTAAAACAGGTTTTTAAGATTTGAGAAAACCTCAGCCAAAACCTACAGTATGTATTTCTTTTTCTAATTACTCCAAAGTTTCATTCACATATTATTTTCAGCATATCCCATTTCAGACTTACTGTGCAACAAGCAGGAAATACTTAAGACTGAATAACTAAAGAGTGGTTCTCAGACAACAGCCAAACACGCATGGCTTTCATCAACAACAAAATCCTTCTTCATTGATGGGAATGCATAAGCAGTCACTGTGTATGTTTGCAAATTATCCTTGAATAGCTCTCTAATTCTGCTTTTTAAAAAATTTCTTGTTATAAAAAGCTTGAGTTGCATTTTATATGGTTCCTGGGGTCCTAATATAAAATTCATCTAGCCATAAACTCATAACTACAGGCAGAATATATATCATCAATTTGAGGTAGATTCTATTCCACATTTCTAAATTAAAAGCTATCATTATTTAGTTTTAAAATGCTAATCATCTTTCCAGTAGTTCAAAGAGAATTTTGATCAAAGCTTTGTAAAAGTGAAGTGTTAGGATGTACTGTAGAAGTGTTGAACTTATTAACTTTTGTCAACTGTTTAACCAGAGTGACTGAATTATTAATGCAGTAATTACTTTTTAAAAAGTTACATATACAATCATAATCCCAGCATATATCCTCTAACTTCAATAAGCAGTTTTGCTTCCAGAGTACAATCAATGCCAATTTTTAAAGTCAAATAAAAGTACGTTGAGGTTCTTCAGCTAGTGCATTATTTTTGTCATATCTGTTTCATTTTGCACTTTGTCACCTATCCAGTTGCCAAAGCTGAAGTATTATCCACACATATATGCTTCCAAAGTTTCACCTGATAATATACAATCTCAGTTATGTGTAAAAACCTAACATTCACTGTACAGTAAAAGAAGTATTCGTTCACCAGTGCTACACAACATTAGACTCCTCAGTGAGAAGAATTTTCGTGTAAACAGTAACAAAAATTAAAGAGTTATATTAGTAAGTTTCTGCAGTAGCATACTATAAAAAAGATGCATAAATGTTAGGT
Organism: Morus bassanus; assembly: GCA_031468815.1. Lineage (NCBI taxonomy): Eukaryota > Metazoa > Chordata > Aves > Suliformes > Sulidae > Morus > Morus bassanus. The sequence continues at coordinate 33,189,338 of CM062574.1, read as the reverse complement.
ACATGTTATCACAGACTTGACAACCATTAACCTGGCTGTGGAAAAGAATTATAAGAATTATTTATTCATTATACAGAAAAGAGAACCAACAGACATGAAGTAAATGGGTAGCAATCACAAACAGAAAAACAGTTAAAGCAACATTGTTCCACAGTCAATTCAGCTTCAACTGTGCTAAGAACAAAACCTAAAAGCTAAAACTCAGTAGCAATGTATTAGCAAGCATACTGGGCAGAACTGAGAGGTTCTTTGTTTACAGTCATAACAAACACATGTCCAAAAGAAAATCGTAACTGCTTATGCAAGGTCACAAAGCTTAGCCTATTTTAAGCACCCAGCTCTGTATTTAAAAAAACTGTCAGTGCCATACATATCTCAGTCATCAGTAGGCAAATTAATCTGAAGCTATCCCTAGTGAGCTGTAGGTATTTCTAGATGTTAAAACATTAACATGGACAGTTCCCATGCTATACGTTGTCATAGAAATCACTGATGTTTGCACTGATTGTGATATTGATAGGTTGTCAGATGAACTCTGCCCAGACAAACGTAATTCTAGTGGTTGATGTGAGACACAGATCTGCACATATTAGAACACCACATAAGAACATAGAATCATCTTAAAAGTGAAAGGCAATAATATTAGATTTAGAGTTCATGGGATCTGTATTTTCTTTCTATGAGGAATTTTGAGATTTCAGAATGTGTTTCACTTTTCAAAGAAGAATGAGAATATCTTTAAATAGGCAGAATTTTCAAAAATGTTTTAGATCAAACAATATATCATTAGATATAGTCAAAGTATTTTATTTGGATGTAGCTTAAGATAATTACAAAAGAAAAAATTAAAAAAAAAAGGGGCAGATTTCAAAATGAAAAATAAATCCTTCTTCCCTTATCAGAACTTTCTTCAACTTGTGATAAGACTATTGTCCTACTAACCACATGACAACAGGAAGCTACAATTGCAACTGCCAAGCTTTTAACTATAAGTAGTATTTAGTAAATTCCAGCACTCCAAAGATGTAATCAAGTCTCTGCTAAGAATTCACATTTTAATAATTGTTTTTAAAGTTCTTTGAGGACTGGACTGGGTGCAAAGAAGACTTTGTGGCACCCCATTCATAATGCGTAATAAAGAGGTCCCTACACTAACCCAAAAACCAAAGCTCTCTTTGCTTTTGTCTAGCAATATGCCATGTTGTTCTGCTCCAGAAGGGATCCTAGGAATGACTAGTCCATATGACGCATTGACAGTTAGGGTAACGAGGCCCTGAAAAAAACAGAGTCCAAATTGTTAGTACCGATACACCTTTGAACCCTTCATCCAATATCTAAAACTATCACATGGATGAGGAAGACCCATATCTAACTCCCAACTGCCTGACAAGATGTGAATGCACACCTTTCTGAAATCAAAGGTCACTGCAGTGAAGGCCTATCTCACCTTTTCTTGTTGAAGCAGTTTAGCAGTACATAGAATAAAAGGCAAGAAAGAGAGGAAGAAACTGGCAAGAGCTGGCTGGGATCACCCTCTGTAAGAAAGGGGACTAGAAATTTTCTGCCTTCTAACTTTTTGCACCTCCCTGACTGCCTTCTGTAGAAGATATACATGGGCCTTTTTTTATTGTTTTGTTACTGTGCCCTAGCAAAATAAATATGCAGCTCATCAGTGTACGAACCAACACTTCCAAAATGTCAGGGCTTTATACACTAAATATGTTACAAGCCTGGATGTTAAAATCTACCAGTTGGCAACAAATACTGGGAAACTGTTCATAGACAAGTAATCAAGACATTATCTATAGTATTTCCAGTGCCATCTTAGGGAAAAACTGTGTGGCCCTTATAGAAAGATTAGCAAAATAACCTTCAGTAGCTCTTGGTAGCACCTGATGCCAACGTATTTCTTTAAAATTAGAGCTTTAACTTCTTAAAGGAGAATTACTTCAGTATCTACTGAGTATACAAGAATAGTATTCAAAATTCTATTCTTGAAGCATTTTAGGATGTCTTAAACTGAATCCAGTGTGCAGCATGTTTGTAAGAAGAAAAAAAGGGGGGTGTGGGTGTGGGGAAAGGTACCATTATAGCAATCTATACAACTTAAAAAGGAAAGGAGTGAATTCACAGATTTAAGAACTTTATGAAGTATTATTAGTATTTCTTATAAATTTAAACATTAGTGATTTTATAACTCTGGTTGTTAAACTGGATATACAGCAGAAAATTGTCTATAAAAATAACAGCTGAAATGCATGTTGAAAGAAGCTATTTAATGAAATTCATGCATTGTAATGTTGTTTTACTTTTTTTTTTTTTTACTTACGAGATAATGATGGCATTATCAATAGAAAACATGTCAGAAGGTAGTCCAGCAATATTCCAAGCTCTGATTTCCACTGGTTCTCCCAGGGTATTTGTTAAGGAAAAATCATCAGAACAAGGTATGTCTTTTCTTTTACATAGCAATGCCCACTCTTTAGTTTGCATCTAGATAAAAAGAAAACAAGTATTAACTAAAGTTCTGTCATTCACAAAATTTTCAAACTATTAAAAACGTATTTTACAACCCATTTCCCATAACAGTTGCTACATACAAGATCACTAGATCTTCAAATGGAAAGAAACTCATGCTTCTGTATAAAATGTCTAAAAATGTCTCTAAAAATGCCTTTCTATGTGATCTCTATATATGAAATGTAAGTCTATTTGGTCAGAGCCTTGGTATGATTTTATTTACCATTTTAGCAGTAGTCTTCTATACTATAAAATGAGTGTAGAACAAATGCACATATTCTAACAAACAAACAAAAAAATCTTCCTTATTTAACTCTGAGGATACACATAATGAGCACTTGTCAGGACTTAACAATCATTTGGAGTCACTTTTCACTATTCCCTGTATCATGTAACTCACTACAGTTGTGTAAACTATGCATGTTTGTAGAGTGCATAATAATAATGAAGGCACACACTTTTAAATATGCAAGCCAAAAAGCATATTCCACTAGGAAGAAAGCTTCTAAAGAAGGAAAATATATAGAAACAGCATGTTCATATGAAAGGCACAATCTTGGATGAAAGCTATGTATAAGGTCAAAGTATGCTGTAGTATTCTAAACTAAAAATTAGCTGGCAAAGCCTCAAGCAACAAAATTCAGAAATGCAGCATTAAAGGAAATGGTCTAAGTGCTAGAGACATTCACAGAGATGGTGAATGAAGGATTCGTCAATTTGCATAAAACAAAGTTGATATTCCAAAACATATCGTAACTTTTTCTCTTATGAAAACTGCAGGGGAAAAAAAAAAAACCAAACCATAGCAGCAGATGGAATGAAGACCTGCACAAAAGTGATTATGTTATCCAACAATTTCTGAAAGAGATACTTAACTAATATGTGTCTGCACAATCATGAGAGTAAGCATAAGCAACCAGGAACCCATACTTACTGCTGCACAGAGAAAGAAACTCTATGCAGTCAGACAGAATGAAATTACACTAAACGTTTCAGATGAAACCAGTATGTATTCATTTTTAGTGAATAATCATGCAGATGTCTCTGCCTTTTATGAATATCATCTGCACCTGTATCTACACTTGCCTGGAGTACAGTTCAGCACCCCTTAAGATGTTTCACCAAAAGTGCTCCTACCTACCCAGACACACTATTATACACAATGCAGGTTTTAAGCATAAGAGAGAACACTCTCTCAAAATCATGTAATTTGAAATTGTAAAAACTGCTGACTATTTAATTACGCTATAAATACTCACACCATAAACTGTCACTCTATAAAGTTTTAAAATAGTAACATCACAATATGGACATTATGAAGAAAAGAATAGTTTGAAAGAACTCTACAGAATTTTGTAAAGAAAAATGGACAAAAGAAATAAGGATTCAAAACATTGAAGGAAAAGTGGAAATAAGGATTATATCCAAATTCTATGTTCAAATGAAGTACATTGATTTTTTTTTCTCTCTTAATTTTTAGCAATTTTTGATACCCTGGACCTGATTTTCAAAAGAAATGGACATTAATTTCTTCAGCTGAATTCAGTGGCAGCTTTTGGTGTTCAAAAACTTTCAAAGTCAGGCTAATTTTGACATCCAAAAATTGTTACATCTAAAATCAGCCACCATGTCAAAATCTTTTCATATCCAGAATTTCCATTTATTTCACTAAGAGTTACAGGCACAAATCTGCTATGTTATTGAGCTACTGTATCTTTTGTCTCTTTTTGTACAGAATTACTCCACTTTCAGAACTTGCTTAACTGTGCTGCTGCTGAAATAGAAGCTAATTCTGTTTTCTTTGAAGTTAAGGGGAATTTAGCCCTTGAATGGAATAGGAGTAACCACAGCCATGAGGTATAAAGTTACTGGCAATTGTTTTGAGAAGAAAAGCAACCAAAGGACTCCATGCTTCACACATCAATAAGTACTTTACAGTAGAATGAAGAATTTCCCCCAGGTCTAAGAAACAAAACTCAAAATCACACAATACAGTTTCAGTTCCACTTATTAATTCTATTTAAACATAATTTACAAATACAAACTTTTTGTTACAAGAAAAATTAATAAAATTTAGATTATTACAAAACATGGGGACAAAATCACTGTACATATTACTTGTCTGTAGCTGGATGTAAAGGCTCCTAGGTAAGCTACAATTCCGGATGAAATAAGTATATCTCCAGTCAAATTGATGTATTGCCTTCCCAGCTCCACAGCAGTCTCATGCCAGCGAGTTTTCTCACCCCCAAGGCCACCAATCAATTCTTCTGCTCGCTGTAGTTTTTTGCTGCATAAGTCAACCTCAGAATTAAAAAAAAAAATTGCTGATTATAATACGATTACTTTAAAAACATCTTACAAATATTGAAACCATTCAAGAATTAATTTCCTGTGCAGATGATTTCTTAAGTAATTTCATCAAAGAGAAAGAAAACACCTTATTATAATGGAAATGTTTAAAGAATAAAAACAATCTCAGTACCAGCACATTGAAGTCTATTCAGTTACATTTTCATCCAAATAAAGGAAGACGACCAGTATAAAACATGCAATTCAAAATAGCTCTGTGTGTGATTTGGAAAATATTAATAGTCAAGGAAATTATAGACATGTCATAAGAGAAACAAAAACACCTTAAAGAGATCACTGTCTCATAAAAGTAGGTATGTTCTTTTCTGCAAAATAGCATCCTTATGAATACATAATCTGCACTTCTGTTGTCAGTTTTTAACTGAGCCATCTTTCCAGGCATGTTTATAATCTAACAAAAAAAAAAAAAAAAAAAAATTTAACAGGAATTTAATCCAGCTCTGTTAGAATTCTTTACTATCTGTTGGAGGCACATTTCAGCCATGGGACAGGAGGAAAATTATGCCAACTCTTGCTGCTGTTACAATACTCTCTCTCTTCTGGTAACCATAGCAGCCAATTTACAACACACTAACAAACTGCTTGTGTAGTTTATCCCTCCCTTCTACTTCCAAACCGTTATCAGGATGCAGAAGAAACACACAAAGAGCTGAGTTTAACTACAGACAGGAATTAAGACTCCATTTTGAATTCTGATACTATTTTTGTAAAAAAAGCTCAAGATGATGTACTGCAAATCTTGGAAAAAAAAAAATAATACCATCTTCTAAATGTTGCCCATTTCTGCACACATAACAGCTATTTAGCAGTCAACTCAGGAACAGAGTTGACCAAAAACATTCTCAAAATTGCATTAGCACATAAGGCATAAATAAACTTTCAAAACTTTAAAAGTACCAACTCTTAGTACAATTACTGAAAATTTATCTCCTCACAAGAAAGCAGATATGAGTGAGGATGTAGGAGATGGATATCAGTTTGTAAATTCATAATATCTACATTTTCTATTACTTTAAAGCATTTATTCCCCATGCTTTGCCCATTTATAAATTCAAAACCATTACACCAAAATAAAAAGATGGTACTAAAAGTATGACTTGTTTGACATACTGGCAGTTAAAAGGAAAAATACCATTTGACAAAGAAGAAAATTTTAAATTACTTTTCTGGATATCAGTAGAACAATACTTCCTCTTTTGCATCATATACCTGATTTTCTAAGTCAGCCTTCTCCTGTTTCTTGGATTCCAGCGTCTGTTGGAGTACAGCCAATTTATCCTGAACCTCCCTCAGGTCTGCTTGTTTTTTTCTTAGACCATCCATAGCAATCTTTAATTTTCCTTCAGCTTGATTCAACTTCAGCTTTTTGGGTGCAACGTTTTTTGTCGCTCTAAATAAAGTCAAAGAATAAATTAAACATCTGAAAGATACACCCTCAGTCCAGCATTACTATTAAAAAAATGAACATAAGAAAGATGAAGGGAAACCTCAGCAACTCAGTAGCTCACACAGTAGTCCATTTCATAATTTGGTGATATCTGAAGACAATTGGTTTTTACTTCGTCACTTATTTCAGTGCTGATACTGACCAATTTATGCAGTGTCTGCAAATTTTTATGTAATAACAAGCAATGATTAAAAGTAAAAAGAGTTATGCTTCCAAACTGTGTGTCCCTCTTTATCACAATTTAGAATCCATTATGAATTTTTGCCATTAGCAATACACAGATAATCATATATATTAAGCAACACTCAGACACTCTACACACACATACAGCCAACTGTGTACACAAAATGAAAGAAAAAAATCAACAGCTTTTCACATCCAAGGATCTATTTTCCAGTTTGGAGGATTTAAATCTTTCACAAAGATGTTTTTGTGAGGAGAATATTGGAAGTAACATATAACTGAAAACATATTGTTTATCTTTCCAAAAACAACAAGCAAGAAAATATGCTAGAATATGCTCAACTGAAAAAATATTTCACAAGTATTAGCCTCATAATTAATGAGCCCCCTCTCCTGCTGATGTAAATTGCAGATCTCCTTTAAGGATGACCTTTTGAGTTAATTTTCTCTCTAACAATTGGTATTTGTAATGTTAAAAGTTGTTCTCAAACTGAGCACTCTACCAAGTATGCATTTACTAATCTTTTAGTCAAGTAACAAAATATCCTCTCAAATGAAGACATGCACTACTTACCCTGACTCAACTTTCAAATTGCAAGTTGACCTTAGTTGCCCAGTGCTGATTTACTGTTAAATGTGAGTTCCAGATGTTTCCAATTAGGAAATATCATAAAAAATAAGCACACTTTTTCAGGCATCAAATACAATGTGTAACAAAAAAATATCCTTCGGGCTTGATATGACTGTCAGAAAATTCCAAAGACATTTCAATAATGCCTCTATTTTGTGCAACACTCTAAATAGAAGTTACCTTTATTTGCTAACTGAACATATTGCTCCCATGCCTTCTTAGAAAAATTCAGAACTGAAAATCAGGTTCTACACCTTAATATCAGGTACCTTACATGAATGAATCCTTATGACTGCTTGTTTGCACAAGATTCCTACTAGAAAGAAGTCATTTTACATCTCTTTTGGTGTTAAAATAAACTGATCTCTTTAATCAAATTTATTTTAAACTTTTTTTATTTTTATCCATACTTACGTATCATAAAACTCCATGGCTATGACCCATTTGCAAAGACCCTCTGCTGCCGTGGAAGCATTTCGAATCTTGTCTGGTACAAACTCAGGATTTGTAAGATACTGTTTTCTTATGATAGCCATGTAAGCTGGGGGAATGTTATCCTTGTCGTATTCATGAAGAGACTGAAGAAATCTTATGTCACCCAGAAGTCTCTTAGCAGGACCCCAGAAATCTTCGATTTTTTTTCCAGAACCTGTTGGATCTGGAATCCTATCTGCTTTGATGCCTTTAAGGATGCATATAGCTTCCATTACAAGCTTGACACCAGCAGGAGGACTCTTCATGGACTTAACCACTGTAATATCCTTAAAATAATAATTAAAAAAACACCTTTAGAGCTCTGAACATAGGTGGATTAATTCTTCTGTTACAATAGAAATAATAACCCTTTCTATATCGAGATAATATTTTTCCATACACATTTGCTATTCTCACACTTGATAATTTTAAATACACTGTGATCTCAAGTTCATAGCACAAGCCTGCATAGTCCATGCATATATATATCTCATTTTCTTTTTGCAAAATTTTTATTTCATTTCTTTCCATTCCTTATAGTCCTTTCTTTAAGGTGGTATGCAGGTTAAACTAACACTGATATCCAAACAAAAATATCTGAAATCTAGTCAAAAATCAGTTTAGAGGACATGAAAAATTTTTATCTGTAATTAATTTTTAGTTGTACTTTTTCTGCTCCTAATTCAGTAGTGGGCATTGCACCTCAGTTATGGAGTTCAGATGTTCCAGTGTTATGCTCTACCCTTCAATTCAGGCTCTAACACAATACTTTTAAGCTTACAGGATCACACCAGCAGTGGATTAGTAGTTTTAAGCTAACATAACGTAAAAGCGGCCTTCAACCCAGAACTAAAGATCTATGCTCTCCAAGTACAGAAAATAAATCAATTAGTATTCTGGTCAGTTATTAAACTCACAGAATGAGCTGGATAAGAGAAGAGGCAGCTAAAAGGAAGAAAACTATCAAGGAAGAAGTACTGACTTTATAAGTAGTAACAGGAAATGAATAAGCAAAGTTTTAACTGCAAATATAGAATAATAATATAAAAGAAGTAAACACTTCTAGACATATACATACAACTAATTAAGCAAGATGTTTGTAAACTAAAGATTTACAGAAAATAATCTCTCTTATTCTTCCCAAAGAATAACTCTGCATGGTAATTGAAATATTCTTTCTAAGAGCTTTTCTCAGAGACTACATACTCAAATAAATTAAAGGATTTATAGATTCTCATGTTTATTTTCCCAGCTAGTGTTAGATTTTGAGATCTTGCCCATGGTTTCTTTGAGGTCTAAAACCTTGGCAATATGGATAGAAAGAGGTATCTTTTGAGTTCTGGGAATGTTCATTTGTGCCACAAAAACCAGAGAAATGTTAAGACTAGATGAAAAAAAAAAAGATAATTATTTCCTTGAAACTGTGAACAATGGTTCGTGGAGCTACAAGCTTTTTTTTAAAAAAAAAAACAGAAACAAACCCAAAAACAAAACCATAGAAATAACTACAACAACAAAACAAAACAAGGAAAAAAACCAACCAAAAACTGCAACTGCACAAGTGTTCAGGAGAGGGAAACAAGAGCAAGTAAATGAAGCCAGAGAATTTCAATGAGGCAGTCAGAAAACTGGCTGATGGGATCTCCAGGAAAGAAGTTCTTGGAGAACAACAACAATAAAAGTTAGCCAGTCATTCCAGTGAAAAAAAAAATTAAGGACAAATACAAACTTACTTAATACAACCAAGGGCTGTAAGGAGAGTAGGAGACTATTTGAAAGACTAAACTCAGACTCAGCTGCAATTAAAAGCAATATGAAGCATAACAAGAAAAATTCTATAACTACAGTAATAGAAAAGCAAGAAAAATGCTGGTTAGGTATTTAGTCAAAAGGGTGAGATATGAGAAAATAACATATAGAGTAAAAATGTTAATGCTCTCTGCATCTGATGTCTCTAAAAGGTTAACTGTGAGTAGGTGACTAGCACAATTGATAATACTGTCAAAACACAGCAAAGATTTGACCAAGGTCACACAGGTCCAGACCTACGCAATATTTTCATTACTGAAATGAACGATGGAAAAGAGAGAAAGTTTATTACATTTCCAACTGATAGAAAGTTGAGAGTAAATGCAAATACATTGGAGTAGAGAACAGGAAAAAATTATCATGATAAATTGCAGAAATGGAGAAGTATAGTAAAACTACTACAAAAAGAAAAAAAAAAGAAAAGAAAGGGAAAGCAATGATTATGTAATAGTGATTTTCAGGAAATGATACAGCTGTTAGCATGGATGACAAACTATGCATGTCAATAATCCTCCTCCACTCTACACAGCATTCAGCAAAACTACAGCTGAAATACTGTGTTCAGCTTTGGGCAATGCACATGAAGTGAATGTATGGAGAAGGTCCAGAAAGAACAACCAGAAAAGCTGATTTGATTTATGAGAAAAAACTAAAAGAGTAGTGATTATTTAGCTTACAGAAAAGAACACTGGAAGCAGTGAGATCAATGAGTACAGTCTTTAACTGCATAAAAGTTAAAGAACCATGTCCACAGGGAGCAGGACAGAAAACAAGGTTAAGTTGTAATGAGTAACATTAACAGTAAACACCAGGAAAATCTTCTTAATGATAAATGTGTAAAGTGGAACAGATTACAGGTGGAAGGAGATGACTTCCAGAGGTCTCTTCCTAGTTCTAAATTTCAGCATCTTCATATATGTATTGCTACAAAATTTAGACGTCAACAGCAAAGTAACACTTAAAATTGTTATAGTTTTTCTAATCCTTGCTGAACAATGAGCCACATGAGGTACACAGTTCCTTTTGGCTGTAGATACTCATTTCAGCAGTACTGAATTATGTATAGGTCTGTTTCTCCAAACGAAGCACTTAATCTGCACATTTATGTACATGGATTTACGCGCACAATTTGCAACGTGTGTCCTGCTCTGCTTGCCATCAGTGAAAGGGTGAAGGGTGAATCAAAAACAAGAGTCCTGTACAGGTACACAGATATTTTTTGTGTTCATCATGCTATTCAACTATATTTTGAGAAAAGAAAAAACCTCTTTTTTTTTTCTTTGCAAGTTCCTACTCTTTTTTTTTCCTCTTTTATTATAATAATCCTTGCCTGGATACACTAAGCAATGACAGCAGCTGAAGTATTACTTCATTAGCCTTCAAAGTCTCATTCTTGTCTTGTTATTCACAAGTATAATGCAATTGCCTTGAAGTGAATAAGTAGCCATCTACTATTTTCACAGAGCATGCCAATGATCTGACAATGCCAGAATCTAAAACTTCTGATACCAAGCAATAGCTGTAGATAACAAACCATCTGCTTTCTATCTAAGAAGGTTTCCTTGAAAGTTTTTTAAAATGTTGTTTTCTGCAACAATAGCTGGAGTACATAGTCCATCCTCACTCTTACAATCTGGGAGACTTCCTTTCATCCCACTATGAGCAAATTATCCAGGCAAAGAAAACCTGAATATCCATAAAACCAAAGGCGGCTGCCTCCACTGTCATACTGTTACAAGGAGGGGTCCCTTAACATAGGGAGACATAGAATTTCAAATTCAATTTCTAGACTCTAAAAGACCGGATATAAAAAGATTAGATGACAGGCTGGCAGGTTCTGAATAAGAAAGTAAAAAGCATACTTCTTCTAACTTCTCAATTATTGAGTCAAAATATTTTTATAACTATGAATTTCACAAGGTCTAGAATAATATTTGATCTTGTAGTCCATAAAAATTCAGCTTTACAGCTTTTTCACTAGAAAATAGAGTAACATTTTGCTTTTTAAAACTGTAAGATTTCAAGAAGTTTCTAAATTATAAAACTGTGCAAGTGTAATGTAAAATCTGAAAAGGCAGATATTCCATGCTTTTGTATATTTGACTACCTCTCCAGTGCATAAATATGCATTGCTAGCCATACCTGCGCAGTGAGAGTGTCAAGAGCAGCCAGAGCACTTTCTAAACAAGGCATGGCTTGTGCTAAGTCAGCATCACATTCTTCTTTGATGGCTTTTGCAGCCACAGCCTGCTCATTTGCCACTGCTTCATCAGCTTTCACGACTTCTTCGGTTCTGGCTACTTCCAAAGATTCTTTTTGAATAACGACCATCATCTCATCAATCTGCTTGCTAGCTTCCCGCAACTGAGGTTGCAGAGCCTCCAGCTCAGACTGCATCAAGGCTACTTGAGATGCAGCAGAGTTCAGTTTCTCCAAGCCAACTTCATATCTTCTTTTCATTTTCATCACCTTACTGAAAATGAATAGTACTTTATTATAAAGGTATTTTATCAGTATTTAATCACTTCATTCACTGGTATCCATTCCCCAGATTTCTCACTATGAATAATCAAATGCTCTGCCAATCTTGTTTTATTTGTGCAACAAATAGTAAACATAGCAGGGTTTACTTGAGCCACAGTCTTTAACTATTCTATCATGTATACTCAGAGATCGGGATATAGGTAAATAAGCGATCACTTATAGGAAACCAAGTGATTCTTAAGCTTCTGCCTCTTTGTTGGCAGGAGCAACAAAATCAAGATGGCACAGTAGTAACAGACAAGAAAAGGAGAGGGAAGAGGCGGGGATACACTCATGAAAATTATTAGTTGACATGAGGTTAAAATAGGATTAATATATTTGGGATCATAATTTTAGCAGCAGAATGTGCATGGCTCTGGGGACAGCCAAGAGTGTCAGAGTTAAGAAATTCCAAAGGCATTGGATCACTACATTTAAAACTGTATTCCTTTATTCCTAGAATTTCTTGCTGCATGCAGTGTTTCACACAGCCTGTTGATCAAATTAAGCACTTGTCTTAATTGTTATGGTAGCATCTTATCAATGAGAAGGAAAGAAAAAGGAACTTTCCCTCACCAGCCATGAGAATAGAACAGATGTGTACATGCATACAGAGGTCCTTTCTGCATAGGCACATCACAGCTGAACCACGCTAGCAATCCAATGGCACCTAGCAACCTGGAAGCTCGCTTCCCAGATGTCATCTTCCCTACATCCTCCAGAGAACCACAGAGTAAGCAGGCTGCATTAATTACTCTGGTAGCATAATATATATAATCAGCATATAGCAACATCAGCAGGGATGTTAGAAGTGGTCTAATGCAAGTGTATTTTGAGAGCATCAAGTCAGACCTTTTGTCCAATAAGAAAGCACGTGTCCTAAGAGTATATTTTTTCCATCTACCGCTCTGTCAATTTAAATTAACTAAAGACAATTCACTACTTTTGTTCAGATTAGCTACGAGAGAGAGAATAATACTTTTGGTGAACTTGGTTCCTCTAGAAAAGGTCACATTATAAATCCTTACGTGCGTTTCTTTTCAAGTAGACTTTTAAAAGTGGAGATCAATTCCAAGTATGAAGTAGGTGTAACATAGTTGTGTCTTTGAAGCTCTGCATGGTATAAGTCAGATAAAACAATGGTAGATGTATGAAAGCTTTTACACATATCAATACACCCACTTCGAGTTTCTTTGGACATTTCAACATCCTCCAAGAAGCGAGAGGCAACAGCTTCTAATGCATCTTCAGGCCACGCCTAAAACAAATTAATAAATACTTTCTCTTATTCAGTATTTCACACTCATAAATCTCAAAACATTTTTCAAAAAAGTATCTTTACCCCATTTCATAGATAAAGAGACTGAGGCACAGAGAAATGACTTCATAATGAAAAAAATCATCAAATAGGACCAATAACAGATCTGGAAAGAACCGAACTACTTAAGGGATTGAGTTCAAGCCCACTGTCTTATTTCATCTAGTAGAAATACTGTTACTAAAAGGAAAATTTTGCATTTTCAGTGTGTCCATATGTGTCCATAACTGCCTCTGCTCTTCCTCTTCAAAATAACCTTTAAAGATACAGTACTACATTTTAAAACTTGATGAAATTTAAGTTCCGCAGATTCTTTATATGATTAAATTCTACGTCTCAACTATTCTGTCTAAGGTCTTTTGCATGTAACAGTCAGATAGAATATAGTTTTATTGCAGAGTAGTGGGGGAAAATCTTGTGTTCTACATCAAAAGATATCTATATTTTTGACAAGTATTTCAGTTTAAAACTTTTTTGGCACCCTAGGTTCTGGTAGTCCTGGTAATAGAAGAAAACACTACATATTTAAATCTGTAATGTCTACATTACTACGTTCATTCAGTTATACTTTTATACCACAATCAGACAGTTATTTTCTTGATGATTTTGCATTCAGCCTATGCTGGCCTTTACTACAGTCAGAGAGGTTCTAATGGTCTAAAAAATTTAAAACATGACCCTAAGAAAATTCAAGATATTTTTCACTGCTAACTTCACTAAAGAGAATTACTTGCCACAAAAAGGGTTGAAGTCATGTTTCTATTGCATTTCCATTGAATAACAAGCCGAACAAAAGTTTTGGATTTTACCTGAAACCAGTCTAGTGTGCAGCAGTTGACAAGAGCTGGAAATTTACGAAGGCGGTTACGGAAAGCATCTCCAATCGGACTCATTGCCAGTACTATATGAAGCTGATTTCGACAGCGATCAACAAACATGTTAAAAAGAGCTATAGGACTGCCATCACTCTGCTTTGTCCTGTCCCACTGACGATCTACTTGGCGCATTTGTTCACAAATTTCTTGTTTCTCATCTACTGCAAAGAGGTTTGGCACTTCACCTGCATTTAGTAAGTTGTTAATGTCTTCTAAGAATAACTCCGTTTTAATCTGTGTATCTGTAAACAAGAAAACTCCCTGCATTTCCCCTTCAGTAGATTTTCTTAGTATGACTTTTAAGTCTTTATGCCACTCATTGATACCATAACTTTTAGTTATTTCAACCTGAAAAAGATTGTATTCAGCCATATGGGCTGCTAATCGAGTAAGAGATTGTCGACCACTACCTCCAACACCAACAAGGAGGGCATGGCTGCGAGGCTGTTTCAGAATACGGGAAATTCTACAAATATGTTCCACAGCAAATCGGAACAAGACAAGCTGCATCGGCTTTTTGCTCATGTTATTAAACTCTTCAAGGTGACTCTCTACAACTAATCTCAACTGATCCACATCACTGATCTCCCTGTATTTAGTGTCCTCTCTCTTAGGGTCATGAAAATCACAAAACATTAAGCTACGTAAGTCATCTTCTTCCACTCTGCCATCATTGTTGAAGTCCAGATTCTGGAAAAGTTCATGAAAGTCTTCATGTAAGTAATTTTTCACTACTTCTTGGATAAATCCAACAAGCCACGCCCGGTCAGGATTATCCACCAAGCGATCATAATACACTCTAAGAACCTGTGTAATAAAAATGAAATTCTTTTAATACTTGCTTCTGCTCTTGAATTTATACTTCTTTTAAACAAGATAAAACAAATACAATTCTGAAAAAGGTTTGAAAATATAAACTATCTTAAACTTCATGATGTAGAAAAAACCAAAATATTTAGAATTCATTTGAACAGTTGAGCCCAGGAATATTACTTCTGAATTAAAGTGAAAATTCATATGGAAATACATATACATACACACACACATATACATATATGTATTTATAAATGTTATTACATAAATGCATAAAAAGCTGCTGCAAAGAGGAAGGGAACATGTTGGTCTTTCCACTACAGCTAGATAGGACAATTTATGGGTTTGTATTTCAAGAAAGAAGACTGCAGCTGGATATTAGAAAATCTTTTTAACGAAAAAGATAGTGAACAACTTGAATAGACTGCCTAGAAGTCTGAACATCCTTCATCCTTAGAGAATTGCAAGAAATTTTCAGAAAAAAACACTTCCAAAGTTACTGTTCCTTTCTTTATGTGATCCTGCTTTGGGGAAGGATAATGGACTAGATGATCACCAAAGATCTCTTCCATGGTCACGTTATGCCAACTTGATTCTACGAACTACGGCTAAATATTTAAAAAGCAACAGTTATCAATCACCTTGCTTTCTTTCACTCCAGGAAAAAACCCAAAGAGCAGATATCACCTATATGGGGCTTTTTCCTCTTGTTTTTAAAAGGGATGTTTCACTTGAGCTCTTTCAGTGTGTCTATCCTATTATGACTGAAAGACAGGAAGCATTTGCTGAAGACAGTAAGCTTAAGAATTGCTTCTAAAGGAAGCCCAGAAGTAAAGAAAAAAAAAATGTAGGGACCAAACTTTAAATCACTCAAAATTTCTAGTGACCCAGGACTACTTGCTGTTCTTCTCACTGTTGATTTGGTTTATTGGAGAAAGGACTGTGCAGGCATTCAAAGCAGCAAACAGAGACTATATAATCATATGAAAGTGAAGGTATCATCTTGCCTACTACGATATGATTCATACTTTGAAAAAGTCTGATTTCCTCTGTCCATACAGTGTATAAAATCCTTTCTCATGAGTGTAATACCAATTCACAGCTATTAGCCAGTAGGAGATGGCATTACAAAAATATTAATACACAAATCCAAGTCTTTTTCTTATTTATAATAAATACAATTTCTTAGTATTAGGTGATTTACCTCATGAACCCAGAGACGTTTTATCATTCCTGCAGATTCTGTTGTTTCAGGCCTTGACAGGCAAACACCTTGAATAACACGTGAAAAGTCACGGAGATTGAACAAATAGTGAGATTTGGCTGGGGTAGGAAGCAGATTCTTCATAGCTTCTTTATACACACACATGGTTCCATTAATAATTTGTGGAGTCAGTTCTACATATGGTGATGGAAAGCTATAACTGACAAGTTATGAAAGGTGGTAAGAACAGAATGATTCTCATAATTCCATCATACTAGCAAGTGAATTAATAAATAATATTGTATATGCACACTGATTTCTTATAAGTTCATGCCAATTTTTAAGTTCTGTGATTATACTCCCGCACAGGCAGTTTTACAAATCTTAGTTTTCTTACTGGATTAACAGATTAAGTCCACAAATCAAATCTAGTAACTGTGGAACATGCTGACAAATTTGTCTATGTGAAACAGCTAATTATACCCTTCTACCCCCTCATTTTTATGACTAACAGCAGCACCAGGGAAGTCAGGTCAAATAGGCCTTGCTGTGTTCTGGGACCTCTCTCCCTCAAAGGGTCAGAAGCTGCCGAATCACAAATTTGGTCTGGAAACAAGATATGAGCATCTTTTGGGGCTTAGCTGTCAGAATGGATGGATAATTGAAGTCCATTCCTAATAATGGAATTAAAAATTATGCAGTGGTGAAAGGCCAAAGAAAGAGTAAGCCTTCTCAAACCACAGGAAATTTAAGAGTAGTTTCCAGTTCTATTCTTTGAGTAATGAGTAACCAAATTCTATTGTTATTTATTAAACATCAAAGAATACTGTATTACAGAAATATCTCAACTAACTGAATTAGCCTCAACTAATCTAAACCTCTGTCAGAGATTTCAGAACAAGAACTTTACCATTGGAGTATTTTAAGATGAGCCCTACCTCTGTGGAGTAACGAATAACTCAAAATGCACAGGATATAAAATCTATATTCTATTCTATAATATTCTATAAATTCTATAAATGTCTTTTCAAAAGCAGTGTCCTACAGACATATCTGGGAGTCTCCCTAGTACCATAATTTAAACACTGACTTTGATTTTTCCCAATACATAGAGGTCACTTACCATACTCTTAGATGCCAGTCTAAGATTCTAGAAAAAATTGTGTACATGGATTCATCATCAAACTCATTAATAGTAACTGTATTGAAGTGTCGCAAGAATCGTGGTGTTACTGGGTTTCGACCACCGCCTAAATATTAGAAAGAATTAATACTGTAACCAACAGAAAAATTTAAAATAAAACAGTAAAAGCCTAGGAATTTTTTTCTAATATTCATCTTCAATTCAGCTAGCATGCTTACACTGAAAAGTACCACACCTTGTAATAAACCCGGATTGTGTTTTAGACAATGACGTTATGTATGGAAATAAGGGGATGTGAAACAAATTTATTGGATGCTTGCTCTTTCTGTTTGGAATTCAGGGTTAAGCTGCTGCACAGTGTGTTCAACCTTCTTATAGCAGCAAATCAGAAAAAAGTTGAAAAGTGGGCAATCTACCATCCCCAACATTAGGAACATAGCTAAGGGCAATCAAATTAGCATGGTATGTTCTTGTAAAACACATGACTTTGTAGCTAGCGTGACCCTGCACTAATGAAACTAAAACACTACTGTCCTGGAGCTGTCTCATATTCAGCCACCTGAGAGTGCAAGCAGAACTAGCAATTGTCTATATTTAACTGTGAATGCATTACTAGTATCTGCTGAGGAATCTCAGTATTTTATGCTAATAGGCCAGTGATAGATGCTACTTCCTTCTACCTGGACTAAGGTCATCCCTCAGACACAGCAGTTTACAATGCTTCTTGAAGTTTACATGTGCACTGATGGCAAAATTACACAAGCTACTGGGATATAAATATGAATTTTACCCAAAAGATAATTCTTTCCCAATATAAATCTTAAACCTAACTTTAACAAAATAGCTTTAAATGTTCTTTAAATAGCTTTATATTGACTTCAATAGCACTATATACATGTAAAGATTTCAGATTTTCATTTCTTATTAGGAGAAAAAAAATAAACATAGGCTGGAAAGGAGAATATAATTTTGTGAGTTCTGGAAGTAGCTCCCTGTACAAAGCTACTAAAATAAATTCTTCATCCTGAAGCTGAATTGTGATATTTGACAAAAATAATTAGGACCGTAACTTGTACATTTGATCAGTCCATTTTTTACCATTCAACCAGAAGAGTACTGGAATAAAATTGGCTACAAACTTCTCCTGGGAGAGGAAAATCTGACCCAATTTCAGAGCAGTTGAAAGTCACTTCTACCCTATCACCCGGGAACAGGAACATAGCACAACAGGATGCTTTACAGAAAAAGCACCTCCAAGCTTTGGCTACTTCTGATGGAAAAATAAAAACAAAACCCAACCAACCAAAAAAATATCTGTAGAATTAAGTTATGCCAGAACATAGTACAAATCATGACTTCACATAAGCTTTAGGAAAAATGAAGATGTAAAATTTTAAAATTCTTTCACAGTTTCCTTCTGATCAGTTATTCCACAGACTGATACATAGGTCAAGTGCTTGGAACTGTGGTTGAACACTGACTCTAATTTAAAATGATTGCAAGAAGCAGTTTTGCCTCTTTAGAAAACCAGATAGGTGAAACAGCAGTGGACCCCTATCCCATGGGCATGCATCACCATCCCAAACACAAAAGTAGTATCAGCGGAGAAGGTTCACTGGCATGTTCATGTGCATGTTTGTGTGTACAAACAACTCTACAAAAGAAAGGAGGAAAGTCCAGGGAGGCTGAAGCAGAAAAGAGAAGGAAAGCACCAATCATAGCCTGATTAAACACCATTAACGTGCTCAGCTATGACAAACTTTTTAGGTGTTATGTTAGAGACAGGGCTGTGACCAATTCTGTGAAAAGAAATTCTGTTATATGATTCCTATGGTAGTGAAGGAAATAGATTGTATAGATTCTTTAAAAGCAAGCACAACAGCATCAAAGAAACATTAATTCCTTATTTTAACTGATCAAATATGCCAGATACAATTTTTTTTAACTAAATAGCTCATGTAGTCAATGGGTACGCAGGCTATCAGAGATTAATGACCTCTTCACATCATATGCTTTATTTCTTTATATTGGCAAAATAAAGTAAGGTTTATCTGCTTAAGAACATCACTCAGTGTAATTCAGAAAAGTTTTGGAGAAGAATAAAATTGACTGACGGCTAATAGAGGGTCTCATTAGACCAAAGGGATTTCATAAATACTTTATAGACACATTCTTGTCTTACTGAAAAGCAGTACTTCTTCCTGGCAGGCTTGTGTAGTCTCTCTGCCACTCCTCAACAACTCTACTATGACTGCTGTTGACGTTTCCTACAAGGAAAGGGTTCCTGGAGTCCTATCCCTAGCCATAAAGACCCAAATTGTAAAACTATGCATCAATAAACATTCAGCCTTTGGAAACCAAAGAAATAGGAAAAAGCATATAGAGACACATCTCTTACCTGGTGGTCCCATTGCACACACAATCTGAACATCTACAAGTTTAATCATTGAGCAGTCTTTAAGGTCATACCAATTCCAGTGATCTAACCACTGCCGTAGTAATTCAACAGGCGGTTGAGCACCATAGACCTCTCGTGCTGGCATATTAACATCATCGACAAATACAACCTGAAAAGAAAAATATAAAGAATTTTGCATTTGTTTATTTTACTGAATATATGCCACCATTTCCCTTGATTCTTGAAACACTGCACATCAATTCTCTTCCATTAAAATGAGTGGGAGTAATACACATAAATACATGTTTTTGAAAAGCAGCCCTAAGCTCTTAATGGAGTTAAATCCTTAGATTTCATTTTTCAGCCTCATTCCAACTCCTTGCAAAAGGATTTGCTCACTGTAGGAAAAAAAAAAAAGAAAAAGAGGTCTTCTCTAACACCCTTCTCAAGCTTCTGAGTACTCAAGAGTTCCATTGATCTTTTTTGGCAGGCATCAGTGATAACAACATAAAAGATTCAAATCTTCTTTAACGCTTCCAAAGCAAGTGAACTATCCAGGTTGGAAGGAACCTTGGAGTTCGTCTAGTCCAACCTCGTGCTCAAAGCTGATTTCATACCAGCTTCCTCAGGACTTTATATAGTGAAGTATTGAAAACCTTCTCACACAGAGATGCCATAGACTCTCTGGGCTGGGTTCCTGTGCTTAATTACCCTCACAGAAAATTGCTTTTTCCTTATATCCAGTCAGAACCTCCCTTGTTTCTATTTACAACCATTTGCTCTCATTCTTCTGTTGTGAACCCCGATGAAGAGCATGGCTTCATCTTCTTAACAACTTTTTCATAGCTACTGGGAAGCTGCTTTTGGTCTTCCTAACGCCTTCTCTTCTCTTGGCAGAAGAAGCCGAGTTCCTTCTGTTTATCCTTACAGGGCTTGTGCTCCTGTCCCTTGGCAATGTTGGTGGCCCTCTGCTCAATCTTACAGACTCACATAATTGTGTTGGTTGGAAGAGACCTCTTGAGATCATCTAGTCCAACCCTCCTAACTAAGCAAGGTCAGCTACAGCAGGTAGACCAAGACCATGTTTGGTCAGGTTCTGATTATCTCCATGGATGGAGACTCTACAACCTCTGTGGGCAACTTGTTTTATTGTTCGACTGACTTCACAATAAAAAAGTGTTTTCTTGTGTGCAGATGAAATCTTATGTGTTTCAATTTGTGTCCATTGGCTCTCAACCTGTCAGTGGACACTACAGAGAACAGTCTGCTCCCTGTTCTTTGTCCTGTCTCCTCAGGTTTTTATACACATTCTTAAGATCCCTGCTGAGCCACTTTATCTTCTCCAGGCTGAACAGTCCCCGCTCTCTCAACCTCTCCTCATATGAAAGATGCTCCAGTCCCTTAATCATCTTTGTGGCCATGCACTGGCCTCACTCAAGTAAGTCCATGTCTTTCTTGTACTGGGGAGCCCAGAACTGTTTAAAGTACTCAAGAAGTGGCTTCACCAGTGCTGAGTAGAGCGGAAGTATCACCTCCAGCACAACCATCTGGTGTATCAGCCAATCCTTCCAGTTTTGTACCACCTGCGAACTTGCTGAGGGTGCACTCTGTCCCAGCATACACATTCTTAATGAAGAGGTTAAACAGTTATGGCCCCAGTATCAGCCTCTGGGGTACACCACTAGTGACTTAATCTCCTTGAATTATCAAAATTCTTCCTGTACTGGAAGGTCCAAAACTTAACACAGAATTCCATTTTAATAAGCACTGAGTAAAAAGGAGTAATCACCTCCCTTAGACTGGCAGTCTGCATCCACTCCTACCTTATCTTTTCCCTTTATCCAAAGGATCAACAATACCACCTTGGTTCCCATATCCTTTTGCTTTGCCCCCAGAGGTCTGTAATCCCTTTTGATATATTCCACATCTCTCTTCACAGTTCACTGATGCCCATGTAGATGAGCAACAAGAGGTAATAATCTGAGGGCTGAAGAAACTTCTGTAATTTCTCCACAACATATGAGATCCAGGCCTTGAACAAGTGACAAACCCTACATGATCTCACTTTGAGATTTCTCTAAAACAGTAAAACCACAATACTGTCAAGAGCTATGCTGTCAGCAACAAGATTACCTATAAAGAATTCTTATCTCAAGGATAATATCACAAAATATGGAGGGGGAAGTATGACAATGCTGTTCACAGTTATTCGTATCATAGATCACATTTTCTTCTGTTCATTACTGGGAGAAGGGAGAAAGAAGAGAAACATGAGGATCTAAATTAGAAGAATTAGAACTCTGACATTTTATTTCACATTGAGCATCCTTTCTTGATATCAGCTGTGATCAGTTGAGAAAATAATGCATTTACATATTTGTTTGCATTTAAACACTTATTTACATAGAGAAATATACCAGTTACCATTCTTTTCCCAAGAGGAGGTCCAAAAATTCCTCTTCTCCTTTTGTCCAGCTTGGACATTATAATATTTTGAGTCTGAGCTGCTGTAGTTTGTGCTGAAAAGTTAATGAGCAGTGGCTTGTAGACTTCTTTATTCAAATTATTTAAGAGAAAATTCTGGAAGGATTGTCAAGAGGAGAAAGTTAAACTATATACATAGATAAACAAATTTTATGGCATTTTAGCAAATAGCAATCAGACAGACATTTTTGTACCATTTTTATTTAATTTAAAATTATAAAGTAGTAATTTATCTCTAAGAGAACTCTAATAATATTTCATCAGATAAACTGATATTCTTGAATAATTCAAAACATAATAAACTTAATTTGTCAGAGAAAAATTTCCACCTCCAATATAGACATTTTCACATTTTCTCAAAAAAAAACCTACTTATTTTATTATATAAATTCAGCATGTTAATATTTTGCATACAAAATACTTCACAGTACTAATTAGAGTTGATATCTATTCCCTGTACTGATCCACCCACAAATTTGCAAAAGTGTGCAAAGGTCCAAATATTTATGCCTAGTTTTGAAGAGTTTCCAGGAATGTTTCCTTTGAAGGGCACAGCAAGAATATCTAAAGATAAGCTTTACCATCAAGATTGGTAGTATTTTATAACGCTAACTACCTTCCAAAGTCCCTTACATTAGTTGCAATTTAACTTCTGGGGAAATCTGGATCAAAGTCAGCATTTCAGGTAAGACTGAATGGACTCATTTCTTACCCACACATGAGTAAAACCACATGGGGAAGATACCCTTCCATTGTTCCAGGAGTTGCTACAGAGCATCACTGCATATAAAGTAATGTCTCTAATGACTAATCTAATCTCTGCCACCAGATGTTGGGACTTTCCAGACCAAGCAGTCTTTTCAGCAGAAAGAATATTTTATCTCTATCCTTTAAGGAAAAATCTGAGCTGCTGCACAAAAATATAACAATGACAACTCATGGAAACTACAGAGCAATGTGACTCAATGACCATATTTCTTTTAATCTTTTGATCAGTTCTGAATTCCCAAGAAATATCGCATTCTTAACTATCACCCCAGAAGTGAACTGGGCAGTAGAAACTAGTCATATTCTTCATTATAAACAAATGTTTTATTCCAGGAATATTCTTTTATGAACATACCTCCTTTCAGTCTTAATATTTATTTTCTTTAAAATTATTTCAGAAAAGTAACTTAAAACCAAAACTAAGTTAAGTAATCCTTAGGCAGTAACTTCACAGTTAATTTCTATCACACAAAAGGAAGGAAAGAGAACAGATTCCAGACCATGAAGACAAATTTATTTTATCTGCTTACATAACTTCCAAGTTTTGCTCCCTCTGCAAAACAATTGAGAGTACACAGGCTTCATGCTGATTGCACTGGAGCAATCAACAAAAGCAAAATTCTCTACCAAAAGACATACTGGAGGAAAAAAGAACAAAATAAATTTTGTGCTGCTCAGAGGAATGGCTTCTTCGTTCTCTCTTATGATTTACTTAGAGTATCTCATTAGCTAAAAATGCAATAATGGCTTTGCCATATCTCCACTCACATATCCTTTTTTTGCCTCAAAAGTATACTTCGCCACAGATCTAGATGGAACCCAGTGAAAAATGCTGAAATCCAGTGAAAAATGCTGAATTTGGACATTTCTGTAAGTGAACCTCAACAGCATAAACATTCTATTGGCACAGTTCCATTGCCTGTCAGGCTTTAATAGTCTCCCAGAAAGATTGATGGTATCAGGATTTAATCCATAGTATCTGTCAGATCTGCCTGAAGAATTAAAATTTATCTAAAATTTTTAATATAGACCATTAGAATAATTTTCTATATTACCCATATTGTTATTTTAATAACCACATGATAAAATTAAAATGAACAAAGCATCACTTGGTGACTGAAGATTAAAAAAACCCACTATCCCAAAATAAAGACTCAATTATTTCAAAAAGATAATAAAGTCTGCTTTCAATTATAAAGTCTGACTTATCCCTTTAGTCAGAAAAAATAATATTTGTAGACATGGAAAAAAATAAAATATTAATCTTGATCTCTTATTCTAATACTCGAAGTTACAATGGTTTTTACGAAATTGTTATTCCCTTTGATTAGAATTCCACAAGCTCTAAGAAATATATTACATTTGGCTGTACTAAGTCATTACTTATATTAAATGTTTTTATTACTTACTATCATGTATTTTGATTATCATTAGACACGCTCACAACTAAGTATATCTTGTCTCTTTCAATATAAAAACGCACACTAGTAACTTAAAACAGCTGTCAGTTATTTGTTTTCTCTTCAGTGCTCAATGCTCATCTTATTTATTGAACAGAATTCAGATCATATTCAAAGACAAAATTAATAATTTTCTAACAAGCTTTTCTATGGTACACACCAGCACAAAGATATGGAAAGGTAATGGCCAAAACATTATCCGGTTAGGTATCTAAATTCAGATAACAACAACTTGAATTTTTAAGAACAGCACTTCTGCAAATCAGGATCCATAGATTCAAATCAGCCCTCCAGAAAATGAGGAACACAATAATTGCCTGTGAAAAGTTTGACTTAGGTGACTTCTCTACTGTTACAGAGGACTTCTGTCACTGACAGGGACAGAATCCATCCCCCAAAGCTGCTCTTTTCCTGAATTTACTGCAAGGTTTTGAAGCTCTGCAAGTGGAGCAGAGGTTCTACATAAAACAGTCTTTTTTCTTTAAAAAAAAAAACCAAAATTTAAATAGACTAATACCCAGAGTGGTAAGACTGGAATCCTACAGGGAAAAAAAAAAGCATACAATCATGCAATTCAAGAGTTTATCATAATGAATGCACTACAGATGTCAAATTATTGTATTAGATAAAATTTATTAGCTTCTGAACTCTCTATTTTACTACCGTAATAGTCTTTTTAATATATTGGGTGTGTGTCAAATATAGAAATACACAATATAATATTAGTCTAGATAAGATGGCTGATTTGAGATACCAATGTATAACATAACTTCTTTAAATATCAAACAACTGTTGACATTGCTACTTTGTAGAAAATGAAAGGCTCATGTTGAAACAATTAACTGTTTATATATTAAAAAAAAAATATTCTTTCTTTCCTTTCTACAGGAAGATTATATTAAGCCTAAAAATCCTAAATCTAGATCAAGTATTAGTATTTTGCCATGATTTTGTTTCAGAAATAACAGAAATTGTGTACTGCCAAAAGCTGAAGTCGAATTAGATTATCATTATTATTATTTGTGCTTCTTTTTCATTTTTTCTCAAAGACAAGGATGAGATGGGTAAAGAATATTTAGCATTCTATAAAACAGGACACACAATTGTTTTGATTTAAAATTTATTTCTCTTGAAACAGGCAGCTGCTTTTTGTTGTAATGACCCGATATAGCCAACTGGGTATCTGAAGGCAACTGCCTGGGAAGATCTTAACTAGCCAATTCCCCTTCCCACTATAGTCTTTTTTTATAAAGAATTCTTTGGAAATGCTGGTATTAATTTTTTGTTGCCTTCGTATTTCTTTCAGTGACAAAAGTCTTGTTCTTCCCTATTTTCCAGTGCATGGAATTGCCATAGTAGCATCTGACTAGAAAAGGTTATCTACTAAACTTTTCCACAATAACAGCAGCACACATTTTTGCTGCTTCTAACTCTAGAATGTGTGCATTTCGTTGCTTGTTGTTTTGAGCAATCCTGACTTAATCTCTTATTAAACGGTTTCA